>CM046669.1:12421504-13046504 GCA_025594165.1 Tamias sibiricus | reverse complement strand
CACAAACAAGCCCATACCTTGGAGGTAAGGCACCTGTACGGATAACCCCAGCCGTGGACAGTGGTGACTGTGGAGCCAGAGACAACACTGTCTGGTTTGAAACCAGTGCAAGACAAAACAGCCAGTGAGCTGAGCTAAGTGGTGGGAGCAAGTGAAGTATCCCCACAGTCGTACGTGCTGTCAGCTGTGCGTGTGTCAGGGACAAGTTCTGTGGCAAGAGCTCTAGGAGCTCGGCCACCAAGAACAAATGACTGGAGGGCGTGTTACTGGCCGTGCTCCCCTGACTAGCCCAGGGGATGAAGAAGCAGGGTGCAGTGGTTAGAGCGGGCCCTTCCCATCAACCTAGCGGCTTGGTGGTGTCACCGCCTACAGCACGCGGATGCGAAAACCGTGTGGAACGTAGTCCAACAACGGGGCCTGCCTTCAATGTGGAATGTCCTGACAGAGGCCTGCCACGCACGTGTGGTTTGCGCCCAGGAGTGTCCACACCCACGACACCTTGGAGCCACGAATGGCCAGGTAATGCGTGGATATGTCCCCTTGACAGCACTGGCCCTTTACTGAGGTCAGAGGGGGCCATGTTCGTTTTAACAGCAGTTGGTACAATTGCTTGCCCGGCTCCCTGGTCAGCGTGCTACGATTCGTGCCCTGACAGTGTTCACGGCCTTGAGCAGCTGGCCCGTCATAATAGGGAGGGATCGAGGCCTCCATTTCGTAGGTTGGGATGGGCAGGGATGGGCACCTCAGGCACAGATTCAGGGGAAGCTGCACATCCCACACCCCCCCCCCCCCCCCCCCAGGCTGCTTAAGCCAGGACTTAGGACTGCCCCTACCCCGCCTCCCAGGAAGGGGAGGGCACGGTGTCTGTGGGCAGTTACGTGAGCTCTGAATGAGCGTCCCTGATGGGGGCGGGGAGGAGGCTTTGCTGCGTCACACGGCAGCCCCAATATAGGTCCGGGAGATAGCAGAGGACATTGTACTTAAATCTGGGTTTGGGAAGCAAGGGAATATTCTTTTGCCTGCTCTGACTGGATTGACTAGGGGGAAAACTGTGGATTGGATATGGCCCCAGGCAATAAAGGCCCCACACCTTCATTGGGTGGCCCTGTCAGCCCCATGGGGAAAAGATTCGGAGTGTGACCTCCTTGTAACACCATGGGTGACTCGTGACTGTTTCCCTCTCCCCCGCCGTGCTACATGTGACTTGGCCAGGGTGCTGCAGATGGGACACAGATTTCAAAGGGCACTTTTGTAATTTCCCCTCAGCTAATGATGAGTTCCCCGGGGATGGCGCACACAGAGCCTGCTGGTGTTCAGGGCCAAGCTGGATGAGCGTGGTGTCACTGGCCGCTGTGCCTTCCTGGGACTCAGTGCTGGCATGTGTTCTCCTGGATGGACGTGATTTCCCTGTACTAGTGCCCTTAACAGCTTTGTCCTTTCATTTGAGGTGTGTTCTGGCCAGCACCATTGTGGACTGGGCACGCAGCTACACCAGCGTGGCAAACGCCTCTGCATGCTGGATCTGCACTGAAGTGCCTTTGAGTTTGGCTGCTGGACGACCCTGGTGCATCCGGACCACCTCCCTGGACAATTGGACATGACTGGGAAGGACTTTTATTGCCACCTCAATATGAGATGAAACTGGCAGTCGTTCTCAGTAATCCTAGGTGACGGGGCTTATTTTCTGCTCGTATGTTGTTGCAGCTTGTATTGTTGTTGTGGCTGGTGGATGCGGGGTCCTACCCTCCTCACTAAGGGATCATTGTGGAAGATTTCGAATGCATAGATTGTACAATGAGGAGTCCTAAAGGGGTGGACCGTAGGGCAGGCCCCAAATGGCTATGGCTAGGTGCCCTCGCTGAGGCTCCCAGTGGGTTGTTTTTAGTAGGGAGCCAAGGTTATGTGTACTCAGTGTATGTGCTCAAGGTCATAAACATTTGCTTATGAACTCGCGCCCACTTATACCACTTGTTGGTAGTGTGTCTTCTTTGTCTGGCCTGCTATATTTAAAAAAAAAAAAAAGGTTTATGAAAATGGCTCAGGGGCTTAATGGAGTGGCTGGGGCTAAGTGGAACTGGCTGGGGCTAAGCGGAACTGGCTGGGGCCTGGAGCTGAAAAGCTGGGGGCTGGCTAAAGGCTACCGCCACCTCTGAATAGAGCATGTCTACTATCCCAACTGCGTCTTGCACCTTCTTCCACCTGCAGGGATCGCGAATCTTTATCCTGGGTCTGAGCCTCTGCTCGACAGGCAGCCTGTGGTCCTGGACTAGATCCTAGGCCAGAAAAAAAGGTGGGTTTTATTTTCATTATTAAAAACATTAGTGAAGCCAGGCATGATGGTGCACACCTGTAATCCCAGAGACTTGGGAGGCTGAGGCAGGAGGATCAAAAGTTAGGCACCAACCTCAGCAACTTGGTGAGACCCTAAGCAACTTGGTGAGATGCTGTCTCAAAATAAAAAAAACAGAAATAGAAAAGGGCCCGGGGGGGGGGGGGGGGGGGGGGGAGGGGAGAGGGCGGGTGGTGGTGGCGCCTGGGGTTGTGGCTCAGCGGTAGAGCACTCGCCTAGCATATGCGCGGCCCGAGTTCAATCCTCAGCACCACGTACAAATAAACGCATTGTGTACAACTAAAGCAAATAAATAAATATACATATAAAAAAAGAAAAGGGCTGGGGATGTGGCTTAATGGTAGAGTGCCCCTGGTTCAATCCCCACTACCAATCCAATCCACAACCACAAAAACCAAACAAACAAAAAAACCAGAGAGAAAGAAAGTGCAAGGAAGTTGCAGGGTGGTAGGTGCCCTTAGGTGCAGCCACCAGAGGGTGACTGCCAACTGTCCATGGCACTCATCTGTCCTGGCTACCTGGGCGTACGCACTGACCTTTAATTCATGCGTTATTCCTGTTTTGTTGAATGGACCTTGGTGTTTAACTCCTTTGTAATCACATATCTGTCGATTGAAACACAGAGCATTGGTAACTAGGAATGTGGTAGGACTGCAGAGGCAGATCACCCTGAGTGTCTGTCCCTAGGGAGGGACAGAGGTGAAGGCGGGTGGCCCCACCTGTGCAGAGATTCCCCCAGCCTCCTCCTCCTCCTCCTCCCAGCTCATCTTTGGGCCTCACTATTTCTGTCTCTTGAATAGACAAGCTTACTCCTCCCTGGGGGGTCTCTGTGTGTGCTGCTTCCTTTGCCTAGAAGTTTCCTCAATCTTTGCCCCACCAGCATCTTCTCCTTCAGCTCTTGTTCCAAGAAAGTTCTTTCCCAGCCACCCCATTGAAAGCAGGCACCCAGTCCCGCCTTTCTGTCTTTATTCTCTGAACAGCTGGTAAATACGACTGAATTTCCCCACGTTTATTTATGAATCTCGTTGGTTGCTAGTGTGAGGGTCTATGAGAGCAAAGAGCTTGTCTCTCCCGTGGTACCCCACTCCCACCCCCGCACCTGGGATGGGTCTTGGCCTCCAGAAACAGCGAATGACCCCTGACTCCAAGTCACTTCCCCACGGATCTCAGGCCTGGCTGCTGGCATGGCCTCAATAAAGCTTCTTCCTTTGGTCGTCTCTGGCTTCAATTCCAGGTAAACTGCCTTGTAGTTCTTGCTCTGCAGAGAGAGCAGACTGGGATGTAGTCAGGCTCAGGACTGCGGGAAGAGGACGTGGAGCCAAAGGACCCTCACCAGCCCTTCCTGTCCAGCTGCGCTCGAGCGCTCACACACCCTGGGATCCACAGCTCACCTCCACCCTGCCCTGAGCCCGTGAGTGCTGGCCCCACTCAACAGGCACAGGACGCTTGTGGGGACAGCTATAAGAACCCCCCCAGGACTATGGCCTTGGGGTCAGACAGACCAGGCCCCCATCTCAGCTATCCTTTCTTCTAGCTGTGCCCACTGGGTGAGTTTTTTAATCCCTCTGAGCCTCCATTTTCTCGTCTGTAAATGGAAGCGATGATTCTATTTCTCTACTAAGGTCATTTTAGGCCTTGGACCCGCCTGTTGGAGGCAGGCCTGATGCAGGCCGGCTGGGGTCATGGAGCTGTGAGGAGTCTTGGGGAGCAGGGAGGAGTCACAGAGGCCTCTCTCCTTCCCACCCCAAGGCCAAGCATTAATCCCACACCCATTCCAGGCTGAGAGCCCGCTTTGGCTCTCAGAACAGTCAGAACAGAGAAAGAAAAGCTGAAGGGTTATGAGAGCCTTCTCGGCATCCATCCTGCCCTGTCTCCACCCAGTTGAAGCTCACAGAAGCCCCACACAGTCCCGTGGCGTTCTTCCTTTACCAAGCTTGTTTTCTTCAATTCTGCCCTCTTGGCTGACATGATGGAAGTAGCCAGGGTGTTCTTCAACTTCCCAACCTCCCCACAACAGGCCCCCAGGACCAGGCCACCGTTCTGCGCAACTTACAAGCCAAGGTGAGGGCAGGATGACGACCTCTCTTTGTATGCGGAACAGCTGAGGTCACAATGCCTGGGACCCACATGCTGGCCTGGAGCATCACCACAGCTTTGGGCCCACTGCCTCTGTCACTGAGGTGAGGGCTCAGGCTGCTTCCAAAGCCAGGAGGTGTAGGAACCCTAATTAAGGAGATAGCTAAGACTGCGGTTAGCTGAGAGCCATAAAAGATGTTCAAGTTCCACCTGATATTCATACATTCATCTAAGAATCTTTTTATGCCCGTGAACACTGTGTGACGCACCTGTAAGCTCGAGCTGTAAGCACTTGTCCTTTTTTAAAGCAAAATGTATTTAACCGGGTGAGGGTTAGTGGCTAGAGGTTGGAGTTAGAGTGGTTGGAGTTCGAGAGAGGTTGTGGGAGCCGGAGAGAGAAGTTAGAAGAGATAAGAATAAAAGAACTTTTTCATTTCCATCCTGCCTCCGAATTTTCTCCCGCGGTGTCGTAGCTGCAAGCGGCAGCGGCGGGCAGCTACAAGTGGTGGCCCGTACGGGGATTTCGGTCGGCAGGTAAGAAATAAGAAATTTATAAAAATGGGTGCAAAAATAACTAAGCACCGGATAACAAAAGCCATGGATGAGTTTTTTGACATCGCTGACTGGGTGGATAGTGAGGAGGAAAGTGATCAAGAAAGCATAGCCTCTACTGAGTCAGTTAAGACCAGCAAGGAGAGTAGTGGTGTGAACTCAAAAATAAGAGCTGCAAAAGCTATCAGAGGCTTATTGAAATTAGCCGAAGAGTACGTACTCTCCTTAGAAGCTGAAACTCAGGATCCCAGTAAAAGTGAGAGTAGTAAGAAGGAGCCAAATAACCATGAAGGCACAGCCTCCTCCACTGAGCCAGTTAGGAACAATGAGAGTGGTAGTGACGAGGAATCAAAAAGTGATTCTGGGAGCACAGTCTCCAACAAAAAGAACAAAAAGAAATTAAAAAGGAGAAAGGACCGTCAAGTAGAGGAACCACTAGTGCCCTCTGCTCCCTCATGGGTGGAATCCATTACGGAAACCATGAGGGGTATTTCTGAACATCTTTTATGGCTCTCAGCTAACTGCAATCTTAGCTATCTCCTTAATTAGGGCTCCTACAAGGAGGTCCCCCTCATGCTGTTTTCCTGGGAAGTCTCACACTGCTGAGGACCATGGTCTGCCATGGCTTGCCGTGGCCAAAGCACAAGGCCCCCCTCCAGAGAGCCAGCGGCTCCTCCCCGTGCAGGACAAGCCTACTGACTAGGCAGCGCGGTCTCCTCCTACACAGGCGCCGGCCGGCTTCTCCTCTGGGCTGGTATCTTCTCTACTGAACTCTCCTGACGGGACCCCCACCCCACCCCCATCTCCTTCCTGGTTCTTCTGTCTTCCTGGAAGAAGACTGGGGCAAGAAGTAGTATCTGGACAGAGCTAAAGGCAAGAAGCCTTTGACGAAGGGGGTAGAATACTAAAGGAAAGGCCACTCGGAGAGGTAGCTGTAATTTGGGCTTACAATGGGGAGTCAAAGGCACGTGGCATTCTCATGGGGCCTAAAATCGTTTAGAATCCCAGTTGGTGAGTCTAATTTCCCTTTTGTCCTAACTGGGTGTTCCACTTCCTCCTTTCCCCTTGTTTCAAGGCCTACTAGTCGGCACAGAAAAGGCCAGCTTGGGCCCTCAGAGCCAACAGCCCAGCAGCGGAGGGCCCGATCCGGAATGCCTGGGGACGACGTGCCCGTCGGAAACCATTCACCGCTCGCAGTGCCCCTGATGCATTTCCTAGGTGGTGATTGCCAGGGCCCCAAACTGGTGACCGATCACAACTGTAGGAGAACATCTCTGTCCCTGTTCAGCTGGGGCGTGGGGAGGGGTGGCCTCCTTCCCAAGCCTTGTTTCCCCGTGTGTAAATGAGGAGTCCACTTGGAAGCTTCCTTTGATCACGCAGCTCAGTGCTCCCAGAGCTGCCAGCCCCAGGGTAGGAGGGCACTTTCCCCAGTGTCCAAAGACCCTTGAGAAGGCCGAGCAGGGAACTGTGGGGAAAATGACCGGCTCCACCTCAGCGTTCCAGCTCTTGCAAGAGGGTACGTCTGTCTCCCTCTTGCTTTGGCTTGAGAGCCTCATGGGCCCGTGGCAGGGTTTCCTTTGCTCAGCTAAGCCGTTGTTAGATGAGCGGCCTTCTAGCTAAGCACAGCGCATGCGCTCAATGCCTTATGTATTAGGAAAGTGGATTTAAAAGAATCAAGGGCCCTTTGTGAGATTGCTTTGTTAAGTAAAATAGTTGCCCCCTCACACTTGTGTGTGCAGATGACATTCTCATTTGGGCAGGAATTTAACAATCGACCGTAGCTCGGGGCTGTGCCTTCTCCCAGTGTTCACTGTACATGGCCATTATTGATGTGTTCTGAATGGCTGGGGAAATCCAGTTGGTGAGCCTGAATCAACGAGTCACATTCTTCTTTAAGAAGATGAGAAAAGAAGATTATTTTGCAGCGGTGTGAGGCCTGGGTTGAAGCAGCACCGCGGGAGACTGCTGCGGTGTCACCTGGTTCCATGTAAGCTGCGGGCCGCCCTTCCCAGAACACCAGGTGTGCTCTCCTGGGCCCTTCGGAGCACAGCCCATTTATACCAGAGGACAGAGCATAAAGCCTGCTGATGTCCCATCAGAATGTGGGGAAAAAGGGATGTTTACAACCGAGAGGAAGAGGCAGCCACATGTCTCCTTTCTCCAAGTTGATATCATTTGGATTTCTTTTCTTTACAAAGATCCTTTTTATTTTCCTTCTACTTTCATGAAGATAATGTTGAGGGAAGCTGGAGGGGGTGGCGTTAAAAAATGGGCTTAGGCCTCTGAATTTGATCTCTTGTGATTTCAGGGGTACAAATTCCAGGGTCTAGCCCACAATGAAACCCAAGCTCAGTCACTACCTATGTGGAGGCCCAGAGAACAGGAAGAGAATGTGTTGTGTGCTTAGGAGCCTATTTGACCACTGGGGGCCCAATGTTCTAAAGCCCTTTGATTTGGGTGGAATGTTTCATAAAGAGGCCCAGAGTTTGGACAGTTGTAGTCTCCAATCAACGGCACATTGACAGGGTTCCATGTAGGTGACCCAGTTAATGTGTTTCTCTGGCACCCAGGCAGTTCATATCCCAACACACTAGTGCCTGGGTGGCCATCCTCAAACAGGGAGGCTCCCTGCTTCCTTGCCTCAGGGAAGTTCTTACATAATTTTTCTAGAGATTTCATATGATTGTTTCATGAACTGTCCTACTCGATTGATTTACAGACACTTTGGAAGGCTTTATTCTATGCAGCATACAGATAATGTTCCTCATGGACGCATTGATCACTATGCAATTTCCAATCATTTCTGTAAATAGTGTCTAAGACTTTGTCTAGAATCTTTTTTTTTTTTTTTTTTTTTTTTTTGTGGTACCAGGGATTGAACTCAGGGGCACTCGACCACTGGGTCACATCCCCAGCCCTTTTTTTTTGTATTTTATTTAGAGACAGGGTCTCACTGAGTTGCTAAGTGCCTCGCCATTGCTGAGACTGGCTTTGATCTCGTGATCCTCCTGCCTCAGCCTCCCAAAGTGCTGGGATTACAGGCGTGCGTCACAGCGCCCGGCTTGTCTAGAATCTTAATCCTACTATATTGTTTCAGTGGGAAAACTATGTAGTTTGTATCAGACGAACCTCTATTTCAGGAACAAAACATACTCTGAACACTCATTGTAAAAGTCTCCAGCTGTTTCAATACAGTTGAGGGTGAGTGAAAAGTTCCAGTTACCGTGCGGTGTGAGGATTGCTGGCTTCTCTCTCCTGTGTATTCCCCATGATGGGGACACACTTGCCGGGCTCCAGGAGCCCGGCGGAACCCATTACTATTCCCACAACTACCTTTCATGGAGCTGTGTGAGACCAAGCAAGAGCCATCAGCTGTGAGCCTGCTGTGTGAGACCAAGCAAGAGCCATCAGCTTTCCCTGCTGCTGCCAGATGTCGCTCTTGGGGCCTCCAGAGTTAGTTTCCCATCTTTGGATGGGACCCAGCTAGGGTAGGGCAGTTCTATCCCTCCTGCCTCTTTCGGCTTCCCTGCTGGAGGCTCTCCACGGCTGCTACTTCAGTCTCTCACAGCCTCCTCTCCATCTCTGACACTTTCAGATTCCCATTTGTCACTGAAAGAAAGTGACACCATATACTCTTTGAACTAGCTGTTTTGGGGGACTACACTTCATGTGGTGTCCTTCCTCACAGACGGGGGGGTGGGGTGGGCTCCATGGGTCCGTCCTAGGAGAAGACTCCGCCCACTCCCACTCACATTCCTGTGGCTGGAACATAATCCCAAGGCCACACCTGACTGCAAAGCATGCTGGCAAGTGTGGCTACGCCTCTGAAAATGAGGGGAATAGGGTTAAGGACCACGTAACTAATCTCGGCCACACTTTCCTCTTGCCTTTCTTATTTCACTCTACCAAGTATCCTTATAAGTAAACTTGATTCAGAGTTCTGGTTTTAGTATAAAAGGGAGGTAATTTACAAGATCCAAGGGGAAATCTACACGGGATATTGAACTGGGATTAAATCTCTGATCAAATGTGAACTAGAAGGGTTAGACCAACTTCTTTGTTACCTGGCTGGGCCATGGGCTGGGACATTGAGACAGAGATTATAATAATGGTCTGTTTGTCCAGGGTTTTTTCAGTACAGTAGCTTCAGTCTATCTCAGACCCATGGCTGTAGAAGACCCTGGAAACCATTCTCCCACTGCAGGCTCATTCCCTCCTTCAGCCACTAGAATGTGGGGTGTGGTGTGAAGCTTCTCCTCTGGCTATAAGTCCTCTGACTACCTAGCACTGGAGGCCAATTCAGTTGCCCAAAACACTACCAGAACTGCCTGGGGTTTGGGCTCTGCCATTGTCCTTTTGGATGAGAATCTATAGCCTGCTTCCCAGGAACCTTTGTTTCTAGCCCCAGGAAGCTACTTGAACTTGACTCCTGTCTGAAGATGTCTACTTTTGGGCCTTTATCCACCAGACCTGGACAAGAATTCAGACTGGGCCAAGCATTTGCAGAACCTAGAGATAGTGGTGCGTTTTTCACATCTGATTTATCTCCTCCTCTTGGACATTCTGCCCCAGAGGTCATTAGCACCTTGGAGCCGGATTCACGTGAAGACTCTTGCAGAAGTGTGACTCTTCTTCCCTTGGTAGAGGTTCTGGACTGGGGACAGAGCATTGCTTTCCTGAAGCTTGGAGAACTGAGGTTAATGCTTGAATGGGTTTCCAGATGGAGGAGCCAATGGCAGAGTTTGAGAGCCACTGTGGGGCAAGCCAGGGGAAAAGAGAGACGTGAGAGGCCCAAACCAGCCAAGGCTCAGCCAGTCTGGGAGGAAGCTCTCAAGGCGACTGAACTGTGAGCAGGAGCATCTGGGTGCGCTTAAAGACTAAGCAGTAGGTGGTTTTTTCCTTTTAAATTTTGTTTTTGTGGTACTGGAGATCGAACCCAGGGCCCCGAGCATGCCAGGCAGCTCAGCAACTCTACCACTAAACCACGTCCCTAGCCTGGACTTTTTACCTTCATTGGTAGAGAGCACTGGTAGGCTGTCTGCTTTCCTAGAACTTGAATTCAGTGGATTCCACATTCTTTTTTTTTTTTTTTTTTTTTTTAATGTCAAGATATGTGACTGCTCTGACCCAGTTTAGACTTAACAAAGCTAAAACACCAGGCATGCAGACCCACGTTGGTACAGAGGACGTGAACTGGGCTTTGGCTTATCCCCCAGTCCTACCACGAGGAATGAGCAGAACGCAGGCGCTAGCTCTTGGTGGAAGCTAAATCTGAACCCACAGTTCTTCACCGTGGTTCTGAACGTTGTTCCTGGACCTCCGACCCTCTTTCTCCAACCCTCCTAATAATCAAAGCAGCTTAATGTGGATTCTCTTTGCCACCACGACCCTGGTGGAGTTGGCCACACTCCTGCTCATCTCTGGGAAGTCCCGCGTGTGCAGCAGACTGGGGAGCTGTGGGGAGAGGTGCTTTCGTCACTGAAGAAGGGCCCGTTGTGGTCGCCATCTTCCCACATCATGCTCTTCAGTGGCTTGGCCTCGATGCGCTGCCCCGCTGCTTTCTACCTGTAGTCTTGCTCGAGTTTGTTCATCTCTCGGCCACCCTCCCTGTACTGTGGGGATCATGGTGGTCTCCCTGAGGTGCTGTCATGAGGTCGGCAGGGGACAGTCTGCTACAGCCTGGGCCACACATGCTAGCTCTTTCTCCCTTCCCAGGCCCCTCGTCATTCTCCTCCACCCTGTCCCTAGTTCCTCTGGCTCTTGAGGATCCCAGGACCCTACTCCTCTGGCTTTTGTCACCCTGCTCCCTCCCTCCACCAGCAGCCAGCACCTAGGATGGGCTCCTTCTCTCCCTCTCTGCTTATTAATTACTGGATCCATGTTTCCTTCTGCCTAAGTTGAGGGAGGACTGGGATATCTGCGTTTTACTCAGGCTGCCTCCCCAGCCCTTGCACCGTGACTGGAAGCAGCAGGCATGGAATAAGTATTTGCTTAGTAAAATCTGCCAGTTTGGATAGCAAAGAGAAGAATGGAGAGCAAGGAAGAAATGACCAGAAGACCAGGCAGAGCCTCTGCCAGAAGCCTGAAGGCTTTCCACCTACGAGCTGCGTCTCTACGGGCTCGTCCTGTCCCACAGCCATGCTGCCACGGGGGCTGCTGCTCTCCCTCTGTGCGACAGGTAAGACCCCACTGACAGGAGGTCAGGACTGAAGGGGGAGAGCAGCAGCGACTGCTGGGTGGGCATGGGGCAGTGTGCTCAGGGCCTGAAGGGTGGTCTATCCCAGGGTCTTGGGGACCCCCCAGGTCCCAGGCCTTTCCCAACTATTGGGTGTGACCCATTAGTGTGACCCACAGCCCAGTTCCAAACATTAAACAGAATAGAATAAAAAATATCAAAGTGAGTCACACATCCTAAGGAGGAAAAAACTTCTTTTTTCTATTTTCTTTCTCTGGCACAGGGATCCTCCAGCCCTTCTTGGTGACAGGTGGCGTCTGGGACTTTGGTGGGTGTGAAGAGCTTCATTCTTTATATATATATATATATATATTTTCTTAGTTGTTGCTAGATCTTTATTTCTTTATATGTGGCGCTGAGAATCAAACCCAGTGCCTCACATATGCCAGGCAAGTGCACTACTGCTGAGCCCCAGCCCCAGCCCCAAGAGCTTCATTCTTTTGGGCAGATGTCTGACCAGTCCTTGCCCTGTCCCCACCCTGGGGCACATTCTTGACCCTCTGTGTGCCCAGATTCCAGTCTTATTTTTCCTCTCCTGAGACATCTGGCCTGAGGCGCCCCTCGGATCCTAGCAGCAAGCCCTCATTCCTGTCTGGCCCCTGCACAGGCAGGACTAGAGGAGTCCTGGACAGCTGGCATTTGCTGGGAGCCCACAAGGGGAGAGAGTCAAGGCAGGAAGGAAGTGATCATGGAGATCCTGAGGCTTGGGCTGGGTTCCTGGGAGAAGTTTCCCCTCTCTTCCTGCCTGCCTTCCCTTCCTACCACATTGAGCACTAAGGTTTGCTCTGTGCACCCAGCTTGCTCAGACCTGGTGGTGGGGACAGACAGGCAAGGAAAGGCCCTTTCCCCGGGAGCAGTTTAAAATCCTGCTGCTGGTGGCAGTAACTCAGATCCTTGCTCTAAGGCGGCGCTGGGCATCCACGTCTTTGAGAAGTGTGCTGGGTGGCTCTACTGTAGAGCCGGCTGGGAGTCCCTGCTGTAGGGGCAGTACTGGACCCTACGAGTTTGGACCTGGGAGCTGCAGGGTTCTAGAGTCCTGTCTTCACCCACTTCCCACTTCCTTGGCCAGGCCATCTGACTCTGGGACTTGGTTTCCTCATGTGTAAAGCAGCGTAGGGCTATCCTAAGGAGTTGTTGGAAGAATTCGGTGGGCGAGGCCTATCATGATGCTTAGTAAACATTATCTATTATTATTCATTCCTAACAAAGGGGCACTGCAGCACATAGGTGGGCACCTCAAATAGTGCAGGACCAGCAAGGGAAAGGGGGAGGTGACAGAATGGGAAATCAGGGGACTGAAGAACTAGGTGGGGATGGCCAGCCTCCCCAAAACAAGAGCTCAGCTAGTGCAGAGGTGGCGGGGCAAGGCTCGGTGCATTGGAGGCCAGAGGGGAGGAAGGACTGGGAGGAGAGAGGCTGGAGAGACCCACTGTGGTACAGGCTAAAAGCTCTTGGGGACTAGGGTGGGGTGGGGGCAGCCAAGCGGTCACAGCCTCTCTTGCTCCAGCCTCCAATCTGGTGAACAACGGCAAGTCCTTTTTCCGGGAGGACCAACCGCTGAGCTGGAGAGAGGCCATGGATTATTGCCGGGATCACTACACGGACCTGGCCAGCCTACAGAGCATGGGCAGCATGAGAAGCCTGCTGGCCCTCAGCTGGCGCATCCAGCCCGCCCAGGCGTGGATCGGCCTCTTCTTTGACATGAGCATTTACGGCCCGCGCTGGTCCAGCGGCTCCACCTTCCTCAGCCTGGGGTGGATCCAGCTGCCTGCCCTGGGGGAGGGCATGTGTGTCACGCTGTACTCCGTGTTCAGTGTCCCCACGCTGGGGGTCGACTTCTGCACAGCACGGAAGCCCTTCATTTGCTATAAAGGTGCGTTCGGATTCACGTTCTGATCCTGGTCTTCTTCCTCCCAGGTTGATTTTGAAGAAGCATGTGGTGGGGGTGGGGGTGGGGGCGGACTTTTACTGAGTAGTAGGCTGTTACCTCTTTTTTTTTTTTTTTTTTTTTGGCCACATTACCTCTTCTCTGTGGCCTTAATTTGTATTCCCACCCCACATTCCCAAAACCCCATTAGAGAAATGGGTATAAATCAGGATAGAGAAAAAAAAAATCTGGAATGTTCCACTGTCTCTCTTCCTTCTGTCAATAAAGGAAGTGGACATGGAGAATCCATTTGCACCTATGCAGAAACGAGAGAATTTAAGGTCTGCCCTTTCTCGTGGTTTATTGTCTTGGTGGTGGTGGGAGAGCGTGGAATGTCCACCCCCTGGAGAGGCCCTGCTTATAGCCAACCAGGCCCTGCCTCGTCTCTGGCTTCGTCTCCCATCCCTCTCTCCAGCCACTTCTTTCTGTTCCCCAGACCCATACAGCTCCTTCCCACCCTAGACCTGTGCCCTTGCTCTGCCCAGGACAGGCTGGCTCCTTCTCCTGTTCCTTTCAAGAGCAAAAACTCTGCTTCTTTCATTGCTACTATTTTCCAGGGACATAGAATAGCACTGGCCACACAGTAGGTGCTCAGTAGAAAGGAAGGAACCATCTGTCCAGCCTTCAGCGAGGCTTCTCTGGGCTCTAACTTGGCAGCCGCTGGCGCCTGCAGAAGGGCCTGGATAGCCCTCGCCCTCGCCCCCATAACTCCAGCTGTTTTCTGTTTCACAGACCCTGATGTGAAGTACCGCGTCTCCGTGGAGCCCTGTCTCAGCCTGACCACACTTCCAAAGCAAGGTATGCACCTGCTTCATTTTCCCTTTTCTGCTTTGAACTCCTCTACCTGGCTGGGTTCCTTCTGCTTCTGTGCCCCTGCCTGGCTGGCCACGGGCTCTGCTGTCCCCAGAGTGAAACCAAGGGACAGGGTTAGTACCTTCGTTATTCTGTGTCCAGAGGGGAAGATGACTTGCTTGACTTAGGTGACTTGGGCAGTGCCTGTTTACACCCTGTGTACTGACCCATCCATCTAGAGAGGGTGACTTTTCTTTCAAATTTTAACCCCTTGGATATTATTACCCTGGTGTTAAAAAAGAGTTTCTTCATATCTGATGGAGAGAAATTCTATGACAAACAAAATACAGTTGATCCATCACTTTGCATGGTTGGGTTCTCTGTGTGTCCTGGATATGGAGGGGTAGAGGGAATGGCACAAGCTTCCAAGGCAGGAGGACCTGGGCTCAGTCTCTTCTTTTTTTTATATGTTTATTTATTTCAGTTGTAAATGGACTTTTATTTTGTTCATATGTGGTGCTGAGACTTGAACCCAGGGCCTCACGCATGCTAGGCAAGTGCTCTACCACCGAGCCACAATCCCAGCCCCTCGCGTCTCTTCTTGATACTTAATCTGACATGAGTTTGGGCGAGTCATGTCTCCCCTTAGCCTCCTTTCCCTCGTCTGTGAGATGCAATTAACATCTATGTCTCAGGAACATAGTGAGTATTTAAAAAGATGACGTAGGCCACACGCATAGCTCCAGACTGGCATATACCAGGTGCTTAATAGAGGACAACTTAACAAAAATCAATTTAGATAAGGAAAGTGTTAGGGAAATAGAGGCAAATTTGGAGTGAGCAGGCCTGTGGGAGAACGTCTGGGAGGGCTTATTTGAATGTTAGGATGTAGCTCCAGCTTCTGCAGATAGTGTTTCCCTCGTCCAGGCCTCCGGAATCAACACCTCAGATTGAGTCCCAGCGGCTCACATCCTGTCCAAACTTTCCGTGTGTGGAGTTACCGAGGCAGGGGCTTATGTTCCATAGATGAGCAGGCCGTGGGCAGCCTACCTCTGGGACCTGGCCCCGTCTAGTCCCAGGGAGGACCTGGAGGTAGTGGAGGTGGCAGGCTGCTGCCTGATCTGCTCCTTGGGGAGCAGGCCCCTGGGGATGGGTCTGCTCGTCAGTCTGTCATGCATCAGGCTCCCCTCTTCTCCCCGGCTTGTCTGACACCGTGAGCCCCGGCACTTATCACTGCTTCTCCATTCTGCCTTGGCCCTGGAGACTCGGAGAGCCAGAGCGGCAGGTGTAGCCTCTGGAAATCACAAAGGAAGCCAACTCCAAATCAGGATCATCTTGTCTCCCTCCTAACTTTTCCCCAAACTGTAACTACCATTTTATTAAGTGCTATTTGCATGCACTGTGCTAAGCTATTTATATACCTGGTTTCATGTGATACTGGCCTTAAGTACTATGATTATCCCCAGTAATGGATGAAGATATCGAGACTGAACTCTTAGGGCCATATGGTTATAAAGAGCAGCTCTTAATTCCTGCTTTCCTTAATGTTTTCCCCCATAGCTCAGATATGATATCTGTCCCATCCATCTTCCCAACCTGGTATTAAGTCTGTCAATAAAATTGTGGTTTTGATCAAACTTAACCCCTGAGGACTAGGGACCACATCTCTGTCCCAGGGGCAACGAAGGCTGGGCTATCAGAGATCCAGGACTTCAGCCCTGTGATCTCTGTTTTTTGCCCCCAGCTGAAGTCCAGATTGGTGAATATGTCTTCATAAGATTTGAACAAGTAATGACGTGGACCGCGGCTCTGAAGTACTGTCGCAGCCACTACACAGACCTGGCCGACCTGCAGATGGTGACTGATGAGGCAGGCCAGAAGGCCTTGAAGTCCATCACAAATGAGACTGAGGCCTGGATCGGCCTCTACTTCAATGCCAATACCAGGTCTCTGAACTGGTCCAGTGACTTGGGTGCCAGCGTCCCCGGCTGGTTGCTGGTGCCTAAGTTTGACAGAGGACTGTGTGCAGGACTCCGTGCCTATTCTCAATTCTACCCCCAGGTTTATTCAGTGGTTTGCTCTTCCCTGCAACCCTTCATCTGCTTCTACGGTGCGTGAGAGGTCACTCCTGCTGGCCTCAGGTCACTGAGGATGAAATGAGATGGGAAATGGGTCCACTTGGCAGCAAGAGACAATAAAGCTAGAGCTAAGGAAGCATTTTCAGCCTTCAAGAATAACAATCCTGAAGCAGGTCCCTAAGATCCTTATTCTATAAACTTGTGATGAAGTAATATTATTTTAATTCTGGGGATCTTTAAGGAGTGGAATAGAACCCATCTAGGCTTAGGACATTAGCAGTTAGCAACAGCAATGTCACTGGATGATGAAGTGAGTAAGAGGCTGGGCTTTGGAATCAGACTTTACCACTGTCTAGAAATCAGGCGGGCAGCATCTCTGAGCTTCATCTCTGAGCACCTCTTTTCCTCATCTGGTAAATATACTTAACAGAGTGGGATTGCTGATCCCAGCTCACGGAGGGGTTTTGAGGACTCCCAGAGGGAGGGAACTTAAAGGGCCTAGCAGAGACTGCTGCCAGAGCGAGCACTCAACCAATATCAGCAATTGTCATTTTTTTTAAAAACATTTTTATTTATTTGCTTTTAGTTGTACACAATGCATTTTATTCAATGAGTTTTATTTGTATGTGGTGCTGAGGATCGAACCCGGGTCGCCCACATGCTAGGCAAGCGCTCTACCGCTGAGCCACAATCCCAGCCCAGCAATTGTCATTTTTATCGTCATTCTGAAGGTACTGGGACCAAGGACTCCTGACCTCTCCTGATCCATGTGTAACCTGCCTCCTCACAACAGGCTGCACCCTGCGGTGCCCCAGGCTGGCTCCTTCCTCCCCTCCCCACTCTTTGTTTTACAGTTTTTTTTTTTTTTTTAATATTTATTTATTTGCTTTTTTTAGTTGTACACAATGTGTTTATTTTTATGTGGTGCTGAGGATCGAACCCGGGCCGCGCACGTGCTAGGCGAGCGCTGTACCGCTGAGCCACGACCCCAGCCCTGTTTTACAGTTTTTTTTTTTTTTTTTTTGTGTGTGGTACCGGGGATTGAACTCAGGGGCACTCGACCACTGGGTCACATCCCCAGACCTTTTTTGTATTTTATTTAGAGACAGGGTCTCACTGAGTTGCTAAGTGCCTCGTTGCTGAGGCTGGCTTTGAACTCGCGATCCTCCTGCCTCAGCCTCCCAAAGTGCTGGGATTACAGGCGTGCGCCACCGCGCCCGGCTGTTTTACAGTTTTTACCTTAAAACTCACCCTTTCAAAATACACAATTCGATGTTTTTTAGTTATGTTCACGTGGTTGTTCAGCCACCACCACTGTCCAATTTCCCCACCCCCCAAAGAACTTCTTACCTGTTGGCAGTCACTCCCTGCTCCCCCTAGCAAGCCCTCATCTACTTTCTCGGGGTGGGGGGATGGTGACCTATTCTGGCTGTTCCTTCTGGTGTTTTGGAAATGATGAGAATCTTGATCCTTATCTGTAAAATACATAACTACCTCTTGACTATTGTGAGGACAGGAGATGGCGCGGGGACCCCTCCCAGCGATCAGCACACGGTTCGCAATAACTGTGCCCTTCTAAGTCTGGCTGCTGTGACAGGAGCACAACCCAGAGTGCCTGCAGTGACTTCACAGGCTTACAGCCTCCTGGGTATGACAGACAGACCCTGCCCTCATGCTCACTCTCTCTATTTTCTTGCAGATTATTTCGCTGGCCATCGGGAGCTGGCAGCGATGCCTCCGCTCCTTTCCGCGTCCTCCTCCGATGTTACTGTGGGGACCACTCCCAGGCCAAGCACAGGTGCTTTGAGCCGCTTCTTGACTGCATCTGGAGTCCTCCAGGCCTAGGGAAGTAGAGAAGGTGGCCTGCATGCAGTAGCCCAGGGTGGGGCCCATTGGACTCCCCTAGAAGGGCCAGTGAGGGACCAGAAATGAGATGAGACAACTGGGTGGCAACCCAGGGTCACTTATGCAGGGGAGAGTCTCTGTTCCCAACGCTGCAGGGTCATCCAAGGGTAGGGGGAGGAGGACTTAGTCACCATCACCCTCCCTTCTCCTTGAACTAGGCCTCTGGACTTGTAGCTCCAGGGCCAGGGGACCCCTGAGAGGCTGTGCAGTCTTCTCAGGTGAGGTGACATGGACCTGGCCCAGGGAGGGAGGAAGGCTGAGCAGTGCTCCTGGAGAGAAGTCACCACAGAGCCTTTGAGGTCCAGCCAGAGAGGGAAGCATGGTAGAGGTGCCTGTCAAAGTACCGTCTGATAAGGGGTACCTTCTCTGGGGAGAGAAGATGAGAGATGGGACTACATATGGGGACGCAGCTGTGAATGACAGTGATGGTATTCATATAGCATTTTATGATTCCTGAAACATCACAGCTATCACCTCATTTTGCTTCCCTGGAGTTCTGAAGTTAACTAGGATAATTGAGAGCAAAATTACAGTTCTCCTAGTCTCCTTACAGACTCCCACATCAGACAAAGGTGTCATTTCCTTTTTTGAAGGTACAGAGAAGTTAGGGGACTTGATCAAGGTCAAACAGAGCTTTCATTAATTCACTCTTTTAAACATTAAAAAATGGGGATGGAGCCTGCCCCCACCCAGCAACATGGGAGGCTGAGGGTGGCAAATTCAAGGTCAGCCTTAGTAACTTAGCAAGGTGCTAAGCAACTTAGTGAGACCCTGTCTCAAAATAAACAAACAAACAAACAAATTAAATAAATAGATAAATAAAAGGGCTGAGGATGTGGCTCAGGGTAAAGCACCCCTTGGTCTAATCACCAGGACCAAAACCAAAAAAACAACCCAAACCCAAACAACAACAAAACAAAAAACCAAACCGCACAGCCAGTTGGGAGGAGGTTGGCACTGGTGGGACACGAGGAGAGCATCCCAGCTCTTGTTAGTTATCCAATTTTTTGGAGAAGTGATTTTACGACCAGCTGAGCAGGAATTGGCTTGCAACCCAGTGGGGTCGGGTGGGCAACTGCAGGTAAGAGGAGCTGCGAGTGCGCAGCAGCGGGGCGGGGGGGGGGGGCTGTGGAGTGGGAGGGTCCTTTCTCTTTGGAAGCTGCCTCAGAGCCCGGTTTCCTCCCCTCTAAGGTCTAGCCTGGCAGCCACCTGGTAGTCGCAGGCCCTCTGTCTGCTTGGGCCGCCGCGTGGGGTCAGGAGGCCCTCCTGTTCACCGCTGCCTTGGAAGGCTGGGCACCTCCAGGCCTGGAAAAAGCACCGGGCCCGACACGGTGTTCTTCCCTCCTCTCTCCGCTGGGCCTGCTGTGCCGGGAGCACCACTCGTGGGGCCACCCTGGCCTGTGGCTGGGTCCGTGAAAGGGGGCCTGGTCTCAGCCGGTCCCACAGTAGTCTTCTCTCCTGCCCTAGGGACCAGCATCAGCCCCGTGGGTACCTCGCAGGACCTGGTTACAGCAGAGTCGCCACAGCCGCCGGGGAGCCTGCGGCGCACCACGCGGGGCCCGGGCACCAGAGACCCCTATGCTCCCACCTCAGCAGGCCCCACGATGCCCCAAGGGACAGTGTGGACAAGCCCTCTGGCAAATCCCACACCCCTGGGAGGTACCTCCATTCCCCAGGAGGGGCTCAGGATCCTATCGGTCACTGCCCAGAGTGCATCCTGGGACCTTGCGCCTCTGACCCCCACTGATCCTGCGTCTCTGGGAAGCCCCTCCAACCCACAGGAAGTGGCCAGGATCCCCCTTGTCACCACTGGGAGCACCAGTGACCCCGTGCCCTTGGGGGACTCTATTACCCACGGTGAGCTTGTGACTCCGCAGGAGGTGACCGAGGACTCCTCATTCACCTCCACCCATGGTGCCCCAGCTGCTCCTGCCTCAGCAGGTCCTCCTGGGTCCTCCACTTTCACCTGGTCTGGCGGCTCTGAGCCTCTGGGAAACTCTTCAGGGTCTGGAGAAAGAACTCTGGCGGCACCAGTCTCAGGGAACCCAGCAGAGTCTCAAAGAACAACTGTGCACCCCACATCAGCAGCCCGGAGTCAGGCAGCCCTCGAGGAGACAGGTGGGAGCCGGCCAGGAACTCAAATGGGTGTCCACCTGAGTCTCTGGGGGGTGAGCACTCTAGCCTGGGTTGGAGGTCCTTTCTTGGGCTTCAGAGGCCAGAATCCAAGCTGGGGAGTTGAGGGCGGGAGTTGCATGTTAGGCCAAGGTCAGCTGCGCTGCATCCCAGGTCACTGTATAGGAGTTCCAGTTTGGCAAGAGCCAGTTCACCAGCCCATCTTTCCCCAGGTAATAATTTAGGATGGAGATGGAGGTAGGGCAGGGAGATATGGGAGAAAAATAATTAATTTTACCTGTAAGAGCAAAGTCTGACAGCCAAGGGTTGGAACATCGCCTGTACTGTGTGGCCTTAGGCAAGTTTTATAACCTCTCTGAACATTATTTCTCTAATCTTTAAGGAAAATGCCATTATAAAGGGCTTCTCAGTTCTCACATCTGGCAGACAATAAATGGTAGTTATTACTATTTTTAATCTCAATTCACTAGTAACAGGCTTAACACCTTAGCTTCTCCAACCCCTGTCCTTAACTTACTTAACAGATGGGGCTAACCTCATTCTCATTTTATTAGTTACACATGATTATGAATGATCACAATTATGAATTAGCAGGATTGCAGAATGTCATGGGCAGGGGCTGTTTGAGACTTCTTTTTATTTCTCCCATGCCTAGAATGATGTTTTGCACATAGATAACCTAATATAAGAACAATTTCTTCAGTACCTGTTTTGAACAAGGCATTGAATTGTGGAAACCAGGCTTAGCAGGACTCGTTTCCCGTTTTAATATGGAGTAGTAATTGGACAAAAGGTGAAGCGAATGATTTCACTGGCAAGAATACCAGAAGTTCTCCCTTGCATGGGCTAAGGCGGTTATCAAAGAGTGTGGTTTGTTTGGGGCTGTCAAGCGATCTAGTGTGACTGGGGAAAGGAGTGTCAGGGGACGAGGGAAAAGAGGTGGAGTGGGGTCTAATTCTGCAGTTAAATGAACCACCAGAGGGTTTTAGCAAGTGAGCAAAATGCTCAAATCCGTAGCTTCCAGAAGCAAGGTGGTCATGACGACATGGGATGATGCTAGCATTAGGATGCTAAATTTAAAAAGTGTGATTCAAATTATACACATAATAGTCACAACAGTGACAGGAAATATCAACCAATGGTTAGAAAAAGGTTGGAAGGAAATGTGTGAAAATGTGATATAGGTATCACCCACTTTCGTGTCTCTCAATTTTACAAATTTGTTCATTTATTGAAGAAAAGTATAATTCTTTGGCTGGGGAAAGAGGCCTGTAGAGAGGAGGCCATCAGGAGAGGAGAAATAGGAAGTGTGTGGGGAAGACTGGTGCACAGCGTGGGTGAGCGGGATCCAGGCCAGATCTGGGGGACGTTGGGGTGGGGAGCGTCACGAGGGAATCGATTTTACATTGTTCACAAGTGACACTAATCGAAAAATACCAATACAAATAAAAATTTTTAAAAAATGCACAGTTCACTAAATTATAAAAATGCAGATTTAATAAAAGATACTTAAACATTATTTTAAAATGCATTTTTTTCACCTACCAATTTGGCAAAGATTTGAAAGGGTGGCAATGCTGGTGAGAATGCAGGAAAAACAGAGCTTGCCAATACAGTGGGCTTGGTGTAAGCTAGTGTTGCCCTTTGGCCAGAGGGTGTCAGTTTTGAAATGTGCATGATTTTTCCTACTGAAATTCTACCCTTCGAAATAAGGAAATAAGAACTGAGTACAGTCATGCACACACACCCTCCACACAGGGCTGTTTTTTTGTGGCATTGTTTACTACAGTGAAAAATTAGAAATAATCTAATGTCTATTGAAAGCAGATTAATTTAATAAGTTATGTACATTTGATGAAAAACTATGCAGCCTTTAAAGGAAATAAGGTAGGTCTTCATGCATTCAAATTTTAAAAATTCAATGTGTGAAAGATATTTTTTAGCAAACTATATTGGTTGTCCCTAGGATGGACAAGGGGATACTTTTGCTTAAATAATTTTTAAGAACATACCATAAAATATTGGTATGTTCATATTAAAAAAAAAAAAAAAAAAAAAAGACCTGCAAGCTACCGACAGGATTTGGTTACTGAGCATGAGAGAGCTGGGGAGGGTATCTCAGTGTGTGGCCAGCTACACAGGAAGAGGGGAGGATGCTGGGGAAGAGGCTGTGCTTGGTTTCAGGTTCTATCCCTTGATGAGGTATCAAGTGTCCCTGATTGCCATGGTGAGGTTGTGTGTGACTGGCAAATAACATAAGGGGCATTGGGCTTCTTGGACTTTGAACTACTGAAAGAAAAAAGTGGTACTGAGGACGAACCTCATACTATTGCTCAAGCCCTACAAATCCTGACATTGGGGTGCTTTTTGAAAGATGATGGTGTAGCAACTCAAGGGCTGTCATGACAGCGTGCAGGGGTAAGTTGGGAACTGAGCTTCCCACACAGGGTGGCTTCTGAAGCACTGAGTGCATGGCAGTGGCTGCCCTGTTTTTTTGACTCAGTGTCAGACTGCCTAACTCCTGGCTTAAGTTGCAATAATGCCTTTATTTCCCCCTCCTCTAGCTGCGACAAGAGTTGACGGTGGCACTGATGGAAGAGACACAGTTATTGCCACTCAGGTCCAACATTTAAGCTCATCTAGCCACCCAGAATCTAAAGAAAAAACATCAGCACCAGAATCAGGTAACTGCTTCTATTTACCAAGTTCCCACCCTAATAACTGAGCAGTTAAGTCTAGACAGTAGCTCCTGAGCCCAGGTTAGCAGGAACTTTTTGTGAAAGATAGCATGAAATGTTGGCAACAGGGATAGGAATAAAATTGTGGATTCTAGTGTAATCTCTAGTGGCTATACTAAACACTTGAGGGGTAGCTTTCCTCACTTTCGAATCTCTATTTCTCACCTTCGACAGGGGCACAGAAAAAGTACCCTGCCTGTATCACAGGTTTGTTGTGAACACTCAATGAGACATTTATGCAAAGGTACATTCTAAACTGTAAAATGCTATCCAATTATAACATAATCCTTCTACGAGGCTATAGTTCCTATGATGATTATGTTTGGCTCATGGCTGAAGGCTAAGCTTATTTACTTCGGTAGATTTTTCTGGAGTAGAGAGCCTCCAGGAAGTGAGTATTTCCAGCAGGGTGTGGAGCATCTTCTTAACAGATTAAAAGGAAGGAAAAAAAAAACAAAAAAAAAAAAACAAAAACAAAAAAAACCAGAAGAGATGGCAAATAATTCCTAATGGGAGGCCAGGATATGTATGTTTGTGTGTGTGTGTTTCAGGGGGAAGGGGGACCAAGTTACCCCAAAGTGTGTCTTCTTTCCAGACACTAGTTGTGTGGTCCTAATTGTGGCTGAGCATTCTTCTGCTCCTCAGTTTCCCTCTTTTTCTTTTTGAACTCCTCAGTCACCACATTGCATATGTGGTATCCAAGGGCATTACTGACTGCTGTGAACTTGAAGTTTCAAGTGGTTACAGGTAATCCCCCTGAAGCAGGTAGCACTTTCTTTTTCAGGTGCTTACTCTTTTGGAATCCTGAAAGCAGATTTTGCCATCTCAACTCCGATAGACCCAGAAGGGATGAAAGACCAATTTTTGAGAGAGGTGAGACTTCTGTCCTCTTCTAATTTTGATCAGTCAGATGACTTGACAGTGCAAGGTAATATTATCAAAACCAATATATTTAGGGAAAAAAAAAAAACTATGGAAAAATAACTCATTTTGTTCGGCCATCACTGGGGTTCATGGTGACAGGTTGGTTATGTGCCAGGATGTTTTCAGATCTTTTTTAGCCTCTACAACATTTTTCCTGAGCTCTTTTTTCCCTCCCTTTTTTTTTTTTTTTTTTTTTTGGTCAAGATGGCCAGAAGGACCTGAGTTCAAGTCTTGGCTTTGCACTTTTTTGTGTAACCTGGGCAAGTAACTCAGTCTAAGTGTGGATTTCCTTATGAAATAGGAACCTAACTCATATGGTTGATGTCCTGATTAAATGATAATATTCCATACAAAATGCTCAGCAAATTGTCTGGCACACTGTTGGTACTTAAAAAACATTCTCTATTAATTATCAATATTAACATTATTATAGTGTTCTGAATTTACATTTGTTCCAGACTTTTTTCTTCCTCTTCTTTCAATGTATTGTGGGACAGGAGATTGTGAAGAGGAATAATTGTTCCAAAAATATTGAGAGAAAAGTCTCGAACTGATTACTGAGCATGGCCTAAGGGTTTGGTTTTCAACTATATAAGGTAATAATCATAGTATGTCTAGCTGGAGAGCACCCTACAGATCATCCAACCACTGGATATCATAGTTTTACATGCAAGGAAATGGACTGGCATTTATCTAGTAGCTTCTTGCAATTTATTCATAGGGTCAAAGAAATAGCACCCAGGCAAGTCATTCTAGAATTCCACAAAATTACGTTTCTATAAAGACCAGTGATGTGTGTGTCTGTGTGAGTGTTTGTGCTGGCCAAGGGCAGAAAGGGGGACTGTAGGACTTATGGTGCAGTCTGCTATGGAAAGAACAAGTCCAAATCAGCATCTTAAAAATTTCTTAGCAAAACTACCGTGCTGAGTATCAGGGCTACAAAAATTAAGTTTTTTCAGGGATGGGGAAGACAGTATTTTATTCCTTAAGGTTAAATGTTCTGTACTGGGTC
Source organism: Tamias sibiricus (assembly GCA_025594165.1). Lineage (NCBI taxonomy): Eukaryota > Metazoa > Chordata > Mammalia > Rodentia > Sciuridae > Tamias > Tamias sibiricus. The sequence goes on along the minus strand of CM046669.1, from coordinate 13,021,782 downwards.
CTGGCCTGGGTCCTTAAGCCCTCTTTGGGGGTTGTATTCATTGGTTTGCCTGAACCAAACAAAAAAAATCCTGAAAACAAATTCCGTAACTGTAAGAGAGTATCAATAAGTTCTCTTTTCCTTTTCGAGTTACTGGGGATCAATTTCAGTATTTGTACTTTACCACTGAGCTATACTCACAGCCTTGTTTCTTTCTTTTTGATGTTTCAGATTCAAGAAGTCTTAAAACTTATGTTAGGTCACCAGCAATTCAGATTGAAATGGGTCGGCTTCGAAGTGAACAAAAAGCAGCACAAATCTACTAATTAGCAGTTTTCTCTGGATTTTCAGTGAATTTGAGTTTTTTAATTTCCAGAAGGACACAGTTAGAAATAACTCAGAATATGTGAAGAGACATAGACCTAAAACTTACACAAAAGAAAACTATATATGAAACCCACACCTTAGGTTTTATAGAATGAAATAGGTAAGCAGAGAAGATTAAGTATTTGGGATCAATAACCTTGAGAATGACACAAAGAAGGACAAAAAGCCTGAACCAAACAACAAAAATCCTGAAAACAAATTCCGTTAATCCATTTGGGGAATATAAGAGAAGATAGTAGTGATTTGTGCAGGAACTGGAGGAAATCATTAGCTATAAACTATCAAAGAAATTAAAAATTTTTCAGAATGAAGAGCTCTCTAACATAATACATACATGTTAATGCTAGTTATTTGTCCTATATCTTAGTTTTTTTTTTTTTTTTAACCTGTAAGTTGGGAAATTCTAAGGCACGTTGTTCCTAACATTAAAATATTTCTTCAGAATAATGTTCCTGCGTACATTTTCATTCTTGTTTTTGTTCACGTCTTAAGAACCCAGATGCATGCTAGAAGTAAGATAGTAATATGTCAAATACAGTAGCAACTTTAGTCTGAAATGTTTAAAGTTAAAGTTTATTTGTATTCTTTGTAGGAATATCAATAAAAGACCTCAAACGTATCTATATCTGTACATGTACAAGAACCGTCAAAAATTATTCACAGAACAAAAATAAATCTTCTTTAGAACAAACCCAGGTAATGAAATGCAGATATGGATCTCACATATGGAACAATCTAAGTGCTACTTAGCACAAAAATATGGCTTTAAAAATAAAATAAAATCTCGGGTTTTGTTTTTCTAAGGTGTATTTCTCTTTCTTGAAATAAAAAATAAATTATTTAGAGTTATCATTGTAAAATATTCATGTGTATTAACACATTCTTATTAAGGCCCTGGAGATGAAAAACAAAATCAAATTTAGAAGGTAAATTAATCAGAGGTGTAATCTAGGTAAATGTGCTGCTGTTTGAGTTGATGTCGATATAACTAAGAAATGTCTAAGCACCAGTCAAAATTTAACCTTTACTATTTATTTTAGTTTTGTTGCAGGATAATGGTAATTGAGTTTATTAGTCCTTGACCTTTTGGTGAATTGGGAATTGAAATTTTCCCTTGGAAGTTTGGAAATGACACAAATATGGTACTTATACATAAATATTTGCACCCTCACACAGATGATGGAGGCCCTTAAAACAGCTTCTGTGGAAATCTCCACTGCACCAATAGATAGATCTGGTTCTAAGTCCCAAACTTTTTTTTTTTTTAATTTTTTTTTTTTTGAGTTATAGGTGGACACAATACCTTTATTTTATTTATGTGGTGCTGAGGATGGAACCCTGGGCCTCACACATGCGAGGCGAGTGCTCTACTGCTGAGCCATAGCCCCAGCCCCCTAAGTCCCAAACTTTAAAACTTCCTAGGGAAACAATAAAGGGCATTTGAATGAAAAATATAAACCGAGTAGGAAATTAAAATGCATGCTGAAATGTGGGCCAAAACTACCACTTTCTTTCCTTGGATGGCTCACTGCATTTGCTAAGCCTAGCTGGGCTGGTAATAAACATGTGAGGATTAACTGACCCAGGAACCAAAGCTACTTCTTTCTGTGTCCTACTCTAAGATCAGTGATATTCAACTTTCTTTCCTTAACTTCCTATGGTATCAGTAATGATATCTAGGGTTCTTGAGACAATGTCAAACCAAATCAAGTTCAAGTCATTTAACTTATATATACATATAACACATATAATACATTTTTAAGAGAATAGAATGACTGCCATAAATTCTAATAAATGAGAACATAAAATCTAAAAACTCAAGAAAGTTTGGGACTCACTGATGTATAAAATGCATTAACATTCATAAAAAGGAAGCCCTAGGAATTGTGTTTTCTGTGGGTATGCACATTATCTACAGAAACTGCCTTTCTATAATTGATGCATTTTAGGAGTGAGCAAGGGCTATAGATCCTCCTGTGTCCTAGACCTCTGGGCTACCGAGGAGACTGCTATGCATTACTTCTGCTCTGGATCATGTGTCTTCCTTGGGTTCTTCTCATCAGGTATTTATCCGATTTCATACAAATTTCATCACTTTTGTCCTTTCAAAACTCAAGAGCATTCATAACTGGGTCATGACGAGAATGCTTCCAGAACTAATAATCATTCAAAGATAAAGACACTATTTAAAAATTCAACACCTCAACATTTCTTGCTTTTAAGAAACTAGCATAAGTCCTTTCAATTGACATATTAATTTAAAAAAAATGAAGTATCTCAGGAAAAGGGAGGGAAGGCAACTACTGCTGGGGCAAGCAAGGGATTTCACTCCTGGACTTAAGAAAGGGAAGGGGAATGGAGAAGAAAGCCCTTTTGACTTTCCACATTCTGTAGGAGAAGGTGGACTTCAAAAGTGTAGCTGAAAATGCATGAACCACCAATCCACAATCTGGAGCCACTGGGTCTGATGTGGTGACAAGTCTAGTCTGGTGTCAAGCCTGGGCTTTAGTCACAATGGACTAGACTAACAGGACTAAGAGAACCCTGAAGAGGTCTGCATTCTCCAGCTCAGTCCCATACTGTCTTCAGGAACTCCAAACTGGGGATGACTAGAACTAAATCTTAATGGAAGCCTAACAAATACTAATGTAAACTCACTTGATGTCAGTTGTCTTTCTCTGGGACTTCCAAATGAGAACTCTATTCCCAGTCTGGTATACCCGTGAGGACAGTGAAAGCCAGGGGTCTAAGGAAGGAACCAATATAATAATCCACAAAAAGGGAAGATCTGAAAGTTTTCCTTTTAAATCAAGCTCAGGATCAAGGGCATAGAGTTAATACCTACAGCAGTCTTAGACTGAAAAATCTTACCTCTTCTTTACTAGCCAACCCCATGACAGAGAATGGTGGAAGCAGACCAGTCAGAAAGCTAATTCTGGCCAACTTGTTATCAAGAGAAAAGCAAAAGCTATAGCTGCTTGATGACCTCATTTTGCAGACAGCCCTAGACCCAAACAGTACTTTGATGACAGTGCCTAGAACACAGTAAGTACTTAAGTGCTTGTTATAGTTATAATCTCCTTCCTGCCATGGCTTTTATTGTAGAGGCTCAGGGAAGAACAATGGCCCAATGGAAATTTAACTCTTTTTGCTGCTTTGGCCTGAAAAACTTATTGCTCCAGTGATACAAAAGAGGAATGTGAAGCTCTCTGCCTGAGTCCTATTAACATTTTCCTTGCTAATGGCCAAGTTGGGTCGTTACTTAGATAAGCACTTTACAAGCACTTTACCTGAATTCCAAATTCCATTCAACCCTGGTACATTCTTACCCTACCATGTGGTGATACATTGGGAGACTAGACAGACATCTTAATCCATTAGCTTCTCTTCAACCACATACCTCCTTCCAGCAAAACAAAGATATGTGCCTATGTAGGCTTAAAAAAAGTCAATTAACAATACCCCAATAAAAATTATAGCCTGCTAATTGTTCTTCCATACATGAAAAGCAATCTTTCAGAATAAATTCTATAGATTGCAGCTTTTCTAAAGAAATACTCAGAAAAATATTTGGATAGAAGTAGTCTCAAAGGACAATCTAAAATTTAACATCTAACATCAACTCTGAACTTTTTTTTTCTTTTAATCCTCCATTATTATTATCATATTATTTATTATTAAGTTTCTTCTCTCTTCATTCAAGATAACCTGATGGTAGAGGGCTGCATAATCGGTCCAAATATTTTGGGCACTTAATTATCCAACACAAATTGCCCTCTAAAGAGGGCCCAGAATGCTAACAAGATATGTTGCATTTATTAAAAACATACTTGATTTTTGTGTCTCCTTCCAACCCTCAATATAATTTTTATAAGACCACTGTAATCCATAACCAACCCTTGAAGAGTTTCCAAACCTTAGTGTACAAGACATCACCCTTGTTATATACTTAAGGCCACTGAAACGACAATCCTTTTCACCAGGTTTTCTGCAGCACAAAGAACGGATTAAACATTGCTAGAGCTGAGAATAAGCCACAATCAAGAACAGATCTATATTTATACCCTCCCTCATCCAACAAAGGGCACTATCTTCAGAATTGGGAATCTTTTTTCCTGTTGAGTGGTTTTGAGCACAGTGTACCCTCAGACTGGAGGAAAGAAAGAATTTATAAAAACTACTAAGGGTCAACAAAATACCCAAGTGCTAAACAGCTGGGCATGAAGTCTGCAGTTCTTCTGAGCACAATGAAAAGCTCCTGTTTAAGATCTCTGCCTGGAAGAAACAGGGATTGCTATGAAGAAAACTATTTTAAAAGGTATGGGTTGGGGGGCTCTGGTGAGGTTGCGAAATGCAAAGTTCAACACAAAGATCCACCTGAGAGAGACAGAGTTCAAGAGTTGGAAGGCAAGCCTGGGATTCAGTGGAAAGGAAGGCTTAGTGTCTAAGCCTGGGCTTCAGTCAATAGGGCATTATACCTGTTTTCTTATTCTCTTATAAGCAACATTCACTCTATGCACATGTCTCTCTTGGTCTTTTTCTCTCTCCTCCCTTTTTCCTTTAAAACCTTTCTTTTCCTTAAGGTTTGTAATTTAAAATAACATTAACTTATTTGAAAAACATTGTTGCCTTCTCAATATAAAACAACAGCTTAGATCTTGCTTAAAGAGATTCAAGACACTTTTTAACATTATATCTGTACAGCTGACAGTGTAGAAGGCATGAACATTTCCTATTTGTGCAATTATATGTACACATGTGTAAATATATATGTGTATAAATATATGTATATATAATGTCTGCTTAACATGTAACATTTCATACTTCTGGCAATCTAAGTTGCATTCCAGATGACATTTCACACCTCTGGAAAAAAGGAAATCCTTTTCTATGACTTTTAATCTGTCTTATAATAAAGCCATGGAGGGCAAATGTTGAAGCTGGGTCATTATTGCCAAATCTACAAGAGCATGGGAATAACAATTGGAATATGCCATTCTAACACTTTTCATTTCATTTTATTTCCCTCCCTTCCTTCTTTTCTTCTTCTTCTTCTCCTTCTTCTTTTAAACAAGACTAATCACTAATGAGAGAGATTCTTCATATTTTGATTTCCTTTCCAAATTTTACTGAGGAAGAAGAAACAATTTAAAAGTTGAAGATGGGAGATTAAATTACCTTGCCCATAGATTTGCTAGTATAATGGATAAAATCTTTATCCCAAACAAGATTATAGCTTACAAAAAGAAAAAAAAAAAAAAAAACTTAAACTGGAAATAGAGATTTCTGCTATGTTGTAGTTAGCCCTTTTCTGTGTGGAAGAAAGGGTGTTTATTTTGAATGGCTTAAGAACAGCATATTTGAATAACCTCTCCAGGGGAGAGTAATCCTGTTGATGACTGATGACTGCTCCCACCATGGGGAGGAAAGGGCAGTGGACATGTGAAGATGGAGATGGTATACAGAGACACAAATATTTAGTTTTACAAACTCTAAAGAGGAAAAAGAACACCCTTTATTACAACAGGAGTAAAAATTAAAAAGCCCCATTATCTAAAACAGAAAATTTCCATCTGCTGTAGACAGAGGGAATAAACATTGACAGGAGTTCAACAGAAATCACTCCTAAAGTCCAGTTGTGATGCAACTGCTTTTATCTGTACCCTCTGAAACAGCAAATCCCCAAATCAGATTAACTGCCCGACAGAACCAGTCTCGGTTGATTAGTGGCATAAATTACTATTTTGTATGGATCTTGGTATTTGCATGTTTTCCTAAAAGGTGAGGGGACCAGAGTGGGGTTTTTAAACTGGCAGATAAATCCCTGAAAAAACTCATTCTGACAATGTCCTATTGCACTCTATGTGCTTCTATCAGATAGACACTGGGTCTCTACCTACTGAACCCATAGGCTCATTTTTCACACACACACATAGTTCCTACTTTTCCTCCTCTAACAACTGCAGTGCTTTCAACAAGAGGAAAACAATAATAAAAAATAGTAATAATTAAAAAGGTAATCTACATTATTAACTTCCTTTTGGTATATTACAGTGGTATTTTCTGTACATGGCCCAGAACTAAGTTCCCTATGTACATAGAGACATGGAGGGAAAGCATTGACCTTGGAAGTCTTTGCATTATGCCCTGAAAGACAAGGTTCCTTTCTTCATTTATGAGTTTCTCACCACATTGCTGTTTTGAAGTAGCAACATTCTGTAAACCTGTAGGGTCTGGGTAAAGTGCTGGGGACAGGAGAGCTGGTAAATTTCCTTCTGTCTCCTTCCACAGTCTGTATTCACAAAGCCCATCAGCAGCTGCTGTTTTTGAATTCACCATTCTCCGTGATGGAAAGCTTGGTGGGGTTGGTGGGGGAGATGCCATTGCGGACCTGCATGCTGTACCGCTCCTTCACTTGGGTCAGTGCACTCATCAATCTGGTGTTGGCTGAATCCAGGGACACGATCCGTTTTTCCTACAACACAATAATCATGGCTTTATTCAGGCCATATGGAGGAAATAAGGGCCTTTCTCTACTGGATGACTAGTCCAATGCTTTCTCTCACACAGTAGTACGCATGGTGCTTCCCAAATAAATGGAACGTCTCTGCCTCTTTCTGCATAATGGTTAGGTTCAGCTGCCTCTCTTTTCTCTTTTTCTTCTTTCAGAATAGCAAGACTTAATAATCTCTGGAACATTAGGCTGTCCTGTGCAATGGACACCAAGTGTTTCTTCATATTATACAACTGAGGTGTCATGTTGTCTTATCGTATTTTAAGCACTTTTGGTCAAAATTAAAACATGGAAATTAGATGGCAAAGAAAGAAGCACCAGAGGTTTCATTTCACAGAAGAGAAGTGCATGTGATCTATGGGTTCTGAACCCTCCCCCCACCCCCAAAAGGGTTTAACAGTCACACTTGAAAGAATTCACATTGTGCTCAAAATTAAAACAATACATGGTGGCAGTTTAAAGTCACCAACAAGGTGAGGATGCAAGAGCAAGAGGAGATAAAAGCAGCCAAAAGCTCAGACCAAGGAGTTATTTGAATATGGGGAGGGAGATGTGGCCAAAAGGGGGATGCTATAAACGTAACACATGAGAACAGACAGAGAACACGGGCTCCTGGACCCATTCCAGCTCAGAGTCATTCCAGGAAAGCTGTCCAATATGCAGAATGCTTTCATTTTATTTTGGAGTCTCTGAAAAAAATAATGCTTTAGAATCAATATTTTGGAACCAAGGGTTGTTGAATACACACACAATAAAACCAAGGAGGTGAGGAGGAGGAAGGGTCAAAAAATTTAAAGAAAAAATAAATAAAAGTAATTTAAAGAAAAAAGAAAAATAATTTAAAGAAAAGTAGAATATGCTAAGTTTTCTTTTTTAAAAAACATCTCATCTCATCACAAAGATCAGGGGAGACATTCATCTTAGCTTCAGCAGCTAGGCACAACAAGAATCCATCATTTTCAGAAAATAAGCTTACACAGAGAAGGACAATCTTTACCTATACTTGTGAAATTAAAAAGAGGCCATGAGGAACAATCCTAAAGCCAAAAGGAGCCTTCTTATCCAGTTTTCTTTTTTAAATATTTAATTTAAAAAAATTTACCCAGGAAAAAGCATGGTAAATTTGAGTCATAGTAAGGTTCAGAGAGAAGGCAAGAGGGTTGAGGGTTGCTGTTGTTCCTTGCTATAAAAGCAGTAGCTACAAGAGCCACCAATATAGCTCTGCTTTACAAGGACACAGGCTGCCAGGAACAAGCAGAGTGAACACCACTGCATTGGGGGGAAATTCTGGGTAAAACCCCAGATAACTGGCATCTAGCAATGTTTTCCTTTCATCTCCTACTTTGCTGGAGGAGCAGGAATCTATACGGCAGCAGTGCTCTTAGCTATAGTTTCAGAAGTATGGGGGGAAAAAAAAACCCAACCCCAAACTTCCCACTTATGATTAACCTTTAAAAAATTCCTTTCCTGGATAGAGAAGTGGAATGGTAATATAGATAAAATCAGCATTACTCCTGGGTGCAGTGGTGCATGCCTATAATCCCTGTGACCCAGGAGGCTAAAGCAGGAGGATCCCAAGTTCAAGGACAGTCTCAGCAATTTGGTAAAGGCATGTCTCAAACAAACAAACAAAAAGCCTGGGAACACAGCCTTGTGATAAAGCACCCCTGCTTTCAATCCTCAGTACCAAAACTAAAGAAAAAAGAAGAGGAAAAAAAGGAAAAGAAAAAAATTAGCATATTAACTAACTACTAATCTGTTATAAGACACTTTTTTATTTTGAGTGGGTAATTCATTGTAAGGACAAAAATAAAAAAAAAACTCAATGAACAAAAGATACATAAGGCTTTTAAAAACAAAATATGAAAAATTATAGCTAGTGAAGTTTACTGGGAAAACAAGTACAGATCTTTTAAAAGCCAATAGGTAAGGCCTGGCTAGTGGTTACTAGAAAACAAGAGATAGTGACAAATATTCTGTGCACCCGACCCCCCCACCTCCATGGTAAGGAATGATCTCTGTAGATTATAAGGCCTCAGAACTAAGGAAAGCAGGATATTCCAGGGGTCATAAAAAAAAAGAAATCAAGCATTCACAAAAATTATTTCATTCTTAAAGAGTCAAAAAGAAGGCTAAGAATGATTGTCATTACTTATTGCCTACAAAAGTAACAACCCAAGCCAATGCCTCCACATCCCCACTATGCAGCTGAAAGCTTTCCAGTGGAGAAACTTCCTTTAAAAGTTTTCCCCACTGCCAACCTCAAAATAAAACAAAAAGTAAAAAGAAAAAAAAAATCAAATAGGAACTTCTGAAAGTCAAGTTCAGTTGGCAAAAACTGCTCTGACATTGTGACTGTCTGGACTGGAAGGCAAAGCAATCTAATTATGTCTGACAGGAAGGATTTCAATGTGGGGAGTGGCAGGAGCTGGAATGTGTAGGAGGCCAGTGCACTGGATCAGGGCTGGGAACTGCTCAGCTAGAGAACGGACAGGGTTTACTTGCCTGTTTGAATAATCTCATTTCCATTTATGACCTGTAATTTAACACAGTGGAGATATCACTTGCAACAGTAACCAGGCAGCTGCTTTGCTTCTCATGGGAGGAAGCCCTTCTCTGTTCTCCATCTGAGTCACATAGAGAAACTGGGAGTCACAGTGTCCCCTCATGCTTGGGAGTGAAAGGTGGCACATTCCCTGGTCTGATATCTAAGAAGTGGTTCCTTAGTACCATCATTAGGATCCCCATATCTGAGCTACAAGGTACAGGACTGGTGATTCATCTTTCTGTAGTTCCAGTTAGAAAGTGGCTGACACAGGCCTGTACCTTGCAGCATGAACTGACTCAAGGAGAGGGAGAGGCTGAATTCAGTATGGACAAGTCTCTCCTGTAGGAGCACAGGGCTGCTGAGAGAGATGAGAAGTGAGAAGTACTAGAAGTTTCACTCTAGCACAGAGATAGCAATTGTATTCATTTTAGAAATATTTTTTACTACCAGTGGCACCAAGGGATACATCAGGGATAGACAAGCATGCTACCTATCTGGGAAGCTTTTCACGTCCAACATATCTTCATCCTAATAAATGATGCCAGAAGGGCTGCTCTGCTCCATTAAATATTTAAGAAGTAAGATTTAGTCTTACAAGAAGAAAGGATTGGATACAAAAAATCATTCATTACAAAGGATGCCAAAGTGTGTTCTGTTCAAGTCTTTAGCTATAAGATTTTAACACATCAATAAACCAACAGCTGGGATTGAGACATTTTCCTTTTAAGGACATTATATATTTTAATTGTCTTTAGTATTTATGAATTGCCTGTGCATGGTGTAGTGGTTTTCAAAATGTGGTCAAGTGAATTCTCCAAGTATTCTTTAGGGATCCACAGTGAGTCTCTGCTAAAATAATTAATTGCATGGTAAACCTGTAGTTAAATCTATCTTATTTAATCAACCCCAGTATGTTTTGACCCATTAGTTGAGAGTCGTCTGTTGTTGACTGGCAACTGGAAGCAGTTGGATATTGATTATGGAAGGTGTATTGGTTCCATCAAAATAGTCCAAAGAATCAGACTATTTGACAACCACTGTCAAGAGGCCATCCTATAAATCTGACATTGATTCTTTGAGGACAGCATCTTTCCCACCCTTGCTGAGTGACACCCTCTGGTTAACTGAGAAGAGGTCCTTTCTTTCTAGAGCTTTTGACCATTACCGCCTCGGCTTTCCCTCTCTATGACTATGATTTCTGCTTTATATCCAGTTATCTGGCCCTTGATATCAAAAATAGGGGGCTGGTTGGGTAGAAGCCAATAGAGGCTAATGATGGAGCTATTCTGTCAGCCAACATGCACAGAATCACAAACATGGCACAGCCAGGCTCTCTCAGCTCAAGACTGATTGCATTAGACTAGCTGAAATTATAAAAAGTTCTGTTTGATTTCATCAGTACTCAAATCTCTCCTGGTGTCGTTATTAAATCTCTCCCTGCTTTATATTGTTGTATTAAAATTCCAAAGGTGAAAAATTATCAATATTAGTTTTCCTGATTAAACTGCCTTGTTTATCCTAGTTGTTTTGCTAAAGCCTCTGGGAAGAATTTTGATAGTATGTACAGCAAAGCAGCCTTGTCCCTACTACATTTCCCTTACCCACTGTGGGGATCCCGAGGAAGATTTTAAATAAGGGACCAAGTAAAACAATTGCAGATCTTTTTTCTGGTTCTTAGCAGGTCAAAACACCCAGAATCTACAGAGTTCAAGAGTCCAAAATATTTTGGGAGCCATGTGGATGAGATAGCATCACAATGCACACCAGACTCTAAGACTAGTTTCTTGAAAGAGAAGGAGGCCCATAAAGCATTCTTTCATGCCTATGCTCTCAGCCACACTCCCCATTCCTCTGAAAAAACAAACCCATCCCATATTCATCCTGTAAGAAAACTAGACTGTTAGGTGCATGCTTAAGAATACTGGAGGCTCTAACATACACTGACTACTGGCTGATATGTAAGAGAAGAGAGTAGAACACTTATGCATAAAGTCTTTGCATACATTTCACAGCTTAAGGATGAGAAATGCAAACACGGCTGGTTGTCTTCAAAGAGGTGGTCCATTCACTGGCTGGGGTGGGGGCACTATCAAAACTGCATCTGCCTTTTGTTATTTGTTTCATGCCAAGAAATACAACAACCAAAGATTGTACAGATAAAATGAAAAGGAGTGAGAAACATTGCCTGCCTAATTTTGCTCTCATCACTGATGTATCTCTGTGAGGTGATCAGGTGTCACAAGTGTAAGCTACTGTGAATAGAGACCTAGATTTGGATTTCAACAACCTTTTCTTATAAAATTTTATCCAAAGACACTCTCTAAGCACAGCACCAACAAAAAAGGGCAGCCAAGCACATTCCAAGCATCAATGCCAAACCCTAAACCAAAAGAATAACAAGGAAAGGTGCCTTCTTCAACCTTGTCTTCCTTCGCAATCCCATCACTGTCTGGGGCCAGAGGTTGATGGCAGTGGACGTGACTGACAAGACCATGAACAGCACAGCCAAGCAATGGTCAGTGGAGGTCTCAAGCCAGACACATGCAGTGCACTTTTCACAGTTTACCCCTCAGAGAATACCCTCCTTTCCACAAGGAAAGAAGTAAAGCCCATCATGCACTAGGTTGAGATCTGTCAAACAACTGTGCTAAACACACTAATACGCTGCTGGGTTAAGAGACTTGTCATCAGTGAAAGAAAGGAAAAATAATGGAGGCCATGTTGAAATTGATTTAATCTTCAAAAGATAATGCCAAGAACTTCTCAATGCCTCATTTTTAAGATCTCTCCTTTGCCATTTGCAAGGATGGGAAGTCAGAAAATAACAATTATTACCAATGAGTACCTTCTACTAGATCCAGAGTCTTACCTGTGCATCAATAATTTTCTGCTTTGCATCAATAACTGCTTGCATCTCAGCATGGTCCTTCTTCAATTCCTCTTCCACAGCCATTAGCCTAGAATGTGGCAACAAGGAGGTGTCAACATTTTCAAAGACAAGGCTAGGTAATGTGGAGAATAAGAAACTTAAAACTCATCATAGTTCAAGATTTCTCTTCTTCTTTAATAAAGACCTGCAATCATCTCTTCTTTCTTCTCTCTCATCTTGGAAGTAGACATCCAAGGTTGATTTCTCTACCTGTGACTGTATTCCATCCATTTTTTTTCTTTTGGTATGAGAGATTGAACTCAGGGGCACTCAACCACTGGGCCACATCCCCAGCCCTTTTTTGTATTTTATTAGAGACAGGGTCTCACTGAGTTTCTAAGTGCCTCGCCATTGCTGATGGCTGGCTTTGAACTCGCAATCCTCCTGTCTCAGCCTCCCAAGTGCTGGGATTACAGGCGTGTGCCACCGCGCCCGGCTATTCCATCCATTTTTATCGACTTTGGAGCAGAAATCCTGCAATCATTCTTCCTTCTCCTCTATCAGATTCCTCCCTCAGCACAATTTACTTTATCTTAAAATATCAAACCAAATCAATAAAGAACAAATTATCCTTTAATTAATATCAACTTACATGGTATTCACTGTCCTAAATTTCTCTTCCCTTGCACAGATAAATTTCTTCAAAGAATACTCTATATTTAGTAGGTCTAGTTTGTTTCTCATCTACCACTCATTTTTCAACCCAGGAAGACTATGAATTACCCCCATAGTATTAAAACAACTGTCCTTTTCTGTCCTCCATTTACTTGACCTGTCCGCAGCATTTGACAATACTGAAGCCTCATGGTTGATTATGGACTCTGGAGTCCAACCTCCTGGTATCAAATTCTGGTGTATCATTAACTATGTGACCTTGAGCAAAAGACTTAGTGAGTCTGTTGCCAGTTTCTTTTATTTTCTTCTTTCTTTCTTTCATATGGACCCATGATTTTTTTTTTTTTTTTGTAGTTGTAGATGGATGGAATGCCTTTATTTTATTTGTTTATTTTTCTGTGGTGCCAAGGATCAAACCCAGCACCTCATGCATGCTAGGCAAGTGCTCTGCCACTGAACTATAGCCCCAGCCTGCCAGTTTCTTTATCGGTAAGATGAGAATGATAATAATGCCTATCTCAGAGGCTGATATGAAGATAAAACAGGTGTAGATTTGTACTGTTTAGGAAAGTGCCTGGCCCATGGTGAATGCTCTGTAAACATGCAAGTGAAAGTGACTTCTTCCACTTTCTCCTAGCCTGGCACTAATGGCACTCTCTTTTGGTCCTCTGGCCCTACAGACAACCAGTGAAACTCCTTTCTGTTACTGGACTTGCTCAGGAAAACTGAGCTTTAGACATTTCTAAAACTCAGTTCTCTTCTAAAGCTTCTCAAATGAGCCACTAAGTTTTCCTTTTGTATAATTGTTATGGTTAAAGAAAAAGCCTACCCTAATCTTCATAGGAAGTGCACACTAGGTCTTACATTTAGGATGCTTGAAGAGATAATCATCATATCTGTACTGAGTACCAAAAGGTGAAATAGCCTTTGTTGCCATGCCTTTAAATGTGTTTGGATCATCCTTCCACCTTGTTGTACCTCTAACTAGCCCACATCTGCCACCAGTGGTCCTCTAACCTGCTGATGATGCTTTTCATCTGGCTGTCTTTCTCCTCCTGTTGCCTGCGCAGTCGCTCCTCACTGTCCTCCAGCCTGGCCTTGTATTCCAGCAGCAGCTTCTGCATCTGCTGCTCCTGCACCAGCAACCGGCGTTCATATTCCTCTAGGCGCCGGCTAGATACTCTCAGGCGCTCCTTCAGTTTGCTAATTTCTTGTTCATACTACAGAAAAGGAGAAGAAGCACCCATGACAAGAAGAAGTTAGTGATTTGCTTTTTAATAAAAGAAACCCTAGGCAATGCAGCTGGATGCTTCTAAGATGCCATTCCTTATACTACTGCTACTGATGTTTAAAATATCAACTGGCATAAATGTTCATGAAGCTTTGCCCTCCTTCTGGACATATTTTAAATCTGAACTTAGTATTACAAATTTTATAGATTTATGTACCTCCCTCCACATCAAACTACCAGTTGCTGCAAGTCAGATCTGATCACTGATGGTATCAAATGGGAGAAAAGAAAGAACACTTAGAAGCCTGACAAATGACTTAAGCCAAAAGCTGGCCATCTTACAAGAGAGAGTTATTTGTGTATTGTCACCTCTACTGCAGGATCTCTGATATATTTTGTCTCATCAGAATGCCCTTCCTTCACTCTACTAGAATCAGCCTTAGAGACAAGCAACATTTCTACAATGTTAAGCCACTAAGTCAATAAATAGAATTTCATGGAAGAGTAGGCTATTACTGCTTTCTTCCTAGCTATGAAAGTATAAAATAGTCATAAGCACTAAGCAAAGGCCTACCCATTCTCTAGGGCTGATTAAAATGGACTCTTGGCTATTGATATACATTGATATGTATATCGGGGTTAACATAAGAGGGAGAGTAAAACTGGGAGAAGCAGGAGATCATATTCTTGGCTCAATAACCTTTCTAGTGGCCTAGCACTTGTGGAGGCAACAAGTCAATAAAGATAGACTGTTCTACCTTCTCAGCATGCTTAGCTTCATCTTGATTTTGCTCAGTTTCTTCAACATCTTCTTCATATTGTCCATTGTTCAGAACCCATGCTGCTGTCCTCTCTACTGGGGACATGGTGGCAGAGTCCACAGGTGACTGAACCTGCATCAGAAATAGATATTAGCATTTCCCAAAACAGCTCACCCAATCAAGTTACACAAAGACAGCTATTCTTGGAAGACATAACTGTGATGATCCCTCAGTTTTCTAACAAATGCTGTTAGCTTTTTAAAAAAAATTTTATTTGTTCTTTCAGATATACATGACAGTAGAATGTATTTTGGTGTATGATACATACATGAAATATAACTTATTCTAATTAGGATCCTACTCTTGTGGTTGTACATGATGTGGAGTAACCCTGGTCACGTATTCAAATACAAGGCTAGGAATGTCCGATTAATTCTACTGTCCTTCCTATTCCTCACCCCCTACCTTCCCTTCCTTCCTCTTTGTCTAATCCAATGGACTTCTATTCTTCCCCTCCCCACCCTCCCTTGTTGTGGGTTAGCATCTGCATATAGGAGAGAACATCTGGCCTTTGGGGACTGGCTTATTTCACGTAGCATGATAGTTCCATCCATTTACCAGAATATACCAAAATTTCATTCTTCTTTATGGCCAATTAATATTCCATTATGTATATGTACCACATTTTCTTTATTCATTCATCTATTGAAGGACACCTAAGTTGGTTCCATAACTTGGCTATTGTGAATTGAGATGCTATAAACATTGATGTGGCTGCATCACTGTAGTAGGCTGACTTTTAAATCCTTTCAGCAAAGTAGCAGGGTATAAAATCAACACCAACAAACCAATTGCATTCCTCTATATCAAGGACATATCAGCTGAAAGAGAAATCAGAAAAACTATCCTTTTCACAACAGTCTCAAACAACAACAACAACAACTTGGGAATCAATCTATAAAAGAGGTGAAAGACCTCTACAATGAAAACTACAGAACACTAAAGAAAGAAATTGAAGAAGACTTCAGCAAACTGAAAGATTTCCCATGCTGTTAGTTTTAAGTAACATTTTATTAATGCTAGGGTAATTAGGGGTAGGAAATGGAATATTCATTTGTATAAGAACAAACTATTCTGAATAGGAATCTGTACACATTGCGTCCAAGAACAATTCTTTTTCTCCTTCCAAAGAAAGCCAATGCCTTAAAACTATTAATTTTTCCAATAGTCCAAATGCTGTAAGGTACCAAATAAACTACTAAAATTAAGATAATAAAATGAGAGAGAAAAAGCATAACTTCATCGTTGATTCCTCAAGTGAGGAAATACCTGTTGAACCCAGAGATGACCATGGACCAAAGAACTGATTAATGCCAAACAAACTCACAAGGTGACCATTTATACATCAGAATGCCAGATAGTTTTCATATTAACCATTGAGAGAAAGAGAAGAACAAGTGATACTGATTATTTTTACAGAATTCTGATTTTTACAGAATTTCTGGTGGGTTAAGACCACTCAGGAGTCCATGTTTTAGACTCAAGTTTCTTGATGAATATAGGATCAAAGTGATTGGATACTGGATAGTGTAAGACACATTTGTATTCAGTTACGATTGCAAGATAAAATTTTCTTTTCCAATATAAATATGAAAGTGTTAAGAATTCTGGCCTTCAGGAGCAACTATGGGGTGGAACTTAGTAGTTAAAGTCACTTAATCTCTTAAAATACCATTTTCCTAATCTATTGAAAAAGGACATCACCATCATAATTACTACACCTATGCTGACCATTTCGCAGGGATTTATGAAGACTGAACAAGAAATGTGAGAGTCCTTTCGCAACTTCACAGTGCAATGGAGAGGTTACATGTTAGTTATTACTATATTTATGTTTTGAAAACTAGGATTCAACATTAAAGTTTGTATTAGGCTACTAAATATTACTAGTGTTTTGTCCACCAATGATATTGGAAACACACAAAATTTTTTTCCCCTTCTGGCTTGCCAGAGAGAGAAAGAAAGTGAACATGAAAGAGAGTGAAAGAGAGAGTGTATATTTTGTATGTCATTTAGCTTTTTTGAGGACCATTATCTACAATTTCACAATTGAAGGGAATTTTCTCTCAGGCAGAGCCAATACCTCAAGAATCTTTATATCATTTGGGATGAGAATCCAATTAAACTCTACATGAGTATTTTAAAAGAATGGGTATTCTGATAACCTTGAGAGTTAGAGAAGATGAAACAAACTGCATGAAGAGACTAAAGTTATCAGAGATTGGTTGAGTTGGGAGAGACTTTTTAAAACTATACATACAAAAGTAATGAGGTGCTTCTTAAAGGCTTAAAGAAGAATCTGATTTAGTTCATTCACAGATCATAGATATGTAGCAATAAGAATAGTTTCATGGCTGGGTGTGGTGGTACATGCCTATAATCCCAGGAGCTGGAGAGGCTGAGACAAGAGGATAGCAAGTTCAAAGCCAGCCTCAGCAACTTAGGCTCTAAGCAACTTAGCAAGATCCAGTCTAAAAAAATAAAAAGGGCTGGGCATCTGGCTCAGTGATTGAGGGCCCCTGGGTTCAATCACTGGTACCAAAACAAAAACAAAAACAAAAACAAACAAACAAACAAACAAAAAAACAAAACACTTCATGCCTGAGGATAGATGGTGTAGTTTACCTAAGTAGATACACACACACACACACAAACACACATACACACACACATGCACATATATACATACACAAGCAATTGTGAATGAACTTGTAGAAAGTCCCTCTCTAAAATCACTATTTTATATGTAAATATGTCTTAAACTTCAAGACCCTAGGTACTTAAAATTCTCTCTCTTTACTTCGGTTATCTCTATCTTCACTTCATATATTAAGTATCACTTTATTTTTGTCATACCTACCTTATCACTAATACATTATTTATCTTTTTCATTTTAATTAAAATTTTAACTAAAGGCAGGATTTATTGGAGGCCCAGCCATCACCTGGAAGTCAGAGGGACATGGCAGGAACAGGGAATTCTTCTGCTCTACAGGCAATGCCACTATAGAAGGGTGCATAGAACCAGTAAAACCAGTCAAAGCTGGGGCCAGGGAACTTTGGTGTTAATACTTATCAGTACACCTCACTGTCTTCCTTGATCTTTCACTTCTACTCACAGATGGATGTAATCTGAGGGATAAGGTTGATTCAGACTGCCTGGCACTTCACTATAGCCCTGGTTATGACCTTGATGACCTTCTCATTGGGACAAGTGACAAAGGCTGCAGGAATGGGAGTGGGGGTGAGTTCCAGAAGCTGTGGACAGCAGGGCTTGGTAGGCATGAGGACATAGGCAGCAGCACTGGCATCCAAAGAAATGATAGGAATAGCACAGCCCCACTGGAGAGCAGGAAGGCAGAAACCCCCACTTGCAGCCCATGCCAAGAGAGAAGGATCAAAGGTCACATGTTACATGGAGAAAGGACCCCAAACCCAGGAAGAGTAGCCTCTTCTTACCTGGGGGGCAGCCACGTGATAACTTATCTTTTTTAAAAGAGTCATTTTTTTAGTTAGCTAAGCCCTTGTGCCAAGAAATATCAATAAAATAAGTTTGATGTTCTCTACATATTTTATATATATACATATTTATATATTAATGATTATGTATTTTTCTAATATATATCAAAACAATTACATGAGTGACTAAATAAATATCTTGTGTGCACTTAAATTCAAACATCACAGTTTGGGAACACTGGCCTATAGAACATAGTATCATCAATAAAAAGAATGTAACTATTGATATCAAGTTATTAGAAGAAAAATGGGATGGCATGTGAGAGCACTTTGTAAAATGCACGGTACTTTATATATTCACACACAAACTACAGTTCTCCCCCTGCTGGATTTTACAAGCAGAGTACAATAAATTGTTTCTGTATTGGTAAAGGGGAAATCCTAACAAGAGGTTTAGGTTCTTATTTGATATATGTGTACTTGGAAGGCAAAATAATATAGTACTGAGTTTTAAAAAATTAATAGAAAGTCAATATTTAAAGGAGACAAATACCTTTTTAGTTTTACGATCTTATCACTTTAGCACATAGGGCACAGGAAAGCTGCTTTACTGTGAAATCAGGATTTTCTATTCATTAGCAATTTGAGATAACATAGCTATTAAAACTAATACCAACTTTACCATTAGGAATTTATTACTTTAAGGCAACTAATTCGATAGCTTTCTACTTCATATGGTTAATAGGATGTTGCCTGAATTAACTTTTTTTCTCTGTGATTTGTTAGCTTTATTGAATGTCTGAATGTCTGTAAGTGCCTTGGAAACTAATGGCATTTTTAAGAATACACAAAGGAAATAGAAACTTAGCCCTTAAAAGTGTATTAAGAACAAGAACAACAACAAAAATAACATAAGAGTAATCTAGGCTTTAACTGTTAAGTGAAAAGATGTAAGTGATTCATTCCAATGGTGATGGTGGGGGAGATGCCTTCAAAAAAACTAATTTGGGCTGGGGTTGTGGCTCTGTGGTAGAGTGCTTGCCTAGCACATGTGAGGCACTGGGTTCAATCCTCAGTACCACATATAAATAAATTAATTAAATTAAGGTATAGTGTCCATCTACAACTAAAAATAAAAAAAAAAACTAATATAAGGCTTGATAAATTATGAGAGATTGCACAATGGGAAATGGACATTTTGGATGCTATTTATCTACTGCTATTTTATTGGTTGAAACTTTTTTTTTGGGGGGGGGGAGCTGGAATCTTATTTTCAGCTACTTTCTGATATAACTTAGGACTTTGTCCAACACACAGTATGTGTTGGTCAAAAATAACAAAATATCAGACATTATGACTGTATGTACACATATGACTATATGACCGATACAATTGTACATCATGTACAACAGAAGAATGAAAAAATTAGACTCCATTCATATATGATGTGTCAAAGTGCATTCTACTGTCATGTATAACTAATTAGAACAAATAAAATAAAATTTACAAAACAAGTTAGACCAATCTTAACTCTTCTTCCTATTCATAATAAACCTTTACAAAATTATTAAGAGACTAGAAAGTAATATTAAATCAATCAACTGCATTTTCTTCTACTCTACTGCACTAAATTGGAAGAAAATAGAGTGATCTTTATTTCAAAATTATTGTTATATGCTATATGTGAAAAAAACAATATACTGTTTTTTGTAGTTTTTCTTTTGGTCTTAAGCGTGCTGATCATAGTTCTCAATTATATTATCAACTAAGGATGACACATCATCTAGTTTTTTTTTTTTTTTTTTTGTTCCTGTTTTTGAGGTACTGGGGATTGAACCAAGTAGCACTCTACCACTGAGCTATATACCCAGTCCTTTTTATTTTGAGGTAGGGTTTCACCAAGATGCCTAGGCTAGCCTCAAACTTGTGATCCTCCTCCTGCCTTAGCCTCCTGAGTAGCTGGGAGCAGTGAGCCACTAATACCTCACGCACATAGTTCTTTTGTACAGCAGTATCTAATTAAGTGCACAGTAGATGCTCAATAAAATATTACCTACATATTAATACTCTGGGTTCTCTTTAGAATTCACTACTAAAGCAGAGTTTATTATTAGGAGAAGGATACTATTTTTCTTCTAGTCTTTTAGAAGTACATCAAAGGCTTTCCCTGTGTGATTGATCTATCTCTTTTATGAGCTGGATATATAGCAAAAATTATTATCTGTAGTTTATAGTTAAAGAACTTGAAGAAAGAGGCTGGTAAGTGGTTTAGCTCCCATCCTGCTTAGCCACAGCCTTAGGAAGAGAATTTATATCCACAGACTTTTAAAAGGAAAATTAAAGAAAGTAAAGCATGAAAAGGAAGCAAAGGAGCAGGAATTTCCAATAGAAATATCTCCCTTTTGAGATGAAGCTGTATAGGGTTTTCCAGGGAAAAATAATAACGCTTTAGGTCAAAAGAGCCTGCCAGAGCAGTTTCACTGCTACTACAATTAGTCATAACCTGGCTGTGCTGGGAACAACTGAGAACAGGCCAGTTCCCTATTCTTGATAGTATTTATTAGATGTAAATAAGACTTATTGGTTTCACTTCTGCTATCAACACCAAAGAAAGAGCTATCTAAGTTAATAAGTAAACACCATGAGTGCTTGAGAGTTTGGTTAGAAGAGGGCTTAACAAATCCAAATGTGAACACTGCTGCATTCATTATACTAAGGAGCTTGCCAAACACCTATTTTAAAAGACCTTTTCAAATTTGAATATCTAACATTAGGGAACATGGTAAATCTGACCAACTCATACACTATAAGTAAACAAACAGGGTCTATTTTTTTTTATACATAAACAAACAAGGTCTATTATTTTTTGTACAGAGTATATGATGCATGATAAATAAAAGAAAATGAGAAAAAGGAAATCCAATCAGAGGTTCAAGGGGTCAAAATATTAAAAGAGTTTCCTGAAAAAAAAATTCTTTCTCTACAAGTTGTTTGATTAGGATTTTATTTCTTTCCTACTCATTATCTGGAGAAGACTGAAGCCAGTCACATTCCCAACAATGGCCTCTCTTTTGTGCTAAGACACAAATGGAATTTGCAAGGGACAAAGGCACTGATAATTATAGAGGCCTACAGAACAATCCCCACAAAGAAATCCTCTAGTCTTGGGAAGCGAAGAATTCCCCAAACATAATTTGCAATTAAAATATATAATGGAATTTGTCTTAAAAATGTGCTGATTATATAAAACTTTAGAGGGTTCATGGGAGTGAGATGAGAAACACAAGCAAGAATGGCAAGATAAGCAATGCAATGAGTAAGGACATAAGTTCAAAAGAATGAACCATCTGGGTAAAAAAGTATTACAGAAAAACCAGAAACCTGAACAACCAAAATCCAGTGATTTATTCTTCAACTGATATGATAGTGGAAGTTATCAGCACAAAGATGAATATCTAAAGCTGTGCTAGGTCATCTCACTGTGGCTGTGACCTACCTCATGTCAATACATCACAGGTATTCCCTAACTCATTAATGGTTGTGGCACAGAAATTAATTTTTACATTGTTTTTTGGAGATAGTATGCAATTCCATCTCCTATCCATCGAGACAGCCTTATATTCACTAACAGGAACGTTTATTTTGTGCTTATGTGAAAGGTATGTTTTCCTACAGTAAAAATGTTATATGGGAAAATTGGTTCCAGCCAAACACACAAAAGGCTACTGAATTATATTATTTATAAACAATTAGCCTGAGTCGTGGGCCTTGGGAATTGAGGACTACATGATACAGGAAGAATGGGTAGGCAGAATTTTAATCTTTCTTTTCTTTCTAGGGCTGGAATTGAGTCAACTTAAAAAAAAAAAAAAATAGGACAGCTCTTTCCATGTCCTTTCCCTGTCTGCCATTCTTATGTTCTTTATCTACTTCCTATCTCATCCTTAGTATCCTCTTGAAACCCTAAACCTCCAAGTAGATGTTTGCTTTCACATGGTATTCTATTTCTAAAATTACTTGTCTTTTCATTATTCCCCTAATATAAACACTTACATTGTCAAAGTAGTTGATATCAATTAGAAGCTAGCACAAAGGTGAAAAAAAAAACCTAATTCACAATAAGGTGTAAATGACTGATAATCTTCTAACACAAAATTATGTTTATGTGTATATATGTGTGTATAAATACATGTACATTTATATACAAAGATATATACAATATATATAAAGGATATACAGGAATATATGTATTTTTTCTTTACATGAAAATGTCTATTAAATCAAATGAATTGGTGAAAATTTGGGCAATATAACAAAATAAAAATAAAAAATTTAAGACTGAAGAAAAACTTTATTATTCAAGAAAGAATGATCCAGTAGGAGGATCTGCCCAGAAAGCATGCTTCTCAGAGTTAGCTTAAGTTAGTCATGCTTTTTTCACTCCCCTCCTCTGCTTCTGATGTTCCATTTATTTCTTTTTTTAAAAATAACTAGCAATGCAAGGGCAAGGGGCTCTGATCACAGCAGAGTGAAGGCAGAAACTGCCCAATTAGTATATGCCTACCCATAAAAATGCAAATACACTGAAGAGATACTTTGGGATTTTATTTAAGTCTCCCTGCCCAGTTATTTTGCTGCATACAAGAATCTGTCATATAATTCTTTTAATCACATACTCTCTAGTAGTTGTAAAGTATAATTAGGTTTCAAAAAATCCAATTAATTTATTTTAGGAGAAAAATATTTTTTTTTAGATAAAAATAGATATACACACCTTTAAGCTTATTAGTTCATTTCAAAGGGTAAAATATATACTGGTGCCTCAAAATGTAGTATGTAAGGAAGGAATGATGAAATTCTTAGGAAACAAATAAGAAAAAGGCTTGGAAAACTTACATTAAGATTGGTGTGACACTAACTGGGCTTAACAGCAATGCAAGGGAGCTGCACATGTTTAGAATATCTGTCAACCACTTACGTTTCTATCTTTTTACCCTCTTTTACTTTGCCTCTACAGGGGTTTAGTTGTTTATTTTTCTAGCCACTTCCAGGAAAAGGCAAATGGGACTTGGTATTTCTATAGGGAATTGGTGGGTGAAGTGAAGTTACTTTAAATTCTCAGCTCAAAAGGCAAAACTTAATTCTTGAAGCTTAAGAAAAAAAATTAAGAAGGAATAATTTCCAGATTTCTAAAACATATATTATCATTGATTCTACCTATAGACTTCCTAGTTTAAATGTGTACTTATTCATTTAACATTGTAGATCTGTTCTAAGTGCAAATTGAGGTAGCTGCTCTGCTGCTTGTAGAGAAGGAAAGGCCCCCTGAGTGTTTGCTAGAGAGTCTCCTAAGGGTAATGAGTCAAACCACATTCTGTCATTTCACCTAACCAGAAACCTCCCAAACTTTTCATTTCCTCCTTCCATTGAAAGGTTGCAGAAAATATTCTTAAGGGGAAATCTTGTTAACAATGGGATTTGCTGATGATTCCCCTCCCCTATTGATTGATACATAAAGAACCAAGGTTTGGACCAAATAGAAGCCAAACCACTCCAGTACTTGTCCCTACCTGCTGTGTCTGTTGTCTCTGGATCGCTCTCACTTTGGGAACAGGGCTCTCTCTGGAGGAAGAAGACTGCTGCCGGGACCGGCTCCCATTCTGCACAGGTTCAGCCACCAGGGCTGCAGATGCTACTGACATGCTCCCAGTACTACGTAATGATGCACTGTGTGGCAGGGATGGGGGTGCTTTGGCTCGGGCACCTAACCCGGCCTGGTCCATTTTTCGGATTTGTGCCTGCCCAGTACTATTTTGTCGTGGCAGAGCAAGAGGTATGTGTCTGTCTGGCATAGTGTGCCGCCGGGAGAAGTCTTCACTCTGGGTGCTACGTTTGGTGAAATCTTCCATGCTGCTATTGCTGGGTCCACTTAGTTTGAAGTCTTCACTGTTACTTTGGCTTCTAGAACTGGCAGTGCTTAGGTTCTCCAAACTGGAATCTACAGAGGCCTTTGGCATTGCTGGAATCGGGTTATTGAGGTGATAGACAGGGTTCTGGAATGATAAGGGCTGGAGACTTCCTGGTTGGTTCAAGGCTGGGTGCAGGGGCCTTCTTACTTGGGGGGCACTCTGGGGAGTGCTCTGAGTTTCCCGCAGTTGTTTGATGCTGGCCACCTGGGTTATGGAAAGCTGACTTCCTGTCAGGCGCATAGGCACATCAAGCATGACAGACGCATGCTCAACCTGAGCAGCATGAGTATCCTGGAGGTCCATGAGGGAGATGCTCCGACCATTAGGAAGGCTGCCTTCCTTTTCATCCTTTTCAGAATAAGTCATACTCTGGGAGGAGGCCTGCTGAACAAGCAGTAATGTTTTGCCTCTGAAATAGCTGTCTGTATTTTCCTGGCTTGGAGATTTTAGTTTATGCAAATCACTGTGGATAAGGAAAGGATCCTAAATCACTCTTGAGAGTAAATTCAACATAGTTACGATTCCTTAATTTCGGAAACTTTTCTGAAGTTTCAGAGGCCCAATGTTGATACTAAACTTTCTTTAGAAATTCAGGTTTCATCATTACAATTCTTAGAATAAAATCCAGCATTTTTACTTTTTCCCTAAAGGTACAGAATAACACTACTGAATACCACCCCACCACAATCTTTAGTTTTTACTAGAATTCCAATAATAATCCACTTGGATTTTAGATCCTCCAATTTATACTTAATTAGTTCCATTTAAACCTTCAAGAGAAGAAGCTCTGAGTAGACAACCAAAGGGTCCCTGCTAAAGGTATAAACCTTATCAATTCAGAACAGAAGTCTAAGCAACAATGTAGTATCTACCTGTCTAGTTGACATAGTTAGCTATAAAATGGTTTTAACTGATGGTCTTTAGAGTTTTGAGTGCTATACTTACAAAAATATCAATTTCATAAAAACCCTAATCTTCCATTAGGCACGATATAGATTTTGAATGCATTTACTATCATTCTAAAAAATGTTATCCTATCTTGTGCTTTATAACAATTAGATTTATCTCAAATGATTTTCTTTAATTGCTTATAACCTTATTGCAAATTCAACAAATGAGTCAAAGAGATTTCTGCTAAATTTAAACATTATCTTTCTCTGAGACAGTAGTACAAACCTTCTCTTGCATACCTGTCAGTGGGGTCTTCAAATATTTTCTGCAGCCCAGAGGAGAGGCTTCCACTGACGTTTGGACTGGAGTTATGTTCAGTGAAGCGTCTCAGTTGCTGTTGTATTGGTGTAGGATTAGTCAGAGACTTGGTAATATCAGCAAGAACACGAGGGAGAGGGCCCAGTTTTGCCACGGTCGCCTGTAGGAAGGAATTTTCACCCTAATTGGATAATAAGCATTGTGACATCCACCACAGATTGTTTTTGGAACAACGATGCCCATTGATGGAGGGGTGTAGGTTGGAGGGAAGGGTAGGTATTTGCGTATGGGAGTGGCAGGTTCATAATGCATTGTTATGGAGCAGCGGAACCATGGCGTCGAGATGAATGGAGGAGGCGAAACAAGGTGCAGCAGACATTGAGGAAAGAAAGGAAATAGAAATTAGGATTATGCAAATAAAAATTAAAAGTCATGCTCAAAATAATCAAACTATTGCCATTCCAACTAAAGTAGGCATGCAAAGCAAACTAAATCTTTGGGTAGCTAACAGACCAAGGTGGAGAAGGGAAGGGGAGGAACCAAACACCTTCTAACCAAAAGGAACTTTGAGACCAGAGGACTGGCTAGTGTGATGAAACTTCCCAAGAAAAAGGATCATGTGAGAAAAGAAACTCATGCTGACATATGAGATGCTGCATACAGGGATCCAGAGCACTGCAGGACATGCAGTTAGTTGACACTGCCATTCGCTATCCTAGTCAATCTTGGGAACCCTGACCCGTTCCCAACTGTTTTCATTAATAATATAATTTCATTTTTATCTAAACAATAAATGGGGCAAATTCTGTCTATGAGATAGGTACTTCTTAAACAGAGACTAAAAAGGAAGAAGTGTGTTTATATATTAAAGCCTGTTAAAAAAATTTTAATCTTGAATAAATGAGGCCTATTCACAAGTTAACCATATATGCAATGAAGTTATCCAATAAAGAAAAACTTTCTAGTACTTGCTTTATCCATCTCAATCATTTTTTTTCTTTAGGGAATTCTTCTTCTCATGGGGTCTTATGGGACCATCTCAACTGTTAGTTTTACATGGCTGCCTCTGGGTGTTCTTTATCTTCTCAACATTCAATAGACTTTTCTGAATGAATTCAATGAATGTCCCTGAAGAATATCATTACTTGCTCAACAATATTGAACCATGATTTGTAATAAAGGAATTTATCCTCAACAGAGCTGCAACTTAAAATATAGCTTGCATTTCTAAAAATGAAGAATGGGTTCTTGAGAATAAGGAATGGTTTACTGTCTTCTAAATGTTTCAAGCACCAGTGGACACACTCCCATTTATATTTCCTCAGGAAAGTGATCTTTGTTAATAGGTTTTATTCCTAATTTTTTATTAATATGACATTTCTATAATTAATAGGAAAATGGAGGAAAACAATTCATCACAGAAAAATAACTTTGTTTTTTGCAGTTATTCTAACATACTACTAAACTGTTTTTTACTATAAACCTGTTCCATTTTGTCAAATTCCAGAAGGAAGAAAATGATTGGCATGCTTTACATTTACATTTACTTATTAATAGAATAATTAACACATAATAACATTCTTATAGTCAGAAAATAAGTAAATAATTGATTTCTATATTCTTAATTCATATCTGTAGAGGAAAAAAAATGGGATTTTTTTTATACCCCATAAGACTCAGCACTAATAATTAGAAACTCAAACTTGCAAAGTAAAAGAAAAATTTTTCATGGGTAAAGCTATCAACATGACAAAACAGTATTTTGTAAGTCTGCCCTTTTGTTAGAAATTATTAGAATGAAATTTCATATCATCGTATATATGAATAAGGTTGTATGTACCAATATTTGCTATTAATTTCTTGGCAAGTTTCAGATACGTATTATATATAAATATATAGAAATATACTTCATTAACTCAGTTAATTATTGAAAAATGTTAATTATTTCATTATTTTCTAGGATTTCATGGCTAGCAGATCACATATTTTACTCAGCAATGACAACCATTTGCTTTCTGATATCTAGGGCAAAAAGGTTGCTTTCAACTAGCAGAAAGGGTAGGTGCTCTCCCTCCAGAATTCACGTGCATTGAAGTTCTCTATCTCTCAGTTCCCATCACTCTTCCAGCCTACTTTACCTTATCAAGTTGGGAAACTACTTCCCACAGTAAGGAATGCAAAACTGAAAGCTCTCGGCCCAGATCAATGTAACCATCAAAGCCTGGAGTGTTTGAGATGGTGTCTGGATTAGAAATCTCCAAGAGAAAGCGCTTCATTCCACCCCATTCATGTTCTAAAAAATCATTCATGAATGCCATGTATTCCTCTTTGTTACCAAACCTGAAGTAAGGGCGAGAAAATGAGAAAGAACATATTCAAGAAAAGAGAGATGATCATTTTTGAGTTGACTTTACACAGAGGTATAAAATAAAAAAAAAATTGTAGCAATAACAACTCATTTTGTTTTTCTGTAAATGAGAATACTAAAACATATTTTTCTTTTCTTTTTCTTTGGGTGGTGCTGGGGATAGAACCCAGGTCCTCCAACATGCTAGGAAAGTGTACTATCACTGAACTACAGCCCTAAAAGTCTAGTTTCTTCTTCTTCTTCTTCTTCTTCTTTTTTAATATTTATTTTTTAGTTGGAGTTGGACACAATACCTTTATTTTATTTATTTATTTTTACATGGTGCTGAGGATTGAACCCAGGGCTGCGCTCGTACGAGGTGAGTGCTCTACCGCTGAGACACAACCCCAACCCCTAGTTTCTTAATATTAATATATACTGAAAAACTGAATAGCTTTCTATTCTCACTATAGGGTTAAGCCCAGACTCATTCCCCCACCCCCCTCTGGTATTTAAAACTCTCTATGATATAGCCCTTACTTACCAACTAAATGCTTGCCAGCATAAATTTCAATATTGATTGTTTCTTCAGTTTCCTAAATACATTATACAGTATTTCACTTCTTCCCCCTTTATCCATGGTATGTAGTCCAAGACCTTCAATGAATGCCTGAAACTGTGAGTAGTGCAGAATCCTATATATGCTATACTTTCCCCATACATACATAACTATGATAAACTTTCATCTTTTTCACTTAAAGGCAGCCTCTATAGCTTCTCTTCAGCATATCTGAATTTCTAGCATCAAAACTCTTGTGCTATTAAGTAAAATAAGATTACTTGAACATAAGCACTATGATACTTTGACAGTTAATCTGACAGCCAAGATGGTTACTAACAACAAGTAAGTAGCAAATACAGCATGAATACACCAAACAAGGTATGATTCATGCCATGGGTGGGACAGAGCTGGACAGCATGACATTTCCTTGCTACTCAAAATGGTATTCAACTTTAAACTTATTATTTCTGAAATCTTTCATTTAATATTTTTGAACCATGGGTGACCATGGGTAACTAAAACCTTGGAAAGCAAAATATTGGAAAAAGGGAAACTACTGTATTCTTCTGCTTCTTTAAGACTGTGGTTGTGTTCATTATTTCTAGTAAATAGGTTCTAGCTATCTTTAGGGACTATTTAAGTCTATAAAAAAAAAACTTGTTCAAAAATAAACTAGAAATAATTTTTATCAGAATTAGCTCAAATATGGGTAAGTATGTTGTCTTTCTGCTTTGGCTTACGTATAGGGTACACAAAATTAAAACAGTGGACTTAAAAAAAACCCCACAATTTATACTAAAAAACAACCTGTTTCATTGAAGTTTTAATTATTTTCTTCCACATACTGCTAATAGAAACTATGATCAATTTTGCAAGTGTGAATTCTTTCCCAGTTATTTTTAAAAATTACTTTCAATAAATTATAAAACAATACAAACTTACTGAGGAAAAAGTTAAAAAAAACAATGAAAAGTGTTTCATTTTTCTTTCTTCAGAAAGATAAAGTATGGGTGCATCCATTTACCTACTAAAACATATCTGCTATTTACATTTAAGTACAGTTATATTTCTCCTACTTTTTTAATTGAAAAAAAAAAAATTAAACTACAAGCCAGGCGCGGTGGTGCACGCCTGTAATCCCAGCACTTGAGAGGCAGAGGCAGGAGGATCATGAGTTCAAAGCAAGCCTCAGCAATGGCGAGGCACTTAGCAACTCAGTGAAACCCTGTCTAATAAAATGCAAAAAAGGGCTGGGGATGTGGCCCAGTGGTCTAGTGCCCCTGAGTTCAATCCCAACCAAACAAACTAAAAACTACAGAAAAAGGTTGAAAGAATACACAATGAACACCATATATCTTTCATCTACATTAACCACATGTTAACATTTTGACAAATTTGCTATCACTCTATTTATTTATATATGTACATATGTAAATATATATATACACATACATATATATATATAAAAATGCTATTTTCTGAACTATTTTAAACAAAATTACAGACATTATCACCTCTAATACTTAGCACCATTTTATTCAGAAAAAGGAGTATCTCTGCATAAACCAATGCCATCTTCACATTAAAACTTTAAAAATATGATTTATGAACCATCCACAGTCCATATTTAAATTCTACCAATTGTCCCCCAAATAACATTTAGATTTTTTTAAAATTTTAAATCCAAGTTTCAAGTATTGCATTTATCCTCTTTTGAACTACATAATACCTTTCCATCTTTTGCATTTTCTTTGCTTTTCTTTTTAATTTTTTAAAATTTGTTCTAATTAGTTATTCATTTTCTTAAAATTATCTTTTTAGGAAATAATCAGGCTAGTTGTTTTGGACAATCTAACCATAAAATTTATCTGACTGTTTTTCTTTAGATTCTTGTGTTTTCATATTGCTAGAATGATAGCATATGTATCATGTTATATCCTGTCCTTTTTTGTTTTTAGTACTTTTTACTTAATTTTTTCTTCATCATCTTCCACATTTTTGTATATTCTTTGAAAACAATGTTTTTAGTGGCTACAAATATTTTGCTGAATGCATATACCATGGCTATTTAATATTTACTTCCAAATTTTTGCTGTTTTTCAAATTTTAATTTTTATCCATAACAAAAAAAATATGGTAATAGGGAGTAATGAGGCTCATCAGTCTGATCCAAATTTTAGGACTTATGTTATTTTTTTTAAACCATGTGTTTTTAGAATGGTTATGGTAGGTAGCATCACCTACTTGGCAAAGTTGGCCAGGTTCTGAATGACCTTGGCAATAAGAGTTAGAGTCCGAGATGTACGGTCATCAGGATACTCTTGCATAAGGTTGAAGAGACTGGGAGACATAATGGCTGGGCAAAGAAAACGGAGAAACAATGAGGCACTAATGAGCCGCTCACTAATGTCTTGCTTGCCGCGGTTCAGGCACTGCTGTTTCCATGATGCAAATACTTCTTTCAATTCACGAGGGAAAACACTGGGGAAGGAAAAAAAAATCAAAACCTCTAAATACAAAAATACCCTAACCCATGAAAGCACAAATGATCCCACTCTTGACTCAGTCCACCTCTGCACTATAGTCAGGCTATGAAGATGACCTAGGAGACATGCAAGGATGAGGATCTGCCAATTCATGGTAGAGAGTTGGTGAGGAAGTCACAGAAAGCCAGATGGAGACTGGAAACTGAAAACAACAAAACTCTGGTTTAATGTATATTTAGTTTTGCAAAATGGGAAAAAATGGCATGAGACTCCCGATGAAACCATCTAGTTTAATACAGCTCACTGTAATCTCTCTAAAGACTGTTCATCAAAAATCTTCCACAATCTTACCAATTTCTGTGGGTACAACAATGACTAAAATTCATGAACACATCTGTTCAACACTAGTAAATACTTTAGAAAGCTAGAAAAATACTTTGGGGTATTAGAGGATGTAGTATTAACATTACGGGAAAGATTATTTAGATAGTTATGATATTTAGATAGTTCATATGCTTATGAACTGCCAGAGAAAGGAAATAAACATTTTTTTATTTATATACATGTACCAAGTTATCCCCAAATCCTCAAGACAAACTTGAGTGCCCATGTTCCTCAATCCCCAAACTGGCCATTCTGAATACTTCTTTTTCTTTCTTTCTTTCTTTTTTTTTTTAATATTTATTTTTTAGTTGTAGTTGGACATAATATCTTTACTTATTTATTTTTACGCGGTGCTGAGGATTGAACCCAGGGCCACACAAGTGCTAGGCAAGTGCTCTACCGCTGAGCCACAACCCCAGCCCTGAATACTTATTTTTCTATTAAATAGAAATTGAAATTTTTATTACTATAAAATTTGAATATTTTCATGTGGTTCATGCATTTGAATTTAGTTTTTATACATTTTTAGAAGGCAGTTGTAAAACATCATGCTATTGATATTTTATAGATTTAAGCTAAAGTAAATCTCCATGTCTAAACTTTATAATTGAGATCTGAGTTTCTTTCAACAACAACAAAAAGGTAAATTGTGCATTGTAAATGCATCAGACTGTGAGGTCTACTTAAGCATATCATCCTGGATGGGTATTTAAACTCCCAGTGAAGCACAGTGCACTAGGTGGTCAGCATCCTTCCAGTGACTTGTTTTCTTCTCATTTTAACGTTGAGATAGCACCGGAGAGGTCAAATGTTAACCTTGCGTGAAACTCCAGAAGGCCTTTTTTCTGTCCTCTGTTTTCTGTGCCTCAAGAGCAACTAGCAAAATGATGTTTATTTTAATGGTTGAACCCTTTACATACTCCCCTTCAGGAAGTAATAATGTTTCTTGTAGGCTGTGGTGGTTGCACACTTATAATCCCAGTGACATGGAGGTAGAGACAGGGGGATTGCAAATTCAAGGTCAGCCTCAGCAACTTAGTGAGGCCCTGTCTCAAAATAAAAAAAAACATAAAAAGGACTGGAGACATAGCTCAGTGGCGAAGCACCTCCAGGTTCAACTTTAATTCCCAGTACCAAAAAAGAAAAAAAAAAAAAGTTTCTCAGCATTTGCTTCTCCACAGTTGACATCAGCGTCCATGGATTGAACTAGGATCTGTTTTTCTCCTGTGTTCTCCAATGTCCCTCTCCCCAACTCCCTTTCTTTTCAATATTTATGCATTCTCAGTGCACAGATATCAATGCAAATTTAACATTAGTCATTTTTTGTGTGCTAAGGACACACAGATTTTTCAGTAAAATTAATTGTGGCAAAGCTTAAAAAAAAAAAAAAAAAAGAAGTACATCTGCTTAAAAAAGAGATTTAGATTTTAGGAATATATTAAGGCAACTTTCAATTTTTCCCTGAAGTTCTTCCTTTGTAATGACTTTAATATGGAAAAATTTAAGTTCCACAAGCAAGGGTCCACCATGGACACCAGCTCACCAGTATGAGTTGATGATCTTGCAGAAAGCCAGTTCACAGCACATTTTTAGGTTGCTCTGATGGTCTATCAGTTCACTAGATGAACATTTGCTGGGATCCACTTCACAGTTTTCATCTGATTCATACAAAGCTTTGATGAACTCCCCTATTTGAGGAGAAAAGATGACAGAAAGTATAACTATATATAGTATCTTCCTGAATAGAATAAAAGGATTTATATTTCTGTCCTAAAATCTATAATGGGAATTTTTTTTTTTTTTTCTCAGACTTTATATGGGAGGCACAAAAGACTGCTCACAAAAGTTCACTGTTTTGGAACCTAATAGTTCTCATATCCCACATATCATGTTTATTTTCTTTAACCTAGAAGTAGAATAATAGCAACCACTAACATCTTCATTATAGTACTTATATATTAAATTAGCACAAGCCTGTAATTTGTTATAAGGCTACCTTTATCAGAGTAACTAACTATCCTAGAAAAACAAACAACCCGAGCCAGATTGAATAGACCACCTAAGCAAGGTTCTAGGGGCCATGTGGGTGCCAAGTTTAAACCTAACCCTAACTCTAACACCACAGAGGCAAGTGAGGCTCTCTAGACTTATTGCTTGTAACGGGGACAGTCATTTAATCTGGCACATACTATAGCAGGTCCCTTTATATATACCCTAAATGTTTTTCCACAGAAATTTAGCTTATACAAGCTATCCTATATAAAGTTACACCCAGTATTCTCCGAAAGAACAAACCATTATCTTACCTGTTCATCCTCTACTATACACTATACCTGTATGTCTTCTAGTGTTCCAAATTTTATACTGTTTTGTGCTTACTTATTCATGTTTGTCTCATTTCTAGAATGAATACGCTTGGAGGTTAAGAACCAGGTTTTAATCATGTTCAAATCCCTATCCCCTTGAATAGCTCTTAAAGCACAGCAGGACTCAATAAACATTTTTTGGCGGGGTGTACTGGGGGCACTCAACCACTGAGCCACATCTCCAGCCCTTTTTGTATTTTATTTAGGGAAAGTGTCTCGCTGAGTTGCTTAGGGCCTCACTAAGTTGCTGAGGCTGGCTTTGAATTCACGCTCCTCCTGCTTCAGCTTCCCCAGCTGCTGGGATTATAGGCATGCACCACTGTGCCTAGCTTCAATAAACATTTATCAGAGATGGCAGGATGTATTTTGGTTTTCTTTAACAGGTCTTTATTAAAGAAGAGTGGAGCTTTCAAGGATCCTTCTAAATTTGCTTATATTATTTGAGGTTCGGGCTAGTTATAACAGTTCTTAAAGGTGAGCAATAATTCCTACAAAATCAAGTAGCAGTAGCAATAGGAAACTTTTTTCTATCAAAATGGTTAGTACTGAGGTAAATGAAAGCTTTCAAAAATAGCTATGACAGAGGATGGGAAATGAAAATTTGGAAGAAATATGTTTAGAGAACAGGAAGCAAACATACTCAGAAAAGGTGGTGGTGAGAGATAGAGGTTTAATTTCATTTTGCTACATATGGATTTCCAGTTTTCCTAGCTCCATTTGTTGAATAGGCTATCTTTTCTCCAATGTATGTTTTTGGTGCCTTTGTCTAGTATGAGATAACCATGTTTATGTGGGTTTGTCTCTGTGTCTTCTATTTTGTACCATTAGTTTACATGTCTATTTTGGTACCAACATCATACTGTGTTTTTGTTACTGTTGCTCTGTAATATAGTTTAAGGTCTGGTTATTGTGATACCTCCTGCTTCACTCTTCTTGCTGAGGATTGCTTTGGCTATTCTGGGTCTTACCCTGCACAAAAATCAACTCAAAGTGGATCAAACACATGAGAACAGAGACCCTGCACCTAATAGAAGAAAACATAGGCCCAAATCTTCATCATGTTGGCTTAGGACCTGACTTCTTTAACAAGACTACTAAAGTAGAAGAAGTAAAATCAAGAATCCATAAATTGGATGGATTCACACTAAAAAACTTCTTCTCAACAAAGAAAACAAACAATAATGTGATGAGAGAGCCTACAGAATAGAAAAAATCTTTACCACACACATATCAGATACAACATTAATCTCCAGGATATATAAAGAACTCAAAAAAATTAACACCAAAACAAAACAAAACAAAACAAAACAAAACAAATATAAAACAAATGACCTGATCAATAAATGGGCTAAGGTACTGAACAGATACTTCATAGAAGAAGAAATACAATTGATCAAAAAATGTTCATTGGGCTGGGGTTGTGGCTCAGTGGTAGAGTGGTTGCCTAGCATGTGTGAAGCACTGGGTTCAAGTCTCAGCACCACACAAAAATAAAATAAATGTCTATCAACAACTAAAAAAAAAAAAGAAAACATTTATCATCTCTAGCAATTAGAGAAATGCAAATCAAAACTACTCTAAGATTTCATCTCACTCCAGTCAGAATGGCATTTACCAAAAATACAAGCAATACTAAATGTTGGCGAGAATGTGGGGGAAAAAGTACACTCATTCATTGCTGGTGAGACTGCAAATTGGTGAAACCTATCTGGAAAGCAGTATGGCGATACCTCAGAAAACTTGGAATGGAACCACCACTTGGCCCAGCTATCCCACTCCTCGGTTTATACCCAAAGGTTTTAAAATCAGAATACAACAGTGATGTAGCCACATCAATATTTCTAGAAGCTCAATTCACAATAGCTAAACTATGGAACCAACCTAGATGCCCTTCAACAGGTGAATGGATAAAGAAAATGTGGTATGTATACACAAAGGATATATACACTACTCAGCCTTAAAGAAGAATAAAATGATTTCATTTGCATGTAGATGGACAGAACTAGAGAATATCATGCTAAGTGAAATAAGCCAATCCCCCCCAAAACAAAAACTGAATGTTTTCTCTGATAAGTGGATGCTGATCCATGGTGGTGGGGCAAGGGGGCAGGAAAGAAGGAAGGAACTTTGGTTTGTGTAGTAGGGTGTGAGGGGAGGGTTGGGGCTGTAGGAATAGGAAGGATGGTAAATGAGACAGACATTATTACCCTGTATACATGTATGATTATACTACTGGAGTGACTCTGCACCATGTACAACCAGAGGAATGAGAAGTTGTACTCCATTTGTGTACAATACGTCAAAATGCATTCTACTGTCATGTATAACTAATTAGAACAAATAAAAAAAGAAAAAGAAAAGGTGGTGGTGCATAGAAAAAGTAAAGGCACAAAAGGATCAAAATCCTAGATCCACTACTTAAATGACTGGGAAGCCTTGAAAATAATCAGAGCCTAACTAGGTGCTTAGGTTGTTTAAATGTAAGTTTATGTCCAGAATGTTCTATGATGTGTTCTTTATGAAAATCATTAACTCTTTGTTACCCAGCACTAACATTTCATGTGTAGGAATAGATTAAAAGGTATGGACATAGGAATTTGCCTCTATCAATTTTCACCAGTGAAAATTGGGCTTTTTTTTTTTAATTAAAATTGGGCCTTTTGAGGGACTTATTTCATGTGTCTCACAGATGGTATTTCCTGTATGTCATAGGACACCAACATGAATCACTTCAATCAGACAGGTAAAGGGGGCTTATAGATGGAAGATTTAAACCTAAATGAGGCAGAGACTGTGCAGTAAAGAGTAATGCTTTTATCAAGATAAATGAAGGTAGGCTAAGGAGCAGGCTGACATTTGTACAACATGACTGGCAACTATCAATTCTCTCTCAGAATTCTTCAAACAAAGATGCATCTATTTTTTGTCCAAGTTGTACAAAACATAGCAAAACTTTGGGAAGAAAACAATCCAAACCCTGTCTTGAATAAGCTTACCAATTGATTCTGTTTATGTTCTTAGAAGCAGCAGCCATTTTCACCAACCTGGTTCTTATTCTTAGATAATAGATACGGTAGCAGAGATCTTGGAGGGGTTACTTGAATTTCTTCCCATGTTCACTAAATTATTTTCATGCCTCATTGAATCAATCAGTTATTTAATTATTCATTGTCATATCAAAGGACTTGTATCCACATTCCAATTTGGAAATTATTTCACTCAGAAATCCTATTTAGCACATTGATTTTTACAATATGAATATCTTTTTAAAAATATATTTTTAGTTATACATGAACAAAATGACTTTATTTATTTTATGTGGTACTCAGAATTGAACCCAGTGCCTCACATGTGCTAGGGCAAGTGCTCTACCACTGAGCCACAAACCCAGCCCCTAGAATATGAATGTCTGATTTCAAAGGAGGTAGTCAACAAATTTTACCTCTTTGTCCACAGAATGGAGAATACTGTTTGAGGTCGCTCATTGTTGATTTTTGTAAGACAACAGAAATTAAAGCAAACCATGACATATAATTTATTATTATAATAAGCTCTTTATGTAAATGAGACTAATGATCTCTCAGTACCTTTCCTAATGTCAATGAACAGCCATCTATTTCTCTCATCAATTGCTATTAGACCTTAAACTGCAGTATGCAACTAGACTTGAAGATAAGTAGGAATTCTCTCTACTGTTATCTAGGACTTAGTGTTTCACTGGTTCTCTTTCTCCTATGCCATAAACACAGACGCACTGTGAGATCTGTCTTTGGCTCTTGTAATTACCTGCTCTGGTAATCTCATAGATTCATTTTTCCCCCTCACATGGGTAAGTTAGATCCAAATTTCCAACAGCCAGCTAGACAGATGTCCTGGCTTGCTTTCTTACCTAAAACCCCTGAGATTTCCTACCAGAACTTCAAATTTTATACAAGGTAGAAATAACAATTCCTCTCTTCCAAACCCACTACTTCTATAATTTCTATTTCTGTTAAGAATCTTATCATCCCCCACCATATTCACAAACGTCCAGAATTCTAGATAATAGCTGATCCTTCCCACTTTCCCACAAACTAAAAAGTTGCCAAGTCCTATCAGTTCAACTTTAACATTTCTCATATCCATCTTTTCTCTATTATTATTTGCAAAGATTGCCTCAGAGTCTCATTTTTTCTTGCCTTGCTTACTACAATGGTTTCTTAACTGATTTCTGCTTTCAGTTGCTTTCTTCATCAATCCATCTTAATCAGACTCATACATTAATTTCATTGAAAATAACATACTCAAAACTTTCACTTGCTTTCTAATGATTCCTACAAAATAAAAATCTTTAATTAGGATCTGAAAATACTGGTTTTAATTATTTTCTAATTGCTTTGTTGTTGTTCAATTATCTCTTTCACGTCCTTTTGCCTCTAAATACTTTTTTTCTTTTTTTTTTTTTTTTGGTACTGGAGATTGAATGGAGCAGTGCTTTACCACTAAGCTATATCCCCAGTCCTTTTTTTATTTTTTATTTTGAGACAGGATTTTCTAAATTGCTGAGGCTGGCCTCAAGCTTGCAATTCTTCTGCCTCAGCTTCCCAGAAGCTGATATTACTGGCTTGTGTCACCATGCCCAACTCTCTCATCTGTCTTTTTGTTCATGCAGTTCCCTCACATGCTAATCCCTGTCACTGCTCTTGCCCAAAGTCTGTTTTATAACCTTCCTACCCTTCTAAGTATACACACAACATAAGGGCATTTCACGCAGGAAATTTTATAGTTCTATCAAGTTGGAATTAATTTTAAAAAATTCTTTGAGAAAACAGGATTTTTCTTCTTCGGTTAAAGGGAAAGCTCTATCTTATTTCCTATATTGTAAAATCCTTAAGAAGAAGAATCTTTCCAGTCATCAACATACCTTTACTAAGTGTCACATAAGACTGTTCAGCACCATAAATGTGGCTAGTGCAAACTAAAATTTGTAGTAACTGTAAACTATTCACTGAATTTCAGAATAGAAGAATATAAGATCCCTCATCAATAATTTCTACATTGATTAGTTAAGTAATATTTGGACACACTGGGTTATATAAATATGCTATTTACTTAACCTGCTTCTCTTTATTCATTTTTATATTAAGACTACCAGAAAATTTAAAATTACTCCAAAAATGTTTATATAGCATCACTCACACATGGCTCACTTCATGGTTCTATAGGCCAGCAATGGTACATACCACAGAGCCCAGACAGTGCCCTACTTCCAGTAGCTCATGACTGAATTCATGATGAAGCCTGAAATAAGTGAGTAACTAAGTCAGCAAGAGCTAATGACTGGACAAAAATCTGTTATGTTAAAAAAATAAAAATCTACCTGGGTGTGGTGGTAGCACATATATAATCCCAGTGACTCAAGCTGAGATAAAAGGATCACAAGTTTGAGGCCAAAGTGGACAACTTAGTGAGATCTTGTCTCAAAAAACAAAAAAACAACAACAAAAAAGAGGGTTGGGAGGTAGTTCAGTGTAGGGCACCACTGGGTTCAAACCCCAGTATCACAAAAAACAAGCCAACAAACAACAACAACAACAACAACAACAGAAAACTCTAGACCTTGAAGGCAGAAATTTGGAACTATAGGAACTGGCAAGAGTTTCTTCAGTTTTGATTAGAGGTTTGTTATGCATGATAACAAGTGCTAGGCTAACTCTTTTAAGACTTAGGTAATATATTTGTACTATGTTTTAAAACTCAACATTTGGGGGAAATAGGCTACCTCTTGTATAGTAGTGACACCCACTAATATTTTTACATGTAAAAATCAGGAACTTAAGGGGTCTGGGGTTAGCTACATATACAGAAGGGCTATTTCCACCCATATTATAATAAACTGTTGTCCCGCAGAGACTGCTCACAACTGAAACTAAAACCTTAAAACTCTAGTCAGCTGAACTAGTAACAGGCAGAATTTGAGTTGAATTTGTCCCATGAGGGTAAAATAAGTTAAAACTGACAGGGAAAGAAAAGAGATATTTTCCTTTTCCATACCCAGTGCATCATGAAGATACTGTTGTCCCACTAACTTGAGGTATTCCTCAATGGATTTGGTGGCAATGGTGTTCTCTCTGAAGATCAAGACATCATGCTCTCCACAACGATCCACCTCAGACATCACCAAGTCGGTCAGAAAATCCTGGCAGAATAATGTTCATTCAGGCAGAAAGTAACTGAATAAATAATATACATTAGAAGAGACTACCAAATATTAGACATCGGGGGAATGCAGCTCTAAAACTTAAGCTACCAGATTCACTGAAAAGAAAAAGGCACTCAGGATAAAAATCTTATGTATCACTACCCCTAAGTTTAAAATTTCTTCAGAGATTTTCCATTGTACTTTTGAAAAATATTGTAATTCTGAAGGCAGTCTATAAGTGTCTATATTTTCTGGTGTCTGTCTAGCTTTCCAGCCTCATCTACTTGGATTCTCTACATTCTGTTCCAGCATCAGGGGCCCTTCTTTCCAAATATAATGTTCTCTTTTCACCACAAAGCTTTACAAATGCTGTTCCCAGCTCTGGTCCACTCTCACCCCCATTGTCATGCAGCTAATTCCTGGAATCCTTGGGCTTTTAGTTTACACATCATTTCCTCAGTGAAGACTTCTCTGACCAACACTGCTCCTACATCCCACTAGTCAGGTCTCCTTACTCCACACTCCTAGAGTAAGTATTATATTTCTTTTTGTCCTCTGCACTTCTCATTGCAATCTCACATTTATTTCTGTAATTACTTGATTCATATGTTTTCCCCAGAAAACTGCAAGCCCCATGAGGCCAAGGATAGGGTCTATTTTTGTTCACCACATCTCTAGCACCTAACAGTTTGTGACATATAACAAATGTTCAACATATAACAGTTACAACAAATTGGCTCATAGTATCAACATGGAATTTCTTGAATTCATCACTTGAACTCACTTTCTAGGCTGACTACCCAATCTGTCTGCCCAACCACTCATTCACCCACCCACCCATCCATCCATTCAGAAAGGCATAAGAAGAAATAAAGCCCTGAAATAAAACAGCCTCTTCCTTCCTCAATAGTCTTAAAAGAACCTGATATAAAATTCAGTGTTTATTGTTGTTCAGTTAGGAATGTGATAATGTCAAATATTTTAAATGTTAATATTTTGGGGATATACCAAGGGCTCCAAACCAAAAGAGGGAATATGCTGATACATAAAATTAAGCATTTTAAACATTAATGCAATTTATTCTGGAGCAGCTTAAAAATATACCAAGAATGTTGGACTTAGGAATCACTATTAAAACTTATGGTAAGTTTTAATGGTGAAACTTTCAGTGGTGATGGCAACATTCTGCATCTTGATTGGGTGGTAGTTTCAATAGGTGCATAATCTGTCAAAACTCACTGAACTTCTGCACTTTAAATGGGTGTCATTTATTGTATGTAAATTGTATATTATTTAAGTTGTTTTAAAAAAAATCTCATGTACATCCTGAACCTTCAGCAACTGAGAAGTAAAAAGAATATATCCATAAAATTTCAGACTCAAAATTTCAATGATACCTCACCCCAACTCTTAAGCTTTTTTAGCAACAGAAAGCTCAATATTTTGAATCAGTAAATTTAACCACAAAAATTATAATCAGCAAGAAGATAATTAGATAAGAAACGAAATATCTAATATATTGATACATTCTGACTTATATCAAGAAATCTTAATAGCACTTTATTTTATTGTTTGGTTCTAAATAAATCACTCTATCAGTGAACATCTATGGATTTAAAATATAATCTTACTATGACCAGTTTGCTTATAATATCTTGGAGACTCAGCCCAATTAAGATTCATAGGTCAAAGAACATGAATATGCCTGATAGGTGAAAGACTCCATCAACTGGTTGTTGTTCTTATAATCAGCATATTTCTCTTTTCTTGAGTTTTACTTTTGTATGGGATAAAAAGAGATAAGGCTATCATGAAACAGCCACCAACTATATAACATCCCTTGGTATTTTTATTCCAAATAAAGATTTTAATCCCATGAGGACTCTTGCTAACATCCAGTATGCTTCTTGAATACCTCCTTTTGTGCTTATGGGATGTAGACATCAGTTAATCTTAAACAAAATATAGTGAGGAAGAAAACCACTGTATGACACTTTAGAACTAAAGATAAGGAATTTGAGCACATTGTGGGATTATCATGTCAATCCTACCATTTATTTTATCAGACAATAAAGAGCTGACTATGGTATCTGTCTTTCACGAAAATGAACTTTTGGATATTTATTGGTTCCTCCATTTTATATTTTAAGTTTTATAAACCCCATGTTTTCTGAATCTAAGAACTACTAATAGGTTCCTTTTTTTTTTTTTTTTTTTTTTGGTGGTACCAGGGATTGAACTCAGGGGCACTCGACCACTGGGTCACATCCCCAGCCCTTTTTTGTATTTTATTTAGAGACAGGGTCTCACTGAGTTGCTAAGTGCCTCGCCATTGCTGAGGCTGGCTTTGAACTCGCGATCCTCCTGCCTCAGCCTCCCAAAGTGCTGGGATTACAGGCGTGCGCCACCGCGCCCGGCTAATAGGTTCCTTTTTAACTCTTACTTCTTCTTTTTCTTTGTGATCAATAGCAAAGCACATTTCTCTAATTTGGATCTCCTCAGCATCCATATCTTCATCTCTTTGTAAAGGGTGGGGAAGAGCTTTCAGGTAATGCAATTCCCCTTTTCCACTTACCTTGGCTCTGCCAGTACTTTGAAGAATGTGCACTAAGGCACAAGCCAACTCCTCTTTATTTCTCACACTAATTACTGGCTCTAGGACAGAACACAGCATGGTATAGTTGCTGGTGACAAATTCTGCAAATTCTTTGTATTGCTCCATAGGCAGAATGGTGATAGTTTGGAAACGAGACTTAATCCGAATAGAAGGTCCTCCGGTCTTTCCTTTGTTGGGTGTAGGTGTACTCACTGGATACCACTTTTCTACAAATTGGCGACCAGTCACGCTGGCAGTGGGGATATTGACTAGCCCTACATAATTATTCTTGTCCTTTTTTTTCTTTTTTTCCACATCCTTATAAATGTGAACTGTGATGCTATGAAGAGGTGGAAGGCTGTAGAATTCAAAGTGTTCTCCCCAGAAAATATTGTCTGCTTTGGTCTTGCTGGTTGTACGAGCAAAGAGGGTATCATCAAGGCACAGTTCACAGAAATATTTCTTTTTAGGGGCAAGGTCCTTGGCTTCAATGATCCATAAACGGAGAACATTTTCAGCTCTTCTGCAGTTGTCCTATAAAGAGGCAACAAAATTGAATTTGTGAGATGATATCTCAAAAGAACACTTTCCTCTTAAAGTGATGCCGATCATATACTCTATTAAGAGTAGACAACAAATAATGAAATTATTTGCTATATCATTATTTTAGGATAATAGCTAGCTCAAACAAGAATATCTCAGAATCTTGGGGAACCAGATTATATTCTATTTAACTTGTGATGAAAAAATTATCTTGTAATAGTAAATTCTCATTTAGCTAAACTTGTAGCAACTGGACTTGTTTCTACAAATATAAAAGAGATAAGTAGTTAACAAACTTGTGTTCTAATTCCATTTCTATTATGTACTTGCATCTGACTTGGGCAGGTCACTTAATTTTTCTGAGTCTTCTTATCTACACTGGTAAAATCATGACAATAATATCTGCAGTAAAATTATTTTTAGACTGAAATGTCATAACATGCACATACACTTAAAAACTGTTAAGCTTTATAAAAATTAGGATGTTATCACTACATCTACCTTCTATCAACTTAATGCTTACAAAGTGGATTTTTTAGACACTCAAAGTCACTATTACCTTATTTGGTTGAACTGTCCTTCGAAGGTTTTCCATCCACTTATCTCTCTCTGAAGCAGAGTTACAACTGAAGCATTTACTTCCACTTAAGTAGGTGACCTTCAACATAAAGATTAGAAATAAGAAAAAGGAAGCAAGACCTAGTTCTTCCTAGTTCTGTCATTTAAGAGTTAGGGATATATCTGAACCCAAAATACTGCATGAAACAAAAATGATCTTTGCTAGTGGAAGATCATTATGTCTAAATCTATACCTGCCTTTTGACTTGTTCTCTAGGTAGAGTCCACACCTATTTCCAGGTATGGAAACAAAGGCTATTTATAATTCAGCTGGCCTATGTTCAGAAAATTCAAAGTAAAAATCTTTCGGGCCACATCTTAAATTATCTGCAAATGAATAGTCTCAATTCTGTTAAAGAAGTTAATAAAGGGAAGAGAGTTTCACAAAACAGTTTATCAGCTTTCTCAAAACTGCCTTTGCTATAATATTATAGATTGGCTACTACATGAAATTGAAGAGAGTTAATAATATTGTATTATTGTCTTTGGAATTCATTGCTCTTCCATTATTCAACCAACCTGTTGATTTCCAGTCATTTATTAGGTTAGCCTGACCACTACCTATCACTGTCCTTTAAAAATGAAACATCCTATTTATATGCCTACCACCTAACACTGGGCTTAGTATACAGTCTGTTGTGTTTCACAAATAAGGAAAAGTTCAATGACTTTTATTTTTAAAAGGAACAGTAATAAACAGCAATAAATGACCTGCCCAAATTGCTGAAGTTTGCTCACACATTAATTCAATCTCAGGTCATAATCATGTAAATCAAATTAGATTATATACTCTGATATGGCAGCTACTTGCAAGGTGTGTCTGAGTAGCTGACATGTGGCTGATCCAAACTGAGTTGTGCTGTAAGTATAAAAACTTCTGATTTTGAAGATAGAGTATTAAAAGTAGAATGTAAAAATATCTCATTGATAATTTTATATTACATGCTGATATGATAATATTTGGACTAGATAAAATTTAAAATTATATATGCAGTTTACATTATATTTCTTTTGGGCAATGTTGGTTCATAAGGATAGGAACCAAACATTTTTCACTTTCTACAATATTAGCATAGGACTC
Source organism: Tamias sibiricus (assembly GCA_025594165.1). Lineage (NCBI taxonomy): Eukaryota > Metazoa > Chordata > Mammalia > Rodentia > Sciuridae > Tamias > Tamias sibiricus. Next base: position 12,976,958 of record CM046669.1, on the reverse strand, counting down.
AATTAAATTCAAACCCTAATAAATATTCACACACACAATCTCTCTCTCTCTCTCTCTCTCTCTCTCTCTCTCTCTCTCTCTCTTTACACACACACACACACACACACATATACACTCACTCTATTCAAAATTAACATGCAAATAGCCAACTGTTTACATTTAGCTGGGGAGGGAGAAATTACTTTATAAAATGTGATAGACATATTTTCTGATGAAGGGAAATTTGTTCATTCGAGAAATTAGGCACCTACAATGTGCTAGGTGCGGGGGATTACAGAAAGAAAGATGCAGGCCTAGATCTAGAACTGCTGATATTGTAGCTAAAAAAATATATTGAGTCAAGCTCCCCCCCAAAAAACATTAAAATTGGGACTTTAGGGTTTCAGGAGAAAAATAACAACATAGTAGGTGACAACCTTATCAATACTAAAAAATTAACATTTTAGTAAGCTATTGTTAGTTCTGTAACCTCTGCTGAGAATGTACTAAGCACCCTTCTCCTTTTCTGTCTTGGTGCTAGGCTAGTGCTCTACCACTGAAATAAATCCTCAACCTCCAACTTTTTAAAATGCAGGCAAGGCCAAAGGAATGAAATGCTATCGTTAAGAACTTTAATTATAAATATAATTTGGTTAACAAATTACCAGTTTTCCCTTATAAGTAGTTAAATTTTAGCAACAGAAAACCAGTTAAAATCATCAAATCAGAACGTGACAGTAATGAAATCATAAAGTAATGAAATCATAAAGTTACTGGATAAAAAATCTAACATTTTCATCTTTTACATTTTTTTTTTGTTTGTTTTTTACCTCAAAGCAGAAGTCTTGCCCAAGGATGCTGCTGTGAAGTGGTTTTACTGCTACGGGCTCCCCTCGACCAAGATCTAGACATTCTACTGCGCTGCAGGGGCTCAGCAAGGATTCATGAGAACGAGACTCTTTCAGTTTAGGCAGCCCGCGAGACCTAAATGTAGAATATATTTCAGGTAGTGTTACCTTAGCCAACAAGGAAATGAAGGTCTACTGCAATTAAGGCTTATGACAAATGAACAAGTATGTAAGGAAAAAAATAAAGGAGGAACAAATTAAAAGTCTGTAATAATAGTAATAATCATATTCATGTGGCACATATAAACCATACACACATGTGAACAAAGACACACTTTTTTTTTCAACAAAGCACAAAAACACAATAATTTTACTAGTCTCAAGGGAGCTCAAAGCTCCTCCACAGACATATTTTTTAGCCTCATTCTTAAATTGGAAGTTACAGAAATCTATACTATTCAGGTTATCATTATATATATATCTAAAGGTATTGTCAAACCACATATTATTTTTTACTTTTTTCATGCTAGAGCTTCATCCTCTTAAATCACTGACAAAATAGTGGTTGAACCCTCATTTTGTTTCTTTTTGCTCTGCTAGAATAAACACACACACACACACACACACACACACACACACACACACACGCTCATACACACTGTGCCAAACTTTTTAGCATAGGACTCTCTCAAAGGGAGATTTCCTGATTTCCACCTCAATGTGGAATTCTTTTCTGGTAAGGTTTTACTTCTATCCATGCTTCACAGTATAAATGTGAATAATAAATAAAATGCCTTGAAAAAGGTTCTCACCATGAAAAAATATGCTCAAACTCTCATAGAGAAGAACAGATCTTTGTTGACATTGTTCAAGTATCCTGGCTGATTTTGTTTCCCAGTTTTTTAAAAAAAGAATGTGGGAATCATGACTCTTGTCACTATCAGAGCTGGTATTACACTGTCTTTCCTCTTGAAAGAATTAACAGAGTGAAATAATATGAAGTACAATATTCCCGAACCCAGAACTGAATGGTTATGTAGTTTTACTCAATAATTACAGTATTTATTGACTGAAACACCCGGAGTTAAATACATGTATTTGTAGAAGTACTTAGTAATAAGAATAAAAAGAAATGCCTGTGTAAAGACATTTGTTTTTGTAAAGTACATTAAATAAACAGCTTCATTCATTTCCTTGAAATAAGCAGGGTAACATTAAAATGAACTGAAACATTTAATGCCAGAGTAGTATTTAGTTAAATTACAAAGTAATAAGATACAGGAAACTAGCATTAAAGGCTGTTCTCTCTCCATTTCTATCTGTTGCAAACTCTATAAAATAAGAGACATCTAAAACAGCCAGGACTTTATTAGTCCATTCTTCTCTCCCCAACAAAACCAACTGCCGTTTAAAGTTTAGGCTGAAAAAAAATGTGTGTTCTGATATTCAGCAATTTTTAAAGTAAAGAAGTCCACATTATATATCCTACAGAGAAGGTGAGGTAAGCATAAAAGGGACAAATGCCATGTAATGCTTCGTATGTAAAAACAGTGTAATAGTTCCATATTTATTTCTCTTTGTTCTGAATAAGGCAATGACATGTTTGTAGTAATATGCTGCAAATATAGCACATCAATTATAAGTAACCAAATGCTAAAAATTTTTTATTTTAATTATATCATATAACCTTTCCCTATATGCTACACAGGAAGCCAAGGCGAGCAATGGGACACTAACATCTTTCTTAAACAAATATAAAACAATTTCAATCCATCTTTCTCAGAAAGAGTTCCTGCAGGGAAAAGCCTCTCATGTACTAGGGGTGAGCCTTTTACTAGGAAAGATTAAATTATACTGTAAACAGGAGGAGGTATGCCCAAAAGCTAACTTTTATTTTTTAAATTCTCCAGGAAAAGTTCTCTAAAACACAAAGTTATTTCAAACAAAATAAATGTCTACCTACATGAAACAATTGTACAGCCACCTGGCGGTGCAACCCCAAATCATAGCGGTGCCACATGTCCAGTATAGCAAGTCACTTTCTGAACTATATCTCAGAAAACAATTCTCTGTTCAGAAGACAGAAACCAATAGAAGATGGTTTCCCTGCTGACTTTGGTTACTGATACCATCTTTGGATACATACTATCCAGGTGTTATTCAAGTCTTCAATAGAAGCAGAACAGAAAGGCATACACTGAACAAGAAGTCATCTTCATCCAAACGCTGCAGGACAGGTAATATGCCTTCCTCTCTTCCTTCAGGCTGCATCTAGCCCCTAGGGTAACACAAACAAGGTTCCTGGGCTCAAGGCTGGGCCTGTTGCCATGGTGCTACACCTATAAGGAGATTAGAGCTGGAAGGCAGCAGGAAGAAGCTGCAGCTTGAAGGACACAGAGAGCATGCTCTGCCAACTTGGCAATAGGTGACTATTTTAAAACAGAAAGTAAGGAATGTTGAGGCCCCTACCCATTTCCATTAGCAGTTTTCAGTCAAAGCAGGTAGAGCAGAAACTGAGGCAACTCTGGGTGTGGAGGAGAATCTCGTATTAAAAATTTGACTAGGGCCGGGTGCGGTGGCGCACGCCTGTAATCCCAGCACTTTGGGAGGCTGAGGCAGGAGGATCGCGAGTTCAAAGCCAGACTCAGCAATGGCAAGGCACTTAGCAACTCAGTGAGACCCTGTCTCTAAATAAAATACAAAAAAAGGGCTGGGGATGTGACCCAGTGGACGAGTGCCCCTGAGTTCAATCCCCAGTACCACCAAAAAAAAAAAAAAAAAAAAAAAAAAAAAAAAAAAAATTGACTAGGAATAAATCTAATTAGCTTTAGCTTGCTTCATATATGATTCTACTCTCTCACTAGTAAGTATTTCTACATTCCACCTGGCAGGTACAATCTTTCTCTCACCCTTTTGTTTCCTCTGCAGTGTTTCCTCTGGCTTAATGTTTCTAGTACTTATCCAGGGACTTATCTGGGTTACATATACTTTCTTCTTTCAGAGGTAGGTGGATAAAATTCTTTTTTCATTGCGTTTCCAATGCAATCTAACTTCCAATAGTAGCCATAAACATATTATAGTGAACCACCTAGTTAGTGAAATTTCGATTATTAATACAGTTCAGAATCTCCCATTGTACAATCAGCATGTGTTCTATACCCACATGAATCAAAAGCCAAAGTTTACTCACATGTTCCATTGTTCAGCATGTGTTCTATACCCACATGAATCAAAAGCCAAAGTTACTCACATGTTCAACATGACTACTGAATAAATAAGCAAGCCCTTTCTGTGTCTCTGAGAAGACAGAAGTAATTCCCAGTAAAGCAAGATTATAGTAAACAGGAAAATCAAACAGCCTGGGAATGGTTCAGGGTGGTGGTGGGAGGCATTTTCTGTGCAAATGTTTTGATATAATACCATTAGTAACCCCAAGTCTTTACTTTTTCTTGTACCTTCATACGAATTGATTTTTCTTCAATCTACTATCTACAGAGTTAGAGCAGCCATGTGGCACCACAGTTTACTCCTCTAATGGAAAGTAGAATGTGGGTTTAGTGGGACAATTATGAGTTTAAAACTATTTTTTCCCCAGTCCATGCTGACATTAGGTTTCACTAAGAAACCTAATCCAGCTTCAAAAGTAGATGTTGTAAGTCTCTCTATCACTGGCCAGGTTCTTTTTCTGACTGATTCCCCTAACGCCTGCACCATCAGCCTAAACACCATATAATAATAATTCAGGGCTCCAATATGACTATTTCTTAATTTAACTAGAAAACTGCTTCCAAGGGGGCAATTTTACTTCTAACTAAGGAACACCATATTCTTTACATTTCTGTTTTAATGTCATCAGACAATCATGATTTCTATGTAAACACTCACACCATGAAAGTAAGGGTTAAAAATCAAACTGCTTTGCTATTGAAGATTACCTGCTACTTCTGACCTATTTAAGAGATAAACTACAGGACAAAAGAGGCTTTCTGTTATTTACCACTATATTACTTTAACTCCCATCCCTATCTGAAATCAGTCTTAAAAGATAAAAGTGAAGGGCTGGGAAACCAACACATCCATCAGTAGATACACTAATGAAGGAAAAGAAAAAGGAGTAAAAGAACTCTGATTAGTGCAATTTTAAATAAAACACAGCTGGATTTTCTCAGCTTACCCATTCAATTTTTTAAAAAGCCACATTCCCCACCACCATAGCTCCTCCAATGATGCTTGGATGTGCTCGCTCAATCTGCCACATGTTTACAGAATCAGTTCCAAATTTAGGAACTGGGAAACTTTTAATTAAAAATGCTTATTGCCATACAAAATCCTGGACTCAGTGCAGGTGAGTTTCTGCTTGGCTTGGCAATTATGATTCCAGATGGCTCCACTGAATTCCAGAAGGGACAGTTTAGATAGGAAGGTGGGTGCAGCAACTTACCCATGTTTTAACCAGTTTGCATTCCTAAGGCACTCATTTTGTTTGAAATTTCCCAGGTAGTAATGAACAATATTTGGGTATCTTATTCTGTATCAATAAATTTACATATAGTTCAATAAGGTTTTAAAAAATTGTACTGAGATCTTATTTGGGAAAAATGTAGTTTTACCTGCTCCCCAGATTTTATTTTTTCCAATCAGGTATTTTGCAAAATTAAGCAGGTTATGTTTGCTGTTTGAAAACACACAGAACTTTCCTGTATTGTAAAAGTTTCCCTCCCTGGATTGGGGAAAAAAAAAAAAAAAAAAAAAAAAAAAGAGGAAGTAGGGTTCATTCATAAGAGTTCTATTGTGTTCTATTGTGTACTAAAAAAGTATCTTCCCTGAGGATCTCGATAACTATAGCTACTTTGGTTTATGCACTGCGGGTAAAGCCAGTGTCCCTGCTGCTCATGTTACTTGCTGATTTTTATGTTAGCTTAAAAACATATACCACATAAAAAGCTATTTATGGAAGCACAGTCTTTGCTGCAGATCTTCCTTCTCCCTGCTCTCAGCCTCCAGACAGGATGGTCTAATGAGCTCAGCTGCTAAGGATGAAGAAAGATATTGGTCAGCCTCAATTGTCACTTAAAGTGAGCAAATGCATGGTAAGAAAATTCATCATCACAGAAAAATATTATATCCCATATACATGTAATAAAGGTGAATGTAAGAAGGAGGATTATAAATATTAAAACATGTTCTGGGGATAGGAAATTCTACTTCCCTCCAATATGACAGACACTAGGGAACAATCTATTTATAGAAATTGTACTATATTATAACATGCTTTTTTGATTCTTAAGTTGCAAATGGATTAAAATCTTCTAGTACCAATTATATAAATTGAACACAACTATACTGAATTAAAAAACATGAAATCAAACGTCACTCATAATCCAATTCGACAAACTTATTATTAAAGAGTGAGTGAAAAGACTAATACTTTTTTTCTTTTACTGAATTTAGTTGCTAGAGTTTTACCTTCACTATTGCCTTAAAATTAAGGTTTAGGATAAAAGAATAATAAAGGAGGAAAGAGCCAGTGAAGTTTAAAGACATTCACATTTTAATCATTATTAAATTCAGGACAATTTGCTTTCCCATTAGTTTCTCATTTGGTTAATAAGTAAGTTTCTGTATAGATCCAACTATTTATCCAATAGCTACTTGATATTCCTTTATATTGGCCTACAGCAGTTTAACCAGTCCCTGAAGACATTCTAAATTTTTCCTTTTTTCTTTTACTTTTGTGATTATCACCAAGGTTTAAAAGGTATCTTAGTACATTTATCTTTATGCACATGTATATATATACATATATATATACATATATGTGCATATATATGTATATATTCATAGTTTGAACTTTCCAATGTGAAACTGCCAGATCAAAGGGCATATACATTTAAAATTTTGATATTAAGGGCTGGGGCTGTAGCTCAGTAGTAGAGCGCGTACCTAGCACTCGTGAGGTACTGGGTTTGATCCTCAGCACCACATAAAAACAAACAAATAAAATAAAGATATTTTGTCTATCTACAATTAAAAATATTTTCCATAAAAGATGGTTTCCATTTAAAATTGTATCAACAATGCATGTTTCTGCTTGCTATCACCAAAATGAGATGTGACTGGCTTTTCAAAAAAAATTTTGGCAGTATTACTGTTAAAATGTGGTATTTATTGCTTTCATTTGCATTTCCTTAATTATGAGCTGGAGGACATTTGTACATGTTTATTGGCAATCTTGGCTCCCTTTTCAGAGAATTATTCTATGTTCCTAAACCATTTTTTCTAATTGTTAAACTTAACTGATAAGGTAAACACTCTATTAAGTAAATTAGTCTTCTGTCATATTTCTAGTTATTTTCCCCTAGTTTATACTTAAAAAGAACTTTTTAATTTCAAGATCATAAGAAATCTAGCTATATCTTCTTACAGTATTTTAATTTTTAAATCCAATCCATTTGGATTAAATCCATTAAAACCATCCTCCCTTTACTTTTTTGGGAAGAAGAATAAAAGGAATATGGTAGGGACCCATCTTTATAATTTTCCAAACTATGGAAATACTATGACCATACATCAAATCATTAATTATTATTGCATAGTATTCTATTCTTATTAAGAGTTGTGGTGACAAAAGTTATGGAGGGTATATGTTTGAGTGTGCGTGTTAAGTATGTGATTTTTACCTTTGTTTTCTCCTTCTTTCTTGATTATTTTGTCAGCAAGTTAGGATTCCTATCAATACATGCAACAAAGAGCATAAAGGAGAAGCACGCAACTTAAAGCTAAAAGCCCTGTGTATTTACATCAATCTATTCACTAACTATGTGATGTGGAACAAATAATTTATTCTTTTTGAATCTTGTATCTCATTTGTAAAATGTGGATAATGATTTCTGTTCCTATACCTCACATAGTTATTATAAGAATCAAATGCAACAACGTATGATTTCACATCTATTTCATAAGCTGCCGACCATACAAATGTGAGGGACTATAATCACCAACATAGGGCTTTTACATAGCGATATGGTGGGCATTAGTTTATGTAAACTATTTATCTAATTGAGATCAGGAAAGCTTTTTTTTTTTTGGTGTGTGTGTGGGGGGGTGGTAGGTGCTGGGAGTTGAATCTAGGGCTTCACAAGCTAATTAGCTAATATTCTACCACTGAGCTACATCTCTAGTCAGGAAAGCTGTTCTTGAATATATTCTTTGCTAGAAAAAAATTGAAGACAAAAGGAATAAATGTATGGAAATATATTTCTACCAGGATAAGCATTCTAATGCATTTAAAATGCTATCATGATTTAATTAGAAACTTCAACGGGATTTTAGATCATAAAATAAAGAATCCTTAATTGACCCATGATAGTAACCTGGTAAGAGAAATTCTACAATCTATAGTCAGACTGTATTGATTAATTAATGATATGAAGTTCAATAATTTCTGAGTTGTCATTATAACCAAGAATACCATATTGAAAAAGGTTTTTCTTATTGTTATTACCTACAAGTCAGTTTTGACATTTCCTATTTCAGGCTAATATTTACCATTTCCTTAATAGGACTGGCATTGCGCTAGGAGATAGGGATACAAAGATTATACCCTTGAGGAGCTTCCAATCTTCAGCAGTAAGCAGAAATATGAAAAGATAAATTTGATAGAAAGCATTTAGTTCAATAATAAGGTATGTACCATTGGCATGGATAGGTAGGTGAGGTAGAAACTTTAGTCTAGGATGATGTTTGGAAAGAACACAGAAAAGAAGTAAGGGAGCATAGGACTATTGGGTGTTGCTGCATGCGTAGGAATTAGAAACCTGACAAAGGACAGAGTATTGGAATAAGGAATGGCAACTGAGATAGAGGAAATAACAAGATTAAAAGGAGAAAAATATGAAATAATATGGAATTATAAATGAAAGACCTGGTATATTTAGTAGGAGATAATGCTGGGTTAGGAAAGAACTGGGCCATATTTTTCATGTTGTATGTTATGCTAATGATTGTACATTTATAAAAATATTATAAACATATAATGAGATATTGAAGTTTTAATGGAGACACATAGATAAAACAGATGCAGTACTTCCCTTTGAAGTACTAAACAAAACTGTAGTAATGTTTTGGAACCAATTCCACTACCTTGATCTTTTTGTTTAGATAAAGACTTCAAAAAGTGGTCGGAGAATGGAGAAAACATTTTATGAGAGAGAATTTTTGGAGAAAGCTAGACTATATTCCCTTCCATCCCCACAATGGATATGGATAGGGGATACAGAGAAGGTAGGGTTTGATTTTATCTGGGAAACATAGCTGATGAGAAATGATTGTGTTGGTAGCAGAGCAAGGGAGTGTAGATGCTTTTGGATTAGCCTGCACTCCTAAAGGTTATCAGGGTAAAGAATGTGTAGGTGTTTCCTGTGGACCACAGGACTGCAGGGGTAGAGGGCAGATCAGCAAGAATCCCTTCCTAGAAAGGAGTCATAAGCGAGTGCCTGGAGAAGAAATGCATCTGCCCAAGTCAATAAAACCCTAAGAGATAAGTTCCTTAGGAATGAGAAATTTCTGAAGTAATCCCCAAAGCACCTCGTAAGGGAAAAATCTGGCTTAAACATCTGCCAGGTTCAGAAAACATGATGGAAGGCTAGAATTTTATTATCTCCTTTCTTTTCTTTCCTTCTTCTTTCTGTCTCCCCTCGTCCAAATCTGGAAGGCACCTAAAACCATGGTTGGTAAGCTGGATGAGAATTAAGTAGGCTGGCATACTTCCTCTCTCCAAAGGCAGGCACACTACCTGTAACTGGCTTGGTTGGGATAAAAACTATAAACCTACAGTTTTGATTAATATTTTGGTTTCTTATAAACCTGAACACATAGCAATTGTAGTCTTGGACAAGAGAAGTGAAAACTTATGCAGACTCAAAAACCTGTACACAACTATTTACAGTAGTTTTATGTGAAACAGCAAAAACCACAAGTAACCCAAATGCCATTTGATGAGTGAAAGTTAAACTCTGCTATACCCACACAATGAAACTGTACCTGACAACAAATGGAAATGACCACTGATTATATGTAACAATTTTGATGGATCTCAAGGACATATGCTTAGTGGGAAAAAAAAAAAAAGCCAATCACAAAAATGTCACATACCATACGATTCTAATAATACTCTTGATACAATAAAACAATGGAGATGGAAAACAAATTAGTGGTTGCTACATAGGGATGGAAGTGGATATGACTGTAAAGGGGTAACACAGGGAGTTATGTTTTGGTAATAGAACAGTTTTTTTTTTTATCTTGATTGTGGGTAGTGGCAATTCAAATCTTTACATAGGATTAAACTGCATAGAACTATATACACGCACAAATTTATGCTGGTAAAAATTGGTAAAAACTGAATAAAGTCTGCAGTCTAGTTAATAATACTGTTCCAATGTCAATTATTGTTTTTATATCATACTATACTTATATGATGCCACTTTTGGCTGAAGGAATGGTCTGTAGGACTCTTGTACTATTTTTGCAAGTTGCTGTAAATGTAAGATTTCAAAATAAAACATTAAAAAATTAGTTCTATTAAGGAGAAAATCAAGAGGCTAAGTATACTTTCAAGTATCTCTTGACAAAGAATAAGTAAACTATTTTAAAACCATGCTTTGTTAGTGAGCCCATAATTGAAGTCATTACTGTGAAAGTTTTTGAGGGGCATTTGGAGGGGATGAGAAAATTCTACTCCACCTGTTTAACTTTACATCAAGTTTTTAGTGAATTAGAGTAGCACTTCCAAAGCAAGTTTGGCAACCTAGCAGGCATCTGGAGTCCTGGAATGCTTGACAATGTGGTATGACCACTGTTTTAAGTGCATTTGAATGAAAGGCAAAACTATCATAGTCTTTTCATGTCATAACAGTCCCCACCACCCCTGCAGGCTCCCATGACATGGTTTTAATGTAAAAACGCTGCCAATATTGATTCTAGGAAATCCTTTTACTGGCTTTTATCTGATTAGAAGGCTTTGGAACAATGATGACTTTGTGACATTCTATTGATTTTATCTCTATACTATCCCTTCTATCTTGTCTCTGCCTTTCCATTCCTATTACCACTCTCCGTAGAGCCTTCATTATCTTACAATAGCTTTACGCTAACTGATCTTCCAAATTTAGTCTCTACAAATTAAGTGACCTAAAATTACAAATTCCATAGTGCCAGGTTATTCCATTCATAGCACACTTCTTTTTTATAAAATATATTTTTAAAATTTATTTATTTGTTCTAATTTGTTATACATGACAGCAGAATGCATTTCAGTTCACAGTACACAAATGAAGCACAACTTTTCATGTCTCTGTACACAAAGTAGAGTCACACCATTCATGTCTTCATATATGTACTTAGGGTAATGATGTCCAATCTCATTCCACCATCTTTCCCATGCCCCCTCCCTTCCTCTCCCTCTCCTTTGTCCTATCCAAAGTTCCTCCATTCCTCTCATGCTCTCTCCCACCCCCATTATGGATCAGCATCCACTTATCAGAGAAATCATTTGGCCTTTGTTTTTTTTGGGGGATTGGCTTACTTCACTTAGCATGATATTCTCCAACTCCATCCATCTACCTGCAAATGCGATGATTTTATTCTCTTTTAATGCTGAGTAATAATATTCTATTGTCATAGCACAATTCTGATTAGGTAATTTTCTTACTCAAAAATACTTAATATTGCTTGTAGGCTAAAATATAAACTCCTTAGTATAATATTCAAGAACTGCCCTGGGTATGGAATATTGGGTTCAAAATAATTTCTACTAAGAATTTTAAAGATATTTTCCCACTGACTTCTGGTTTTTAATATTTCTACTGAGAATTTCAATATCATCCCCCACCCAGTATGTACTTTCTATATCCTTTGTATGTAACCCATTTTTTCTTTATAGAATCCTTTGAGATTCTTTTTCTAAACCTTAGTTACTGACATTTCATGATGATTTAAACTGATGTGTATGTTCATTCATTTTCATGGGAATGTGGTAGTCCTTCTAATCTGGATATTTATGTTTTCTTGTCTGGGGACATTTTCTTTGACAATTCCTTGCCCAAAGTTTTTCTTTGGTGGGGGTGGCTCCACCCAAACCACCTCCATCTTGAGACATTGTAGCCGCTGCCATAGCCCTCCCTATGTGGTAATCTCCACTGTGGGACAACGGACAGAGCCAGGAGGCTGCTGCCCGATGAAGCACTGCATGCCAGTGTGGCATCACCCAACAAGCCGCCCAATGAAATTGCACAGCCCATCCTTCCAGTCCCATCTTTGAAAGCAGTTGCCTCCATCTTGGGACACCTCCATTGCCATCTTGGGTTACCTCTGTTGCTGCCTCTGCCATCCTTAGTTGGGGCAGCTTCCATATTGATATACTGACTGGGGCCTGGAAGCCTAACACCAAGGTACCTATAGGCTTGATGCTACTTGTTGCCACCAACTAGGGATGTGGCCACTTCCATCTAGGGACAACAACCAGGACCTGGAATACCGTCACCAAGGTCCCTATGGTCCCGACTGCACCAGAAGTATCCCTACTAGGTGTGCTAACAGACACCATCCTGTTGCAGAGGCAACAGGGAGCCTTGCATAGGGTCGCCCCCCTCTCTCTTTTCTCCTGCTAACATCCAACTTCTTTTGATTCCCCTTTCACTTGTCCTATAATCTAATACCTCTAAATTCTCACATCCTATCTTATAAACATCACCCCGTTCTCACTCTGTCCACCATTAGGAAATGTAAACCCTTATGCAAACCTGGCTATATGGTAGAAGATAACTAAACTCATCATTCCTCTGTTTATAGTGACAAAACTGTAAATGTCTAACTAGAAGCTAATTGATTTATGGCTGCATATTGGTTGCATTGGGAACTGTAAACATTGATCTCCCTCTTAAAGGTGAAGTATTGGTAACCTGTAAGGACACTACAAGATTATAGGGTAGAAACTTCAACACCTCAGAGCTGTAATGCAAGAGAGGAAGACATATAGACAACATGAAAAACAAGGGAGAAAAGTGCTCCAAACAAACCAAGATACTATAATAATATAATCTATTGACAGTGCAGTAGATGAAATGTCAGAGTTCAGAATGTACATAATTAAAATAATCTGTGAATTAAAAAATGACCTAAGATGGGGTTGGGGTTGTGGCTCAGCGGTAGAGTGCTCACCTAGCATGTGCGTGGCCCGGGTTTGATCCTCAGCACCATGTAAAAATAAAGGCATTGTGTATAACTAAAACAAATAAATAAATATTTTTAAAAATGCCCTAAGAGAGCAAATACAGGCAAAAATTGATCACTCCAACAAAGAGATAAGAGAGCAAATACAGGTAGCGAAAGCTTACTTCAGGAAAGAGAGATTCTGAAAAAACAGAAAACAAACAAAACAAAAAAACCAACCAAACAGAAATCCTTGAAATGAAGGAAACAATAAACCAAATAAAAAACTCAATAGAAAGCATCACCAATAGACTAGATCACTTGGAAGACAGAACCTCAGATAATGAAGACAAAAATATACAATCTTGAAAATAAAGTAGACCACACAGTGAAGATGGCAAGAAACTATGAACAGAACATCTAAGAATTATGGGATAACATAAAAAGACCAAATCTAAGATTTATCAGGGTAGAGGAAGGCACAGAGATTCAAACCAAAGGAACGCACAATCTCTTCAATAAAATAATATCAGAAAATTTCCCAAACATGAAGAATGAATTGGAAAATCAAATATAAGAGGCTTACAGGACACCAAATGTACAAAATTACAATAGATCTACACCAAGGCATGTTATAATGAAAATGCTTACCATATAGAATAAGGATAGAAAGGGAGAGGAATCAGATTACATATAGAGGGAGAACAATTTGGATTTCAGCAGAATTTTCAACTCAGATCCTCAAAGCCAGAAGATCTTGGAACAAATTATGCCAAGCTCTGAAAGAAAATGGATGCCAACTAAGAATCTTATATCCAGCAAAATTAAGCTTCAGATTTGATGACAAAATAAAAACCTTCCATGATAAACAAAAGTTAAAAGAATTTACAGTGAGAAAGTCTGCACTACAGAAATTCTTGGCAAAATATTTTATGAAGAGGAAATGAAAATCAACAATGAAAATCTGCAAAGGGAGGAACTACACTAAAGAAAAGGCCAATCAAAGAAGAAACTAAGTCAAGTTAAAAACTAAAAATAAACCAAAATGACTGGGAATACAAAATATTTCTCAATAATAACCCTGAAAGTGAATGGCCTAAACTCATCAATTAAAAGACACAGACTGGCAGATTGGATTAAAAAGCAAGACCCAACAGTATGCTGCCTTCAAGAGACTCATCTCACAGGAAAAGACATCCACAAACCGAAAGTGAAAGGATGGGAAAAAAGTATTACTCACATGGACCGTGTAAACAAGCAGGAGTTTCCATCCTTATATCAGATAAAATGGACTTCAAACCAAAGTTAGTGAAAAGGGATAAAGAAGGTCATTTCATACTATTTAAGGAAATCATACATTAATAAGACATAACAATTGTAAATATGTGTATCAAAAAACCCTTCTCAACTTCCAGAATCAATTAGACCACAACACAATAATATTGAGTGATTTTAACACAACTCTCTCACCACTGGATAAATCTTCCAAACAAAAATTGGGCAAAAGAAAAAAAAAAAAAAAAAAAAAGATGGTAGAATGAGATAGATATCATTACCCTAAGTGCATGTATAAAGTCACAAATGATGTGAATATACTGTGTATACAACCAGAGATATATAAAAGTGTGCTCTATAAGTATAATATAAAATGTAATGCATTCTGCTGTCATTTCTAACAACTTAGAATAAAAAATAAATTAAAAAAATAAGATTAGTAAAAAAAATAATTTAGACTTAACAGACATATAGAATATTCCATCCATCAGTGAGTAAATACACTTTTTTCTCAGCAGCACATGGATCCTTCTCCAAAACAGACCATAGGTTATGACACAAAGAAAGTCTTAAAAAATACAAAAAATTAGAGATACTACCATGCATTCTATCTGACAACGGAATGAAATTAGAAATCAATGATAAAAATAAAAAATAGAAGCTACTCCAACATCTGAAGACTAAACAATACACTAACTGAAAGATGCATAGATAACAGAAGACATCAGGAGGAGATAAAAAAATTCTTAGAGTTAAATGAGAACTCCGATACAACATATAAAAATATCTGGGAAACTATGAAGGCAGTGCTAAGAGGAAAGTTCATTGCACTGAACTCATTTGTTAAAAGAAGAAAAAGTCAACCAATAAACAATCTGACATTACATCTCAAAGCCCTAGAAAAAGAAAAACAAGCCAACACCAAAAGTAGAAGGGCTGGGTGGCAGCTCAGTGGCAGAGTGCTTGCCTAGCATATGTGAGGCACTGGGTTTGATCCTCAGCACCACATAAAAATAAAATAAAGGTATTGTGTCCACGTACAAATAAAAAATAAATGTTAAAAAAAGTAGTATAAGACAAGAAATAATTAAAATCAACAAAATTGAAACAAAAGAAACAATTCAAAAAATTGACAAAACAAAAAGCTTGTTCTTTGAAAAAATAAATAAAATTGACAAACCCTTAGCCACCCTAATGAAAAGGAGAGAGAAAAACTCAAATTACTAAAATTCATGATGAAAAAGGAAATATCACAACAGACACTATTGAAATACAGAAGACAATTAGAAACTATTTTCAAAATTTATACTCCAATAAAATAGAAAACCTCGAATACACTGACAAATTTCTAGAGGCATATGATCTACCCAAACTGAACCAGGAGGACATGCACAATTTAGATAGATCAATTTCAAGCAAAGAAATAGAAGACACCATCAAAAGCCTACCAAACAAGAAAAGCCTGGGACCAGACGGATTCTCAGTTGAGTTCTACATGACCTACCAAGAGGAATTAAAAGCAATACTCCTCAAATTATTCTATGAAATAGAAAAGGAGGGAACCCTTCCAAACTCATACTATGATGCTAGTATCATCCTGATACCAAAACCAGTCAGAGACATCAAAGAAAGAAAATTTCAAACCAATATCCCTGGATAAACACAGTTGCAAAAATTCTCAACAAAATTTTGACAAATTACATATAAAAAATACCAAAAAAGTAATGCACCATGATCAAGTGGTATCATTCCAGGGATGCAAATTTGCTTCAACATACAGAAATCAATAAATGTAATTCATCACACCAATAGATAAGAATCATATGATTGTATCAATAGATCCAGAAAAAGCATTTAACAAAATATAGCACTCTTTCATGTTCAAAACACTAGAAAAACTAGGGATAGTAGGATCATACCTCTATGTTGTAAAAGCTATTTTTGCTAACCCCAAGGCCAACATCATTCTAAATGGAGAAAAATTGGAAGCATTCCCTCTAAAATCTGGAACAAGACAGGGATCCTTTCTTTTACTACTTCTATTCTACATAGTCCTTGAAACTCTAGCCAGAGCAATTAGACAGAAGAAGGAAATTAAAGGGATACAAATAGAAAATGAAGAACTCAAACCATCATCATTTGCTAACAACATGTTTCTATACTTAGAGGTTCCAAAAAATTCAACCAGAAAACTTCTAGAATTAATAAATGAATTCAGCAAAGTAGCAGGATACAAAATCAATACCCATAAATCAAATGCATTTCTATACATCAGTGATGAATCCTCTGAAAGAGAAATTAGGAAAACTACCCCATTCACAATAGCCTCAAAAAAAGAAAAAAAAAAAAAAAAAAAAAAAACAAAACCTTGGGAATCAACAAAAGAGGTGAAAGAACTCTATAATGAAAACTACAGACAATAAAGAAAGAAATTGAAGAAGACCTTAGAAGATGGAAAGATCTCCCATGCTCTTGGATAGGCAGAATTAATTTTGTCGAAATGGCCATGCTACCCAAAGCACTATACAGATTCAATGCGATTCCAATTAAAACCCCAACGTCATTCCTTATAGAGATACAAAAACCAATCATGAAATTCATTTGGAAAAATCAGAGACCCAGAATAGCCAAAGCAATCTTTAGCAAGAAGCGTGAAGCAGGAGGCATCATAATATCAGATCTTAAACTATACTAGAAAAAGCTATACTAACAACAATGACATGGTATTGACATCAAAATAGGCATGTAGACCAGCAGTAAAGAATAGAAGATACAGAGACAAACTCACATGAATACTGTTACCTCATATTGGACAAAGATGCTAAAACATACATTGGAGAAAAGATAGCCTCTTCAACAAATAGTGCTGGGAAAACTGGAAATCCATAGGCAGCAAAATCAAACTAAACCCGTCTCTCACCACGTACAAAACTCAACTCAAAGTGGATCAAGGACCTAGGAATTAGACCAGAGATTCTATACCTAATAGAAGAAAAAGTGGGCCCAAATCTTCATCATGTTAGATTAGGCCCCAATTTCCTTAACAAGACTCCTAAAGCGCAAGAAATAAAATCAAGAATCAATAAATGGGATGGATTCAAACAAAAAAGCTTCTTCTCAGCAAAAGAAATAATGAGATGAAAAGACAGCCTACATTTTGGGAGCAAATTTTTGCCACACACACATCATACAGAGAACTAATCTCTCCAGGATATATAAAGAACTCAAAAAACTTAACACACACACACACACACACACACACCAAAAACAAACAAACAAACAAACAAAAACCAAATAAGCCAATCAATAAATGGGCTAAGGGGCTGAACAGACACTTCTCAAAAAAAGATATACAATCCATCAACAAATACATGGAAAAATGTTCAACATCTCTAATAAATAGAGAAATGCAAATCAGAACTACTCAAGATTTCATCTCACTAGAGTCAAAATGGCAGTTATCAAGAATACAAGCAACAATAAGTGTTGGCGAGGATGTGGGGGAAAAGCACACACATTGATGGAGGGACTACAAATTGGTGCAACCAATCTGGAAAGCAGTACAGAGATTACTTAGAAAACTTGGAATGGAACCACCATTTGACCCAGCTATCCCACTCCTCAGTCTATACCCAAAGGGCTTAAATTTAGCATACTACAGTGATGCAGCCACTCCAATATTTATAGCAGCTCAGTTCACAAAAGCTAAACTGTGGAACCAACCTAGATGCTCTTCAACAAATGAATGAATAAAGTAACTGTGGTACATATACACAATGGAATATTACTCAACATTAAAAGAGAATAAAATTATGGCATTTGCAGGTAAATGGTTGGAGCTAGAGATCATCATGCTAAGCAAAATAAGCCAATCCTCCAAAACCAGGGACCAAATGTTTTCTCTGATAAGTAGATGCTAATCCATAATGGGTGCGGGGGAACGGCATGGGGTAAGTGGTGGAGGAGCTTTGGATGGTGCAAAGGGGAGTGGAGGAGGGGGTCAAGGGGGTAGGAAAGATGGTGAAATGAGACAGACATCATTACCCTAGGTACATGTATGATTGCACGAATGGTGTGACTCTACTTCATGTACAACCAGAGAAGTGAAAAATTCTGCTCCATTTGTGTACAATGAATTGAAGAACTTTCTACTGTCATGTGTAACTGATTAGAACTAATAAAAAAAAGAGAGAACTCAAAAAACATTTTTTTAGTTGTTGATAGACCTTTATTTCATTCATTTGTTTACACGTGGTGCTGAGAATTGAACCCAGTGCCTTACACATGCTAGACAAGTGCTCTACCACTGAGCCATAACCCCAGTACCTTTATATTCTTTTGTAGCACATGGAACCTAATACACCTACATTAGAGGTATTGAAGTATATACAGAACTTTGGTTTTTAGAATATTAATTATTTGGTAAAATTTCACTTCTAGCTACTAAGACTATATACCAAGAATACAGCTATTAAAAAGAATGATGTAGAGTTACATGTACTATGCTCTGACAGAGAAAATTTATGGTTCATTAAAAATGACCAAAAAAAAAAAAAAAAAAAAACACTGGTAATAATTTCCATCAGGGTCTCATAACAAGAGTTTATAATTGTGGATCGTTGGCAAGACATATCTGGAGTCATTAAGGACTTTTTAATTGATCAAGGATGAATGTTAAAATATCCCTATGGTGTTTTGCATAGCTTACCCTGTGCAGTAAACATAATCGTAGAGCTGAAAAATTCCTATCACCTAGTGAACTCATAGCTGAAGAAGAGACAAAAGAAAAGGAAACTTCAGGAAAAGAAAAAGAAGAACCCCAAGAAAATTCACAGTGAAGTATTCAGCAGAAACTTCTGCAGACTTCAACAAGTTCCTTAAAAAATTTGAAAACATGCATTCCAATACTATAAGGATTTCATTAATGGAGGCAAATGTTCATGGTAGATTATCTGCTTACAAGCAGATGTATGATTTAAGAAAAAAAAACAAGTAGGCCACCATGGACATATTTCTACAAACACTGACACCTCCTCAAGAGCCTCAGGCAGGTCCTTCAGGAGGTAATTCAGAAGAAGGTATTGTTATCAGAGGAGATGATAACTTCATGGGTGTTACTGCCCTGAAGACCTTCCAGTGAGACAAGATTTGGAGATGGAAGACAGTGATGTTGATGATTCTGGCCCTATGTAGGCCTAGGCTAATGTGTGTGTTTGGTCTTAGTTTTTAGCAAAAAAGTTTTTAAAAGTAAAAATAAAAAACTTTAAAAACAGAAAAAATATTACAGAATAAGTATATAAAGAATGAAAATATTTTTTGTGTAATTGTATGTTTGTGTTTTAAGTCTTATTACAGAAAAGTAAAACATAAAAAATGTAAATGTTTATAAGGTAAAAGAATTATAGTAAACTAAGATTAATTTATTATTGAAGAAAGAAAAATATTTTTATGAATTTAGAGTAGCCTAAGTACACAGTGTTTATAAAGCCTATAGCAACATATAGCACCCTCTTGGGCCTTCACATTCACTCACCCCTAACTTGTTGATTCACCCAGAGTAACTTCTAGTCTTGTAAATTTCATTCATGGTAAATGCCCTTTACAGGTATACCATTCATCTTTTATACTGTATTTTGTCTATACCATTTCTATGTCTAGATATGTTTAGATACAGAAATACTTACCATTGTGTTTTAAGTATATTTGGTATAGTAACATGCTATATACAGGTTGGCACTCTAGGCTATACCACATAACCTAGGTGTTTAGTAGTTCTATCATCAAGTTTTATGTAAGAATGCCATGACATTCACACAGTTATGAAATTGCCTAACAATGCAGTTCTCAGAACATATGACTGTATATCATTGAAACATCTTTCCCAGTACAACAAAGATGTACATATCTTATTTGTACAATTTAAAAACTGAAGGAAAGGGCAGCCCTAGGTTTAACTTAGAGTATTCATATGTTAGATATAAGAACAGAACTGTCTCTGTACTTAAGATTTAGACACTATACACTGTTTCAGAAGGAATCATCTGACTTCAGCAAGAAAATGAAGCCTTTGGAAAATCTTTGGTCATGCCTATAAGGGTACTAATACAAAGAGCTTAGCTAAATAATAGATAAACTTAGCTAAATAAATAGTTTAGTTAAAAAAATAGCTTAGCTAAAAAATAGTAAAAATAATAGATAAACCTTAATTCTGTTTATCTATATCTTTAGATACCTGAAGGTGAGAGAGTCTATTAAAAATACACATATGTATGTATATATATGCAAACACAGTGCACTCAAACCTTAGTTCATCCCAATAAAAAAGAATAAAGTTTTTGAAAAATTTCTCTATAGGAAGCCTTTATAATTCAAATAGATTTAGAAAATAAAGAGGGTTGTCTAATATTTGAGATTTATCAGCACCTATGTATTTTGCTGTATTTGAGATAGAATGATACTGCTATTGATTGAAACAACAGTATGGAAGTCACATAAGGAATTTAGGTCACTGAACGGCTAAAAATGCAGGAACTATATAACAGCAATGTAAATCTTTAGAAGAATATAATCTCTTGGTAATACAAGCCAATAATTCCCATGGATTATTTAAAGCAAAATGGAATAGGAGATAGCACTCTGTTTGAAATTAAGAAGGTAATAGTGCAAGGTTGAAAAATAAAATATGCCTATTAAAAAAAAAAAAAACTTCTTATCTCCCAAGTTTGCACATGATGCAGCAGAGTATAAGAAACTGGCTATTGAATTGGGAGTGTTTTAATTGCTGTACAACATCCTTGTTCTTAAAAATAAATACTGTGAAAAAATTGTCATTCTATTTTATTGGACTTACTTAAAAAATGCTCTGAGCTCCTGAAATGATGAAAATTGTATAGTTAAAGGAAACTAAGGAAAAAATAGAAAACCAGTTTTCTTTTTATGATTACCTCAAAACGAAGAGGCATAAACAAGTGAAAATGGAGACAAACACATCCAAACCTATGGAATATAGCAAAAGCAATACTACTTAGAGGAAAGCTGTAGTACTTAGAGGAAAGTAGTACTTAAAGGAAAGCAATCAATGCCCACATCACAAAGAAATGCCTCAAGTAAATAACTTATTGCTGCATCTGAAGGAACTAGAAAAACAAGAGCAAAACAAACACAAAATTAGTAGAAGAAATAACAAAGAACAGGGAAGAAATAAATAAAATGGAGACCCCTCCGAAAGAAAATCAGACAAACAACAACAACAACAGAAACAAGCAATACAAAAGATCAATGAAACAAAGAGTTGATTGAGAGGAGACACTGATAAAATCAGAGGGGAGACATCATAGAAATATAAATATCATTAGAGATTATTATGAACAACTATATGCCAACAAGTGGGATACTCCAGAAGTTATGGACAATTTTCAAGACACATACACCTTACCAAGATTGAGCCATGAATAGAAAACCTGAATAAAGCAATAACAAGTATATAACCAGATCAAATCAGTAATAAAAAGCCTCTTATTGAAGAAAAGTCCAGGGCCAGATGGTCTCGCTGCTGAATTCTAGCAAACATTTAAAGAACTAATACCAATTCTCATTAAGGTATTCCAAAAAGAGAAGAGAAAGGAATTCTTCCAAACACAGCCTAAAAGGCCAGCATTATTCTGATACCCAAACTGGAGAAGAACATGACGACAACAAAAGAAAACTATAGACTGATGAACATACATGTAAGCATCCTTAACAACACATTAACAAGATTGACATCATAAAGTGGGATTCATCCTAGTGGTGCAAGGATGGTTCAAAATTACACAAACAAATAAACATGATATACCATATATCAATAGAATGAAGGACAAAACCCATATGGTCATATCAGTGAATACAGAAAAGGCATTTGACAAAATCAACATTGCTTCATGATTTAAAAAAAAACTGAAAAATTAGGTATAGAAGGAATGTACATCAATGTAATAAAGGCCATTATTATAGTTAAGTCAACAGCTAACATACTGATGGGGAAAAGCAGAAAGCTTTCTCTCCAAAATCTGGAACAAGACAAGGATACCCACTTTTACTATTTCTATTCAACATAATTCTGGAAGTTCTAGCCAGAGCAATCAAACAAGAGGAAGAAATAAATAGCATCCAAACTGGAAAAGCAGTCAAATTGTCACTGTTTGGAGATGACCTTACATACTCTCTCTCTCTCTGTATGTGTAATGTATGTGTGTGTGTGTGTGTGTGTGTGTGTGTGTGTGTGTGTGTGTGTATAATATGGATGTAAATTATTAAATCTAATTTTATAAATTATATGTATATGGGTCCATTAGAACTAATAAATGAATTTGGCAAAGTTGCAGGATACAAAATTAACATGCAAAACCTACTAGTGTTGCTATATGACAATAGTAAAATCTGAAATAGAAATCGAGAAAGCAATCCCATTTATAATAGCTATGAAAAACAATGCAGAGGTTCCTCAAAAAATGGAAAATAGAATTAGTATCTGATCCAGCAATCCCACTACTTGGTATATATCCAAGGAAAATGAAGTCAGTGTGTTGAAGAGACATCTATCTGCATTCCCATGGTCACTGCAGCACTATGCAAGACAGCCAAGAAATGGAAACAAAGTAAGTGTTCACTGGTTGGTGAAGGGATAAAGAAAATGTGGTAGACAATGGAATATCATTCAGCCACAGAAAGAATGAATTCTGTCATTTGCAACAACATGAAGGGAAGTAGAGATCGTTATGTTAAGTGAAGTAAGCCAGTGACAGAAAGACAAGCACTGCATGCTTTCACTCATACGTGGAATCTACAAATGTCAATCTTGAGAGTAGAATGGTAGCGAGGTTAGAGAGAGTGAGAGGAAGGGAAGGATGGGGAGAAACTGACAAATGGGCACTAAATTAGTCAGGAGTGAGAAGCTCTGGTCTGCTATTGAATATCGACTACAGATAACAATAATATACTGCATATTTCAACAAGGCAGAAGGAAGGATTTTGAATGTTTTCACCATAAAGAAATGTTAAACATTTGAAGAGATAAATGTTTAACCTGATGTAAATATTACACAATGTACACATGTATTGACACATCACATGGTACTCCATTAATAAGGAAAATTAATGTTTTTATCAGTTAAATTAAATTTAGAAAATTAAATTTAATAATTCATACACCAAGAGGCACAAGAGATAACAAGAAAATTACATGCCAATTGGACAGGCTTTTAAATTTCAATGAGTACTTTTAATGTGGCTAAGAGAAAAGAGCTTTTATGAGATCAACATTTTTAGATCTCACATATGAGCAAGATCATGCTGTACTTGTCTGTGCTTGGCTTACTTCCCTTAACATAATGATCTCCACCTCCAGCCATGTTATGGCATGAAGCAGTAGTCTCATCATCAGCTCAGTATGGGGGACAATTCTTTCATCTATAAAACAAGGACAATAATTCTCTGCCTGCCAAGCCTATAATTTTTATTTCTATTAGGAAAGTGATTGAAAATAATGTCACTTACTAAAACAACAACAAAAAATCCAAAACCTCAAATATAAATGAGAATATCAAATATGAGAGGCAGACTTGAGTTCAAATCCAAGCTCCACTACTTACTAGCTGTGTGACCCTGGGAAAGTTTCTCAATCTCTTTTCGCCTCAGTTCCTCATCTGTAAAATGAGGATAATAATGGTATCTAGAGTTGTATTACATGAGACTACATTTGAAATGCCTGGTACATATAAAGCACTCAATAAAAACTGGTGATTGCAATGATGTACTGATACAACACTCTATAAAATTATCAATATTACAGAGGCACAAAATATTAAAAATGTATCAGCACATATTCAATAATTTTAGAAGAATGTTATCCTTCATGAACTACATATATTTGAAGTTTCCTAATTTAAATCCATGTTTTCTTTTCATTACATGTCTTCTAGATGTGACTATAAACCAACAATGCCAATTCCATATGCCATATACAGGGAATTACAAAGCAGTGAAGAGCATGAACTCTGAAGCCAAATTGCCCAAGTTCAAATATCATTTTTACTATTTACTAGCTATATGATCTTGGGTAAGATTCTCGGTGCCTCAGATTCTTCATCTATAAAACAGGGATAATAACAGCATTTATCATATAGAATTATTATGAAGATTAAATAAATAAGATCATAAACATAAAACATGCTATAGAGTTGTTATAGTTTAGATCTGGAATGTTTCCCACAGACTCATGTGTTGAAGCCTCACTGGTTCCAGCCAGTGGTACTATTGGGAGGTGGTAGAAACTTTAGGAGGTGAGGCCTAGTTGGAAGTTGGAAGGGTATAATCTGGTCCCAGGCCCCTTCTACTCCCTACCCGCACTCAGGTTTTTGAATGCCATGAGGCAAGCAGCTTTGCTCTGGCATACCCTCCTCACCATGATATTCTGTTTCAACATGGGTTCGGGATCAATGGAGCCAAGTAACAATGGACTGGAACTTCTTTATTTATTTATTTTTAATTTTTATTGGTACCGGGGATTGGACTCAGGGGCACTCAACCACTGGGCCACATCCCCAGCCCTTTTTTGTATTTTATTAGAGACAGGGTCTCACTGAGTTGCTAAGTGCCTCGCCATTGCTGAGGCTGGCTTTGAACTCGCGATCCTCCTGCCTCAGCCTCCCAAGTGCTGGGATCACAGGCGTGGACTAGAACTTCTGAAACCATGAGCCAAAATAAATCTTTCTTCCTTAAGTTGATTTTATCAGGTATTTTGTCACAGCAACAGAAAGCTAACATATACAATGCTCAAGAATTGTTAACTATCATCATCATTACCCCTTAGAGTCATTCTACAAAAAAAAAAAAAAATCACCCCTGACCACTAGAACTTCACTTCACTCTTATCATAACTGATTCCTTAATCAGTTCTTGTGTATTCACAAACTCTCAAGATTCTTAAACTGGATTGGTATTTGAGACATGCTGTACCCTGCTCAATATGAACAAGGTAAAAAAATAAATTTTGTATTCATCTTTCTAAAATTATCATTAATGCAAAGTTAGAAAAGGCCAAGGTGAATTATCTAAATCCACTCTGACACTGCTTTCTGTTTTAAGCAAGCTGACTTCCTACCTGTCATCTGTATTACGCAGAGATGGGAGCCGAAAACTTGTGTTTCTGTCAAGCTTTGACTGGCTTTTGGTCCTCTTGATGGAGCCTTTCAGGCGCTTGCTGAAGAATCCCTAGAATGAAAAGGCAGATGGTGATGGGAGAGAGACCCAACAGGGAACATTACCTTCTGCACTAATTTGCAAAAGGTGTTCAGATTTTTATAGTGTAGACTTGAAACAGAATTCAGCTTTTAATTTTTTTTTACATAATAGTTGTTTGAAACCACTTGGTAATGTGATAATTTTATTTTCTGTGATAATTAAAGTTTTTGATAGCACCAATTTCTTATTTCTTCATTTTTATACTAGTTTTGTAGAAAACTCTTAACTTTACTAATAGATTTTTTAAAAACACAACAATAGAACATTGACAAATATAGTCCTTTCTATGAAGATGGTATCAGCAATTTCAATAGAAACGGCACAAAGTGATTTCCTAAATTAAAAGCAAATAAGTAAATAGAAGAGAATGTGAAAAGGCCCTAAAGTGAGAAGGTACTTGGTATATTATAGGAACTGACAGTGATAGTGAGAACAGAAGCTTTATCTTAAGACTTCAAAAAAAAAAAAAAAAAAAAGAATTAACTAAGTAGTGCAAGGTAATGTATTGGTGGTCTCAACACGAATGGTGTGACTCTAGTTTGTGTACAACCAGAGAAATGAAAAACTGTGCTCCATATGTGTACTATGAATTGCATTTATGGGCAATGTGGTGATTCATGCTAATTGAGTTATAGAAATGCATTCTGCTGTCATGCATAACAAATTAGAATAAATAAATAAATAAGTAAATAAATAAATAAATAAATAAGAAGAGTGTTAAAATTAGGTCTACATCACTTTGGATATAGTATTTGTAAAGTTAACATTTAAATGGAGATAACTATACTAGTTTTAAAACTTCATATCACTTCTGGTTTCATTTCAATGAACTGAAACCAAAATCAAAACAAAACAAACAAAAAAATCAAAACAAACAGGTGACCACACCTAACTTCTATGGGGAAGGTATTTGTAGACACCCAGAAAGAGAACTAGAAATATTTGGTAAACAGTAGCACAGACTACCATAGAGTTAATCAAGCCACATATTTTTTAAACACTTAGGCATTACTCCATTCATTAGAGAAAAATGGAAACAAACTTATTTGAATTACAACTTTTTATTTATTTACGACTTTTTGTTAGAAGATTTAATTTTAGAAGTCTTTATAAGAAGAAGTTAGTGAATTTTAAAAATTCTGTGCAAATATTTGTGTAATTTCTATAGCTTGCTGTTAGGCATTTCAACAGGCATGTGTTAGGGATGGACATCAATTCTACAAGGAGGCATTTGCTCCATGTACCTTTGCGGTCTTATACATGAATTAGAATTATTTAGATGATTGAAGAAGAATGCTTGTGTCAATATTTTATTGATCTTGATGCCAAAAGAGTAAGTACAGGCTGGGGGTGTTGCTTAGTAGCATGGCATGCATGAAGTCTTAGCCTGGCCTTCCCTCTTCAAGGTGTAAAATCTAGAAAATATCACATAGGCACAGTTTTCTAAGCTATCATCTTGTTCCAGCTTATACATATAGAGAGAGATTAGAAGAAAGAGAAAACAAGTTCTTTTTGAAAGTACCATAATACTTAGAGACAGCCATTTGCTTGGTCTCCTATACAATTTTAGAGTCATTAGGGAGAGTTACTGTCATTAGTTCTCCAGGGCACAGGCTTTATTTTCTATAACTCAATTAGGATGAATCACCACATTGCCCATACATACAGTTAGCAAATGAGGGTTAATATTATAGAATTCTAGGTGGATCGTAGGGTTATTTAAAAAAATCATTGCCCTAAGTTGAGAGGGGCTTGACAAGAGGCACAAATGTGTGCACACATGCACATGCACGGGTAAAGCAGCCGACTGAAAGGGTCCTAGTCAATGTTCATCCATGCAGTACTTTAACTTTATTTAGGTATTTATTTGACATACTTCATATTTTAATGTATTTATTTAATAAAATTCATTTTATGTCTCTTTGTGGTATAGAATTGTACTAGAAGTTACAAGGAAATCAAGGATAAAACAAACACACAATCTGCCTTAGAGGAGCTTGTAATTTAACATGATTTCAATACTATATAAAAATATATACAGAAATTTATTAGTAGACTGTACATGGTTGAAGAAAGAATCTCTGAGCACAAAGATATAGCAAATAAGAAATCTCCAAAACTGAAAAGCAAATAGAACTAGATGGAAATAAGCAAAACAGATTATCCAAGGACTGTGGGACAACCATAAAAGGTGTAACCTATTCATAATGGGAATACCAGAAGGAGAGGAGAAAAAATAACAGAATATCTGAAACAATGGCTAGTATTTCCCCAACCAAACCTCAGGTCCACAGAACACCAAGCTCCATAAATAACAAAAATAACAACAATATCAACAAAACACCCCCCCCCAAAATAACAATAAAGACGTTGTCCCAAACCACATATTTCAAACCAAAAAAAAAAAAAAAAAAAAAAAAAAAAAAAATCAAAGATAAAGAAAAAATTCTGAAAGAAGCCAGAGGGGGGCAAACCACCTTGTATAGAGAGGAATAAAGAATTATATCTGATTTCTCAGAAACCATGGAAGCAAGAGAAAAATGAAGTAAAATATTTGTATTGAGAAGAAACAAACAAAAACCTATGCCACCCTAGAATTCTCCAACCTGCAAAATCACCCTTCAAAAGTGAAGCAGAGATTTTCTCAAAGATTGAGAAAATTTGTTGTTGGTAGACCTGCCTGACATACAAAATAATATAGAAATAATATAGTCAGAAACTTGGAGCTGAATGAAGAAAAAACAACACTGAAGAAGGAAAAAGTGAAGGTAAAATACAAACATTTGTTCAAAATAATAATAGCAATAGTGTATTTGATTATGCATACTATACATACATAAGCAAACTTAATCACAGCAATGATATAAGGGATGGGAAGGAAAAATTACAATTATTTTGCTATTGTAAAGTATTTACACTATGTGTGAAGAGATATAGTGTTATTGACAGTGAACTTGGATTAGTTGTAAATGTATATAGCACACTCCAGGTCAACCACTAAAAAAAGTAAAAGGCATTATAAATGATATAATAAGAAAGGAAAAAAAAAAAGAAATGAAATGCTCAATTAAAACCATGAAAAGCAGAAAAAGAATGGAAGGAGAAAATAACACAGAACAAGGACAACAAACAAAATAGTAACAAATAGGGTAGATAGTAATCTAACTATACAAAAAATTGCTCTGAATATTAACTGTCTTGATGTACCAATTAAAAGGTATTGCCACAGTGGATCAAAGAGTAAGATCCAACCATATGGTATCTATAAGAAATTCACATTAAATGTAGACACATATAGAAAAAAAAGTAAATGAATGGAAAAGATAAACCATGCCAACACCAATCAGAATAAAACAAGAATAGCTATATTAATTTTGGACAGAGCTGATGTCAGAGCAAGGAAAGTTACCAAGGATCAAGAAGAGCATTACATAATGATAAAAATGTTAATTCTTCAAAAAAGATCTAATGATTCTTAGTGTGCATGTGCCTAAACACAGAGCATCAAGGAACATGACGCAAAAACATTTATTAGGAGAAATATGTGAATGCACTATTGTAGTTAAAGACTTCAATACCCCTCTATCAGCTGGGTGTGGTGGCAAAAGCCTGTAATTCCAGCAGCTCGGAAGGTTTAGGCAGGAGGATCTTGAGTTCAAAGCCAGCCTCAATAACTTAGGGAGGCCCTAAGGAACTCAGTGAGATTTTGTCTCTAAATAAAATATAAGTAAAGGCTGGGGATGTGGTTCAGTGATTAAAGCGCCCTGGGTTCAATCCCTATTACCAAACAACAGTAACAACAACACCCCAAACACACAAAATTCCCCCGCAAAACCAAAAACCAAAGCAACAACTAATAACCACACAAAAACCTTCTATCAAAAATGCACAGACCTGACAGGCAGAAAATCAGCGAGGTCACAGATGAACTCAGTAGTGCCATAAAATCAATTGGATATAACTGACATGAACTACTTTATCCCACAACAGCAGAATACACATTCTTCTCAAGGTCATATGAACCATTCACCAAGACAAACCAAATTGTGGGCCATAAAATACAATAAACTTAAAAGGACAGAAATTATACAATATCTGCTTTCAGACCACAATGGAACTAAACTAGAAATCAGTAACAAAAAGATGACTGGAAAAATGTGTAGATTAAACAACATACTTCTAAATAACCTATGGATTGAAGAAGAAATAGGTAGTTAAAAAATACTTTGAAGTGCATGAAAATGAAAACAACACCTTTAAGTTTGTGGAATGAAGTAAAAATAGTACTTAGAGGGGAATTCATAGCATTGAATACAGAATGTTAGGAAAGAAGAAAGAAGTCAGGCACTGTGGTGCATGTCTATTCCAAGTGGCTCAGCAGGCTGAGATAGGAGGATCTCAAGTTTGAGACAGTCTCAGCAACTTAGCAAGACCCTAAGCAATTTAGTGAGACCCTGTCTCAAAATAAAAAAAGGTTCTGGCAACGCAGCTCAGTGGTAAAGTGCTCCTGACTCCACAGTTACTTTTTCCAGGATGATTCCAAGTTGGTAGACTTTTCAGACTGATTTCTTTCACTTTGTAATATGCATTTAGTTTTCCTACAATCTGCTTTAGTTTTGTTTATTCTGTCTTTTTTTCTCTTTGCTTTTCACTTTCATCAGTTTCTTTTTTAAAAAATTTGTTCTAATTAGTTACACATGACAGCAGTATGAATTTTGATTCATTGTACACAAATGGAGCACAACTTTTCATTTCTCTAGTTGTACACAATGTAGTCACACCATTTGTGCAATCATCCATGTACAGGTAATGATGTTTGTCTCATTCCACCATATTTCCTATCCCATGCTTCCTCCCCCCTCCCTTCCTCCCCTCTGCCCAATCTAGAGTTCCTCCATTCTTCCTGGCCCCCCACCCCACCCCCAGTATGGATAAGCATCCACATATCAAAGAAAACATTTGGCCTTTGGTTTTTTGGGATTGGCTTATTTTGCTTCCATTTACCTGCTAATGCTATAATTTCATTATCTTTTAATGCTCTTTTAATATATACACAATATTCCACTGTGTATATATACCACAGTTTCTTTATCCATTCATCTGTTGAAGGGCATCTAAGTTGATTCCACAGTCTAGCTATTGTGAACTGAGCTGCTATAAACATTGATGTGGCTGCGTCATTGTAGTATGATGATTTTAAATCCTCTGGGTATAGACTGAGGGGTGGGATAGCTGGGTCAAATGGTGGTTCCAATCCAAGTTTTCTAAGTAATCTCCATACTGCTTTCCAGATTGGTTGCACCAATTTGTAGTCCCACCAGCAATGTATGAGTGTACCTTTTCCCTCACATCCTCACCAACACTTATTGTTGCTTGTATTCTTGATGACTGCCATTCTGACTGGAGTGAGTAGTTTTGATTTGCATTTCTCTAATTGCTAGAGATGTTGAACATTTTTTCATATACTTGTTGATCAACTGTATATCTTCTTCTGAGAAATGTCTGTTCAGTTCCTTAGCCCATTTATTGATTGGGTTACTTGTTTTTTTGGTGTTAAGTTTTTTGAGTTCTTTATATATCCTGGAGATTAGTGCTCTATAGTTTCTATTGAGATGTCCTTAAGCTCGTAGATTCTTTCTTCAGCTGTGTCTTCTGTACTAATAAGCTCATAAAAGGCAGTCTTTATTTCTTTTACAGTGTTCTTAATTTCTGCATTTCTCTTTGGTTTCTTTTTAAGATTTCCATCTTTCTGCTTATATTCCCATTTGTTCTTGCATGCTATCTACTTCATCTAGGAAAGCCCTTAGCATACTAATAATTGTTTAAAGTTCTTTATCTGATAATTTCAATATCTGAGTCTGGTTCTGATACTTGCTCTGTCTCTTTAAACCATGTTTTAGGACCTTTTAGTACGTTTTGTTGTTTTTTCTTGAGAGCAGGACATGATGCAAGGTCAAAAGTACTTTAGTGAATATGCCTTTTAGTAATGTAGTGGTATGGTGGAGAGAGAGGAGTATTCTACAGTCCCATGATTAGATCTTAGGCTTTTATGGAGCCTGTGACTTTGGACCAAAAACTTTCTAAGTGCTTCTCAGCTCTCACTTACTACACACCTGCCTGGTTTAGGTAGGACAAGATAGCTAGAGGGGGCTGAAGTCAGGTTTGTCCCTTCTCCCATGACAGTTAGATTCTGGTTACTACTTTCTTGTCAGGGGGAGTCCTTGTTAAGAAGGATAGAATACTTTGGAATTACTTTCCTATTCTCCCATCCCTACCAGAAGAAGAGTGAAGGTTATTTTTCTCTGCTATTCGTTATAAGAACCTGGTAAAATTCCAGGAGAAAAAAACTAAAAAAGTACCCCTGTTTACTAGGTTCCCCTTGGAAGTTTTTCTCTCTCAGACTTCTCCAAACTGAGCCTCCTACAATCCATCAATTCCAGTTAAGTTTTCCAATTCAGAAACAATCTTGCCTTTAAACTTTTGAGGAATGGGATAATGCTGTATCTATCTTAACATCTACCACAGTGTTTAAATTTCAATATTACACATGTGAAAAATATACATAAAATGATGGTTATTTTAGGCTTTCTCCGTATCAAGACTGGCTAGGTGCTTTCAAATATGGAATATCATTTAATTCACACAGCAACTTGATGAAATAACTTGCTTAAGTCAGTAGATTCCAAATTAAGATTTAAATTCAGTATATGCTAACATTTAAAATGTTTCATTAATTTGCACATTTACCGAACATCTATTATTTGTCAGATACTTGACATATTTCACATATTGGTGAACAAAATCCAAAACCCTGGCCTTCAGTAAGCTTACATGCTAGTGGGAGGAAATGCACAATCAGCATAACATAATAAAGACAAGTGCTGCA
This sequence comes from Tamias sibiricus, assembly GCA_025594165.1. Lineage (NCBI taxonomy): Eukaryota > Metazoa > Chordata > Mammalia > Rodentia > Sciuridae > Tamias > Tamias sibiricus. The sequence goes on along the minus strand of CM046669.1, from coordinate 12,944,480 downwards.
GTAAATAAAACACAGCCATTAATACGGTGGTGATGTTAAGTGGTCAGGGTATGCCTTGTAGAGAAAGATTACATCTGAGTAAAGATCTGAAGAAGGAAAAAACATTTGAAGCAATGGAGACAGGCTGGGCAAAGGCTTTAAGGAAAAAGCATATCTACAACGTTCAAGGAAGAGCCAAGGAGTCAGTGTGGTACAAAAAGTGACAGGAGGCTGGTGGGAAATAAGGGCAGAGAGGTAGCAGGGTGGTGGTGGTAGTAGTGTCAGCTGTGGGGGTGAGTGGTGACAGTGGATCCTCCAGACTGCTGTATAGACCTCACCTTTTTCTCTGAGTGTGAGAGGAAGCCATGTCCAAGGAAATTAACAAGAGACAATTTAAAGTGAGCGCACGTGCGCGTGCATTTGCTTTTCTGAAAGAGTTTTAGCTATGAAAATGAAAATGTGTACTGATTTACTAAGTTTAACAAGGATGTGCAATACATGAAGAGTTCAATTTCTTTATAAATAGTATATCACATTTCAATAAAATACAAAGAAAGCTAAAATACAAAGAAAGTTTGTGACTTTACTAAGGTCACACAGATGCCAAAGGGCAGAGCAGAACTTTGAGACCAAGCAGCCTGCCTGACTCTTGAACCCTCTGCTATTTAACCACTATGCTCTACTAATTCTCCACATTCTAAATCCTCTTCAAATATTCTGAGCATTATAATGTGTTTCCCCTATATGTACTTAATCAAATTTCTATATAAATCTTATAGAATTACATATCACAAAGAGCCAGAAATGTAATAAAGGTCAAAATATTAGAAAAAAGAAAACAGGCAAAGCAAAAAATAAAGAACAGTGTGACATTTGATTCATAAGAATTGTCCCTAAGGTTTCTATCTATATAAACTAAAGTGAAATACTACTGAAATCACTTTTATATGTAACTGAATCTAGGGTCACTGAGTATAAAAGAAAAAAAGTTCTCTATCTATATATAGATACCAAGAGGAAAAATAATTTTTTTCTTTACACAGTTATGATAAACATGTCTTATAAAGGTGTAAAGAGTATAAATGATTCTTCTATAAATTTACCCCCTAAGCCCAACAGCATAAATGGAAACAAAAGAGACTATAAATAAATTGATTTCATTTTCCTGACACCAACCTAATCTGAAAGCATTCTAATAAAACACTCAAAGCAACTCCTACCTTATCCAATTCTCCTTTGAAATGCTGTTGCTACCCGCTACAATTCTTAAAAATAGTAGAAAGTTCATTATTTAAAAAATAACAAAAAAAACTGTTGTCAAAGCAATCAATACTACTAAAATGACTTACTTTATTTGGTACTCGTTATTTCCTTCAAAATCAGCATTATAATTAGCAACTATCAGTGCAAGAAAAATTCTAGTGCTGTCTTTCTTTGGAGCTTGGTAAATGTTAAGACAATGATAACAAATGTTGTTAACCACCTGCAATTTGGAGTAACCCCGGAAGACTGAACTTGGCTATCTGGGCATGATTCCTAGCTGAAATAAAACTGCTGCTACGCAACCACTCTCAGAAGTCTCCTTGGTGGTAATGAGAGACACTGACTTGCTGGCATCCTGGCACTACTGCTGTTCCCTTAAGAGAGGGAGAAGTGGATACAGAGAAACATGTTGTCACCTTTCACATGAAAACACAGGGATGTGCAACAAAATCCTACTATAATTCTGCTTGAGACTTTTCACATTAGTGACTACACAAGGGATTAAGGACAACATTACAGCAATTTTAAGTGATCAATTTTAATAGCAGTTCCTTAAAATGTTATGATTCACACTAAGAAAATGCTACCTTGTCAACTAACAAGATCCAGGTAAGAACTGTTTTCATATTTACTTTTGGTTTTAGTTTAACTAGTAAATTAATCTACATTTTAAAACATATTTTAATAGTACAATTTATCATAGATTAAAATTACCTGAGAAGAATGAGTTTTGGTCACATATAAATAATTTCCTTTTGTGTTCTTTTAGTATAACTTAGGAACTTGTTAGACATTCAACAAATATTGGATACTACAATTATAAAAAATTGTAGTAGGAAAAAGGGAAAGGAAAGGCAATGGAAAATGTTAAACCCCATTTTCCAGCCATCATATTTTTAGTTTATCTTCATAATTGCAAGTCCAAGAAAGATGGAAAACTCTAGTGACAAGAATAACAACAAAATAATAAACAGCTGAAAAGTGCTTTAGTTAACAGATTCATTATGGGTAACTTTTCCACTGGTAAGGTTTTTTTGTTTTGTTTTGCTTTGCTTTGCTTTTTCAATTTAAGCATCAAAGAGAAACACTCCTACCATAGATTAAAATTTTCTTTCAGCTAGGAGCTAACAAATCTGAATCTTTGGGCCTATGCCACAGTGACTTACATATTTTTGTTTAATGATGAGAAATGATAGGTCAAAACTAAGAAACAGAACATTCTTTCAAACTGAGGTCTATTAGTCTACTGGACAGCCTCCCAGAGATTATCATGAAAAGCTGAAAAAGCATTAGATAATATAATGTGAAAGACATTTTTTTTTCATCATCAGGGGAGAAGGACTGGATGAATTTATTTGGCGTTTTCCATTTCTCATTTCTAGGACTCTAACAATAACAGTATCACAGATGGAGGGAGACTGGAGCTTCTTAGTTATTTTAAAAAAAATAAAACTCTTACTGCCTTTGGTGAAACAAAATACACCTAAAATCCATATTATGGAAGGTGGTAAGCAAAAGGTATAATATTAATAATAAAATTTCTTTTTACTAATGTCTATAAGGTTATGCTTTTTTTGGGGGGTATAGGATAAATGCAAGAAGGGAGAAAGATTTTATTTCATTATGGAAAAGATTTTATTAGACATATTTATATTATTTCTAGAGGGTATTTTCTAATGTTCTGTCTTTAATGCTACAAAAAAATTTTACATTATGAATTTAATGCTACAAAAATTTTTACTTTATGAATTTAGGCACCAAAACATTAATAAACTGCTTCTCAATATACAGTCCCTTTTTATCTTCAAACCTCCAAAGATCTTAAAATGTTTATATTTCATTACTCTAAGAAGAGAAATCAAAGGCCTTGGATGAAGTCAAACAATTTGCTCTTGGTCATGCCGGTGAGATGTTAGTTGCCCATTCTAGGTACAAATCATTAAATGCTAATAATATTAAATCTTTGTGCTGATATTCTGGCACAATTAAAAAAAGGCAGGGTGACACAAGTTTTAGATCACATGGTCAGAAAAGTAGTCGTTTTCAACTGCAGCCACCTGATTTTCATGGGAAGGTGCTTCTGAGTAATAATGGTCTCATTAACTACATGAGATAGGAGCCCAGATAGCTAGGAGAGATCATCAGGTTTTGACCTTCACTTCTGCACTACTATCCTCTCCCACCCCACTTAACTTTTAAAGAGTAGAGAGGAAGACCACTTTCCTACACAGCTGATTATGCCTTGAATAAGAAGAAAACTCGTAAAAGAGTTACCACGAGTCATTCTTTCTGTCACTATGGAAGCTCACAGGGCTTCAATAGAAAGAAAATTCTTTCTGCTCACTATCTGCTACCCTTCTTAATTCTACTTCATTAAAAGATTAATTCTAGAATCTTTTATTAAAAAGTACACAATGTTGATTAATGCAAAACTACCAGTACATGGCATAAAAGGATAATGTCTTTGCAATTTGCATACCTTAGATAATCATGAGTGCTATCCATAAGACAAATAAGATACAATAAGGGCCTTCTAAAAGATGGTTTCTACATTATTTTGACTATATAGAATGAATAAAATCTATAAGTGGGCATTTTTTATATGTTTACTTATAAAATATAAAAATGTTCTTTTGTATAAAACATTCAATAATAAAAAAGTTTAAAAATGAAAAAAAAAAATCAAACATTTAATATGTTTTCTGCACCCCAAATGAATTATGTGTATACCCTCCAAGGTATATACAGACCATCAAGTAGAAAAATCACAGACCAGGAAAGGCAGTTATACAAACACTAAGCCTACAATATAATAGCATCAGTGATATAATGGATAGATGCCCACTCCTTTGGATGGTCAGAGAAGATCAAAGTTAATGTCTAAAAAAGGTAAGGAGACATAGAGCTGAGTTTTAAAGGATGGAATACTTTTAGAAGAAAGACTTCCTAGGCAGAAATGTGCAGAGATCCAAGACAACTTGAGGAACTATTGGGTTTAATAAAGATGGGCAAAGAGAGCTGGAGGTGGGGATAGGGATGTTGGGTATTAGGAAATGAGCCTGAAAGGACAGCCAAAAGACAATGAAAGGCTCTCTTTGTGCATTAACTTTGATTTTCATTATCTTGTAACAGAAGTTCAACTCAAAAAGCTTCAGCAAACCGGGCGTGGTGGCGCACACCTGTAATCCCAGCACTTGGGAGGCTGAGGCAGGAGGATCGCCAAGTTCAAAGCCAGCCTCAGCAATGGCGAGGCACTTAGCAACTTAGTGAGACCCTGTCTCTAATAAAATACAAAAAAGGGCTGGGGATGTGGCCCAGTGGTCGAGTGTCCCTGAGTTCAATCCCCGGTACCAAAAACAAAACAAAACAAAAACAACAACAACAACAAAAAGCTTCAGCAGGAGACTGATGTTTGGGGGGAGGGGGTGGCTGCTTCTGCGAGAAGACATTCAAAAATAGGGAAGAGAGGAGAGGATGAGCAAAGAAACCATTACACAAGCCAAATAAAATGTATAAAGTTTGATTAAATTCATGGGAATGGGATCATAGAAAGCTATTAAAATACTTCCAACAATGCAGAGTTAAGTAATGAGCAACCTTAGATTTTAAGGGAACCACTCTGGCAGCAGTGTAAAGGCTAAAGTATGTGACAAGAACCGAAGGCCAGGAGATGAGTAAAGAGTCCCTACTGTATGTGACAAGATCAGCAGCACAATTAGAGGGGGCTCAGTGTAAAATGAAAATGCAGAAGCAACTGCAGGAAAACAAGGCCATTAAAGATGCTAAAGTAGAAACTTTTTCCTCTCTTCGATATTCTCTATCTTCACTTTTGTCCACTATTCAATGTTATACTCCCTTCACAGGATAAGTATAGACCATCACAGGTGCTTGGGGCCCCAGCTGATGACTTGGCATGGGGATTGCCCACTGGTTGCCAGGTTACCCTTTGCCAGCAACCAAATCTATGTGCCATGTGCTCTGACCCAGGGCAGGGAAGTTAAGCCAGGTTTCGTCCTTCCCCACGGTGCCACTGTAACTTACTAGGTACCTGGATTAAGGATGGACAACATCTCCCCCACCCCACTACTGTGGTAGCCTCTGGCTAACCACTAGACATTCCTGGAGTTGACAGGTGGGTAAGTCACATACTTTAGTCTTTACACTGCTGCCAGAGTGGCTCCCTTAAAATCTAAGGACTGCCTCATCAACCCTTGGCCCACGATGCCATGAGGTATGCAGCCTAATCCCCACCTTCCTCATGCTTATGCACAGGCCCTTGCAAGGGTCAGAGAGTGACAGCTATGGCTGGGTGAAGCAAAGACAGGGAGGCAAGATGGGATGTCATGAGGGAAGGAAGTGGGCAGTAGAGAATCCATTCTAAGGAAAAAAATAGGCCTCAGATTCCTCCACACATGCTATAGTTGGCCCCAGGTCCCCACATATGCTCCATTATCCCACTGGACTTTATTTACAAAATCAATTAATAGATCAATCATCAAGAATTTAGACAACCACAAAGCATTAAACTTCATGCTTAGGGCTTTCTGAGTACAGGCCCCAGGGACTGCACTGGTCTCACATTAATGAAGTTGGTCTTGGTACTAGTTTAAGCACTGAAAACTAAAGTGAGTTAATAGTGGTGGGGCTGGAAAAGAAGGGATGGGTGAATTTTAAGAAAGATAGACAAGAAGACCTGCTGACTAATTTTCAGACAGAGGGAAGAGTATGTTATGACTCAGGTTTTTGACTGGGAATTGAAGAACTTTGTAGTACTACAAAGTTAGAAATTAAAGGGGGAAATTTTGGGGAAAAAACTTAAGTGAATATATTTTGGAGCAAGCTGAGTTTAAATTATTATGGGACATCAGAACCAAGACTTAGTAGAAAGCAGAGACCTGTTTGGAAGGATATTTGCCAAACTGCATCTCATCCTATTTCCTGATTTGTTGATCACTAATTTAATTGCTACACAAAAATCACAAAAGACTCTTCTAACAAGAAATCTCAGCAGAATCACATTAAATGAACCCCCATATAAATATGAGAATGGATAGACTATATACAAAGTGAATTATTTAAAGGACTATTAAATGAAAGAAATTATGAAGTATACTGTATAATATATACTAAAAAGTAGATACAACCCAAATATTCATCAACTAAAAAATAAGATACGAAAATTTGTTGATAATTTGTAAAAAAATTTTTTTTAAAATTCTGCCTTTTTCTTTTTCTTTCCTTTCTTTTTAATTTTTTTTTTTTTTTTTTTTTTTATAGTGCTGGGGATTGAACCCAGAATCTTGCACACACTAGGCAAGTACTTCACTAATGAGCTACATTTCCAGGCCTTTGCTTTTTTTTTTTTCCTTTTTAAACTAAATGTTATGCTTCCTATTTTGACATCCTTGAGTAAAAGTACATGGTATTATTTTCCTTATAGAACGTAGTTTGCATAAAAATGCAACTAGGCAACATATCAATAATAACTACCACTGGGGTCCCAAGGCTTTTCCAGTCTGCCCACCGCGGGGACACGAACCCAGCGCGGGACCCCAGCGGAAAAAGTCCCGGCCTGCAAGCTTTCCAGCTAGACCCTACAGAGGACTTTCCTAGTCTGCCCACCGTGGAGACGCGATCCCAGCGCGGGACCCCAGAGAAAAAAGCCCCGGCCTGCAAGCTTCCCAGTTAGGCCCCCATCAGCAGACTTTCCCAGCCCGCCAACCGCAGAAAGGCAATCCCACAACAGGGCAGCAAGAGAACATGCCCGGGTCTGCAAGCTTCCCAGGTTCTCCATAACTGCCTGGATGTGATCTGGGACAACTGGCTCAAACTGGAAGGGAAAAAACAGAAGGACTTCACAGGGTGCTTGTGACTGAGATCTGTTCCTGAGATTTGTTCCTGGGTTTGACTTTGGCTTTCCTATTTTGTTGCTGTTGTTGTTGTTGGATTGTGGGTTTGTTTGTTTGTTCGCTTTTATTCTTCTTCCTTCTCACTTTTGTCTCTTTTCTTCTTCCCTCATCTTTCCTATTTACACCCTGCCATTGCATTCTCAACAAAAATCGGGATTTCGAGAACTGGGACAACTAAATTATACAGCAAAGCAGTGCTATATATAATTTATTCTCTCTCTTTTTCTCACTTTCTCTTTCCTCTCTTTTACACTAATCACTACTTCTTTGTCATCTCTCTTTTTTTCTCCTCTTTCTTCTTCTTCTTTTCTTTTTTGCTTTTCCATCTTTCTGTTTTTCTTCTTTCAACTGTCGCTTAAGTTTGGCATATATATAAATTGGTCTTTCCACTAAATCGTTCACTCTCTTTCCTCTCTTGTCTGATGATATTAAACTACTTCCATAGAATTCTCTTTTCACAGTTCCTAAGAAAGATCAACCCAATACATTCACTTCCTTCTTCCTAAACTTATCACCTCTGTGTCCAACACTTAAAACTATAAAACCCATCACAAACATACAGAGTAAATTGGAGACAATATCTGAGTTAACTAAATCTGTACATTGTGACCAAACTGGGATTATCTGAATAGTAAGTGTTTGGTTTTAAAGTGTAAAGTATATATAAGGGGATCTGATAGCATTATACTACAGGAGCATCATAAGGATTTAAGGTAAAAACGAAATAGTCGAGGCTCCAAAGTGCTAGAAGAAAAATCACACAAGGAATATGAAGAAACAAGGGAAGAAAGTGACTCAAACAAATCAACATATCTCCTCAGAAGATTCCATGGCAAGCACAGTCAGTCAAATGCCAGAGATGGAATTCAGAAATTACATATTCCAAATGTTTATGGAACTTAAGAATGAACTAAAAAATGATATAAGGGAGCAAATACAAGTGGTAAAAGACCATTTTGACAAAGAACTCCAAAAACAAATACAGGAAGCAAAAGATTACTTCAATAGGGAGATAGATGTTCTAAAGAGAAACCAAACAGAAATTCTGGAAATGAAAGAAGCAATAAACCAAACTAAATATTCAATTGAAAGCATCACCAACAGATTAGACCACTTAGAAGAAAGGACCTCAGATAATGAAGACAAAAGGAATGAGTAATGTATTCAACAAAATAATAGCAGAAAATTTTCCAAACTTGAGGAATGAATGGGAAAACCAAGTGTAAGAGGCTTACTGAACACCAAACACACAAAATCACAACAGATCCACACCAAGACACATTATAATGAAAATGCCTAATATACTGACTAAGGAGAGAATATTAAAAGCCACAAGAGAAAGGAAGCAGATTACATATAGGGGGAAACCAAACAGACTATGTTCAGATTTTTCAACCCAGACCTTAAAAGCTAGAAGATCCTGGAATAGCATATTTCAAGCTCTGAAAGAAAAGGGATGTCAACCAAGAATCTTATACCCAGCAAAATTGAGCTTTAGATTTGAAGATGAAATAAAAACCTTCCACGACAAACAAAGGTTAAAAGATTTCACAACTCGAAAGCCAGCACTTCTGAACACCCTGGGTAAAATATTCCACAAAGAAGAAAAGAATACTAACAATGAAAATCAACAAAGGGAGATATTAAACTAAAGGAAATACCAACCAGAGGAGAAAACAAATTGAGTTAAATAACATAAACAAATAAAAATGGATGGGAATAAGAATCACATCTCAGTAATAACCCTGAATGTTAATGGCCTAAACTCGCCATTCAAAAGACACAGATTGTCAGACTGGATTAAAAAAAACGACCCAACAATTTGCTGTCTCCAAGAAACCCACCTCATAGAAAAAGACATCAATACACTGAAGGTGAAAGGATGGGAAAAGTCTTATCACTAACATGGGCTGCGGAAGCAAGCAGGGGTATCCATTCTCATATCAAATAAGGCAGACTTCAAGACAAAGCTAATCAAAAGGGACAAAGATGGATATTTCTTACTACTTAAGGGAACCATTCATCAACAAGATATAACAATTATAAATCTATATGCCCCAAATAATGGGGCACCTACATTCATCAAACAAACTCTTCTCAAGTTCAAGAGTAAAATAGACCACAACACAATGGATAGATCATCTAAACAAAAGCTAAATAAAGAAACTGTAGGTCTCATTAAAACAATTAATAACTTAGACCTAACGGGCATATACAGAATATTTCATCCCTCAGTGAATAAATACACTTTCTTCTCAGCAGCACATGGCTCCTTCTCCAAAATAGACCATATATTATGCCACAAGGCAAATCTCAGCAGATATAAAAAAGTAGAGATACTACCCTGCATTCTATCAGACCATAATGGGATGAAATTGGAAATCAATGACAAAACAAGAAACAACAACAACAACAAAACTATTCTAACAAACTGGAAGCTAAACAACATGCTACTGAATGAACAAGGGGTTGAAGAAGACATCAAGGAGGAGATTAAAAAATTCCTAGAGGTAAATGAAAATGCAGATACATCGTATAGAAATCTCTGGGACACTATGAAGGCAGTAGTAAGAGGAAAATTCATTGCACTGAGTTCATTCTTTAAAAGAAAAAAAAAAAAAAACACACCAACAAATAAATGACTTAACATCACACCTCAAAGCACTAGAAAAAGAGGAACAAATCAACACTAAGAGTAGTAGAAGACAGGACATAATTAAAATCAGAGCTGAAATTAATGAAATTGAGACTAAAGAAACAATTCAAAGAACTGACAAAACCAAAAGTTGGTTCTTTGAAAAAATAAAGAAAATTGACATACCCTTAGCAATGCTAACAAAAAGAAGAAGAGAAAAAACTCAAATTACTAACATCCATGATGAAAAATGAAATATCACAACAAACACCTCAGATATACAGAAGATAATTAGAAGTTACTTTGAAAACTTGTACTCTAATGAAATAGAAAAATACTGAATGCATCGACAGATTTCTACAGTCGTACGAATTGCCCAAACTAGAACGGGAGGCTATACACAATTTAAACAGATCAATTTCAATCAAGGAAATAGAAGACGCCATCAAAAAGCTACCATCAAGAAAAAGTCCAGGTCCTGATGGGTTCACAGCCTAGTTCTACAAGATCTTCAAAGAAGAACTAATACCAATGCTCTTCAACTTATTTAAAGAAATAGAAAAAGAGGGAGCTCTCCCAGACTCTTTCTATGAGGTCAATATTATATTAATTCCAAAGCCAGGCAAGACACAGCCAAAAAAGAAAACTTCAGGCCAATATCTCTAATGAACATAGATGCAAAAATCCTCAACAAAATTCTGGCAAATCGAATACAAAAACATATCAAAAAGATAGTGCACCACGATCAAATGGAGTTTATCCCAGGGATGCAAGGCTGGTTCAACATTCGGAAATCAATAAACATAATACATCACATCAATAGACTTAAAGATAAGAACCATATGGTCATCTCAATAGATGCAGAAAAAGCATTCGACAAAATACAACACCCCTTTATGTTCAAAACACTAGAAAAACTAGAAATAACAGGAACATATCTCAACATCATAAAAGCTATTTATGCAAAGCCCCAAGCTAACATCTTAAATGGAGAAAAATTGAAAGCATTTCCTCTAAAAACTGGAACAAGACAGGGATGCCCCCTGTCACCACTGCTATTTAACATAGTACTTGAAACTCTGGCTAGAGCAATTCGACAGATGAAAGAAATTAAAGGGATCCAGATAGGAAAAGAAGAGCTCAAATTAGCACTATTTGCTGATGACATGATAATATACCTAGAAGACCCAAAAAAACTCTACCAGAAAACTTTTACAACTAGTAAATGAATTCAGCAAAGTAGCAGGATACAAAATCAATACGCATAAGTCAAAGGCATTTTTGTACATCAGTGACAAAGCCTCTGAAAGGGAAATGATGAAAACTACCCCATTTACAATAGCATGAAAAAAAAAAAAATCTGGGAATCAACTTAACGAAAGAGGTGAAGGACCTCTATAATGAAAACTATAGAACACTACAAAAAGAAATTATAGAAGACCTCAGAAGATGGAAAGACCTACCTTGTTCTTGAATAGGTAGAACTAATATTGTCAAAATGTCCATACTACCAAAAGCATTATACAGATTCAATGCAATTCCAATCAAAATCCCAATGACATTCCTCGAAGAAATAGAAAAAGCAGTCATAAAATTCATCTGGAAAAATAAGAGACCCAGAATAGCCAAAGCAATCCTTAGCAAGAAAAGTAAAGCAGGTGGCATCACCATACCAGACTTTAAATTATACTACAGAGCAATCGTAACAAAAAAAGCATGGTATTGGCACCAAAACAGACTGGTAGACCAATGGTACAGAATTGAGGACACAGAGTCTAATACATATAATTTCAGCTATCTTATATTAGACAAAGGCTCCAAAAATGTACAGTGGAGAAAGGATAGCCTCTTCAACAAATGGTGCTGGGAAAACTGGAAATCCATATGCAACAAAATGAAATTAAACCTTTATCTCTCACCATGCACAAAATTCAATTCAAAGTGGACCAAGGACCTAGGAATTAGACCAGAGACAAAACGCTTAATAGAAGAAAAAGTAAGCTCCAATTTCCAACATGTCGAATTAGGCCCCAAGTTCCTTAATAAGAATCCCGTAGCGCAAGAATTAATATCAAGAATCAATGAATGGGATACATTCAAACTACAAAGCTTCTTCTCAGCAAAAGAAACAATCAGTGAGTTGAATAGAGAGCCAACTAATTGGGAACAAATATTTAATACATGCACATCAGACAGAGCACTAATTTCTAGAATATATAAAAAACTCAAAAAACTTAATTCCCAAAACCCACAAATAACCCAATCAACAAATGGGCTAAGGAATTGAAAAGATACTTCTCAGAAGAAGATACACAATTAATCAACAAATACATGAAAAAATGTTCAACATTGCTGGCAATTAGAGAAATGCAAATCAAAACTACTCTATGATTTCATTTTACTCCAGTCAGAATGGCAGCCATTAAGAACACAAACAACAATAAATGTTGGAGAGGATGTGGGGAAAAAGGCACACTCATACATTGCTGGTGGGACTGCAAAATGGTGCAACCATTATGGAAGGCAGTATGGAGATTTCTTGGAAAACTGGGAATGGAACCACCCTATGACCCAGCCATCCCACTCCTGGGTCTATTCCCAAAGGACTTAAAAACAGCATATTACAGTGACACAGCCACTTCAATGTTTATAGCAGCACAATTCACAATAGCTAGATTGTGGAACCAACCTAGATGTTCCTCAGTTGATGAATGGATAAAGAAAATGTGGTACATATGCACAATGGAATTTTACTCAGCAATAAAAGAAAATAAAATAATGGCATTCGCAGGTAAATGGATGAAGTTGGAGAATATAATGCTAAGTGAAGTTAGTCAATCTCAAAAATCCGAATACCGAATGTTTTCTCTGATATAAGGAGTCTGATCCACAGTGGTGTTGGGTCGGGGTACATAGGAGGATTAGAGGAATGGTAGAAAGGTCAAAGGGGAGGGAGGGGAAGGAAGGGGGTAAGGGGGGAGGGAGAGGAAAAAAGAAAAGGTGGTTGAATAAGATGGATATCATTATCCTAAATGCATGATTGAAGATTTGAATGGTACGAATATACATTGTATATAAACAGTGTTTTGTAAAAAGATGCTCTATATGTTTATTATGAATTATAATGCATACTACTATTGTAAATACAACAACTTTGAATAAAAAATAAATAAATAAAAAAATTAAAAAAAACTTGTACAAATAAGCAGTTAATATATAATACAATGTACTTTGGTGCCTCCCCTTTACCTTCCTCCTTAAGTACGTTTTGTTTTATCTAGCATTTAAAACATTCTTATTTCAATTTGTAATCAATATTAAAAGCATTAATAAGATTTTATATTTTTCATCCTAAGCTTTCTAAACCTGGTGTTTATTTTTTTAACAGTTTTTGTGAGATATAATTCACTTACCATAAATTTACTTTTAAAGTGTAGAATTTAGAGTTTTTTATATATGCAAAAACTCATGTTACCATTCCTCCAAATTAAGCTTCATACCCATTAGCAGTCACTTCCCATTTCAAGACACCCCATATCTCATGACAACCACTAATTTATTTTTATGTTTCTACGCGTTTGTCTATTCTGGCCATTTCATATAAATGTGGCCATAACACATGCTTTATGTGTATGGCTTCTTTCATTTAGCATATTTTAAAGGTTCACCTATGTTGTAACATGTGTTAAAATATCCTTTTCATGGCTGGATGCAGTGGTGCACACCTGTTATCTCAGTGACTCAGGAGGTTGAGACAGGAGGATCACAAGCTGGAGACCAGTCTTAGCAATTTAGCAAGGCCCTAAGCAACTTAGTGAGACCCTGTCTCAAAATAAAAATATAAAAAGGGCTGGGTATGTAGCTTAGTGGTACAACACCCCTAGGTTCAATCCTTGGTACCAAAAAGTTTTTTTTTTTTTTTTTTTTTGGTACCGGGGATTGAACTCAGGGGCACTTGACCACTGGGCCACATCCCCAGCCCTTTTTTGTATTTTATTAGAGACAGGGTCTCACTGCATTGCTAAGTGCCTCGCCATTGCTGAGGCTGGCTTTGAACTCGTGATCCTCCTGCCTCAGCCTCCCAAGTGCTGGGATTACAGGCATGCACCACCGCACCCGGCCCAAAAATTTTTTTAAAATATCCTTTTTATGCTAAGTAAAATATCATTGTATGGATAGACCATAAATAAAATATCATTGTATGGATAGACCACATTTAAAAAAATCTTTATATCTATTTTTGAGTTGATGAATATTTGGGTTGTATCTACTTTTTAGCTATTATGAATAATGATGGTATGAACATTCATGTACATTTTGTATATACAATTTCAATTTTCTTGTATATATACCTAGAAACATAATTGCTAGGTTATATGGAAACTCTGTGCTTAAACTTCTGAGGAACTACTGAACCGTTTTTTAAAGTAGCTGCCACCATTTTACATTGTCCCACCAGCAATGTATGAGGTTCCAGTTTCTCCACATCTTCACCAATACTTATTATTGTTCCTCTTTTTTTTTGTACCCGGGATTGAACTAAGGGGCACTTGACCACTGAGCCACATCCCCAGCCCTATTTTGTATCTTATTTAGAGACAGGGTCTCATTGAGTTTCTTAGTGCCTTGCTTTGCTGAGGCTGGCTCTGTCTGAACTCGAGATCCTCCTGCCTCAGCCTCCTGAGCTACTGGGATTACAGGTATGTGCCACTGTGCCACAGGATATCTTGTAGTTTTGTATTTCCCTAATAACTAATGATGCTGAGCATTTTTTATGTGCATATTGGTCATCTGTTTATCTTCTTTAGAGAAGTGTTTATTTAATTCCTTTTGGAGGTACCTCAACACCCTGACCAGTAGATGTTTACTATACAACATACAAAGCATTTACAAATACAGTGCAATCGTACTGGTACTATTTATAGAATTAAAAGGTCCGGTGGTAGGTAGGCTCCTCAGGGGTATTATTCTTTATCAGTAATGCTCACACCTGCTGAGTGTAAGTGCATTTGAGAAGAGCAAAAATACTTCTTTGCACAGATAACCCTAGCAGGAAGTTGGCAAAATTTCTTTTCCACATCTCTAGCTTCCAAACTTCTGTGAAATAGGAAAGCATTTGATATAATTTTTACATATCAGGTATGCTTTGTGGCTAATTGTTATGCTCCCTTACGTGGACGTTGGCTCTTCAAAACATTTATCTCTAATTGCAAATTGAAAGTTGTGCTTCCCCTCCCTTGTTAAATTCAAGGAGAAAAAATGTTGCTCTAAGGGGACAAGATCCTTGTACAGTTTTCTATAAAAACTAGCCATAAATGAATGCATCTGATCCTCTAAAACAGCCCTCTTTTCCTGTGGGTGGGACAAATAGAAACCCAAAGTTAATGCTGATACAAGCCTATTTTTAAGAATTATCACAGATTAAGGAGGGTTCCACCAATCTTTGGTTATTTTAAGTTAGACTCTTGGCAATATTTTCTGCCAAGCCTGTTTCTTTTTCCTCTAGGTATTTGCCAATTCCCATTCTGTCCCCTTAAGGGGTTGTATCTAACCTAATTCCTCTTTTTCTTTCTTTTTATTTTTTTGGCTCCATGACTCTTGAGTTCTAAATTTTAAATTTTCTAGGATATTTATCATTAAAAGTTTTAAAATTATGCTCACTCTGATCATAAAATGATTTAAACATATAGTAAATATTTAATAACTTCAGACAATATTTTTTCTTTTTTGGCAATAACATATATATTTATTTTTACCTCTTTAATAATAAATTGACATATAAATATATGTTTATGTGTTATATTTATACACATATGAATACACATATAAATACTCTTTATTAAAAGAAGTATTACTACAGGGTGATCCTACTATGGATCTTAACTCCACACAGATGATCAATGAAGACAAAGCAAAAAGATACAGAATCTCTAGGCACCGGGGGAAATAATATGAACTGTCTTCCTAGAATATGACAGCAATGACGACATAAAAAACTGAAATGGTATGCAGCTTGGATGGTAGAAATTCAATTTCATTATTTCACCCCTAAGATAGATTCTTAGGCTGGTTAGAGGTGACTGTGCCAAGAAAAGCAAGTACTTTGTAAATTTAGACTGGTAATCTAACTGATGATATGGCAACCACATAGATGATCAACTAATGTGCAGTGTAGCAATTTACACATGAGTAATAGTAGGCCACTAAGAAAACACTGTTGCTTAGTTTCTTCAGTAAGACTTGAAGGCACAAAGAAGGCACTTATGTTCACAGGTAAGACACTAACTAATATGACCAATCATTTAGACCCTGGGGTGCATATAAAGAACCATTTGGGAACATAAAAAAAAAAAAAAATACAGAAGACTGGGCTCTAATCCAGAGATTAAGATTTGAACCCAGAGATTATAATTTATCTGGTGTGAGGTGAAGTTTAAGCATCAGTACATTGTTCAAAGTTCCTTAAAGTGATTTTCACGTTAAGAGTTGAAAACCACAGGTTTGGATAATGCAAATTTTCTGGTCCTTTGTTCAACTTGGAAAAACACTTATATTGGATCTTATTGAAGATTCAGAGCAAAACAGAGACAAATGCCAACTGAGCCTTATATCTTACACTTAAGAAAGGACATGATATTTCTTTTTATAAGACTTTTAATATAGTCTACATTTATTTTCTGGGGCTTTACTTTATTCTAGAAATTATGAAAGCTTTTGATTTTTGACAGTCTTTTGTATCTAGTGTATTTATTTGATTGGGAATGCTCAGATGATCAGCAACAAGAGCACAAGGAAGGTCACACAGGAATATGCAGCCACTGCCTTAGTTCAAATATGCTTTCTGGTTGTCTTGGCATATTTTTTAGTGTTTTACTTCTTTCAGAGCAAGCTCAGAGCTAATACAAATGAAGCAGATGCGACTGTATTGTGCTATATTCACATGGAAGGCCAACTCAGACCACTGTGTTATGGAAATGGGAACATTAAGCCAAGCACCTGGCCTGGAACACAAGCAGCTTTCTCTTAGCCAAAGTCAAATTGATAGTATGGTCTAAGTTGATGTGATACAAAACCATAAATATCAACAGTTACTTCATAAATAGAATATAAAGAAAGAAGTTTGTTTAAAAAACAAATATAACTACAGGACATCATCATTTTACCATTCTGAATTAAATATAAGTAGCTGGATAACTTACTAGTTTACTTAATTGTCCCCTCCATCCCTGTAATATCATTTTAAGTGTAGTTTAAGCAATGTATAAAATAGACAAATGCTGGTTTTATTCAAAGGAAAACACAAATATATAAAGACAAAACTCTAGCAAGATGTCAAAAAAATATGATGCTTTTAAAAGAGGCAAAAAATTATTCAAATGAATAAAATTGTTTTTGATGAATCTAATGATCAAAATTAACACCTATGAAAACACTGTGAGCTAATACACATATGTGACACCTAAAGGGCTCAAAGAATATCCATGAAAATATCATTAAATAAAGAATTCTATCTAGTTTCAGTTTTCAATGTAAGTAGACATGGTATAAACTACATACATAAAATACCATAGCTCTGAACTCCAAATGTTAATTAAAATTTCTCTTTGTTGAGGAAAACAATCTAACTATTCTGCCCAGGCACAGTCATTCCAAATAATCTCTTATTAAATGCTTATTAAGTGATATTAAATGTTCATTACTCCACTTGATTAGAGACAATATTGCTAATAACAAGAGAATAATTGTGAGATAAACTCATTCTATGTAGGACCTTCCATAATTCATGCATATTGCATTCATTCAACAATTATTTGTTGAGTGTTTACTATCTTGTGAGGTACTGTATTATGCACTTGGGATGGTTACAAGGATGGTTGTAACAGATATTCATTATCCAATGAGGGAAACAGACCTATAGACAAATAAACAGTTGGAATTAAGGTATGTGTGAAGAAATACGGAATGAGGGTGGAGGAAGAGCTTTCTCCTATGACTATGATTAGACAAAATAAAAATACATTTAAACAGTCCTAAAAACCAAGACCTTGCCTTAACCTATGTGTTCAGGAACCTTATAATTTGCTCTTCTCTTATTTCTTATGGAATTACACTTAAGAAATACATGTACGTTTTTATAAACTTTTTATGAATAAGGAAGACATACTAAGGTTTTGAGCTTCCCTCTTGGGGTTCAATGCTATAGTTATTCTTATATCTGACTTATCCAGGATATGAGCAATGTCTGGAGTCTTCTGGATCTCCTTAAAATGAAGCACTACACTAGAAATATTAGTAATACTAGCTGAAGGTTGCATGTGTGCTGGCCTCTGTGTGTGTGTGTGTGTGTGTGTGTGTGTGTGTGTGTGTGTGTGTGTGTGCTGAGCCTTGTGAATGTGCAACTAAGCTATACTCTCAGACTCTGGGGCTGACCTTCTATTGAAGAACCTTACTTTATCACTGTAAATTAGGATGGTGAAAGTAAGAGCAAAACAGCAAAACAGCGTCACTTAAGGGAAAAATCAAGTAATTTACCAGTACTTAATGATATTTATACAACTTGATTCAGTTTTTGAGCCAAAGACAAATGTTTCAATCAATGCATCTCTAATTCTTCAGCAGCCAGCATAATTTAGTTAAGCCTGACAAACCCATTACATTCTTGCTGCAACCTATCTTTCTCAACTCTCATCTGCCATACTTTTCAAATCCTGTCTCATCGAATCCTTTCTATATTCCCAGGAAATATCAAAGGTCTCATAACATCATGAGTCCTTTGATATTGTCTCAAGGAATATGCTATTCCTTGAGCCTGAAACGCTATTTCTCATGTCAATTATTTCCTTACAGTCTTTGAAACTCAGCTCAAATACTGTTCCTTGACAAAGTCTTGGTTTACACACTATCTTGTTAATGACCTGTGTTACCATGCTTACCTAACTCATTATGAATCAGAGCATTTTTCTATCTCTTACTATGAGATTATAGGCTCTCTGACAAAGAAAATTCTTTTTGTTTTCATTTGTTTCCTCAAGTACCAAGTACTGTATGCCAAAAGGGGATCAATAATTGGTGAATCACCAATATTTTACCCAAAGCAAGCACTCAATGTGTGAATAATTTCAGTTAGTACTTGCTAAAATCCATTTCCTCTGCTTCTTGGTAAGTCTGAAAATGGAACAGGGAAGAATAAGACCCTTTATGAGGGTATATTGCTAGTTCTTTTGGGAGTCTACTTGATGAGTGGTAAACCTACTGTTCACCATGGTAACAACATCTGAATCCAAGAACCATGAGTACCTATGCTAAAATATCACTTCTACCTCTTCATAAAGCTAATATGGAAATGATCTTCTTTGAAATACTATTAACTTAAATATTTCCAAGTTTGGCTCCCTTTTGTATATATTCAGAGTCCATTGGGATATTAATTACAAAATACATTGTGTTAATCTCTGGAAATAAGACATACTTCTAAATCAGAAATATGTTTAACAAAGAGTCACATTACCTAACGGTGTTATATAGAAATTTAAAAAATACAAATGTACTTCTACATATATCCAATACTGACATGCCTTATTTAGTCAGAATATTTTGGTTTCTCAATGGCAACCTTAAGGGCTATTAACGAATGTAAGGCTGTTTGCCTTTATCGTAAATGGATTCAAATCGTTTTTATGATTCTTTGCCTTATATTCTGTTTTTCCCTCTACTTTTTTTTTGGCTGGTAATCAGTGTGCTCTTATGGTTATTTTCCAGAAAACTATCTGTTGAGGGCCTATGACAGCTGAGTGCCTGAGCTTTGTCACTGCAATTCACTAGTCAGAGGCGTCCTCCTTCTTTCGTTTCCTTCCTTCCTTCCTTCCTTCCTTCCTTCCTTCCTTCCTTCCTTCCTTCCTTCCTTCCTTCCTTCCCTCCCTCCCTCCCTCCCTCCCTCCCTCCCTCCTCCTTCCTTCCTTCCTTCCTTCCTTCCTTCCTTCTTCTGGTACCAGGGATTAAATTCAAGGGCTACTTTACTACTGAGCTACACTCCCCACCCTTTTTATTTTGAGGCAGAATCTCACTAAGTTGCTGAGGGTCTTGCTAAGTTGCTGAGATGGGGAGCTTGCAATCCTCCTGCCTCAGCCACCCGAGTCACTGGGATTACAGGTATGCACCACTGCATCTGGCTCTCTCATTTATTTCTAAGACTACCAAATGAGTACCTGATTTGTAAGCAGAACTAGCTTTCACACATATTCATATCACTGATTTATAATTTTAGTTAAGAATGATTAGTCTTTTTAAGAAAAATCTTAAATTAGCTGTCACCTTATTGTTTAAATAAATGAAAATTGTGGTTCTTAATTCAAATTTTAAAAGTCTGACCATAAACTTCAGATTTGATATAGGATGTACTTTAATGTTACCATACTGTAGAGAGATAGTCTTCTTCATTTATTAACCTTAAAAAAATTTAAGAACTTGCCATTTGCTTCCAGCATGATGGTGTGAAAACATCAAATTCTAACTCAATCTTAATTCAGTTAAGTACATCACTAAACTCTATATGGATAGTTTTACTATATTGGTTTGGTATCTGGTTCATCAGGAAAATAATAAGTGGGAAAGAAAAAACTTCTGTTTCTACTCATAAAAAAATATAGACAGCTATGTCTATGGTACAAAAAAATTAGTAAGAGACACCAAATCCAATGTTGCAAAATTCCTGTAATAATTTGATAAAAATATTAATCCAACACTCATTTGTGATCTCTTAAAATGAGAAATTGTGTGAAACTTTGAATGGTGTTACAGGTACAGATATCTACAAATACTCTGTGCCCCAGGGTAAAAGAAGGGGAAATACTGTTCCTTAGGATTACTACAAAATAAAACAACATTTTGGTTAACTTATATATGAACATCAGCTTATACACCTCAAAATATTTCTACCCTAAAAGATCATTTCAACTTTAAAAAAATAGTATTGGAATAAAGAAGAAAGAATGTGCCATATTAACCTGAGTGAAGGAAGAGAAAGAAACCTTTCCCCCCCAATAGAAACTTTTATTTTCTACCGTTTATTAATTTTCATTGTACCTAGAATAATGACCATCCTTATGAAGCAATTCTTTCAAGTATGAATTTTAATAAAATGATGTATTTAGAAAGAAAGTATACTTATTATCCAATAATCAAATAAAAGAGATGACTTAAAATCTGAATTACTCAGTTATATCCAAAGGTACAAACCAGGCCTGTGCCCAGTGCTCAGCTGACCTGATCACCTGTGGCCCTTCCATGTCGGCATTTTTTGTATTTAATGTTCTTGGTACTGCTGGATGGGTTTAAGGAATTACTGTCTTTCAGGGTATTTCTTAAGCATTTAAATGGTCATCTAAAAGATGGCTTAAGCAAAGAACAGGGCATTTCTCAGCATTAGAATTTACAGTTCTCTAATTCTCTGAATTTGCTTGGCAACTTTATGAGTCTCACTACTCTGTGCTTATGATCTAGTTCTAGAAATTAAAAAAAAAGAAATCGTACCCCTATCTCTAAAAACAGAACTCCCACAACCATTTTTACAGAATTGTGATAGGTTTTAACTAACAACTTTGATAAAAGTACATCTGCAAAGATTTGAACTCTATAGTTCAGAGAAATTAAAATTCAATGTACTTAGTTATATATTTTGGAAATAGCCCATGCATAAAAAGAATATTCCCTAAACTCTAATACTGAAAATAATGGACACTAACCACAGTTAATCTATGCAAGTTGATAATGCTGTCCTTTAACCTGGGTAAAGAAACTCTTGAGGGACAAAATGTTTGGATTGAGGGACAAAATGTTTGGATTTTTTAGCAGCTGTCTCTAACTCTAATAAGAATGAAGAAAAGCAAAATATTTTAGAGAAAAGAAACACTTACTGGTACTTTGAAGGGTGAGGTATTTGCAGTGTCCATGGAACTGGGTTTCTCTGATGTACTGGTCCCTGAGATACTCCGTCTACGGGGGGACCTTTCTGCTGGTACCTCTGGAAAAGAGGAAAGTTGAAACATCATTAAGCACCCAACTTAGGAGCTTTCACTAAACTGTAAAAATTATTGGTTTCTCACAAAAAAATTGCTTTAAAGATGAATTATATTTTATCTCCTCATAATTTGTTTCTTTTTCTTTGTGGCATTTGACATTAAACAGACTTGGTCAAAGTCAAGAATTTGTTTTAGTGTGATAACTTGTATCTTGATTTGTGTAATATAAAAACAATTTCCCAAGTTTTGGTTAATATCTTTAAACTCACTTAATATTTGCATCTTGTAGTATAAAAATCTACTTCTCTATCAGCAATACAGGAGTTAACAGCATCAAAAGAAATTTCTAATATTCTTGTAAACAAAATATAGTCTAGAGTAGCATATGATTTGATGAGGTTTGCATAAAGGTCAAAGTTCGGTTCTGTGCTGGTAAGATAATTCTCTGGATTGCAACAAAGAAGACTGAAAGCTGCTGCCAGGATAAAATAATATATATGCCTATGCAGATATAAAAATAGATCAGCTTCTCCTTGTTCTGGCAATATGACCTTACTAAGATCTTACTCTGGAATCATAAATCTGTTTAAACTGGCCTAACAAGCTTAGAATTTTGCAGATGATATAATCTTCTCCAATTTAATTACTATAAACTGTACTAAGGCTGCATTTTAAGATTTTTTTTCATAGAGCAATATATATATACACACACATACATATATGTACATACACATGCACACACAGATGATAGATATATACATATTATACCTTTATCACAACTGCTTCCCATCTCCACTTCAACTGACAGACATATAGGAATCCAGCTTCTCAGATAACATTAGATAATCTCAACATGGACAAGGGAAAAAAGAAAAAAAAACCCACATCCTAAAAAAAGTATTCTCTGTTATCTTCCAGATCTTAAAAAATACGGAGTAAATCGTGACTCCGGAGACTGACATTTTGATTCCTGCTGTTCTCCCTTTAAAAGACAGATGCAGTTTAAACTTCCATTTCTGGCCTCCTGGCCCCTGGGATCCGTGCTACTTCCACTTAAGAGAAAGCATTTTTTCTCTCGCTCCCTCCCTGTTTTGCTCTTCCCCCTCCCTCTCTACAGCTTGCAGAGAGAGCAAGCGAGAAAGAAACACACAGGACTGCAGCTATCCATTCAATCAATCGTTTCGACTGCACATCCTCATTAGTTACTTTCAGGCTATTAACAGACGTCCAACCACTACTTCCCCTCAGTTTCAGAAAATTTCACTGTATTACACTCATCTGCAGCAAGAAAAAAATTTACTGACATTTATATTCAGCTAGTACTAAAAGGACACCATCTTACACAGACCCAGTAACGCACACAAATCAATCCTCCTAAGAAAACCCAACTGGAAGTGCTTACTCTATTACTGTTTGCATGCCAGACACTGATACTCTTTTCCATGACTAAAGGTATCTGCTCTGTGACATCTTGACCAGAAAGATAAAAGGTAAACTGCAACATTCCTAATGGCTGAGAAGTTAACAAAAGCTTGTCTTATATGCCTGCAGTATAAGAGTTCCATGTTATTGCTCTCTCTCAACTTCTGTCTAACCGTCAGTGGGTAAATGAGCCTTAATGTACAAAGCCATTTTTAGAATTAGGCACACATGACTTCTAACGCACATCTCTGAAAAAATGGCAGTATAATTAGCTCAGATTCATGGGAATGGCACAAAGGAATTTAAGCAAATCAGCTTGTCGAAGCACACTGAACAACAAGACCTTCACACTTCAAGAATATGACTTTCCAGAGTGATTACCTAAGTTAGGTGATTCTATGATGAGGGGACAAGACAGGTGAGGAAAGGAGCTGGTGAATGTATAAGAACATTTTTTTTCCCTCTGATAATTGCCTATAAATATCAAATTAAGATACACTAGACTATTACAACATAGTACAGCATATTTTAATCTCTAAATAATTTACGATGAAATCAAACTAGGAGAAAAATAAGTTTCATTAAGCTAGGATACAGTGATCCAGTAATTAGCTTCCTTTATAAGCAATGTTCTGGATAAGGAATAAAACTGAACCTAATTTTGTCACTTTTTTCCAATGATATTATTTTAGATTTCATGCATATGAACTTATTCAGTAAATATATCTTAATACTTAAATTACTTGAAATGATACTAGCTAAAATGAGCAACTACATTCAAACTCCAATAAATATGGTATTTGTTGTACTTTTTTTTCACTTTCAGATTCTCACATGGTATCATGAAAAAATAAAATCACAACTCTGTTGTAGTTTACAGGATGTTACCGAGTCCAGAAGGAAGAAATTTTAAAAAATTATTTTTTTGGGTACCAGGGATTGAACTCAGGACTACTGAGCCACATCCCCAGCCCTATTTTGTATTTTATTTAGAGACAGGGTCTCACTGAGTTGCTTAGCGCCTTGCTTCTGCTGAGGCTGTCTCAGCCTCTAGAGCTACTGGAATTACAGGTGTGCATCACCACACCTGGCATCAAATTATTTTTGAAGACTGAACAATTGCCACTACAGTGGGAAAGTAAAGGAAATGAGGTAAGCTAAACCAGCTAGTGAAAAGAAGAAATACTTTACATTACGTCTATTTCTCAACCCTCCATAGCACTGCAATTTATTTTCTGATATAAAATAGGCCTTTGAAATATCCAGGTTCTTTAGTGCTCAGAAGAATCATCCCCTAAAAACCAATGTTCACTGAGAAATGAGGTGGCAGCCTTCCTTATCAAGGACAGAATGGACAACCTGCTGGATTACTCACAGGCAGGCTTGTATGTGAAACCAATCCTGATACCTTTAACTTTAAATGTCTAAGCAGAAAAAGAAAGCTGCTACTATTCCCTTAAAGCTACATTTCTGCTGAGTTGGAAGGAAAATCTCCACTAGTTCTAGTAGGCCAAAATTAGACAGCTATCTCCCCTACCCTCATATGGCATTACACTGCTTTCACCTGCTGTAAAATTAGTGTTCCTCTCATAGTCACAATATTTAATTATAATCACTTTCTAAGATTGAGACAAGACATACAATATTGTTTCAGTAGATAAAAGTCTGAAAACTGCTTCATTCACTATCTCATCCTTTAAAAATAATGCTTTCATCTTCTGATGAAAAGGCAGAAAAAGTATTATATAAAACCTGGTTAAGTTTTAAAATTTATTTCTTCATTTCCTTTGCCATTGAGTATGAACTAAGATGAGGTGACAATTTATGATGATGAAAGATAACTTCCAACACAGTTCCACATTAGATAATGTATTGAACAAAGAAGCCATTTGAGTGCTTTTCTTAGCACCTCTACCAACTATCTATGTGATTCTGTTAAAGACATATCACCTTTCCTATCCTGGTCCTCATCATTTAATAAACTAGATAATTCAGACTAACCAGAGATGAAGACAAGATTAGGTTTATATAACATGATGCAAATTTAGCTTTTTGGAGGAAAGGAGCTCCCTAATTCCAAAGTGTAGTAGTATTATAATGGATGCCATTTCTTTAACATACACATTTTCCTTTATGTCAATGTGCTTTCTTTGAAAAGTATGGCAAAGAAATTGACAACTGAATAGAAGCAAAGGTACTTTTTTTTTTTTTTTGGTACCAGGGTTTGTACTCAGGGGCACTCGTCCACTGAGCCACATCCCCAGCCCTCTTTATGTATTTTATTTAGAGACAGGATCTCACTGAGTTGTTTAGTGCATCATTGTTGCTGAGGCTGGCTTTGAACTTGTGATCCTCCTGTCTCATCCTCCAGAGCCACTGGGATTACAGGTATGGGCCACTGCACTGGCCCAAAAGTACTCTGATAAAGGAATTTTCTTTTCAACAAACAGAAGTCAGTCTCTCCCTTAGAACCTAATAGTATATTCATGGTCTTTAGTTCACTTATCAGGAAGCAAATGTAAAAAAAAAAAATTCCTGGATGTTTTATAAGAAAACAAAATAATTATGTATTTGGGAGAACCCTGAAGAGTAGTTCCTGGGAGATAGTGAATTCAAAATTATTATTTTCTTCTTTCTGCATTTGCTAAAGTTTTATAATAAAATGTACTGCTATGATTTTTATTTTGTTTAAAAGCTTACCATGTTGATGTTTTTTTTTAACCCACAGATTACCATTCCCCATTCTTCATCCCTGTACCTGGCATTTGAGAGGTGCTTAAAAACATCTGTTAAATGAATAAATATTAAGAATGTGGCTAAAAAAATAAAGAACAGTACCACAAAATATGAAAGAAATAAAGGATTAAATTTTGCTCTTAGCTTCATTCTCTATAGGCAATTCTGATGAACCAAAAGAATTTTATTTGCCCAACTATTAAGACCTTTAAGCTATCAAAATGCTTTAGCTCACCAGCACCATCACTGTTTTGGACTTGCTTATGATTTACTATTGTTTTTTTTTTAATTTTTTTATTATTTATTTACTTATTCATCATGCACAAGTATAGTATCTTTTTACATACAACTGCTTGTATACAAAGTATATAAGGACCATTCAGATCTTCAATCATGCATTTAGGATAATGATATCCATCTCATTCATTGTTTTTAGTAACTGGACATGCAATTTCTGATATTTTTCTTTAAAATTGAACATATGTGCCACATTTTCTCTCAATATTGTTATTCTTGGCTAGCTATTTGAAGGCAGGACAATTACTACAGTTCTTTTGTACCTACTACCATCAAACATACCTTTCCTTTTACAACTTATCCCCACCACCATCCTAGTCCTACTCAAGACACTAAAGCATAGGAATTTAGAATACTTCTGAAATTCTATTGAAATCTAATGAATTCTTGTGAAAACACATTTCTTAACAAGGTGAAAATAATCAGTTATATGTATATGCGTACATTGCACGTGTGTATATTTACATTATGTAAGAACTCATTTATTAATTCAGCTAATTTTTGCTGAAAGTCGACTATGTACTCATATCAGAAATGTCTGCCTTTGTGAACTTATATGAAGTTAGAGTAGCAAACAATATGTGACATTGTATTTTGGAAGGTGATAAGTGTTTTAGAGGAAATAAAATGTAGTAAGGGAAATGAAATGAAAAGGTATAGTAATTTAAAATATGTAGTTGGACTGAGAAGGTGATGTGTGAGTCAATACTTATGAAGGTGAGGAAGTCAGCCCTGCAGATTTACCAAGGAAGACTCCAGGCAAAAGGAAGCCAGAATGAGTCTTACAAAGGTAAATCGCAGCAGGCAAGCCAGAGGGACTATGTGCCAGTTAGTAGAGGCAAAAAAAGTCTGAGAGGAATTGGGGCAAATGTTCTCAAATCAGATTCCAAAAGCTTCTGAAAATATCTTAAATGAGAAAGGTGTATATTATATAATGACATTAAGCCAGATTATCTTAATTATCAACTATTTTTACTTTTTGTTCAATCTATTTAACGAAAGTTCATATACTATCATGTCATCCATGCATATACTTAACATAAATAACATAGCTACGAATGTCATGAGTTCTGATAATGTCTACCATTTTTAGAATTGTTTATCATAGCTTAAAAAACAGGTAGAGAAAATGATTTTAAGATATTATACTTTTTTTAAAGAAAAAGATGTATTCCTAAAGCTATTTTAGCACCTCTTTTGTCTAGAGGAAAATATTTTATAATTTTAGATAATATTGAAAGTTTGTTATGAGCTAAACACTGCATCTATTATTTGTCTGTCACTGTCCTTGCTGTAGCTGCTAAAATAGTAATGCTATTATTCTTTTTGATGAAGATGGAGATCAAACTTAAAAGGGAACAACCTTAACATAGTGAATGTTAAGTTCCAAAAATTCATCAGGAAAGGTGAACAAAAGGTGAAAGTTTTGATTTGGTGAACAATGATATAAAGAACCAAACCATCATAGTAATATTCTCAAGTTAAGGAAAAACATTGCATATTCATAGATGTATCTCATATGTCTCATCACTTCATGTTAATAGCAACCCAAGCCAATTCCTAATACTTTTGTATACAAAGTTATAAAACATGAGCAAATGTGAATAATTGGCCAATGATAATTATTCAAGAGTCCCCTTAATATTTTTAAATTTTTTTATTAGTTTATTTTAATTAGGTATAAATGATGGCATAATGCATTTTGATTTATTGTACACAATTGCAGCACAACTTTTCATTTCTCTGATTGCATACGATGTAGCGTCGTACCCTAACCCTTAATATTTTTGATATTATATTGAGGAATCATGTTCCTAATGTTATTTCCCAAAGGGGAATTCTTCAGTTTACTTCAGAAGTCTTTTTAAAAATCAGTGCCTTTTTAACCAAACATGATTTAAAAAGTGAATACAAACATACTACCAAAACTTTGTTTGTATATCTATTCAAGTCACTGAAATTTCAGCACGTATAGTGTAGCTGTGAGTGAGTCCACTTCACTATAATCTATTTTCCTTTATACTTTATAAGTGATAACAACAATGAACAGAATGAGATGTTGGTAGATCTAGTTATTAATGAATGAGACAAGCAAATGACTTATCTCTCTGTGCTGTGAATCCTAAATTAGGATGGGAGGTACAGAGACATTTAAGAACAGAAAGAATGGAAAAGTAGTAGGAAATGTGTTTGTACCTCTTCAGTAAAGGAAGGCTCTAATAACATCTCAAAACATGAAGAAAAAAGGGTTTCACATAGGTGAAGCCTCATACTTTTGTTGGAGAACTCATTGGGAGCTCAAATATGGAATGAAAATAATATTATAAAGGAAAAGTGACAAGGGCAGAGAAGAAAATCACCTACTGCATTTATACAGTTGCTAATGCCATAGCACCTGAATGCTTTATAGACTTTATTCACCATTTTCAGTAGGACATTTTCTGATGTATTCCACTTTACTGCCTTAAAGCCTATACACCAACAGTCACCAGCAATCAGAATACAAACCACCAGAGCCACATTAATTCTTCCAATTTGTATCAGTTAGACTGCAGCACTTCACTCAAACAAGCAGCCCTTTCAATCTGTATGCCCTAGACACTCCAATATGTACAGACTGATGCTAAGTACAGAAATGTGGTAAATTCTCAAAAAGCAAAGCCTATTCAGTCTTCTCATCTTTTCCTTGCATCAATAAATTTATTATTATTTAAAAATATTTGTTCTTGTTAATATAATCAGAAAAAAACGTTCTCCATGGTCAAGTCAACTTAGAGCTTCACATGACAATGCTGACTAAGATGATAAAGAATAGCTTACTGTCAACGAAAAAGGCTAAATAAGAAAACAGCTCAGGGATGTTTATGTGGTATATTTAAGTTTCAGATACAGAATATATGTCTGATTCTTTAGTGATAACAACCAAGCATCTTAATAATGATAATAACATAACAATGATAACTATAATACCAAACTATCATTTATTATACATTATTACATCTAAATGTTTTATATGAATTATCTTTTTAAGCCACACAACAATCCTTTGGAGTTGGAATTATCACTCCCATTTATAGACATGGAAACAGAGATGTTCCAGTACTCTGCCACGTGTACTCAGCAGGCCAAAGGCGGAATTGTGATTGAAACCCATGCACCTGAATGCTTTATAGACTTTATTCACCATTTTCAGTAGGACATTTTCTGATGTATTCCACTTTACTGCCTTTAGAGCCTATGCTTTGAATTGCATGCATGCTATTCTCTTCTCCATGAGTTTTGTGTTATGGGATGCAATAGTAAAAAAAACCAAGAAAACAAAAAAAACATAATCTTGGAGAGTATAGTTTTCTTATTTCTTCCTAAAAGTAACTCAAAATAACAATATGTACATGATCCTTTATATTTTAAAAAGAACTATTATACTCTTTTGAGGGGTTTACTGCTAACAGAGCCCATGAAGGAAAACACAGTCCTGGAATGCTGACTGATGAGAATATCCTAGCCAAGAAGTATAGAGAGGTGAAGCAATGGGGCCAAGAGGGAGAAACGTTACCTACTCAAAAATATTTCTTTTTAGTTGAAGATGGACACAATACCTTTATTTTATTTGTTTTTTTAATGTGGTGCTGAGAATCAAAACCAGTGCCTCGCATGTGCTAGGTGAGCATTCTACTGCTGAGCCACAACCCCAGCTTGAAAGGTTACCTATTTAATAACAAAAGTGTAATGACGAAAAAAAAAAATGAACAAAACAGAGACAAAGTATAAAGAGTATCTACTACTTATTCCTGGAATTAAAAAATGACAGAAACTTTCCAAAAATAATGTTCTCTTCAAACACTCCTAATCTTCAGTATACCTAAGTGGGGAGACAACTATTCGGACAAATTCTAGGACGCAAACACATTAAGATCACATTAAGATCTTAGGTTTTGCAAAGAATAATCTCTAAATAACTAAATGAAGCACTGTTCAGCCTAAAACAATTATTTTGAGCATTTCAATCCAGTTATTTATAATATTTAAAAAATCACACAGCTTCATTTTGGTGAGTTATAATTTTGTCATCGACTCTGAAAGATAAAACCTCTTTGAATTTCTATAGCTAGGCCCTAAGATTTGCTTCAACTTATCTATAACTGATTTAATACAATACTCACATTATTATATACTTCATAATAATTATGAATTCAATTTACTCTATAGATATGCCTAAAGATATTTCAATATTTTCTATAGCTGATTTAGTATATAATTGGGGGTATAATCTTAGAATCTTAGATTATTCATACAATAATTTCAGTATACACTGACCATATGTGTACTGAGAGAGACAGAGAGACACAGATTCAGTCACTGATTATACCAAGGCCTTTTAAGACTATAGACATTTTTTTTTAGTCCCAAACAGATATTAATAGAAAGAAGAAAACACAACATGGGTTACTTAGAAGGCTGAGGTAGGAGGCTAATTTGAGTCCAGAAGTTTGAGACCTGCTTGAGCAATATAGCAAGACTGAATCTCAATAGACATAACTTTCTCTATTTATACAAATAACAGAATATACAAATATATAGACCTTTGATATAAAGATGAAAATTTAATCATTTACTGAGAATTAAATATATATATATATATATATATATATATATGGTACTATACCCAAAATTGTTTACACTCAACATCATTTGTTAGTGAAGGTAATAGAAAAGGGAGGAGCCTCTGATACTGGTTTCCCCCCTTCAGCCACCAAACACTGTCAAGTCTGTCTTTGATATGTCTGTCAGTTTCATTTTGTCTTCTCTATTTCCACTATCATTTATCATTCTAATCTAGGGCTTTTTATCTTCTTATGCAGATTATGGCAGGGCTCTCCTAATTTATCTGTTTCCTATCTTTGCTTAACACTATCCTGCTCACCATCACCAGATTAATCTCCCTAAAGCATTACTTTCTTGATGTGATTACCTTACTAGAGATCTTTAGATACATGGTCAGTCTTTAAAAAAAAAAAAAAAAAAAAATTTCACCTGGCCTTACCTTACCTATTTATTTACTCTTTTCTGCCAACAATTCCCCAATGTTGCTGTAGTTAGTCAGCTGACCTCTGATCTCAAACTGGCCACATTCACTACCGGGTGTCTGTCTTTGCTAATGGTTTTCACCTATTTGCCAAATCTTAGGTGACCTTCAATTCAGCTACTCCCATAAAACCAGGCCTAACTATTCACATTTCTTAGATTTTCGATTTAATATGTTTATATAAATTCATACCATTTGATTATATGTTCTCTGGGGTACCAAATTAAATTATATTCCTGACCAAAATTAGTTCTGTAATTGAGGTTCTATGCTCCAAGATTTAAATAAGGGTGATCTTTGTCTAACTTTTCAGGCAAAACAAATTTTAACCAATTATCTTAATTTTAAGTATTTCTCCCACAATAAACCAAATTGCTGTTCTTCTGGGGCAACACTAAAACAGAATAAAAGAATAAATAGTAGCAAATAAATTTTAATGAAATAACTAAAAGCCAGTTAAGCATACGTAGTCTGGACATCTTTTCTCCCTGCTTTAATAGACACATGTTCTTATAATTATGGTTCTATTAGGTTGAACCATTTAGATTTGCCATGTTTTTAATTTATTTTATTTTTTGTAGTGGAGATTGAACACAGGGGCAGTTAACCACTAAACCACATCCCCAGTCCTTTTTTATATTTTATTTAGACACAGGGTCTCACTGAGTTAAATAGGGCCTTGCTAAGTTGCTGCGTCTGGATTTGAACTTGCAATCCTCCTGCCTCAGCCCCCCATTCCCTGCAAATCTGCTGGGATTATAGGCATGTGCCACTGCACTCAGCTAGATTCCATAAAATAGATTCAGCTTTCTTATTTTTTCCTGGTATCTTCATTGGGAAAACCACATTCTCATTAGCAAATGTCTAATCACAAGGGCTTTGTTTAATCTTCAAGCTATCACAAGTTACATTTGAGAGAGTTTTGTTCCTAATTCCTCTGTAAGTGCTTAGCAAATTCTGTTTATCCACAGATGGAGGTGTTACTTATGGTTGGGGGAATAGCTTCAATCCTAAAAATAAGACATGTGGCATCCAGGGCTTAGCTCTATCACACCAAAGCATGGGATACACAGTTGTCTATTCACTCAGCAACTAAACTTTTCATAGCCCTTGAGCAGAATCAGGATTCTGACTGACCTATGTTTTATCTATTATACATGCTAATGTTCCTTTCATTGGGTAGACAATTGGGAATTGATTATTTGGAAATTAATGTAATAATTAATTGCATTTCTCTTCTAAGTTCTAACAATCTTTTGTCTCTATTACCTCCATCTGTAGACAAAATAGAAATTATTAGGAATTTACTAATTTCCAAGAGTAGGTGTGGGCAGGGACACCACTAAAGTGCTTTTTTATTTGCTCATATCTATTTATTTGATCAAATTCTTTTTAGGTATAGTGAGATAATGGCCATGAAAAGAAGAGAAAGAATGAGAGGAAAAAAAGGAAGAAAGAAGAAGAAAAATATCCTAATACTAGACAATTAGAATTGATAAAGGTATTCAAGAGCAAAGAAAATATGTTTAATGATGACTGTTTTCCTTTCCTAGCATGTAGTAGGATCTAAGTCGTTAGTTTTAAGGCTGCTTTTGTTTTTCTTCTCAGTGTATCTCTAACTTAGGCTTCCTTATGTGGATGTCTGTATATGAGGAGAGGAATGGGAAGCAAGTAGAATGAGATAGGCTTCAGAGAAACCAGGACTTAAGAGGTGCATATGTTTCTTAAAGTCATCCAAAAGTCCAACATAAGTGAGGCTACAATAAACAAATTAAGAACAGGATTAATATCTAAATACATTTACCTAAGCACAGAATTACAAAAGATCTGATTAGGACAACCTTTTACATCTAAATTGCATGAAAAAAATCACTGATAGAATATTAGGAGTGACAACAGAATTAAAACAAACAGAAACTTATGCTAACCATAAGATGTTCAAATAATAACAGAGATAGCTTTCAAACTGGCAGAAGATTATTCATAGGTCTTAGAAAATATCCATGAGGAATTAATTAGAAGATGAACTCAATTTTGTCCATTTTAAATAAAGATATACTTATATTGAGGCAAATAAATTATGAGATAAATAAAATTTATATGAAAGATAAATCTGAAGGCTGTCATTAATAAACAGAAGTACAATAGAATTTTTTTTGTGAATCTCAAGCTTTTTATCACATTGAAAGATATGCTGAATTTATAATCTAACTTTCTTAGTTATTTGCTTATTGGATCAATAATTCTTTGATCAATAATTGCCACTTAGAAATTTATTAAAAAGCAGCTGTAAATATAAAGTTAAAATAATGGCTGGTCCATGTGTCCTTTTTTATATGCTTGGTAGAAATCTTACATGAGCATTACAAATATTTCACACCTTGCAAGAAAGCTACTTCTTTGATTCCTATGTTGGCTTTCCATGCACACAAAGCTTACTCCACTCCCAGTCACAAGCCTCACCACCACTATATTGGGAATAAAGAAAAACAATAATATATTTCAGCTAGTAGTAGTTATCTATATACCATGAACAGCTGGCCAGATGACATGGTAAGCTCTGGATGGAGCTAGCACTCTTTGTTAAAGCAAAGCAAACTGTCTCTTATTTCT
This sequence comes from Tamias sibiricus, assembly GCA_025594165.1. Taxonomy (NCBI): domain Eukaryota; kingdom Metazoa; phylum Chordata; class Mammalia; order Rodentia; family Sciuridae; genus Tamias; species Tamias sibiricus. The sequence goes on along the minus strand of CM046669.1, from coordinate 12,910,523 downwards.
CATAGCCAGTGTTGGAGGCACTAATTCTGTAGACACCAAGAAAACTTGAAAAGCAAACAACTTAAACATTTTCTTAATTATTTTCTCCCTTTCAAAAATATTATAAAATATGGGATATTATTCCCCAAAGTAAGAAAAGTTTGGACAACAAAGGGTTAAAAGAACAAGTGAGCCCTACCGTACCCAGAAATGATAGAAGGCTCTTCTCCTCTTCGGTGCTACTATCCAACCACTCCGCCACATCACCCGGGGAAAGGAGACTCATTCTCCAGCCAGAAAACTTTTCCATACAGAGTACAATTATTGAATGATGAAGTGGGGAAAAAAAGGACACAGAGACTAAATTCTTGGGGGTCCAACACTAAATTGCTGGCTAGGCTGTAATGATGAAAGAGAAAATGTGATCCTCCCTCCACTCTGAATTCTGTCTCTGTGACATCAATCTAATACAACGATGGGGGTGGGGGAGAAAGGAAATTGAGAGGGTTAAAAGAGGGTGGTAGAAGAAAAGGGAAGAGAAATTTGTCCTCTTTCTCTTGGTGTTAAGCTTTAGCCTGAAAGAGAAACCAGCATAATGATTTGTGTTTAATGACAGGAGAAAGCACGGGAAAATAAAGGATAAAGACATTCAAAGAAAAAGAAACAGGTTCCTACCCTAGAAGCAGCTTAGATAACCAGACAGTACAATAGCTAATCAGTTAAGTAAAGCATATCATCAAACAAAAACAAAGACAAAAGAACAAATTCAGCATTTTGTTTTGTTACAAGGAGGAAAAAGGTTTTCAATTTTCCTTTTAGTCATCCTCAAGAACTGCAGCCCCCTAACCCCTTCCTGCTTTAGCTATTTCAACAGCATCCCAGCCCCCTTTATGAAGATTTCCTGTGAGCAAAGGCAGGTTGATAAATCTGTGAATAGGAAGCTCTCATCCCTCCTTTCTTCTTCTCCTCCTCCTCCTCCATTCCTCCCCCCACCTCGCATGGCGACTGCATTGATCGACAATAATGGAATCTGTAACAGACTGCCAACAGCAACATTAAGGATATTACAAGTCCACTTCATAAAATTCGAGCTGGTGGTCGGAACTTAGGGGCAATTCTGGGCTGCTAGTCAATAGCTCTGTCTTTCTTTGCAAGAAAGAAAAGGAAGTGTGTGTGTGTGTGTGTGTGTGTGTGTGTGTGTGCAAGCGCGCGTGTGTGAAAAAGAAAGAAGACTGAAATCTGAAAGAAATAGAGGAGTGAGATTATTGGGCTGAAGGTTCAGAGATCCACTAACATAGCAAACGACTGTTCTTCAACTCCTGACACTGTCATTGTGAAGAAGACAGATCCAGATTAATTTTTATGTGATTTACATCACATATTTACAGGGTTTGATTTAAGACTATTTCACAGCTTTACACCTTACTAACAAACAGAGAAAAATCAGGCAGAAGAGGTATGTTCAGAGACCCATAAATAACTACTATCCCTCTTCTCTGGAGATTGATTAATAGGCTTGTTACTACAAGAAAACAATACCCCCCCCCCCATTAGCAAAACATCAGCTCTTTTCCCAATAATCTTCTCTTTGCATCTGTTCTAGCAGTCTGCCCTCAATGAGAGATTCTCCTTGTGTAAGAGTTATAAACTTTTTAATGTATCCTGAATCCATACCTGTCTCTCCATGTTTACTTCAGCCTGGACTCTAGTTCACTTTGGCTGTAAGTTCTCTGAGAACACAGAGCTTATTTTATATTAATTTTTGTAATACTTGTGTCTAGAGTAGTGCCTCACACATAGAAGGAACTCACTAAGTATTTACTGAAGTTTTAGCTGGCTTCTCTAAAAATTCGAACAGCTTCAACGCTGTCAGGAGATACCCAGAGGAATATATTAGAACTTCTTTTTTTAAAATTAACCATTCTGACAAATAGTTGCTAGTAGTTTTAGCTATAATTCCACTTGATTGAGAAGATAGAAAATGTCAAAAAAGGCATAATGAATTCATATGTTTAAGCAAATTTCTATTTCATTGCTCAAAAAAGACATAAAATTGAAAAGTAGTGGTAAATTGGTATAAAAGGCATTTTATCAAAATCTACAAGCTATGCTTGCTAATTAGCATCTGAGCATGAATTGATAATCCTTTTGTAATAACTTCATGACACACCAGTAATTTTGGAGCTTGCAGGTTGGAAACAACTTGTGTTTAAGATCATATTCGAACTTTCAGGTGTGATATGGCTTCTGCTTCTTTCTGAGCGGGATCTAGACTCCTCTTGACATTTGCATGTTACACTTAAAGTGGCAGGAAAAACTCATTTGTTTTGTTCATTTGTATTCTCCCACTGTCTAGAACATTATCTGATACACAGCAGGTGCTTTAAGATTTTTGTTGAATGACTTTAGGTACCTCCTTTGAGGTATCATTTTACCATATATACCTGATAATATTAAGTTGATCCATTGAGACTCAGCTGAAATATCACTTCTCAAGGTCTTCCTTGACACCTTAAGACAGAGTTAATAACTCTCATATTAATACTTTCATTATTATTGCTCCTATTACGTTATTGAAAATACTTGTTTACACAGCGGTTTTGCTCCACTATACCTCATGCCTTCAGAAAGAAAAACTAGGTTCTACTAATTAAAAAAGAATACTTTTTTAATGCCTAGCTTATAGATGATGATTTATAAAGGTTTACTGAATGATGTATTACTGAAAATGAGAGTATAATTTTCATGTATCAAAGGCAGTTTAAGAGCCAGGTGCAGTGGCACATTCCATAATCCCAGTGGCTTGGGAGGCTGAGGCAGGAGGATCACAAGTTCAAAGCCAATCTCAGCAACTTAGTGAGATCCTGTCTCAAAATAAAAACTAAAATGGACTGGGGATGTGACTCAGCTGTTGAGCACCCCAGGGTGCAATTCCTGGTACCCACTCCACCCTCAAAAAGGGCAGCTTAATACTAAAGAATCTCACATTTTCCTGAGCCATGCCATTAGTCTCCAAATTAACAATTAAAACAAAACCTGGTTAAGGAAAAATTAAATCTTTCAAATTTATTTTACCAAAGAAAAATTTGTATAGTCAGAAAGACCATCAAGATAATCTAGCTGCAGTTGTAGCTCAGTAGTAGACCGCTTGCCTAGTATGTGTGAGGCACTGGGTTCAATCTTTAGCACCACATAAAAATAAACAAATAAAATACATCTACAGCTAAAAATATTTTTTTAAAAATAAAAAAAAAAAAATCTAGCCCTACAAATCTGTCCTCTAAATTGAAAGTTAGCAAATAAGGCACCCAAGGAAAAAGTTCTATATTGTAATTTTGTCATAATATATAAGGTTTTTTCATATATATATAGTTCTAGGGACAGATAAGGCAAGGCACCGAAGATAGCAGGAAACCGTTTTATTTAGCTGCAGCCAGGTTCAGAGGGTACAGCTTTCGCTGTAATCAATCAATCCCCTGAACCCTGAGTTCAGGTAGTTTTAGAATTTTATACTCAGCATGTAAGTGGAGTGGTTTAGAAGTTTACAGTCTACAGAAGTTCACATAAAAGCAGCTTTTTCTTTCACTGTTCTGGGCAAGTTAACCCTTCAAGGACAATACCTGAGAAGGGGAGAGCTTCTTCTCCCCTTTCTTTCTTCCTCCTGCCAGCTGTTACCATGGAGCCCAACTGGTAACTTCTCTTATCTTAGAAATGTAGACATCTCTGTGAAGCTCCAGCTCAAGGGCAGAGGACTTGTTAAAGAATTTGTCTTTTTAGTATCACATTTTGCATTTGCAAACACACTTCTACAAACTACTATACTGCATACATGTTTGTGAAAAACAAGTAAAGTGGCGTCCAGCACCTAGAGTGCTGATTTCTTCAAGGCCAATGGACAAGTAATAGAGCAACAGGAAAACAGGAAGTTTACCTACATTGAACTTTTCTTGTAGAGACTCTTTTGTTGGTAGTCCTAAAATGAGCCATGGTGAAGATTTCTGGAGAAGCTTAGTTAAGATTTTCTGTGGAGGAGGGGGTGCCACTACAATACACACACACACACACACACACACACACACACACATATTGCTTTTTCCCTGCTCACAATCAGAACTTAGCATTGATCAGTCAGTCCTTCTTATGTAAAATTTTCATTAAAAATAAAGCAATGAAACTTACCTGAATATATAAACTCCCTCTTCAATTACAGCTGCCTATACTTTTAGATTTATTCATTTAACATTAGTGCTAATATATGCCAAATACTATTTTAAACACTGGGATATAGCAGTGAACAAGAGAAAAAATCACTGCCCTTAAGGGATTTATAGTTTATGATGAGTAAATAAAAAACAAAATTAAGAAGTAGAAACATGTATACTGTGTTAGATAGTAATAGTGTAGAGGAGAAGCAAGGAAAGGGCATAGGTAATGTTGGAGAGCTTACAATTTTAAAGAGGATAGTGAGAGATCAAATCATCCAGATAGTGACTTTTGATGACAGGATTGAAGGTGCTGGGTTTTAAGAAGAGGGAACAACCAATTAAAAGTACAGAGGCAATGGAGCTAGATTGGAATGAAGAGGAAAAAAACAGAAGATCAGGACTATGAAGTAATAAGAAACCATATCATGAAAACTGATTACTCAGTCTTGTGCTCTTAGCCTCATTATAATGGGAAGACATTAAGGCAGGAGTGATTCATAAAGCCATACTTTATTTTTCTTTAATAAGAACTACACTGATATAATTAAAATACCACAAAATTCCTCCTTTTAAATGGTTTTTGTTTCTTTGGTGCTGGAAATTGAACCCAGGGTCCTTACACATGTAAACACATACTCTAGCACTGTGCTACACCCAGCCCTACAGTGGTTTTAATATATTTAGAAAGCTGTGCAACCATCACTAATTGTTTAATTCCTGAACATTTTCATTGCCCCCCCCAAAGAAATTCTGTAGCCATTAGCAATCATTCTTTATTCCACCCGTTCCCTGCAACTCCCAAGATCCTCCACTACTAAGTTTTGTCTCTATAGATTTGCCTGTTCTGGACATTTCATATAAATCAAATCATGTAAGATGGGACCTTTTGAGCTTGGTTTCTTTTACTTAGGCTCATCTATTTTTCAGTAAACATCAGTACTTCATTACTTTTTATGGCCAAATAATATTTCATTGGTGGGTCATTTCTGCTTTTTAATATTAAGAGTAATGCTGCTATAAACATCCAGTTTTTGTGTGGAAGCCTTTACACTTTAAAAGAGTATTCAAAGATGTTTTACATAATCTGTTTTGTTTCTACCAAAGAATTTTAAGAAAGGAAAATCCATGCTGTACTATATAGCTCTACTGGCCTTGGGAATAACAAATATAAAGTACCAGATATTTGGACCCCCAAGATGGCTGAGAATTCATATCTCAGCACCTCTTCCTACAGCTCTCAAGAATAATGGTGCCTCAGCCAGGGCGCGGTGGTGCATGCCTGTAATCCCAGTGACTCAGGAGGCTGAGGCAGGAAGATCTCAAGTTCAAAGCCAGTCTCAGCAATGGTGAATCACTTAGCAACTCAGTGACACCCTATCTCTAAATAAAATACAAAAAAAAAAAAAAGGGCTGGGGATATGGCCCAGTGGTTGAGTGCCCCTGAGTTCAATCCCTGGTACAAAAAAAAAAAAAAAAGAATTTTAAGATGTTGTAATAAAAGAGAATTATAATTTCATAAGCACTGTATCTTCTTTGTAATTCATCAGGAATTTACATTCTTCTTGATTAAAAACAAAATCACTGACTCTATTTTCTCCTGTTATAGTATTCTTGCACATGGAAAAGATCAACACTAGACATTCAGGAATGAAGAATGACAGGTAATTTATGACAAAAGATCATTTCCTAAATTAATATATGAATTGATAAAGTTGGAGGGTTTTTAAAAATAATTTTATATTTTGATATAGTTTCAAGCTTACTATAAAGGTGAAATAATACAAGATACTTCTATGTACTCTTTCCAGATTCACCAGCTCTTTACATTTTGCCACCTCTACAACCAACTACTTCATTACATATTTTCTAAAACAAAGGCTATTCTCTTATATAACCAATAATAATAATCAAAATCAGGAAATTCTGAGTTTGGCAGATATTTTACAGATAATATTAAATATGCCAGTACATGTGTAATCCACTATATGAAATCTATTTTGATATCATAGAAAGTCTTTTACTGGAAAAACAAATATTCTTCAAGCAATAGTGATGGAGAAACCATAAGTTCTGAATACAAGTATAAGTTATAGTCTTTATCATGTTAAAAACAGGTAAAGTGATTACATTTCCATCTTGTTAGTCCTTTGGATATATGTAACACTTTCCCCTCAAAAACAGCTTAAAGTAAATGTCAAGCTATAATTTTAAAAATATTTTGATATTAAAAAAAATTTTTTTTAGTTATACATGAACACAATATCTTTATTTTGTTTGTTTATGTTTATCTGGTGCTGATGTTTGAACCCTGTGCCTCACATGTTCAAGGCAAGTGCTCTGCCACTGAGCCACAACCCTAGCCCGATGAGGAGATATTTTATATTCTAACAGGAATAGAGTTAAATCCTCTGAAATCTACAGTTTAACACTTCAAATAGCACCCTGAATATATATATAAATCTCAAGCCACTTACATAAATTATTTATCTGTGACTGTTCTCTCACATTGTTTTCACTTGCCCAACATGTTATCTTTATATTACTGGATCTAAATAGTGAAGCTAAGGTGACATGCCACTTGCTTGGATTTAGGAAGCAAGACAGCTATAGTTAACGAACAGATAACTCTTCTCCAAAAAGACCTAGATAATAGCTAATTTATAATTATTTTTATATTTTCCCTAAAATAAACTTAATTAATTTTACTCAAAGGTATACAATTCTTGAACTCCATCATTTAGCCCCTAACAATAATCAAGCAAAGCAAATAGCAACTGCCTAATATTTATTGAGTGGGTAGATGATAGATAAATATAACACACCTAAGATAATAATGACTCTCTAAGTATACTGAAAATTATTTTTTTAAATTATTATGATAATATATCCTCTATATCTAGGCCCAGAAATAATCTGAATACTTTTTATCAATAATAATATTAATAAATCAAATGTGTTGCATATTTACAGTGTACTAAGTAGTACATGAAATGCTTTACATGTTTAACCTCATTTATTCCTCATAACAGCCTATGAGGTTATGCATATTTTCCTCATTTAAAAAACTAAGGTTTAGAGAAGCTTCAGACTTAGAGAAGTGGCAAAATCATATTTGCAGTAAAGAATGGTAGGTATGGGAAGATAGATATTCCTGTTCTACCACTCACACTTTAAACACTTTCCATATTAGAGTTTCTGTTTACAGCATTTTTAGATATTTTAGTGAGGTATGAAGGATGAACTGAACAGTTATTAAGTGGGGAAAAAACTGTTTTAATTCATCATAGACTACAGCAAAGCTGAGAAAACTGTATAAAAATCCAAAGGGTCAACTGCAAAAATCAGGAACTTCATAGTTTCTAATGTGAATAGATAAAAAGATCAGCTTGAATTTTAGAGTGTATAGACATTTGCTTTGTTACTTTCTACCAATAAAAGTTTTGAAGTACGATTGTTTTTCACAAGCACATCTTAACAAAACAAGTTCATTGACCATTAGTGAAATGCTTGGTACATAGTGTTTAATATTTGTTATGTGAATAAATAAATAAATATTTTTCATACCTAATCAGGATATTTGACTAGGTTATTTGATGCTAACAGCATTTAATGAGGCTGTCTGATGCTGACAAATTTTCCACTGCTAATTTTACAATAGAAATGATGTCAATTTTTTAGCCATCATTTTAAGTGATATAGTGAGAGTAAAGGAGTGCAGCATGTTTAAAGGAAAAAATACAATGTTTGGCAGTGTTAAGAGAAAGTCTACTTTGGACAGTTGGTATCATCAGAGATAATGGACACAACAAAGGAAATAATTTACAAAACAAAAAGTCAGCCTACAGATTGGGAGAAAATATTTGTAAACCAAATATCTGATGAGGGTTTAATAATTAAAATATAATCATACAACTCAACAGCAGAAAACTGAATAATATGATTAAAAATGGGCAAAGGACTTGAAAGAACATTTCTCAAAAGAAATAAAAATGGGAAACAGGTATATGAAACAATGATCAATGGCACTAATTATTAGGGAAATGAAAATCAACATTATAATGAGATATCACCTCATTATGATGTTTGTCAAAAAGACAAGAGGTAGCAAGCACTGGTGGGTATAGAGAAAGAAAATCCTTATACACTGTTGTGGGAATGTAGACTGGTGCAGCTGTTATGGAAAACAATATGGAGTTTCCTAAAGAAACCAAATAAAACTACCATGTAACCCAACAATCCCTCTTCTGAATGTTTAGTAAAAGGAAATATAATCAACACCTTACAAAGATATTTGCATTCTCATGTTCATTGCAGCATTATTCACAATAGTCAAGATATGGAAACCACCAAAGTGTCTTTTGAAGAACGGATATATAAAGAAACTCACACACACACACACACACACACACACACACACACACACACACACCAAATATTCTTCAGCTTTGAAAAAGGGAGATCCTGTCACTTGAGACAATGTGGAATAACCTAGAGGACACTAAGCTAAATCTAAAAAAAAACAAAAAAAACAAAACCAAATCCCCAAAACAAAATAATAAATATATAAATTGAGCAAAAAAGTGATTATTAGGGGTAGGAGAAATAGGAAGATGTAGGTAAAATATTACTCAATTAAATAGGGTGAGTAAATATAAAGATCTAACATATAAAATGAAGACTATAGTTAATAATATTGTATCATTGTAATGGTTAATTTGAATAGTGAACTTGATTTGATTAAGAGATGATTAAGGGGATTCTGGGTGTGTCAGTGAGGGTGTGTCTAGAAATGACTGGCATGTAGGATAGCCAACTGAAGTGGAGACTCTCCCTAAGCATGGGTAGCATCATCCAATAGGATGATGGCTTAGATGGAATAAAAGTTGGAAGAATAAGGAAGCAGCACCAGACGCAAGCTCCATTTTTCTTGAATGGGTTCTTTATTGCTGCTGCAATCCTCTGAGGATATTGTACTCTCACTTCTTCATTCCTCCAAAGCGGACTCTGCCAGTGATTCTCCAGGGTATTTCCAGAAGCCTTTAGTCTCAGACTAGGGTATCATGGTTGATTCCTCTTGTTCTGGGGCTTGGGCTGCACAGCTACTGGTTCTTCCAGCTCTCCAGCCTGCAGACAGCCACTGTGGACTATCCAGCTTCTGTTGCATAAGCTAACCTAATAAATCCCCTTTTTATAATTGTACTTTCTGTTCCTCTAGCGAACACTGACTAATACAATCATATACTGAAAACTTCCCTACAGACAAGATTTAGGCACTTTTAACACCAACAAACAAAACACAACAACAAAAAATAAATAAAAAGGGAAAAAAGAAAAAGGAAGGAAGAAAAGGTAACTATTTGTGTGTGTGCATGTGTATGAATATATGTATAAACATCATGTAGAACTTACACATATACAATAAAAAAGGCTAGTAGGTACTAATAATTATGGAGACTGTATACAGTATTAAAATGTTTTGGAAACTCAAATAAGAAAATCATGTTTTTACATTTACATTTTTTACAGTAAAGACCATAACTATCAAAAGATTCACTATATTTGTTATCACGTGAATTGTGAATTGTTACACACCATACTGAGATGTGTGCACAAAAATCCTTGATTGAAAAAACGAATTCCACAATCAATAATTTAATTTCCTTAGGGTTAATATTTGAATCTGTTGCAAATTGGGCTTTAGTAAAAGAAAGAGTAGTAACAACAATGGAACACATAATATTTGTGAAATAATAGGATGAATAAGAAAAAGACATTCTCAAGAAGTTTGTGATCTATACTTGACAGTGTACTCATAATCAATAAAAAAGTCACGCATTTGGTTTATCCATGTTTATTTATAAGTGATATACATGGGCTCTAAATCTATATAGCATATATTAGTGAAGTATATTTTTTCTTGTTTTGGATAAAAATTAAAGAAATAAAGGCTTTACAGTTTTTCCCACCCACAATGGATAGCTGCCACACTAACCTGGCCTGGACCTATTTTAGAAAGAGCAAATATAGGGCACACTTAAATAGCCTTTGCAGATAGCTAATCACTAAAATGATGACAGCACTCTTTCTTTCAGAACCAGAGAATGCCCTTAGAATTCTAAACACAACATGGTCTTCTGTCAGTTACTACTGAGCTGTCAGAGTCAGCATACAAATTGAAACAGATTTGCCATCTCAGGTCCACATTAATTTTACACTTTCACAGAAGCAGGATGAGCAATCCAGCTGTTTAACATCCACTGAAGCAGTTAAGTATGCTGGTCTTATTTTCTGAAAACCTATATAAGGACAAAGTAATTTTAAACCACTATATTTACTGAGGGATGTCCTCAGCTCTATTAACTCTAGTTACAGATTTAGCTATCCAGATTTAAAGAGACAAGTATCCTTACGGTCTTTTTCATTCAGTCAAACTAAACTGATCTTTCATCAAGACTGTATTTTAGTTGTGTGTGGTGGCACATGCCTATAATCCCAACAACTCAGGAGGTGGGGGCAGGAGGATTGCAAATTCATGGCCAGCCTCAACAAATTAGGGAGACACTGTTTCAAAATAAAATTTTAAAAAGGGCTGGGGATATAGCTCAGTGCTAGAGTGTTTGCCTTGATTCAATCCCCAGTACAGTGGAGGAAGGGAAGAGTGCTTTTTATTTTCTTTTTTAATGGTAGAGGTATAACATGTAAGAGCAGGATAAAAGAAAAGTAAGGGGATACTTTGTTATTTGAAGGAATTGTGGTTCATATTGTGTGAATAACCTACTCCCTACTTGGTTTGTACACTGACCTTCATGATTCTTTCTCTTCTCTCCCTTTAAAAGAAAAAAAAAAAAGAAAAGAAAAGAAAAGAAAATTGAGTAGGATATTTCCCATTGCCCTTACGTTTTAAATAAACCCAAAGTAGATTAAGTATCCCCACATTTCAAAGAAAGGAGAAGATACCTGGAGACAGATACTGCCTCCTCAGGGCTTATTAAGAAATGGCCTCTTTCTGCTACCTACAATTCTCTTCAGTCTTTATATGCTGAGAATGAGAATTTGAAGATCAACTTCCAAAATACTAGTTGCTGGTCTAGATGGGAGTACTCCCCACCTCTCTCTCCCACTACCAAATAAAGACATACCAAGAGACTCACTTGCAAAGACTAGATTTTTTTTTTCACTTTCTTTTTTGTTAATTTAAGTTGTTATACGTGCTTTTAGAGTACAATTTCTTTCATATTATATATAGAGAGCACAGTTTTCCAAGTCATTGGTTTTACACAAAGTATTTTCATACCATTTGAGCTTTTATACATGCACTTACTATATTGATGTCCAACTCCTTCTGCCATTATTTCTATCCCCTTGCCCCCTTCCTCTCACTCCCCTTGTTTTATTTAACATTCCTTCATTCTTCTCATCCCCCCTCCCTTGCCACTATAATTCAGTATCATCAATCGACCTTTGGTTTTCTGGGATTGGCTGACTTCACTTAGCATTATTTTCTCCAACTCCATCCATTTACCTGCAAATGCCATGATTTTATTCTCTTTTAGTGCTGAGTAGTGTTCCATTGTGTATATATACCAAAGTTTCCCTATCCATTCATCTATTGATAGGCATCGGGATGTTTCCACAATCTAGCTAGGCAGGGTTGGGTAGGGGGAATATAACTGTTCTGGGTTGAATTGTGTATCCTATAAATTCATATGTTGAAGTGCCAATCTCCACTACTGCAAGATGTACCTTAATTAAAAATAGGGCCCCAGTAGATATAATTAGTTAAGATGAGGTCATTATAATGGATCATAATCTGACTGGCATCCTTATAAAAACGGGAAATGAGGGCACAGAGGCACACGGAGGGAGAACTCCATTTGAACATGAAGGCAGAGGTTGAGGTGATATGTCTACAAGTCAAGGGGCATTAAAGGTTGCCAGCAAGCCACCAAAATCAAGGACAGAGGCATATAATGTACTCAATCTATAATCCTCAGAAGGAAGAAAACCTGCTGACACCTTGATCTCAGGCTTCTTAGCCTCCAAGAACTGTGAGATAATACATTTCTATTGTGTAAGTTGCTCAATCTGTGGTTCTTTGTTATATCAGCCCCGGAAAAATAATACATTGACTAAAGAGCAGTGGAACACTCTGCACTCTTGCTGTCTGGAAGAGTAAGGGTGCAAAGAAAAGATGCTGTAGATTCTTATGAGTTAAGCAGACACCATTCCGATGGATGCTGGATTTCTAACTCCAAAGAGGTTGTGAACTCTAGAGTTCACATCCCTCAATCTATAAGACAACCAACACTGGAACACACATAGAGGCAGTCATATCCATGGTCAGTCAGTATTAGAGAAACAGAAATATGTAACAGTGGCTTATAATTCCATGTCCAGCAAAGTAAAGATTTCTGTACCTTCTCTCCAATTCAATCTTCCTGTTCAAATGCTACAGGAATTAGAATCAGAAAAGGGAGAGGCAGGAGCAGAAGGAATGAAAGAACTGCATGGTATATCCAGTGATGGGGTAGCGGTGAAGTGAAACAGAATGAGACAAAATTTTAAATTGAAGTAGACTAAATGAATTGCTTAATTATGGAAAATAAAAAATGATTGGCTTCCCATTACATTGTTAGAGATCAGCTTTCTAGCAGTGATGATACAACTGGAAGCAAGAGCTCAGGAAAATGAAAACATTTCACACACCACCTCCACTGCTTACACCCAGAGGCTGATGCAGGTGTCCTGGGGCCTAAAGCTTACACAATTTAGGAGCCCAGCTTAAAACAAAACAACAAATTGCAAGCACAAATCTCTTTTTACTGTGGACCTTTTATTAAGGTCTCATATGGTACAAAGATCTAAGGTTTGGGGAAATACAGGCTGCCACAAGAATGAGAAGAGAACTTAATTCAATAATAACCACAAAGGTTTACCAAAGATCTGTAGTCATTTATAACAAAATTAGTAGTTTGCCTGAAGACATTGTCATTTAGCAATGGCATACAATCTATGACAATAACTTGCTGTCTTGCTTTCTTTAAATGTATCCTCATGTATCAGCAGTGATGCATTTAGTCAGCATGAAGAGAAAGCCCAGGATCTTATGAAGATTATAAATAATAAAATTTTAAATCTTCAGGGGATTTTCTTAGTGATTTTTTTAAAGGAAAGTAGATAAAATAAAAGGATAAGGTCAGTATGATGGATAAGAAAACTTAAAAATTTTAAAGCTTTAAGAAAATATTTTATAGGACAAATTTATATTATCAATGAGCTGCTGGATTTTTTAAAAATATTTATTTATTTACTTTAGTTGTACACAATACAATGCATTTACGTTTAAGTGGTGCTGAGGATCGAACCCGGGCCGCGCACGTGCGAGGCGAGCGCTCTGCTGCTGAGCCACAACCCCAGCCCTGGATTTTTTTTTTTTTTTTTTTTTTTTCCCTTTACATCTGTGACTTGGGGAAAATGAATAACCATCTTAATACATTATTATAATAATACTGTATTAACAAATTAAAAATAAAAAAACAAATAATAATATCTGTAGATGCTGAAAAGGCAACTGAAAACACCTAGTACTCTTTCTTTTCTTTTTAATTAATTATTTTTAGGTTGGTGATGGGCATAATACCTTTGTTTTATTTATTTATTTTTATGTAGTGCTGAGGATTGAACCCAGTCGTCACATATGCTAGGCAAGTGCTCTACCACTGAGCCACAACCCCAGTCCTCCAGTATCCTTTCTTAGAACATTAGAATGATGTTCTATAATCTTAATGAAAGATATAGATCAGAAACAAGATAGCAATATTATATGTAAATACAAAACAAGAACCCCAAAAAAATCTTTGTTAAGATTATGAGTAAGCAGGGCATGGTGGTGCACATCTGTAATCCCAGCAGCTCGAGAGGCTCAGACATGAGGATGGAGAGTTCAAAGTGAGCCTCAGCAACAGCAAGGTGCTAAACAACTCAGTGAGACCTTGTCTCTAAATAAAATACAAAATATGGCTGGGGATGGGGCTCAGTGGTCAAGTGCCCTTGAGTTCAATCCCCAGTAACCCCCTCCCCGCCAAAAAAACAAAGATTATAACATAAACATATCCAAAATCATCACTACTTTTCAATAGGACATCAGTTTACCATTACTGGTAGGAAGTCTTATCTAATGCAGTAAGACAAGGAATAAGGGATATAAATATTAGGAAATAAAAGAAACAAATGATAGTTATTTGCAGAAAATAAGATGTATCCGTAGATGGGGATATAAGAGGACAAGAGAATTAACTGAAAAACTAATAATAAAAGGTTATGCAAGATGATTAGAATAAAAATAAATACACAGAAATTAAGGGTTTCCTAACAAAACAACAATTACCAATTAGAAAAAAAAATAATGGGAGAAAGGATTCTATTCAAGAAAGTAATAAAAACTATAAACTAGGGATGAGCTTAATTTAAAAAAATTTAAGACGTGCAGAAATTATGTATGACAGAGTGGGTGCTGTAAGATCAATGGAAGAAAAAAAAAAGAATGTTCAATAAATGTTCCAGGAAAAAGTTATTAATGTGATAAAAGTTCAAAAGTATAAAAACCAATTCCTGGTGAATTAAGAACTTAAATATCAAGAATAAAAACTTTAGGCTCCTAGTAGAAATATCTTGAGACCTTGGGGGAAGGAAATCAAACAAGAAACAAGAAGTGTTGGCTATAAATTAAAAGACGGATAGGTTTGCAATATTAAGATTATAAATTTATATTATTATAAATATAAGATTATAAGTCTTGTTCATCCCAAGACTTTAAAAACCAAAAGTGAGAAGACTAGTTGTAAGTCAAAAGAAGATATACTATCAACAACATATAAAGAATTCTTATATATCAATAGGAAGAGAAAACCCAACTCAGTTGAATAGTGAGCAAGAAATATTAAAAAAAAAAATAAAGAATTTCACACAAGTATTAACATGTATCACTACAGACCTAGGAAAAAAATGTTCAATATCCCTGGTAATGAGGATATGCAAACCAACCATCTTATCCTCAATTCCATGACAATAAATTAAAAATGGGGCAATACCAAGTATTAGGCAGAATGTGGATCCCTCAAGATTTCATTTATATTGCTGTTGGGATATGGTTTGGCAATATTTGCTAAAGTTGAACATTTATACACCCTAAATCCCATATGTTCCACTCCTAGTTTTATACCAAAGAGGAAGCTCTGATAAAGAATAAAAGAAAGTATACTGTAATGTTCATAGCAGCACAGATATCAATAGCAAACCAAACCAAGCATATCCTTTATTTAATAAGAGATTGAATCCCAATACTATCCCTATTGTGACCCCAATGTATCTCCACATTTAGGATATTTAGCAATATGGAAATAATACAATAGTCAAACAGATGAACTATAGCAACAATCTGGAAAGATATTAGTAACATAATGTTTTCATTAAAAAGTCCCCAAGGAATATATTAAATGTTCTTTCTAAATGAATGGAGAAATGACTAAAACTTAGCAATATGTGTGAAAGCTAGTTCTCTCTCAAATAAGCTACACATTCACTGCAATTCCAATTGAAATGTCAGCACATATTTTTCTTTTTTGGGCTATGGGGGTTGGGACAAATTGATATTATAGTTCTTTGTAAAAATAAATAACAAGAATGAAAGGCCAAACACATTTTGAAAGGAAGATCTAATTTGCTACCTAAGAGAAAGATATTAAAATCTATTATAATTAAAATACTGTGGATTCTGACAAAGGGATAAAACAACAGATCCATGGATCAGAAAAGGAATCTAGAAAAAAGACATCTAGACAGATGATAATGAAAGGTACCTTTCAAATCAGTGTGAAAAGAATAGACCATTCAATAAAAATCTTTGAGATAACTGGCTTTACTGCTGCAAGAAATCTTTTTTCACACAACCCAAAACTAATTTCAGATGAAGACTTAAATTTAAGGTCTTCCTAAGCATGATATAAGAGCTAGAAATTGCAATGGAAACGACAGATTAAACAATACAAAAATTAAAAGTCTCAAATAGTAAAACACCTTGAACAAATTTGGAAAATATTTAACAGCATCTATCAAAACATGAAATTTGAATTATCTTTCAATTCTGTTTATAGGAACCAATCCTATAGAAATACCAGCAAAAGCAAATGAACATAGACATTTGTACAAAGATATCTGACACAAAGTTGGTAATAGCAAAAATCAAAAACACTCCAAGTGTGCTCATATATTATTTGCATTCATAAACACATATACATACATAATCTGGAAGGATAACTATGAATAGTTAACTGTGATGCAATGTGCAGAAAATATTATATTTCACCAAATAATTGTTGCCATTGCATTATCATATATTCACAAGTTTCTGTGCATCCTAATTTTGCACCAAAGACAGTTTAGTAATAAAATTTGGCATAAAATCTGTGATGATTATGTGGTGAAATACAGTAGCAGAATTACTGGGGTGGGGAAAAAGGAAAAGCTTTTATATGTGGACTTGGTTTAAATCTGTTAGAAGAAGTGCTATTATTTTTATTTTTAATTAAGATTTTACTTAAAATATACTTACATAAAAAGTATAATAGATACAAAACCATATATCAGGTTAGCAAGAAACTTGAAGACTTATTCAGTTAATTTTTTTTTGCCTTCAAATAGGATTTATAAGACTTGGTGAAAAATAAGAATTTATTTACGACGTCCCACAAAGAAGATCCAAAGACACTAAGTTTTATAGCCAAACACCAATGAATTTCTTCTGTTTAACTAAGGATCTATCTAATCACTTAATGGATAGGCAAAATAGTGAGTGACTATTTTCATATATGTTTCACATTTCTGTTCCTCAATGTCTTTAACTTTTCTTCACAATGTTATATTCTAGACTATCTAGCACCAAAAAGCTTCAAACATTTTTAATTGTAGCACACAGAAGACAATATAGTTCTCAAATAACAACTGCAAACTAAAATAGAAAATTATTGAACATTTCTTATATGTTTAAGGTTCTATTGTACATGTATGTTAATACAGCACCCAGTAGCTTCTTATTTACTTTGACTCCTAGAGCAAAACCTAAATATATGCATATGGCTTAGTCTTTCTACCTTTATTTATATAGATTTTTTTTTAAACTAGGAATTCTCTATCTGCATTTTTATTTTTCCCAATGTTTGTGAGATGTGCTTCCTAGGACTTAAAAATTGTATATGCTTCTGTTAATACAGATTGAGCTTCTCTAATTCAAAAATCCAAAATTGAAATCCCCCAAATATGGGCCTTTTTTGAGCATAAAGAATGTCAAAAGAGGGCTGGGGTTGTAGCTCAGTGGTAGAGTGTTTGTCTTGCATGTGCGAGGCACTGGGTTTGATCCTCAGCACCACATAAAAATAAATAAAGATACTGTGTGTTCATCTACAACTAAAAAAATATTTTAAAAAATGACAAAAGTGGAAAATCCCACATCTAAACTCATGTGATGAATCCTTGTCAAAATGCAAGTGCAATAAAAATACTGCATAAAATTACCTTTAGGCTAAATGGGTATGATATATATATATGTGTGTGTGTGTGTGTGTGTGTGTATACATATACATATATTTATATATATAAAACAAATGAATTTCATATTTAGACTTGGGCATCATCCCCAAGAGACCTCATTATGTACATGCAAATATTCCAAATTTTGAAAAAAGTATGAAATCTGGAACACTTCTGAACTCAGGCATTTTGAATAAAGTATATTCAACAGTAGCTATTTCTATAGTTAAGCCTGTAGTATGGCAACACACCAGGCATAACATTAGATTTCTAAGAGTAATTTGGTTATGATTAGTTCATAATGTAACAAAACAAAATAAATAAAAATAAAAGTTTAAGGAAGAAGAGTAGCATAAACTGCCAGGAACTATGAGGTATTAAACGACAGGTATGTGGAAAGGTCTATAATGGGAAGGCAGTATTGAAAATGGGCAGGGAACTGCCATGTTGGTAAGGAAATAACATCACTATTATAGGCCTAGAAAATGCCTTAAAATACAGATCATTCTTCAGTAGCAAAATAATTGTCTTAAACTTTTAATACAGTATTTTTTTTTAATTTAGGACTATCATCCATCAGTTGATGACAAATATCATATGGGGCCATATGCTCAACAGTTATTTGGTATCAGGATCATTCATCAATGTTTACACAATGAAATATTCCATTGCTTTCCATTATTTTATTAAAAACAGGTAGAAGACTGAAAATGAAAATGCTGATACCACAGAAAAGCAGCTTGGGCCTTATCAAACTAATATTAGTTTAACTGAAACAAAGATAAGAATTGCCAGCTCTACCAGAATTAGACTGTCATTAGCTTCAGTGAATAGTCTCTATTCAATTGAGAAGGGAAGGGGCAAAGAAACACAATTAAGAACCACATACCAAGTCTTTGTGTAATGACGTGGGTAAGCATACTCGCATCTTCGTATAATTCCCTATCCTTGAGTGAGGGTAGGACCTGGAATCTGTCATATGATGGGATAACCACTCTATTGACTGGTTCACATTACATGGTAAAGATGATGCTTTAGTCACTATCATGATATTGGTGTGTTAAAGCGAACTCCATGATAGCTGAAAAGAGTAAGATTCTCTTGCTGGCTTTGAAGAAGTAAGCTGCTGTTGTGAGAGAGTCATGGGAGAAGGACTTAAAAGGTGGCCTTTAGGAGCTAAGAGTAACCCTGGCCAACAACTAGCAAAAAACAAGGGATCTCCATCCTACAACCTTAAGGAAATGAATTGTGCTGACAGCCTGAAGAACCTTGAAAGAGGACTCTGTGTCCCAGATGAGAACATAGACTGCCTACTTCTTGGTTTTTGGCTTTGTAATCTGAAGTAGAGAATCTCAACTTGACTCTGCCTAGTGTTCTGATTTGTGAAATAACAAATGAAGACTGTTTTAACTTACTAAGTTGTAGTAACTGATTATATAGCAATATAGAATTAATGTAGTATGCTAACACAAAAACACTGAGTTTGAGTAAAAACAGGTGAGAGATAAACAAAGGAACTAGTGGAGAAGACTGCTTTTTCAGAAATAGAATTAAAATAGATCCTTCCATTAAAAAAACTAAACACACACACACACATACACACACAGAAAAAAAAATACTAAATACCTTTTGGTATTTAAAACAATAAGGACAGAGAGAGTAGCTAAGGCTAATCTGAAAAAAGAAGGGTTATCTCAAGAGTACATCATATTTGTTTTTCTGCAAAGAAAAACTATCATTTATTAAGCATCTTCCATATGTTCTGTTGGATACTTTCACATTTTGTAGAGATGGAAAAAGTTGTTTTTAAATGTTATTATTTCTCTTCCAATATAACAAGAAATCATATCCTTTAAAAGTTTAGAAATATATTTTTAAAACAAAATGCTATTAAAGCTAAGAGAATAAAAAGATCATTAAACTTATAACATTAATTTATTGGTAACTATGTGTAAAATTAATGTGTTCAGTGTAAGTATGCATATATTTGTATCTACACAGATATATATAAATATATAAACACTGTATATTATTACTATAAAATGTTTTTATATTAAGGTATGATATACAAGGATTAGTGTTTTATTCAGTAAGCTCAGAGCATATAAAAGGGCCTAGTGCTGAAGTGTTATTATATTCATATAATATAATTTTATTTTGAGGATACATGTACAGGCCTGGCCTTTATGATGCTTTTCCCATTTAACCTCTTAAAATGATCCCTAATTTTTGTGTGTTGTGTGTGTGTGTGTGCACCTGTGCACGCGCATACAGTATACTTTCGATATAAGAATCAACCTGATGTCACACTTCACCTTCTGCATAAAGAAAAAGGACTTTCAAACAACATTACACCATCAACCTAGAAGCTTGCCAACAGGTTTTTTTTCGGTGTGTGTGTGTGTGTGTGTGTGTGTGTTTCTTCTTGTTTGTTTTAGCAAAATGGAATATTCTTCTTGAACTTTTTACTACAGTTAACACATATTCAGAGAAGTGTGCATATAATAAGTACATAGATCAATAAATTTTCATAAATGGAATTTATACAGGTAACCAGCATTTAGATTAAAACAACAACAACAACAACAACATTACCACATCCTGAAGCTTCCTTTGTACATTCTTTGCAGTTATTATCCTATAGAGATAATCACTATCTTGTCTTCCATCATTTATCCACTATGTTTACCAAGCAGTAGTTGTTATTTTTCATTGCTATGTAGAATCCCACTGTGGGAGCAAACCATAATTTATTCATTCTACTGCTGATGAGTATTTGGGTAGTTTTTTATTTTAACTGTTTAAACAGCACTATTGTGAGCATTTATTGTACAAGTCTTTCAATAAACTTATGCATGCACTTCTGTTGAGTACATAAATGGGAGAGGACTTGTTATGACATAACATTGCTCAGCTTTATTTGAAACTACCAAGTAGTTCTCCAAAGTAAATGCAAAAATCTAACAATAGTATGTGAAATTTTCTTGTTGTTCTAGATCCTTGGCAATAGTTTGTATTTTCTGGTTTTCTCATTTTAGACATTTTGATGGGGGTAAAGCCATTGGGTATAAATTTCTCTGATGACTAAGGAAAGACTGAATGGCCATTTTGATTGCCTCTTTTGTAAAATGAATATTCCAGTCTTCCCCTTATCTCACTGATGTGTAGGACTTCTTTATATATTGTGATTGGGTTATTAAAATTTTTAAATGTCTTTTTTCAGGCTATCAGAGAAAATGGAACATAAATAACGTCTAGACTAAACCCAAAGAGCCTTAAAAGTTCCTATTCTCCTGTAGCACAGGTTTGACAGGGAAAAATAGCAAGAAAAAGTCTACCTTTAAGTAAAATGAAAATAGGCTTACAATTTCTGACACTGGGACAAACCTACCAGAAAGCTTTAAAAAATCACTGCCACTTTAGAGCAATGAAATCACCACACCCTTTAAGTTCACTATTGCTTGTTAGCTAAAATTGTTAAATACATTTTGAATTTTATTCATAGTTAAGATGCGCTGCTGAGAAAAACTTGTAAATAACTGGTTGGATTTTCCTTTTTTTTTAGGGGGGGCGGTACTGGGGATTGAACTCAGGGGTACTTGACCACTGAGCCAAACCCCCAGTCCTATTTTGTGTTTTATTTAGAGACAGGGTCTCACTGAGTTGCTTAGCGCCTTGCTTTTGCTAAGGCTGGCTTTGAACTCATGATCCTCATGCCTCAGGCTCCCAAACTACTGGGATTAGAGGTATGCACCACCTCACTGGCTGAATTTTCCTTTTAAAGAAGACCATAAAAAAGAAAAGAATGGCTGGGGATATAACTTAGTTGGTAGAGTGCTTGCCTCACATGCACAAGGCCCTGGGTTCATTCACCAGCACCACACACACACACACAAAGAAAAGGATGACTTTTTGTTTTTAGATACCCTTCTATTTAAACAAAACGAAACAAAAATAAAGTAGGGTCATCAAGGGTTGACCTAAGCAGTTCCACTGAGGCATAATGAACTAACAGTATACTTCTACTAGGATTCTGCCTTTTATGTTCCAATAAATTCCTTATTCATAGTACATTTTGATCTTGTGTAGTTAAAAAGATTTCCAAGGAAGACTAGGTTTCATTTCTTGTAACAATAGCAGTAACTCCTAGGATTTCTTCTTTATACCATGTTTTTGTTCTGGTTAAAAAATGATCTATATCATCTCTCACAGATGACAAGAGAATGGCATGGGCTCCAATGTAGTGGGGGGAAACTTTTTTTTTTTTTTAATTTGCCTATTTAAGTTGATAACCAATCATTTACTGAATGTTGTTTTTGCAAAGGAAGGGAATAAAAAAAACAATAAAAGTACATTTCAAAATTTTGACAGTTACAGCTGTATAAATATTAACAAGTAAAATGATGCTACTTGTAAAATAGTATGATATGTATTGTTTCAGGAAAATATAGTGACATTTCACTGAACGTCAAGTGGAGGTAAAAGGCTTCAAAGGAAATTTCAGGTCGTATGTAGCAAATCATATGGACAATAAAATAAAAATTTTAATAATTAATTAAAAATGTCCTTATATTTCAGCTGTGTAATAATATTCATTAAAAGCAGACCAAATACTACGTGATACAATTCCTCTATCATACGCTTGGTTTCCCATACTTTGAAAAAAATGCTGATTAAAAGTATTCTATAATCATACTGAACAAAATCTTAGAAATGAGCTCTTAGTACACAAGAGATGATCATCCTTCCCTGTTAACAGACATCATATTCTTCTTCTGTCCTTTGACTGAACAAACCTAATTCTGTGTTCTCACACAGGCTAGATTTTTTTTTCTGTGTGTGTGTGTGTGGCTCTTCTTGCATTTTGACATATCACTTCTCTTTTTTATTCTATTTCCTTTATTTACTTGGCACTTATGTTCTGGAAAGGGAACTACTGAAATAGGGATCTAAACATCTTATTTTTCCTATCTGATTCAGGAGACCAGAAATCAAGTCAACCACACACAACTCATTTGAAGTATTTTGGCCTAAAAAAAAAGTTTTTCTAGTCTTCATATAAACTAAAGGCAGTAGGAAGTTAACTATACAGTACTACTGTCATGTTTTTCAAAGGTACTTCATTATCTGTGGAACTGGATTCAAGTTATGAGAGTTGGCAACTTGTCCAATAGGTTAGCTATCATAGGTGACATATGACAGATGATCTGAATGATGCCAGTTTGATCCTGGCAGCTCAAGTTGCTTACTTTCTAAGATTTGCCATATGAAAGAGCAAATGAAATCAGATAGTTTTTCTTCTTTAAAGAACAGGACCATATAGATCTGAACTAATTTTTCAAAGTGCTGTTTCAATAACTCATTTACTCATAAAATACTATAAACCTGAGAATGACAGAAATGTGTAGTTCCATGAGAGTCAAATAGTGACATAATCCTCTAGTTCCCTCTTCACATGTTTAAGTTCATAGTACTTCCAATTACTTAATAATAGGGGGTGAGTAGGGGCAAAGAAGGTGCCAGAGAAGACAAAGATCTTCATCTGAATTTTAATTGCTGATCCAGTTAAATCTTTCTTGTCAAGTATGTACAAAATATTCTGAATGGCATTGCTTAAGCTTTCCAGACATAAACTCAAATCATATTCACAATTAAATGTGGAATTCTGATAAATCACCAACACTTTAAGAAAAATTAGCAATAAAAAAATTTTATATTGCTGAGTCATGACCCATTTTCCCAAATCACTGTTCACCAGAATAAGAGGACACAATTTTTCCCCTGGGATTCTGCACTTAGGAATCAGATACTTTAAGAAAAGTTTATGCATTTCAAGTGCAAAAATCAGGTGAACCATATTTTGCAACAGTCATCTACTTTTCATTAAAGCTAATAGAATTGAAAACAAGAATAACCACAAACAACCACTAGAGAGCGTGAAAAGACAGAAGAGAACAAAAAGAATCTGTGACACTTTTCCTGTTTAGAGAACACCTAAGACCAAGAAGGGAGCAGAGGGGAAACACAATCCTATTGTCTGCACAATGGGATTTCCAGTGTTTCGAGTGCATAACCAGGTAAATTTAATGAATAATGAATTAATTTGACAGCTAAGAATATTTTACATGTCCAGACTAAAGTCCTTGTCCCTGGCCTTTTGCTTTCATTTTTGTTTAAAAAGATTTCATTCTTAGGGATTTAACTGGAATACAAAACACAGAATTATGTCCAAGACGAAGAAAGAAACTGCAGCAGAAAAGGAGAAATAATTCCTTTGAATAAGTCAAAGTTTTGATCAACTATAGCCAAATATAAATTTACAAGAAAAACATTATATTGCAGAACTCTTCACCCTTTTTGAAAATTTAATACATAAACTATGTTTATAGGAAGATATAGGTAGTTCATAGAAAAAATTTTTTCAAAAAACATCAAGGAAAAAAATCATGAGTAGTGAAAATGGGCCTGCCTCCAAGAAAACACTGATCAAAAGAAAACTATTTAATATACATGAGAATCTCTTTTCTCATCCCACTCATTTCACTCTACTCATTCCATTCCCATTTCGAATTTGTCTTTAGTCACAAAGTAAAGCACTTTATTATTGCTTTTCTCCACCCCAGAATGCATAAACTTGTATAATCTGACATACATATTCAGTAAATAAAAAAAGATTGTTTCCTTCTAATATTCTCTTCTTTCTAATACATGATAGTGAGTTTTATTATCATTAGGTTGGTTAATAAAATAGTTTAAGTCATTAAAGCACCAGCAGTAGATTAATGACTTCTGATTGTTTCTGGCATCAGGAAATACACTTAGGTCAAAGGCCCATCTCAATCTTTCTCCCTGTCACATAATGCACACACATAACATACCACACATACATCTATCAGGGCAGTCCTTTCACATATTTAAGGTAGAATAAAAGCTAAGAGAAAAATCTAAGCCCTACGTAATACAACATGAATACTTGTCAAGTTGAACAGAGCTCATTCTCATAGTCATCAGTCCTCTTACAAGCAGTGCACTTAAATAATGCCTTCTCCAGTAAGACAAACAGTCTCTTGTTCCCTACTGGGTGGAGAATCCACTTTGCAATGGGTTTCCTGATAGCCCAGAGCAGTAATGAAACTATTCCTTATAACTCAGTGCCCATCTCACACAGACTTGTAAATCAGTACTGAACTTACACAGACCCGGCAGAAAAACTGGAATGAGCAGGTCAGGCTTTAATACAAAAGGACAACAGCATCCCTTCACTGTGCTTGCAGCCAAATCAGGCTAACTGGTTCCCAGGAGTTGTAAAGAGCCATGACAGATCCTTTAGACAGAGGCTATCTTTACTATTTAGCTCACTAGAATAGTGTGGCCTCTCTCATCGCCACAATGGTTTGTAGAAAAAAATGAAAGGGCAGCAACCTTTTTTAGAGAATAAATGAAAATGTATGAAGACAGATGTTCACTGTCTGTTGTGACTCTCAAGATCCTTCACTTAAGTCACCCCATAAAACATAATTCACGATATTCATGAGGTAAACTAACAGAGGACTCTAATAAATGGAAAAAAATCAATTTGAAAGAGTTTTAATTTCATATGCAGATATTCAGAATATGTCATAGCTATTGAGTTCATATAAAAACAACATATAAAGTATAGTTATTTTCTTTAACTGAAAGGTTTTTTTTTTTCCTTTTAATAAACCTTTTTTATCTATTTTTTATTTTGGTCAAGAGTATTATCAATAGACACCAATTCCTTATTATCTTCTCCCCATAAGATTTCTTTTTTTTTTTTTTTAATTGGTTCTTTTTACTTATGCATGACAGTAGAATCCATTTTGACATAATTACACGAGCATGGAATATATGTTGTTCTAATTCAGACCCCAATACCTTTCTTTCCCCTTCTCTCTCCCCACACCCTGCCCTCTTTCCTCTATCAATCTTTTGGTTTGCATTTGTTCTGTTTAGGCAATAATTCATCATTCCTGAGGCCAGTGAACCTAATATAGACATACCATAAAATCTAAGTGTAATTGGTACCATGTTAAAAAAATAAATAAAATAAACAGTGAATTAAGAAATCTAGGTTTTCATTTAAATCCTGTTCCTAACTCTGAACCTGACCAAGTATTATACTCCTCAGACCTCAATGTTCTCAATGAAAATGGAGAGATTGGACTTAGATAGTCTCTAAAGTCTCTTTCAGATTCAACTTTTAATGAGTTAATCAGTTAAAGTTTCTAACTTGTCATCTAAGGCAGAGAATATTAAAAAGCCAACCTTGAGCAAAAAGAGCAAGCAACACTCTCATTTGAATGCTCTCACTGTTGTCTAAAGATCTAACCTGTTGAACTCTGTGAATGACACAGATTGATTACATGTTACAGAGATTCAAGCAACACTGTGAAAATCTTGATTGTTAAGTATATTCTGTTTCTCTCAGCTGTACTGGTTATTTCATAAAGAATTCCAAGGCAGATCCAAAATAAAAATCCACTTCATATTACTAAAAGAACAAGTAAATGTTACAGCATGAACATTTTGCTATGCTCACTCTCTGTTTAATCTCAGAGGACTATATTTACTGGATTTTGTACCGAAATGCTGACAGATAATCCTCACACAGCATTTGTGTGAACATACACTAATGAAAACTAACCTATTTTTTAAAACCAATAATCACAAAGGTAAATAAATGCATTTGCATAATAAAAACTACATTGCATACTTTTAATTTTAATTTCAGATTCTAGGAACTCTTACCTGGGGTCTGCATTCTGTGAAGTTTCTGGATGTTGCTAACATGATCTTTCCGGCATGCCAGACAGAAACTCAAAACACTTTGTACACTGTTTTCGCCTGTGCTTGCTTTCGTGTTCTCTCTCTCTCCTTTTGCTCTCACTCTGTGCTTCAGACAGTTTGGAATGCAGAAAAGCCAGAGCCAATGCCAGTCAAACTCAAACCCACCCCCTGCCCTGTTCTTTTGCTAGAGAGCACTAAACAATAGCCACCCTTGCTTACTCACTCACTGCGATGTCTCCTTTTCAATAGCTCTGGTGCAGACAGTCTGGTCTACTTGGTCTACTGTAGTGATGTGATTTACCAAGCTAGGTAATTCTTTCTTCCTATCCCAAGGGGTGTGCAGGTGGGTGTGTGCTTCTCTGTGATTTAAGAAGTGATTTTATACACACACACACACACACACACACACACGTATTTTAGTTGTAGATGGACACAATATCATTGTTTTGTTTATTTTTATGTGGTGCTGAGGATCAAACCCAGTGCCTCACACACATGCACTCTACTACTGAGCTACAACCCCAGCCCAAGAAGTGATTTTTAAAAAAGTGATCTATTTCAGTTCTGTCATGTTTTAAGTATAGAAAAATAAAGCAAATATTGGATATTTTAATTTTCAATTTCGTGTGCTAAATGAAAATAGAAACTATTTGAAGTACAAAAATTTGGTAACTATTAGAGCTGGTATGAACACAGAAGTCTACCAACTCACATTACTATCTTTTAAACTACCTTATTTAAGCAAACTAATTTAACTTATCACAATGGAAATACATTACATTTAGAAAGGAAACAGAAAATAGTTTTTATTTCCCTAAAGACTTTCAGGTCTTAAACTAACTTCATTTTAAAATAAAGGATAATGAAAATTTATTTTATAACCAGTTCTACTACTTTTCTACTAAATATGACAAAATTATAGACAATGTCACTGTTCCCAGTCATCATTTTAGTTCGTTTTAAAATCAGACATATTTCTACAGTTTTTCTCCCCACTATATTCCAAAAATGGAAGGCAACAATGTAGTTTTCATCACTGGTATGATGACCTAACACATTATACAGTTTTTCAGTTGCTGAGGCGATCATGTTAGGATTGATCAATTAAAAAATTGAGTTTGAATCACAGTGGACTCTGCTTGCCTTTCAGGCAATAGAACAGAACAGACAAGAGAACATAGTATCAATCTGTTACCTGCTATTTAACCAACAGCTGATGGAATCACATACATTCTGTCTGCCTACCCATCAATATGCATGTTTGTGTGTATATCTTATAAGTAATATGTAACTCACACATTAGATAATCATATATACACACAGATATACATTTGTATATATATGTTAGTAAGGTATGTATGAATATATACATGTCCTTCAGTACTCTTTTTCCCCCTTCTCTTTTTCTCCCTAGATCTCAATTATTTAAATAATGCTTCTCTTTTAATTTCCTCATAATTTATATTTGGTGATCTAGTCCCAAATTCCTTTGGGAAACATGCTGCTTTAGTACTGCATTTTCCTCTGCTTTTACTTTTGGTTTCTTATTTCTATTTCAAATGAACTGCTCCTTTAATCCCTGCTGCTACTGATTTCAAAATAAAGGATAATGAAAATACTCCTATAAATCATAGGAGAAGAAAGGTATAAACTAAATTTATGCAGAAATGTACAAACTGAGAGACTGTGAAAGCTTAACAGTTCATAGATTTTTACCCTGTCCTACATGAAACATCAAAAACCCTTAAATCCTCTTCTTATCAAAGGTAATACAAACATATATCATCATTATTAACTGCCATTTACCATAAGCCTTAAAATAATGCAAATATTAATTTTATATGTTATTCCTCAGAATAATTCTAAAAAAAATAGGTCATGATTTTCATACTTCTATTCAAGAGTTAGAACTGAGAGCAGTAAGTCTGAGTTACAGGGGGAGAGATTTCAGTTTGATAAAAGGAACTCAGAGTCACTGAAACATGGAAGTAGCTTTTTGAAGGGTTTGCCTGCTACAAGAGAGTAAGCCCCTAATTCTTTGCAAACAGATATCCATTTGATGAACATGCTGTAGTGCAGCAATTCTCAAACGATACTAATGAGCAACACTACTAGTATTCTATTGATGAGAGAACAACCATTTCCCAAATGCCAAAAGTTTACATATATAATCTTCATAAATGTGCAATTTTCTTCTTAAATAAAAAAAAAAAGTTAGAATCCACAACTGCTTATTAACCTTCCAGAAGTCTAGAATGTTGCTAAATCCAGCTCAATACTATTTTCAGATATCTGAAGGTTAATTATAATAATATTTCATTGTATTCTGCAAAAACCACTTTTACTACCTTTAGTTCTAACACCTGAAGAAATCAGAGAACACCTGTTGAGGAAATAAATTTTTCTTAAATGCAAACACAATGTTATTCCATTATTCAACACTCTTCAAAGGAAATGAAATAGCATACCTCATTAATTTCTATGTTAAGTCTTTTGTACAAGTATGTATTCCTACTTTTAATGCCCTGTTTTATGCCTTCCAGTCTTGGTGTTGCTGCTTCTCTCTCTGGAAGTCCCTTTATGTCTGCATGTATACTTTTATTTATCCTTTCAAACCATTTTCTTCCTATGGCTTACCTCATTTCCTATCCATGGTTGATGACATTTCTCCTCTGTAACGTTTTTCTCAATCCCCCTTTTCCCCTTCACAGTCCTCTCATTTCACTTTACTGAACATTATATTAGGTACTGATATTTAATGACTCTTCCCTACCAGAATGTGAGATACATTATGGGGGTGAGCTAGTATCAGCAACTTTGATCTTGTTTCTCACTTATCTCAAGAGTTTAGAAAAATGCTGGACACTAGCAGGAACTTAATAAATGATATAAGTATGAATGAATGAACATATGGAAGGAAGCATATATTTTACTCATCAAACCTTTTTAAAAGTTTCTAGTCTTTGGTGTACTTCAGAATAACTTGAGAACAGGTAGCATAGCATACCCAGTTTCCCATGTCAGAGCCTAGCACTGGGTATGTTGTGTGATGAAACAATAACATTAAGGAATTCATCTCTGGCTTATTGGTTACAAGTAGCTAACTGAAATCAACATAATTAAAAAACCAAGGAAAAAGTTACTTCATTATTTATCCAATCAAGACCTACTGGTAATAGGTGAGATCCCAACCAGTATTAGCTGCTTCTCTGAGTAATTCACTTCACCTTCACTTTCTATGAACCCACAGCCAGGTGCTGCATGCATTGCCATGACCAGGAAAATGCAGTTTCTGAGGCAGAGACTGAAACAATCAACAAAATTTTAATCTTCTACAGCACTAGGGAGGAGTTCTCCAGAAAAGCTTGAGAAGTATTGAGTACCTGCTTTACTATTTAGCCATTAACTCAAGCTAAATCCATGTCAGTACAGAAAACCCCTCACTGGTTAGGAATGGCCTCATAGAGTTTGATGGAGTTTTGATCACACATTTAGAATACACAAATTGCCACCAACCATGTTCATTTTGTAAAGGTGAGGCCACTTAAGCCATTTTATTTCTGCAAATAAACACTATGTTTGGCTTTACATCTCTCTCCACATAGGGATTTGGGTAAAGTTGCTTCACTAATCCACTTTACATAGTCCTGACCCAGCACTGTGTTTAATACACTTTTACATTAGGCTTAACTGTATGAAAATGTATTTTTCTAAGTAAAAAATGGTTAAACTGGACTGGAGATGTAGCTTAGTGGTAGAACATGTGCTCTGCATGGGCGCGGCCCTGGGTTTGAGCCCCAGGAATGTGTTCCTTCCCCCCCCCAAAAAAATCAAATATCAGCAATAATAAATGAATTATAAGAAATAAGTACTGCATGAATGGTTGAACAAAATGACTTCAAAGCTTTCATCTAGTTCTTGGGATTCCACAACCTTGTAATTCAAACATACACATTTGTACATCATCAATTTCAATGCTTTGGTTACCAGCTTATCAAACTACTGCCTACCTATACTAATACTAATACTAATACTAATACTAATACTAATACTAATACTAATACTAATACTAATACTAATACTAATACTGTTCTTGTTATTCTTACCACAGTTTTAATTTAGTTATTCATATATTGGATGTCTCATCCAGATGGATGTAAGTTCTATGGTAGCAGGGACTACAGATTTTTGTTCATTGTTGTATCTGCAATGCTGAATGTACTGTTTGCTGCTACATAATAAAAATAAATAGTTGTGGAATAAACAAATGGTCTGAGTAAGAGTACATTCCTAAAGGCTATATCTAAGTGAGGTTCCAAATTCAGTATTAATAAATACTAGCTTTATTATTAAAAGGCTAGGAGATTTTTCTAGCTTTGAATCAATGAAATATTTTCATGAGTTCTGAAGAATGTAGACAGTATATTTCCCCCCATACCTTATAAAAGTAATAATGTTCTTTTGTTGGTGCAGGTAAAGAATTAAATGTGCTAGTCTTTAAGAAATCCTGAACCACAAATGCATGATTTTCTGAAAATCAAAGAGCCATAAAAATAAGCTACTTAAATATAATTAAAAGTTATTACACATCAATTTTAACTCTTATTGAACAAATTAACAAATAATCCTTGAACACCTATCTTCTTCTTTTCCAAGCTTAGACGCATCTCTGTAGTAATCAGGCTGAAGTGTACACTAGGCTGTGAACGTGCTGGTTCTTGCACTTATGTGCACTCCCTCTTTTGAATGGTTTCTTCTAATCATAAACAGTTTATTTTAATGTCTCCCATAAACAAGATTGGCATTCTGATTCTGTGATCTTCCCACTGCATTCTTTTTAGAGTTCATATTAGAAGAGGAAAATATTGTTTATAATTGGAATAACTGCCAAAGTCACCCACTTATTCAGAAATGCCACTAAAAATTTAATTATTATTAAATTTCATTTGTATGTGCGCACACACACACACACACACACACACACACACACTTCTACTATGATGAAGAGGCATTATAAAGACCAGAATATCTGCTAAATCATATGGTTAACATAGTACTTGTAAGTATTTAAAAAGGGCTCATGCCTAAGAAGTGACAATTATGATAACCACAGGTTTTTTAAACTTCTGGTTAAGAGTGTGAGCTTTACCTTGCTCTTCCAGCTAAGATGATTTAGTAGACTCCATGTCCTTAGATAGATAGAATGGCAATTGGTTGGGAGCAAGCGTTATGGGGAGAAGGCCAAATCAAAGATTAATCCCCTATCTCAACTTAGGCTTCCATGAGAATATAACCATATTTAAAAGAAAAATAAGCAAAACTTCTAAGCAGAAAAATACAAGGAAATCTCTTTCTAGTTTTTTCATCACATGAATAATAGCAGTCTAGAGGAATACAAGCACAACTTCTACTTCTATGGAAAAACTCATTAATAACAAAGGGCAACTTAAAGCATTTTGGGATATTGTTGGATAATAACTAACAAATACTATTTCTGAAAGTGCTTGCAGACTCAAGGACATATTGTGATATTGGTTCTCTTCATTTAAAAATAGAGCTTAAATTGTACTTTAAAAATAAGACCTTCACAAGAGAAGGAAATAAAAGGCATAAAAATAGGAAAGGAAGAAGTCAAATTATCACTGTTTGCAGATGATATGATCCTATACCTAGAAGATTAAAACAACAACAACACTAAAAGACTGCTAGAGTTAATAGCAAATTTGGCAAAGTAGCAGGTTACAAAATCAACATACAAAAATTAATATCTTTCCTATATACCAATAATAAATCTTCAGATAAAGAAATCAGGACAATAATTTCATTCATAATAGCCTCATAAACAAAAATAAACAAACAAATCAAAACCTTAGGAATAAATCTAACCAAGGAGGTGAAATCTCTCTACACTGAAAACTATAGAACATTGAAGAAAGAAATTGAAGAAGACACAAGAAGATAGAAAAACCTCCCATGTTCATGGGTGGGCAGAATTAATATTGTTAAAATGGCCATACTACTAAAAGTAAAATGTAAATTCAATGCAATCCTTATCAAAATGCTAATGACATTCTTTGCAGAACTAGAAAAAATAGTCCTAAAATTCATTTGGAAGAATAAAGACCCAGAATAGCCAAAGCAAATAGAAGCCAAAAAAGCAGTACTGGAGGCATCACAATACCTGACTTCTAATTATACTACAGAGCTATAGTAACTAAAACTGCAATGGTACTGGCATAAAAACAGACATATAGTCCAATGGTACAGAATAGGAGACACAGAGACAAACCCATACATTTTGTCTGATCCTTGACAAAGGTACCAAAAACATGTATTGGAGAAAAGAAAGCCTTTTAAACAAATGGTGCTAGGAAAACTGGTTATCCATATATAGAAGAATGAAACCAGACCCTCATCTGCACAAAAATCAACTCAAAATGAATAAAAGACCCAGAAACTGTGCAACTCCTACAAGAAAACATAAGGTTAACACTCCAGCATATAGTCACAAGCAATGACTTTCTAAATAGGACCCCTAAAGCTCAGGAAATAATGCCAAGAGTTAATAAGTGGGATAGCATCATATTAAAATTCTTCTGCACAGCAAAGGAAACAATTAGGATTGTGAAGAGAGAACCTACAGAATGGGAGAAAAATCTTTGCTAGTTACTCTTCTGACAGAGGATTAATATCTAGAATACATAAATAACTAAAAAAAAAAAAAAACCTTTACAACAAAAAAATCAAATAACCCAGTTAATAAATGGGTAAAAGAATTAAACAGACACTTCTCAAAAGAAAAAATACAAATGGCCAACAAATACATGAAAAATGTTCAACATCATTAGCAATTAGGGAAATGCAAATCAAAACTACAGTGAGAGTTCATCTCACACCAGTCAGAATGGCAGTCATGAAGAATACAAATAATAATAAATGCTGGAGAGGATGTGGAGGAAAAGGAACACTTTTACACTGTTGGTGGGACTGTAAATGAGTACAACCACTATGGAAATCAGAATGGAGGTTCCTCAAAAGACTAGGCATGGAACCACCATATGATGTAGGTATACCACTCCTTACTGATAGATTGGCAGGAACCAATAGGCTTAAAGGTCGCCAAAAGTTTGCCCTGTTCCACACTAAAGGGTCAAAAGTTCACCCTGTTCCACAGGCAGAGGGCTAAACGATTGCTCTGCTCTCTGGGCAGGAGGTTTTCATCATCCCCAGGCAGGAGCCAATAAGCTTCAAGGCTGCCCTCACCCCATGGGCAGGAACCAATAGGCTTTCAGGTCATCAAAAGTTCACACTGTTCCACAGACAGAGGGTCAAAAGTACGCTCTGCTCTCTGGGCAGGATGTTTCATCATCCCCAGGCAGGAGCCAATAGGCTTGAAGCCTGCCCTCACACCGCGAGCAGGGCCAATAGGCTTAAAGTTCGCTCTGGTACCCCCCCCCCCCCACCAGTAAGCCTTATATAAACTCCCGTCCATTCAAAGTTGGAGAGCCAGACAGAGGAGCCGAGAGCCAGCCAGTGAGCCAGACACCGAAGAGAGCAACACGACAGACAGACAGCGAGACGAAGAGCCGATAAGAAGAGAGAGAGGCAACAAGAAGAGAGACGACGGAGATGGAGAAGAGGCAGCCACTGCACACTTACCCACTGTCTCCAGCCCGACGGCAGCTGCCCTAGCCGATAGCTCCAGAGACCACAGCGGGCGTGACCAGACTCCCACCTTCCATTCCTGAGCTTGCACACTTCCCTCTCCCTGACTCCCCTCTGCCCATTCCTTTTCTACCCTTAACCAGCCATAAAGGCTGGTGAATAAATCCCTTGGCTGCACAGCCGGCCCCAGTGTGATTTTTGTCCTTCACTTACTATTTATTCTCAAAAATTAAAGTCATCATACTACAGTGATATATGCATACCTATATTTATAGCAACACAATTTACAATAGCCAAACCATGGAACCAGCCTAAGTGTCCATCAAGGGATGAATATTTAGAAAATGTCATATATAAACACAATGGAGTTTTACTTAGTCATAAAAAATATAATTATGTAATTTGCAGGAAAATAAATAGAACCAGAGACCATTATGTTAAGTGAAATAAGCCAAACTCAGAAAGTCAAGGATGACCTTTTTTTTTTTTGGTACCGGGGATTGAACTCAGGGCACTCAACCACTGGGCCACATCCCCAGCCCTTTTTTGTATTTTTATTAGAGACAGGGTCTCACTGAGTTGCTAAGTGCCTTGCCATTGCTGAGGCTGGCTTTGAACTCGCGATCCTCCTGCCTCAGCCTCCCAAGTGCTGGGATTACAGGCGTGCGCCACCACGCCCGGCACAGGGATGATACTTTTTCTCTCACATGGAAGCTAGAGGAGAAAAAGAAAAGAAAGATGGTGGGTGGTGAGGGGAGGGGGAGTTAGGGATCATGAAAATCAAAGGGAGATCAGTAGAGGAAAGGGACCAGGTGGGGAGGGAGGGGAGAAGTGCTGTGGAGTGTTGTTGGCCAAATTATATTGTTACATTATGTGCATGTATGAATATGTTACAACAAATTCCATCATTATATAGAACTACAGTGCACCAATTTAAAAAAATTGGGGGAAAAAACCTTCAAAGCTGGGTATGGTGGCATGTGCCTGTGATTCCAGGTAGTTGGGAGGTGGAGGCAGAAGGATAGTTGCCCAAGTTCAAGGCCAATGAGGCAACTTAGGGAGACTCTGTATCCCCCCCCCCCAAAAAAAAAAATATAGCTTAGTGGCACAGTGTCCTTGGGTTTAAACTCTAGCAGAAGGGTGGGGAGAAGCTTTCGAAAAATCATTTCCTTCAGTGGCTTTAAAAATAAATATATAATTATTTGTTAGGCTTACTGATTTTCTATTAAGTTAATGTGCTGTCACAACTCCAACATTAGAGGCTATATTGAGTTTCTGTTGTTACTGGCAGTCATAGGAAAAACTGTGGTGAATGGAATTCTGTCACTAGAGATGCAACTTCCTTATAATTTAGAGAATGTAGAATGTCCATACAAACAAAATATTTGGCAATTAATAGCATTCAATAAGAATTGAGCTATATTAAATGCTGAATAAGAATGTACAATATATTTTGAACATTTTGCAAGTCATTGTCTTCTTTTTATTTCATTTTTACATGCACAAATATGATGTAAAATTAAAACATGCACCATAAAAATAGGAAATTTTGAATGTTTTCTGGGAGAGAATTTTAATTATACGTCAACTGATAATACAGAATAAAGCATGGTCTTTAACAATAAAACTTCACTAATTCAGGTCTGAAACTTCTCTGAGAAATATATATATTCTCAAAATTATTGTCATGGCCTGCCATTCTTGCCAGTTGAGATGGAAATCATTTTGTTTATTTCCTAATTGAGGGAGAAAGGGATTCTTCAGTTTCCATACAATGATATCCCTGTTCTGATTTCTCTGGATGACCTTCTTGGAAAATGAAATGGAGGCTCTGTGATTCTTCTGCCTTTGAATATCGCCAACGAATGTTTCATCAGCAAATTTATGAATCCCTCTTTTGAAGTTTTTGTCATCCATAAAATATCACTCAAAGTTAAGACCTTCCTGAGATGAAACTATTTTCACTTATTTTTGGATTTTGTTAATATCACATTATAAGACCAGCATGTTAATACATTAATTTTAAATGAGTTTAAAAACCCAAGCTACGTGCTAAGTTTACTTTATCTGTTGGTAGAAACTACTAATGAAGATAGGTTACAGAAAAACATGGGTAGATAATTATAATTCTTGATGGATGATATACTCTATATATGTCAGTTAAGTCTAAGTTATTGATTGTATTATTGAGTTCTATAGTTTCTTTGTTTAACTTTTGTTTGGAAGATCTATCCAGTGGTGAAAGAGGTGTGTTAAAGTCATCTAGAATTATTGTGTTGTGGTCTATTTGATTCTTGAACTTGAGAAGAGTTTGGTTGATGAATGTAGATGCTCCATTACTTGGGGCATATATATTTATAACAGTTATGTCTTATTGATCTATGATTCCCTTAAGCAGTATGAAATGTCCATCGTTATCTCTTTTGATTAACTTTGGCTTGAAGTCTACTTTGATATGAGGATGGAGACCCCTGCTTACTTATGTAGACTGTGTGAATGGTATATTTTATCCCATCCTTTCGCCTTCAGTCTGTGGGCGTCTTTTCCTATGAGATGTGTCTCTTGAAGGCAACATATTGTTGGGTCTGTTTTCTTAATCCAATCTATTAGCCTATGTCTTTTAATTGGTGAGTTCAGGCCATTAACATTCAGGGTTATTATTGAGACATGATTTGTATTACCAGTCTTCTTCTTCTTCTTCTTCTTTTTTTTTTTTTTTTTTGTATTTAGCTTGACTTGGTTTCTCCTTTGGTTGTTTTTTTTTCCTTTATTGTAGTTCTTCTCTTTGCAGATTTTCATTATTATTTTTCATTTCCTCCTCATGAAATATTTTGCCAAGAATGTTCTGTTACTGCAGACTTTCTTGTTGTAAATTCTTTTAGCTTTTGTTTATCATGGAAGGTTTTTATTTCATCATCAAATCTAAAGCTTAATTTTGCTGGATATAAGATTCTTGGTTGGCATCCCTTATCTTTTAGAGACTGGTATATGTTGTCCCAGGATTTCCTGGCTTTGAGGGTCTGGGTTGAAAAATCTGCTGAGATGCAAATTTGTTTTCCCTTATAGGTAATCTGACTTTTCTCTCTTATAACTCTTGAATAAATCAAATTCTTTATTTTTTCTTAGAATTATATCTTTATTCAACTGAAACAAACTTTAATTAGCAATGGTATTTTTTATCTTTAACTTCAGCAGTAATAAATTTAGATACTATTCTACAGAACAATTACACATTTTCCCCAGTAAGTAGCAGTAAAATAGACAACTATTTTATTTTCATAAGGGTGGAAAAATTCAAACATTGACAATGTTAGAAGACTCACTTACTTCTAAGGTACTATAGGTAGGTGGAAGAGTACAGGCTTCCAGGGTTCAAATGTCAGCTATGCTGTTTACTACTCACAGGGTCTTAGAAAAGCATTGCCTCAATTTCATTAAGTATTAACAAGCAAACAGGGATAATAATAGTACCTACCTCATATGTTACATAAGTAAACATTTGCAAAGTGCTTGGAATACTACCTGGCCCAAACAGGCACATAAGTATTTGTTGAGTACAATAAAATGAAAATAGTAGTCAGGGGAAAGGAGTTATAAAAAGATGAAGAAGGAAAATGGGAATTTTTATCATTCATCACTGATTTCACATAGTAATCTTTTCATCAAATCTGTACCTCTTTGCTATAAATATTTTTTTTATATTTTATTTTGAGACAGGGTCTCATGGAGTTGCTAAGTGCCTTGCCATTGCTGAGGCTGGCTTTGAACTTATGATCCTCCTGTCTCAGCCTCCCAAGTGCTGGGCTTACAGGTGTGTGCCACCGCGCCCGGCTGCTATAAATATTTTTACAGATTTCTTCATTCACCAGTACCCACAGGCTATTAACATCTTAAGATTCTCTAAAGTCTTTTCTTTCCATTTACAGAAATGTTTAATTCTTTTACCACAGAACACTTAGAGGACACTGAAATAACAATCATATGAAAAAGTCTATCACGTTTGTCAAAAAGTACATTCCTCTTCACTAAGAGTGCTGTTCAGTGTTTTATTCCATTCATAGATAATTTTAGAAATAAGACACTACACACTCTATAGTTTGACCACAGATGCCTTGATGAGTAGATGATGATATCATAAATCACCCAATAAGAGATAACAATGGAACTCTTTTGTGAAATAATTTCCAGTTAGGTAGATAGGAAAGTACCTTGAAGAATCTTGAATGTATGTTCCAAGTGAATCATTAAGACAAAATAATGTATTTCTTATGTTCTTCATATTATTAAACTTTTTCAGTTTTAGAACTTATTCAGTTTTTAGAAAAGATTTGTTTATAGCTTTATTAGTCATCAGCTAAAAATGTTGTAATACATGGAATTGTAATAAACTAATGTTTAACTTTAGCATTCAATGATATTTATCCCTCTATGGCTCTGATTTTGTAAGATAATTTAGTCAACAATATAGTTAACCAAGATTTATTCAATGTAAAATAAATGCTAACCTAAATACTGCTAAATCTAATGACAGATCTTCCTCTTTTGTTCATATGAGAAACACATCCACAGCCATCAAGGAAAAATTTCATCAATCAAATGAATTTTTGGTAGGTACTTAATTTTACATTTTTATTCTCTGTGACATTATTTTTTTTTTTAAGGAAAATGGTTATTTTCTCCAAAGATCTGTCATCTTGAATATTTGTTATACTCTATTAAATTGTACATAACAATATGTAAATGAAGTCTGAAATTACAGTACACTACTTAAAAATTGGATAGTTTTTAAAAATATTTCTATATTGATTGTTTGGCACTCAAGATATTTCGTCTTACAGAAAATATAGCAAAACTGGGAGAAAGAAGGAAACTAACACTTAATAAACACTGACTACATGCCAGCAATCTGCTATGGAATTTACATTTAATGTTTTATTTCTCACAACTCTGAATTAGTAACCATCATGATTTTAGGCATTCAGAAAAACTGCTTCCTTAAATTACACATTACTTTTATCCAAGTGATATACGTAAAGAGGGATGCTTGTGAAAAAAAAATCAATAGTATTTAAAATGAAATAGGCTAACAAAAAATGGCCTTATATCCCACCACACCAAAAGCAATCCTCTTTAATTTTTAGCTTTTTCTGTTGGTATTTATCTAAAAGTAAAAATTCTTCTCTAGGTATTTATACCTAGTTGTATTATTATTTAGAAATAATGAGATAATTCAAGTTGACTCCAAAGCCTTCCATCTTCTTGTGCAAGTTTGGAGAGAATACTCAGCTACTCAGTTGACATCCTTGGATTTCCTTTTACCAATATTCTGAGGATTCCATTTTGTCTTCCTCCATCTTATATTCGATATTAGCTTAGATTATGCTTAGAAGTCATATTTCCTTGGACATTCAAGGGCATTGATCCATTTCTCAGCTTCTAATACTATTTATAAGAAGTCAGATGCGATTCTCACTGAAATCTGTTAGAAAATAATTTTCTGTTTTAAATTTCTAAAAACTTTTAGGAAGTTCTCCTTTTGCAGATGTTCTCAAATTTTCCAAACATGTGCCTTTGTTTATTCATTATACTGAGTACCTCTCAGGCCCTTTAAAATTGAAATTAATAACCTTTAGTTCTAGGACATTTTTCTTCAGGTCTTTACCACATGTCCATTAGGCTTTCCCTCACCACCACATATAAAGTAATATTCCTTTGCCCTCTTCTCCCTAGATCCTTTACTCCACCTTGTTTTTCCTCCACCACATTTCTTACCATATGACATACTGTAAAGCTGTTTGGTTTTGCCAGTCTGTCCTACCAGAATGTAAGTTCCGTAAAGGTGGGATTTTTTTTTTTTTTTTTTTTTTATTGACTATTTTGAATGCTTTGTTAACACAGGCTAGAACAGTGTGCAACCTAAAAGGAATTTTAAAACATATTTGATGAAGGAAAGGATGAATTCCTTAGGGCAAGGCAATTTGTTAAGTCAGTCACTCTGAAGGGCTTTGAATTAGGGGGGAAAATCTAGTTGAGGAGAGGAAAAAAAGAGAGACATGATCTCACAGTTGCCTGTTACTATTTATAGGTAATTTTTAAACCAAAAATAGCCTATCAGAAATTGTATTTGTCTCAACATGTAGGAAGCACCATAATAAATTGGAGAAGTCATTTAGACCTGAGTTTGAATTCTGGCTCTGCCACTTATTTGGCATCAGTATTCTTATTTCTAAAATGAGGACACTAACAGCATTTGTTTCACAGGACCGCTGCCAGGAGGAAAGGTGATAACACACACCCAGATCTTAGCACTCTCTCTAGTCTGTTGTCATTGTATCTACCCACTAACTGCCAATTGGTACTTCACATTCACAACTATTATTTGTTTTTGAAATATAAAGAGATAAACTTGAGGTACTATCAGTGATACTAAGAAATAGGAAGAATAAGAGATTCCTAAAAACATGATTGGAGATGAGAGTTTGTACAGCCTCCAAGCATTTATTGAATTCATTTGAAAATAATCAGGTGTATTAGTTTTCCAGGGTTGTCATAACAAATTATCACAATCAGAATGGCTTAAATCAACATTTATTCTTATAATTTTATGGAGGCCATTAGTCCAAATCAAGGTATAAGCACAGCCACAGTTCCTCAGAAGGCTACAAGGGGAAATCCTTCCTTGCCTTTTTACTTTCTGGTGGCTCCAGCTTTGCTCGATTCACATACCTTCTTAGCTTCTGTTTTCACAAGGTGGTCTCCATATCTATGTCTTTTCCTCTTCTAAGGACACTGGACACTGAATTTATGGCTCACCTAAAAGATACTCTAATTTTGAGATTCTTATTTTAATTGCATCTGCAAACAACCTTTCTCTAAATAAGTTCGCATTCTGGGGATTAGGGCGTAAACATACCTTTTGCGGTGGCCATTGCCAGTGTACTCCACCAGGTATACATTTTGTTCTCCTTGTAGAAGTTTATATTGTATATTCCCACTGGATTTTTTTTTTTTTTTTTACTGTTTTTCTAGATACAAGAATCAACAAGGTTGCCTACTGCTAATTATGCTTTTAGATTTAATAATAAACTAGTATTATTAATTACATTCTCCCTGGCATGTTAATGGTTTTCTGATATCTAAATTCTTCTTCAAAAAGACTTCCTAGCCTCAAGAATGCTCCTACTATGTTTGTTGATCAATTGTATTTCTTCTTCTGTGAAGTGTCTGTTCAGTGCCATAGCCCATT
Organism: Tamias sibiricus; assembly: GCA_025594165.1. Classification (NCBI taxonomy): domain Eukaryota; kingdom Metazoa; phylum Chordata; class Mammalia; order Rodentia; family Sciuridae; genus Tamias; species Tamias sibiricus. The sequence continues at coordinate 12,869,036 of CM046669.1, read as the reverse complement.
TATTGATTGGGTGATTTTTGTTTTGTTTTGTTGGTTTTTTTTTTTTTTTTTTTTTTTTTTTTTTTGGTGTTAAGTTTTGTGAGTTCTTTCCATATGCTGGAGATTAGTGCTCTATCTGAGGTGCGTGTGGTAAAGATTTTTTTCCCATTCTATAGGCTCTTTCTTCACGTTATTGATTGTTTCCTTTGCTGAGAATAAGCTTTTTAGTTTGAATCCAACTCATTTATTATTTTTTATTTTACTTCTTGTACTTTAGGAGTCTTGTTAAGGAAGTCAGGTCCTAAGCCAACATGATAAAGATTTGGGCCTACTTTTTCTTCTACTAGGAGCAGAGTCTTTGTTCTAGTGCCTAAGTCTTTCATCTACTTTGAGTCAATTTTTGTGCAGGGTGAGAGAGAGATATTTAATTTCCTTTTGCTACGTGTGGATTTCCAGTTTTCCCAGCACCATTTGTTGAATAGGATATCTTTTCTCCAATGTGTATTTTTGGTGCCTTTGTCTAGTATGAGATAATGGTATTTATGGGGTTTGTCTCTGCGTCTTCTATTTTAAACCATATGTCTATTTTGGTGCCAATACCATGCCATTTTTGTTACTATTGCTCTGTAGTATAGTTTAAGGTCTGGTATTGTGATGCCTCCTGTTTCTCTCAATCCATCAACAAATATATGAAAAAATGTTCATCCTCTCTAGCAATTGGAGAAATGCAAATCAAAACTACTCTAAGTGAACTACTCACTCCAGTTAGAATGGCAATTATCAAGGATACAAGCAATAGTAAGTGTTGATGACGATGTAGGGGAAAAGGTACACTCATACATTGCTAGTGGGACTGCAAGTTGGTATAACCATGCACAAAACTCAACTCTAAGTGGATCAAGGACCTACGAATTAGACCAGAGACCCTACGCCTAATAGAAGAAAAAGTAGGCCCAAATCTTCAGCATGTTGGATTAGACCCCGACTTCCTTAACAAGACTCTGAAAGCACAAGAACTATAATCAAGAATCAATAAATGGGATGGAATCAGGGCTGGGGTTGTAGCTCAGTGGTAGAGCACTTGCCTTGCAAGCATGAGGCACTGGGTTCAATCCTCAGCACCACATAAAAAAATAAATAAATAAATAAAGATATTGTGTCCATTTACAAGTAAAAAAATTTTAAAAAAATAAATGGGATGGACTCAAACTAAAAAGCTTCTTCACAGCAAAGGAAATAATCAAGGAGGTGAAGAGAGAGCCTACATTTGGGGAGCAAATTTTTGCCACATGCACATCAGACAAAGCACTAATTTCCAGGTTATATAAAGAACTCAAAAATACTTAACACCAAAAAACCAAACAAGCCAATAAATAAATGAGCTAAGGAGCTTTACAGATAGTTCTCAGAAGAAGATATACAATCAATCAACAAACATGAGAAAATGTTCGACATCTTTAGTAATTAGAGAAATGTAAATCAAAACTACTCTGAGATTTTACCTCACTCCAGTCAGAATGGCAGTTATCAAGAATACAAACAACAATAAGTGTTGGTAAGGATGTGGGGGAAAAGGCACACTCATACATTGCTGGTAGGACTGCAAATTGGTGCAACCAATCTGGAAAACAGTATGGAGATTCCTCAGAAAACTTGGGATGGGACCACCATTTGACGCAGCTAACCCACTCCTCGGTTTATACCCAAAGGACTTAAAATTAGCACACTGCAGTGATGCAGCCACATCAATGTTTATAGCAGCTCAATCACAATAGCTAAACTATGGAACCAACCTAGATACCCTTCAACAGATAAAAGGATAAAGAAAATGTGGTACATATATACAATGGAATATTACGCAGCCTTAAAGAAGATTGAAATTATGGCATTTGCAGGTAAATGGATGGAACTAGAGAATATCACGCTAATTGAAATAAGCCAATCCCCCAAACCAAAGGTTGAATGTTTTCTCTGATAATCACATGTTGATCCATAGTTGGGGCGGGTGGGGTAGGGAAGAATGAAGGAACTTTGGATTATGCAGAGGGGAGTGAGGGGAGGGGTAGGGCGGTGGGGATGGGAAGGATGGTAGAATGAGACAGACATTACCCTATCTATATGTATGACTACACTACTGGTGTGACTCTGACCATGTATGACCAGAGGAATGAGAAGTTGTGCTTCATTTGTGTACAATATATCAAAATGCATTTTACTGTCATGTATAACTAAATTAGAATAAATTTTAAAAATAAATAAAACATTAAAAAAAAAGAATTCTCCTACTAAACTGGGTGCCATGGCATGCACCTGTAGTCCCAATTATTTGGGATGCAGAGGTGGGAGAATCCCTTGAGCACATGAATTCCAGACCAGTTTGGGCAACATAGCCATACCCTATCTTAAAAACAAAATGTGGGGCTAGGGGTTATGGCTCAGTGGTAAAGCGTTCGCCTAGCATGTGTGAGGCACTGGGTTTGATCCTCAGCACCACGTAAAAATAAATAAAATAAAGGTATTGTGTCCAACTACAACTAAAAAAAAAATAAATATTAAAAAAACCCAGAATGTTCCTTCTAATTTGAATGGATTAATAAGAAATACTGACATACTGTGATTTAAAATACTCTCAATGGCAGCAACTAAACTTGGATATATATATATATATATATATAAATAATAGAATTTTAAAAAGGAGTTTGTTAATTTTTAAAATTCATTCAATTCAGCTGAGAAATAATAAAATTATTCTATTTATCAAAACAATATTACTCTTTCAAACTTATCTTTCAGTAAGAACCTTAGAAATTGATATGCTACTATCTTAGTTTAAACAAAGATAATGCTATGGTTTTATCTACAGACAGGACGACACATCACTTAAAATATATGATCAAAAGTCCACAGATAAAAGATAAAAAAGGGAAAATGAGAGAAAAGGGAGATTACAGTGAGGAAAACACAGTTTAATTAGATATCCTTTCCTGAGACACAAAATTTTGATACTATACCAATTCTGAAATAGCATATTATTATTAAATGGAAATAGGGTATAATAAATTTTGAAAGATAAAAATACCCTATAAGATGACAGAGTCTAATACAATTTCTTTTGAAAATTCAATCATTCATTTTATTTATTAACAATGAATAAGAGAAAAGTATATTTCTGTTAATGAAATTTCAAATTTATTCTTACTCTCTGATGGACACTGATACAACACATCTTTGATCTATGGTTCACAATTTCTAACGTGAAAGAAACATAAACCAACTTTTTATATCAGCATGAGATTCTGCAAATTTAATTTTTCTTTAAATTATATATCAACTAAAAGTGATAGTAGTACCAGACTTAAAGGTATTACTTAGGCACATATATCACATAGTAGTTACATTCATTGCTAAGCCTTGGGAGAGCTTCAGAAAATATAATTCTAGTTTATTAACTAGAGTAACACATTTAGTTATAAAAGCTCATACCCTATCTATATCATATTACTGATGGCAAACATTATATGAAAAGGCCAATTTTTCTCCTTTCCCATATTCTGCAAGAAGTTTCTTTTCTGGGAGTCATATATACCATGGTGGAACTTTCTTTTTTTTTTAATTATTTTTTATTCTAAGATGTTATAAATGACAGCAGAATGCATTACATTTCATATTACACATATAGAGCACTTTTTTACAAATCTCTGGTTGTATGCAAATTATATTCACACCATTCGTGACTTCATGCATGTACTTAGGGTAATGATATCCATCTCATTCTACCATCTTTTTTTTTTTTCCCCTTCACCCTTTTGCCCCCTCCCTTCCCCTCCCTCCCCATTGGCCATTCTAGTATTCCTCTAATCCTCCTATGCTCCCCATCCCAACCAGACTGTGAATTGGCCTCCTTATATCAGAGAAAACATTTGGCATTTGGCTTTTGGGGATTGGCTAACTTCACTTAGCATTATATTCTCTAACTCCATCCATTTTCCTGCAAATGCCATGATTTTATTCTCTCTTATTGCTGAGTAATATTCCATTGTGTGTATATACCACATTTTCTTTATCCATTCATTTACTGAAGGGCATCTACAGTTTAGCTATTGTGAATTGTGCTGCTATAAATATTGATGTGGCTGTGTCCCTGTAGTATGCTGTTTTTAGATCTTTGGGTAAAGACCAAGGAGTGGGACAGCTGGGTCATAAGGTGGTTCCATTCCAAGTTTTCCAAGGTATCTCCATACTGCTTTCCATATTTGCTGCACCATTTTGCAGTCCCACCAACAATGTATGAGCTTTTAGTGGCTAATCCAAGACTATTTCTATCCATTTGCTGTAGGCACTGCTAATGATATTTTCCTTTTAAATATACTATTTCATTAGCTCTATCCCTAGTTCATCTAGTTCCTAATACACACATCTGAATATTTCTCTGTAATTCTTACTTTTAAAAATTAATTACAAAAGATTTTTTAAAAACTGTTTTGACTCTTTAATGGCACTACTCTGATTAAAATAGGGGAGAAAAAAATATAAAGGCCTTATACTGAAAAAATAAATGGAGACAATGAATTTTATTCTATTACCAGTTGTCTTTCTAATTTGGTCTCTTTCATTTCCTTCCCTTCCAGTAAATTCAAGTTCTTTTCACTCTTTCCTACCATGAATTTTTCCTGTTATGCTATACTCTCTAAAGTTAGAAAGGGGATGCTAAAGAGAAAATAATTTTGTAAGCAGGGTAAAAAAAAGAATGAAAATGGAAAATTTCCTTTGTGCTATATTAAACATCAGTTAAAAGAAGGGGGTATTAACAGGTAAATATCTGAAAGTGGCAGGAAAGAAAACAAGGTATAAGAGTTAAAAAATATAATCAGATCAATCTAGTGAATACAACAGCTTTATGAGAAACTAGGGAGCTTTCTCTGCTAAGTACTTACTACAGAGATTGTTTGGCAGGTAGGTGCTAAAGGGGTCATAACAAAAACATCTGAAAACTGAAAACATCTGTCCCTGAAAGCATGTCTCATTTGTTTTGTATGCAACTAAACTAGATTTTCCATCAATCTAATTTTTAAGTACTCCTGTTTGAAATATAAACTAAAAAGGCTTTGGTAAACACCTCAGCCGATCCTGCTGAGAGAGAGCACAAGAGTGTGTGTGTGTGTGGGGGGGGGGGGGGGGGGGGGGTGCAAAACAGAGAGTGCATGTGCGTAGCTAATTTTAGTTAACTTACCTGAATTGTATATTTTTCCTTTTGAAAAAAGTTCTGGGAAATCAAGAGCATAAGTTTCCAAAATATATCTCAAAATGTATTATAAACACCACCCCCATCTTTCTACCTTCATTACATAACAGACTGGTGAATTCTATACTTTAGAAGAAATTTGCCAAACTATGCAAGTGAAAATGGGGCGGGGGGATAACACAGGCATGATATACAGAGATAGGGTGCTTTCTGAGGTGTCACATCTGAAATTTCTTTATTGGGTTGATTTAAACCTGTCCAAGCAAAATGAGGAACATAATACCTACTGTATTATTTCACTGATTTTATATGATGTTATAAGTCAGAGAGAATCGAAGTTCATCTCATATCAAAGTTTATATTATTATTCCTGCATTCTTCAAATCATAATACAAATCTCAATAGATAAGAAATCTGAGGCTCAGGGTTAATGATGAGAAAAAATAGAATTTGAATCCAGTTTAGGGGCACTTCAAGGCTTATGCTATTTCTACTGTCCCATCCAAAGGCAAACCTTCCAGAGAGAATGAATTCTAGCTACAGGCAGGTGTTTTCTTTCCTAAAGCAATACACCCTCAGTATGTGAAATAAGGCTAAATCTGCCTGTATGATTTGGATATACAAACTACTCTAAAATGCAACAAAAAGGATAAAATGGACATTCTTCAATTTCTTTTCTCTTATTGTTCTGTATAGGAGTAAAAAAAATAATAAAAGTTACTTATTATTAACAAAATCTTTAAAATAAACACAAATACCTTGCTCATTAACACAACTATGGTTACAAGCATATTTGACACTTGTTAACTTGGAAGCGGCACTCACCAATTACTAACCAATTACTTTGCACTTGTCAAAACCAACACTTATGACTATAATAACTGTTCACTGTCCTAGTGAGTACATAATGATATTTAGTAATGCTCCAATTTCATTTCTAGACCATTTCTCTAGAGTAGATATGGCTTCCTCGCCATTAAAAACATTTCCTTCAACTAATATTATTTTTCATTTTTAAATGATTTACCTGAGAGTCAAAGTTGGGTTTTTTTTTTTTTAAATACATTTTTTAGTTGTTGATGGACCTTTATTTTTATTTATTTATTTATAGAGGTGCTTAGAATTGAACACAGTGCCTCACACATGCTAGGCGAGTGCTCTACCACTGAGCTACATACAACTCCAGCCCAAGGTTGGGTTTCTTTAATCCTTCTCATTCAATTGTCAATTACTCACTCAAATCTGCAACTATGCAGATATTCTGATAGCTATTGTGCTGATATCAAAGTGAGTTAGATATACTCCTGCCCTTTACTAGCTCCACTCTAATAAAGAAGATACATTCCAATAACTTACTTACAATAGAAGGATACACATTCCAATATTAGAAGTACCAGAAATACTCCTCATAACAGATACATGTTGGTAAATTCTGACAGGGAGAATGAAAGAAAAGATTTACAAAAGGTGATAACTAATTAGGTCCTCAGGATACATGTGATTTCTGCACATGGTAGGTAGGGTGAAGGTAGGTGGAGCAAGACATTGCAGATTGATGGCTGAATGTAAGCCAAAGTCCCTATGTGGCAGAACACCTGGGGAACCTGAAGCAGTCCCGTGAGGACAAAAGCCAGAGTATCTGCACTGGGTAAGGAAAGATGATGTTAGAGAACTGGGTCTGGGTTAAAAGACAGAGAGCTTTAGGGCTGGGCTTGTAGCTCAGTGGTAAAGCGCTTGCCTCACATGTGTGAGGCACTTGGTTTGGTTCTCAGCACCACATATAAATAAAATAGAGGTCCACTGACAACTAAAAACATATAAAAAATAAAAATAAAAAAGAGACTTTCAGTATCACTGCAAATCTTAACCTCATCCTATAGATAATGGAGAGCCAGTAAAGGTGTTTAAACAAGGAATGCAACATGATTCCTCCAAGATAAAGTCAAATGAGTAGCAAAATGAGTAATACAGAATGAAAATGGAAAAAAGGAGGAGACTGATAGGTGATTATTAAGAAACCTAGGTAGAAATAAATGAGCAATGTAAAGTTAGAAAAACTAGGATGGTGGTCATTTTAACAAAAATGGCCATTACAAGAGACGAACAAATAAATAGTGGGGGAAGGAAGGAATGAAGAAAGAACACACAAAGATAATGGCTTCAATTCTGAACATGCTTCTACCATTGAACTACAATACCACAAGAAACAAAATATTCCTAATCAAGGTAGAAAAACAGCATTCACAGATCATCTCACGAAGAACAAATTCTTACTTTACTATTGTGGATTTGGGGTTTTTTAATTCATTGAAAGAAACATGAACAATCAAAATGATACATTAAAACAGGTACAACATTTATGATCCACAGAAAAACTTGTCTCTAGAGTTATTTCAGCGAAGTTTTACTTAAAGAGGTAAAGACAAACAATACCCTTAGATTTATATATACTTTATTGTTAATTCAAACCCACATTTCCTTCTTATTGTTTAAATGCACTCAGTTATTATACCAATTTTGTATTCTTAGAGAAGTCTTCACTACAATCCTCTCAGATGCTCCAGTCTAAACTAGTTGTCTTCATTCTACACCTGGTATGGAAATGTTTAACCTGGTTTTCTCTGTAGCATGTAATAGTTTTAAAGTCCTGCATGTCTCAAAATGTCTTTTTCCTCTGACTAATGGTTTATGGCTAAGTATAGAATTTTAGGTTTAAAAAAATTTTCCTTCAAGCCGGGCGTGGTGGCGCACGCCTGTAATCCCAGCACTTCGGGAGGCTGAGGCAGGAGGATCGCGAGTTCAAAGCCAGCCTCAGCAATGGCGAGGCGCTTAGCAACTCAGTGAGACCCTGTCTCTAATAAAATACAAAAAAGGGCTGGGGATGTGGCCCAGTGGTCGAGTGCCCCTGAGTTCAATCCCCGGTACCACACACACACACACACACACACACACACACACACACACACAAAATTTCCTTCAGAACTTTGAGGGCATTTCTCATTGTTGTCTAGTTTCTGATTCTGAGACTATATGTCTGAAGTCATTCTGACTTCTGATTTTTAGTATGTAACCTATTTTCCCTTTCTTTGGAAATGTGTAAGGTTGTCTCTTTGGCATCAGAAATGATCTGAAATTTCATAACGATGTGCCATGTCACAGGAACTAATAAGCCTACTCAATCTAAAACTTGTATTCTTTAGTAATAGGAAGTTTTTCTTTTTTTACTGGTACAATATAATTACACATAATTGTAGGATTCATTATGCCATATTCATACATGCCCATAATCTGGTGAATCTCATTCCCTAGTACCTTCCCCCTCCCTCCTTCTTCCCTCTGATCCACTTGTTTTACTCTGCTGATATCCCTTCTATTATTATAGTTATACATATTATTTTAATTAATGCATTATAATTATATATAGGCAATATTCATTATGGTATGGACATAGTATAATTTGCTAGATTTCCTTCTCCAGTACTTTCCCATCTCCCTTCTTCTCCCCCTCTCCCAATTCCCTTCTCTACTCTATTGGTCTCCCTTCTATTTACTTAAGATCAACTCCCCCCACTTTTAAAAAATTATCTCCTCCCCAGCTTCCACATAAGAGACAAAACATTTGATCCTTGACTTTCAAAGTCTGTCTTATTTCACTTAGCTTGATGTTCTCCAGTTCCACCCATTTATCAGCAAATGATATAATTTCATTCTTCCTTATGGTTGAGTAAAACTCCATTGTATATGTACACCACATTTTCTTTATCCATTTATCTGCTGACAGACACCTAGTCTGTTTCCATACCTTGACTACTGTGAATTGTACTGCTATAAACACTGCTATGCATGTAAGTGATGGGAAGTTTTCTTGAATTATTTGGCTAATGTTTTCTTTACTTTCTTTGCCTGAAACTCATTCTTCTGAGGTTGGATTTCCCTCTGATCTTCTAGTTATTTTATGCTCCCCCACACTCTTTGAGATAGTTCATCTTCAACACTTCCATTGAGTTTTTAAATTTCAAAAATATTTTTTTGATTGGCACATAATATATGTACATATTTATGAGGAACAAGTGATGTTTTGATTCATAAGTGGGTAGTGATTAGTTCAGAGTAATTCATCATATGTAAGTTTTATCTTTTCTGTGTGGTGAATACATTCAGAATCCTCTCTTCTGACTCTTTTGATTATATGCTGCATTGCTGTCAACTATAGTTACTGCTGTGCCAGAACTTATTTCTCCTATCAAACACTGTACCTGTTGAATGAACTCTCCCCATGTCCTCCCTCTCCCTCCTCCTCTGCCACCCCTCTGGTAACTACTATTCCATTCTCAACTTTTATAAGATCAGCTTTTTTAGTTTCCACTTATTGAGTAAGAGCATGCTGCATTTGTCTTTCTGTGCCTGACTTATTTCACATAACACAATGTCTTCCAGGTCCATCCATGCTGTTGCAAGTAACAGAATTTCATATGTTTTGTTAATGGCTGAATACTATTTGAGTTTTATTTCTGTCAATTTTTAAAATACACATAATCACACTCATATATGAAATCTAAACAAGTTGATCTCACAGAAGTTGAGAGTGGAATGGTGGTTACTAGGGATGGGGGAGGGGTGAGAGTGGTTTTAGGGAGATGTCAATCAACAGGCACTGAGTTGCAGTTAGAGAGGGGTGAGAAGTTCTGGTGTACTATTGCACAGCAAGGTGATCACAGACAACAGACAACAATAATGTTCTGCACATTTCAAATGCTATAATAAGCTGGGCGTGGTGGCGCACACCTGTAATCCCAGCACTTTGGGAGGCTGAGGCAGGAGGATCGTGAGTTCAAAGCCAGCCTCAGCAATGGCGAGGCACTTAGCAACTCAGTGAGACCCTGTCTCTAAATAAAATACAAAAAAAGGGCTGGGGATGTGGCCCAGTGGTCGAGTGCCCCTGAGTTCAATCCCTGGTACCACGGGGGGGGGGGGGAGCTATAATAAGGATTTTGAAAGTTTTCACAATAAGTAAATGATAAATGTTTGAGGCGATAGATATGATTTTTTTTTTTTTTTTTTTTTTTTTTTTGGTACCAGGGATTGAATTCAGGAGCACTTAGCCACTGAGACATATCCCCAGCCCTTTTTTGTATTTTATTTAGAGACAGGGTCTCACTGAATTGCTTAGTGCCTCGCTTTTGCTGAGGATGGGTTTGAACTCGTGATCCTCCTGTCAGCCTCCGGAGCCACTGGGATTACAAGGATTTACCACTGCGCCAAACTAACCTGATTTAAACACTACACAATGTATATGTGTATCCACACCTTGCATGGTATCTCATTAATATGTATAAGTTTTGTATCTTTTATGTATCAGTTTAAACTAAATTTTAAAAAATTTTAATATACAAAACTCTTCAACTTTGTATAACATTAAATTCTTGTCTCATGTATGTAGCTTGCTTTTCTGAGGATAGTGATGGTTTTGTTTGAAGTTTCCTGTGCCCTTCCTAGTCTCTGTTTTTTGTTTTAACTTTTGTTTTGTTTTTTCTCTTTTATGCTAGAGGCTTTTGTTCATGTCTGTTAAGTACTGAGAAAGTCAGCAACCTTAGGTATGTGTTCTTAGGGAGGCTGGTAAAATATACTAAAGGGTATACTTCTAACCTCCTGCATGGAAAGGAGTGACAAGTGAACCCTCTCATCATTTCATGTGCAGATGTTCGCTTAAATCCCTTGCATTTGGCAAAGTGCCCTGCTCTCGATTTTTCCTGATATTTCCCAATCTACATATACTTGGCTTTTTGTTTTATTTTGTGTCTTGGCTTCTGAGACCACACCTATCCTAGGGTAGAGGTATAGTTGGGAAGAACAGTGTTTAGTGGAATGGGGAAGAGAACATGACCTAGGAATTGACTACCATATGTTTCTACTACCATTAATTCCTAAACTATTTGAAGATTCTGTGGTAAAAATAAGATTGGTTCTCAGCTTTCTTCATTGCCACATTAAGATCTGGCTCTCTCAAGTGAGCTTGCCATTTGCTACTCTATTTGCTCTCAGTTTTCAGTTTGTGTGTGTGGGTGTGTCAATGTCTTATTCTTTCTCATTCTCCATATCTTTAAAATAAATCATTTCACTACAGCTTTAGTGGGGTTTCCGGAAGGAGTGCAATTAGATGCTTGCCTGCCAGAAGTCCAGGCTGAATCTAAAAACCATTCCTACTTGTTTATATCACTCATTACCCCTTCCCAACTACCATAATGGTTTAATATTAACACTTACTAATATGTTAGCTTACTAATATTACTAATTAAAATTGCTAATATTAAAATAGACTATTATTACTAATACACTAGCTAGAACTGATTAAGAGGAGTCCTAGCCTGGGTATCACATTTTAGAGGACTATACTCTGGTCCTCTTGGGCACCAATCCCCACAAAGCTTAAATGGACAAACTGAGAATAGCAATCCTGTCTGACAAATGACTGTGAATTAGAAAGAAAATCCCTTTGCATAAGACACTTTACCGCCACCTGCTGGAAATTTTATGAAATAACTACAAATCAAGGATGACAATTTAATGACATTTGCCCTTAGGAGTCACCTTTCCATTAGTAAAAGAATTGTGCCAAGATGAAGAAGATAAAAGAGCAAGTTAGGGAAGCTTCTCCTTTCTAATGGACAAATCTGATTAGAATAGGTTGGTAGTAAGGTTGGTTCTGCTGTAATGCTTGCAATGAAAATGTCCACAACAACTGATCTATTTTAGGGAACAATTTATACATAACAAGAATTTTATATTGCTTATGCACAATATAATCTATGATAAACATCAGGTGAACAAAGAAAACTGCACCCATATAAACTGATTCATGTTGAATATACAAAACACTCATACACATATACACCTTAAACATCTAATAGCTGCCCCAGTTCAATGTACGCTGCGTTATGAGGCATCTCCAAACACAGCTGGTATAAGAATGTTTGGTCTGATTTTAAATAACCCCTCTTTCTATCACTTCACAATAAACCCACAAACTATTCCGATGTCTACTACCAGAAGTAAGCTTTAGGATTTTAAAAGTGCTACATTCATTGTAGTATTTTTTAATCTAGTTCTATCATTTTTATGTGTCATTGACCCAACTTTTTCAGAGTTTTACTCATTACCCCATAAGCTCTGTGTCTTATACTATGAAATTTTGCATGTAGTAATTTCTTTTAGAATTACATATGTCATAGCAGAACTGACTACAAGGATATTTTATCCCAGATTCAGCTCATTCTTTCAGAATATCACCATCAGTTTCTACATGTATCTTACAGAAACAGATTCCAACGAAATAAATATATACTAGCTCATGGTTTTTTAAGAAAACCCAAAACTACCCAACTCAAAGCCCTAAGAAACATGATTTCAAGGGCTTCTACCTTAATTATCCATGTTTTTGTTTTTTTGACAGTTCTTTAGTTCATTGGATTTTTCCTCAAATTACCTGTATATCATTGAAATTGATTAATAATGGAATGTAAGTGTGAAGGCTGGGTATTATGCAGATGTCTTAGTTGTGAGCTTGCTTACAGATGTTCATCATATTATCTTAAGCTTATTTTACAGGAGAGGAACAAGACTTCACATTTTAGGAAATTTCAAAGTAAACTAAGAACTACCATTGTCTACTGGGCTCTGGCTTTCACAGCTGGAAAGAGTGGACTATTGATATTTTTAAATATTTGGACCATTTATCTGCATATTACCATGAAGTTAAAGATCTGCTTCTACTAGTTAAATCAATATATGCATTAATAGTCTAAACATTAAGTACTACCATACACAGGTATTATTTATTGGCATTTTAATTCCATTATTATCAAACAGAAGATATATTTCTTATAATATTAAATCTTCATTACTCACATATATCCTACTATAAGTATTATTACCACCTTGTATTTTTGTAGATTCTTTCAACTTGAAAATATTTATTGAATTATATAGATATCCCTAATAATGTCTTGGGAATATAAAAGTGAGCTTATACATACAGGAAGGTAGAACTGAGGCTAATTTAATATAACAGAGGGCCAGGGTTAAAGCTAAAATTTGAAGAATCAATATACTCCAATAATTTTGATCAAAAGGTTTATCCTTTATGATAAATTTATAAATGACTTTGAGAGGATATTCTGCTTTAAATATTTGTTTCATTCAAAGTTTCCTTAAATTTTTGTCACTTAGATTAATAAATTTAGGAAAGGATCGGTTAGGGTTGGCTTTTATTGGGGTTTTCCCAATTTGGCTTTCTTTCTTTTTTTTTTTTTTTTCTTTTTTGGTGTTTTAAAATTTTTTTTCTTTGACTTCTTCATTATATAAACATGAAAAATTTGAATAGCTGACTTTTGACTCTAAAGTCTTTTGGTATATTCTTTCCTAAGGCTTACTTGAATGTATCAGAAGCATACTACATCAAATTATAATTTAAATACATTTACCAAATGCTTGTGGGTTTTTTTTTTTTTTAGTTGTAGATGGATACAATACCTTTATTTTATTTACTTCTTTATTTTTATGTAGTGTTGAGGATCCAACCCAGTGTCTCACATGTGCTACAACTGAGGATCAAAGCACAGTGATTCTACCACTGAGCTACAATCCCAGTTCTGTTTATGGGGTTTAAGTACCACATAACAGATTTACTATTACAAGAACAACTTGCTTGCCTGCCTGCCTTCCTTCCTTTCTTCCCTCCTTCCCTTCTCTTCTTCTCCCTAAATCCAGAGATTCTATAAGGTAATACCATGAGGTAACTTATAACTTTTTTATAATAAAATAGAGGCATGAGATCACTGAGCCTTCAGTTACTAGAAGTTTGGATTTGAATTTATCAAGTTTGATCTGAATTTTCTGTATGAGAATTGAGAGAGCCTTGGACTTATGAATGTCATGCATTTTCTAACAATCAGCTTTATGATCTTATTTATGAAGTTATGTTACGCAAACAAGTACTCTTGATCAATTATAATTCCATTTGGGCATGAAAAAATGACCTTTACTGAAAGAAATAATTCTAAGAAGGATATAGCAGAGGGTTCCTAACTGATCTTTGTGTTAGCCACCAACCAAGTAGTAAGTAATATGAGGTAGTAAGAAGAAAATTTCTTCCATAAATGTATAGTTCACAAAAATGTTGTCTACTGTTCAGTTTTCCATTTTTCTCTTTTCAGAGTTCTTGCAAGATATTTGATAGCTATGTTTTTTTAAGTTGACCTTATACAATTTTATTTTTACACTGAAAACGAATATTTACTAATTCTAGTTCATGCTCTCATGTAATTATTACACCTCCCAGTATTGTTTCTATACAAAGAACTCCACCCTCTGACAAAGTAATTTCCTTTTGAAAAACTCATGCTTTGCATTGTTTAAATTTAGATGCTCTTTTGATGAATGCATTAAAACCTGATATAACCAGGGGGAATATTTTTTCTAGATTTTCTAAATCTGAAAGTAGATACTTCATAGACATGCTGTTCATGTACCTTAAGAAAACATCATATTTTCACTGGAAAATAATCTGAATCAAAATCTGCGTAAATTTTAGGGTCTTCAGTAATCTGTAAACTGCTGAATATAAGAGTCTGAGAACTGTATCAGTAAGAATTAAATTCTTGCCTAAATTGCTATCATCCCTTGTCTAGATTACTGCAATAGCATTCTAGTTGGTCTCTGAAATCTCATTCTCATACCCCTACTCAACAGAGAAGCTAGTGACTTCATAACTCTCAGAGAAGTTAAGTTGAAGTCCTTATGATGACCTACAAGACCTTCATGATCTGGTTGCCCAAGACCTCAATGATATCATGTATCATCCCCCACCCTGACACTGACCTGTACATTTTATTGAAAAAAAAAAAAAAAAAAAAAGCCACTCCAACCTCACTGGCATCCATGCTGTTCATGAACCTCCAAACATACTGTCACTTTATACTAACTATTCTCCTAGGAAGAAACTCTCATCCCTAGGTTTCCACATAGCCTATACCCATATTTTGTTGGATTGTTAGTCAATCTCAAGGAGACCTTCCTTTTTGATCACTTTAACTAAAATGAGAATTCCTTGGAATGTCTTGTCCCTGTTCCTTACTTTATTTTTTTTTTCTATCTATCACCATCTAGCATAATATTATATAGTATGTATATTTTATATATATGTATATATTTATTACTGTTGCTTGTTGTTTATGGCTCTTCAATAGAAAGTAAGCTCCATGAAGGAGAAGACTTTTGTCTATTTTTTTCAATGCTAATTCTGAGAGCCTAGAATACGATCTAGCATGTAACTATTCAGTATTTTTATTGAGATCATCTAAAATAATATCCCATACAGATAATAAAAACTTTAAGTGTAAACTGTCCCTCCTTCCCTTATTTGTACAGAAAGATTCATTTAGTGCCAGGCGCGGTGGCGCACGCCTGTAATCCCAGCACTTGGGAGGCTGAGGCAGGAGGATCGCGAGTTCAAAGCCAGCCTCAGCAATGGTGGGGCACTTAGCAACTCAGTGAGACCCTGTCTCTAATAAAATACAAAAAAGGGCTGGGGATGTGGCCCAGTCAGTGGTCGAGTGCCCCTGAGTTCAATCCCCAGTACCAAAAAAAAAAAGACTCATTTAGTAATTGATAAAGGGGGAGGGTTATCTCAGTAGAAGAATGTTTTTATGGGAAGAACATAATAGGGAGAATTAAAAATTGCTGTTTAGGGATTTTAGCGTAATTACCTGTTTAAAACTTATAACCTCTTAAATGTCCTCCTTTCCTCCAAACCTAGAGGTGGATAAAATTATGATTACCTATAAATTTTAATTACCTGCTACTAAATGAACAGAGGAAGTAACTATTAAAGAATAGCCTCTTTTTCACAAAATATATATCCTGATATGATTACTTCTTGGTGGCTCTGTCAGTCGAATATTTATCAAATTCAGGGTCAGAAGAAATAACAGGGAACCAGTTAATAAATTGTTTAAAGTTTTAAAACAGCTACAATAGAGTAGTAGTAATCAATGTCACTATTGTCACAACATGACTGACCAACTTAAGCATGTACTCTTTTTTCTTTCATTTCATTCATTTTCCCCTTAGTCATTTGGTCACTTAAATATTTGTGGAATGTCTTATCATTTTGTCATCCTTTTCAAAGACAATTCTTATGAGCTTATCTTCTAACCCTTTTCAATATAGCTACTGTTAACACATAGCACTGGAACTGCTGTCTCTAAATTCACTAAAAACCTGAACATCACTAAATCCAGTGATCTTTATTTAGCCCTTACTTGGCTGCCCTCTGAGTAGCATATAAAAGAACTGACTATAGTTCTTTTTTTTTTTTTAATTTTTTATTCTAAGATGTTATAAATGACAGCAGAATGCATTACATTTCATATTACACATATAGAGCACTTTTTTACAAATCTCTGGTTGTATGCAAAGTATATTCACACCATTCGTGACTTCATACATGCACTTAGGGTAATGATATCCATCTCATTCTACCATCTTTTTTCTTTCTTCACCCTTTTGCCCCCTCCCTTCCCCTCCCTCCCCATTGGCCATTCTAGTGTTCCTCTAATCCTCCTATGCTCCCCATCCCAACCAGACTGTGAATTGGCCTCCTTATATCAGAGAAAACATTTGGCATTTGGCTTTTGGGGATTGGCTAACTTCACTTAGCATTATATTCTCTAACTCCATCCATTTTCCTGCAAATGCCATGATTTTATTCTCTCTTATTGCTGAGTAATACTCCATTGTGTGTATATACCACATTTTCTTTATCCATTCATCTACTGAATCATCCTCATTGTAACTATCACTTGCTTGACAGAAAAATCTAGTTTGGGTTTTTCCTCCCTCCATTTTTTCCTTTTCATTAAGTAAAACACACATATAGAAAAGTGCTCAAATCATTAATGTCTAGCTCAATGTATTATCTCAAAGTAGATAACCTTGTGTAAACACTACCCATGTCAACAAATAGAACATCCCTAGTATTAAAGCAACCTCCTTCATATTCCTCCCAATTACTACAATTCCTGCCTCCTCCCATCTGACCAAACTAACCATCTGATATCTAAAAGCATAGATTGGTTTTGCCTGTTTAGAGCTTTATATAAAAGGAACAATACAGTATGTACCACTTTATGTCTATTCTTTAGTGACTTCTTCATGAATTATCTGTTTGAACCTCTTATTTTTCTGTTAGGAAGTCTTCATAGATACTGAATAAAATCTAGTATATACAGGGTTACAAATATATTCTACTTGATAGTTTGCCTTTTCACTTTCTTAATGGTGTGTTGATGAATAGAATTCTCAATCCTAATGTAGTCCGATTTGTCAGTTTTTTGTATTCTGTTAAAGAAATCTTTATCCAAGATCAGGAAAATATTCTTATATGTTATTTCTGGAAGTTTTATTGTGTTATTTCTCTTGTTTAAATATACAATGCATTTGGTAATGATTTTACATGTGCTGTGAAATGAGGTCAATTTCCCCTACCCCTCATCAAGATTATCTAACTGACCCAACATCAATAATTAAGAATACCATTTTTTCCCCACTGCTCTACAGGACCTCCTTTCTTACACCAAAAGTTCATATACTTGTGGGATCCTTTCAGGATTTTTCATTCTATTTGATTAGTTTGTTTATTCTTTTATCTACACTGCACTGTACTTTTTTTTTAATATTTATTTATTTACTTTAGTTGTACACAATGCAATGCATTTATGTTTACGTGGTGCTGAGGATCAAACCCGGGCCGCACACTTGCGAGGCGAGTGCTCTGCCGCTAAGCCACAACCCCAGCCCTGCACTGTACTTTTAAATCAGATTTTGATATTAGTAGATTAAGTCTTCTGATCTTTATTGAAACCAAAAAAATAATATCCCATATAGATAATAAAAATAATAAAATAATATCCCATATAGATAATAAAAGTGTAATAATATCCCATATAGATAATAAAAGTGTAATGTAAGCTGCCTGGTACCGTAAACCGGGATAAAAACTCTCGGGGGCAGAGTTAAGCTTTTACTAGAGCTAGAGCTTAGCTTAGAGTAGAGCTTAGCTTAGCTTCTTAGCTTAGAGTAAAGAAAGATAGAGCTTAGAGAAAGATTATTTTTTAGAGCTTCTTTCTTCTCTCTTCTTTCTTCCTTCTTCTTTCTTCTGTCTTCTGTCTTCTGTCTTCCTCGGGAGCCTCGGCCTTACTCTGACCAGTCCTCTGGAGCCTCGGCCTAACTCTGGCCAGTCATTACTTCTTCTATCTGGTTTCTCTTCTGTAACCGCTCTGCCTACGTTCTGGCCGCTCTGATTCTTCTGACCGACCGAGTGACTGCCCGACTGTCTGAATTCTCCGTTCTCCTAACTCGGACGGCTTTCACCCGGTTATATACCTTCAGGTTTGCGGGTGCCTACAGGTGCGTCACATACATATCAGGTGGAACTTATGGCTTCCAGCTAGCTACAACAGCCCTTCCTAATTAGGGCTCCTTCAGTGTAAACTATCCAGGTACTTGTCTTCTACCTTGGCTTTTTAAAAAAAAATTATTATTATTAAATATTGGGAATTGAAACCAGGGGCATTTAACCACTGAGCCACATCCCTGACCCTTTATCAGACTAAGTTGCTTAGGGCCCAGCTGTGTTGCTGAGGCTGGCTTTGAAATTGTAATCCTCCTGCCTCAACTTCCCAAGCTGCTGGAATTAAAGGCATGCACTATCTGCTTTTTTGAGACAGGGTCTCACTAAGTTGCTGAGGCTGGCCTTGAACTTATAATCCTCTTGTCTCAACCTCCTGAGTTGCTGGGATCACAGGTATGCGCCACTGAGCCTAGTCTACCTTGACTATTCTTGGGTCTATATAATATTTCTAGATAAGTTTTAGAACCAATCCACCATTGTATGTGTGGAAGGGTAGGGGAACTGTGTTGTAATTCTGGTCTTCAGAACTGAAGGATAACATTGTCTTCTAATACGTAATCATGGTATAGTCCTCCATTTATTTAATAGTTCTCTATATAAAAAGTCTTGCACATCTCTCATTAGATTTTTTTCCTAGATATTCACTATCTTGTAATGCATTTAATATTATTAATTTCCTCTTTGTTGGTATATTGAAATACCAGGATAAATACAATTGATTTTTATAAACTAACTTTCATTTTTGTTTCTATATGAATTCATTCTCTCTTGCTAACTACATAAAAATCTTCTAAAAGCAGAACTCTTAGGGACTGACATAGAAGGTTACATATACTGAAATTATTCGATGAAATATTTGATGGCAGGAAATTATGCCTAAAGACAAATCAGCAGGAGATAAAAATGGAACAAAAATCTAATTCAAAATTAGGACTGGCAAGCAATGAAGAATGACTGTAGAAGTAGTCCTTTCTCCTCTTCTATTTATGGGTATAGCTTCTAGTGCTCATTTAGGATAACCATTCTGAAAATGATCATGAACTGCCATGAATCAAGATAGTTACCAGACTTGTCAAGGCCAAAAGACAGGTGACTGGCTCTAGACCAGAGGCTTTTGCCCCTCATCTTAGTTTGCTTTGGGGACAAGTACCTGGAAGACTATAGATAGTTAACAATTTACTATATAGTTCTCTCTTCTATAACATTGTAATAATTCTTCAGAATATGTTTCTACTTCCTCAAAATCAACTGACTTTTATGAAACAAAGCTTGAATAGTCAAAAGTGGTAAAGCTACTTATAAACATAATATTGCAAATTAATGAAAGCAAAGAAATTGAAACTAGGTGATTCAGTCAATTCAATGTATGTGAAAGATAAAAGGGCTATAAAATGATTGTACCCAGACAGGTTTTCAATATAATTTAGGCCTACACCTAAACTGGTTTTATCACATGCCACAAAGATAAAATGGAAATAAGATGACAAGAAAATATGAATTTGGAGAAAAACTTCAGTAGCTTGACTAATTTCTAGAAAAGCAACAACTGTTACAGAATAGTAAGAGAAATAAAGTATTCAAATACTGACCAAGAGTTCTGAACTTCATCTAGAAAATAAAGAAAAAGGCAAAAACAAAACATAAGAAAGAAACCCAAACCAAATCCTGATTTTAAACATAAATCATAGCATTATACATATGGCCAGCACAGAGTTAATAAATTATTCTGTTTTGTCTACCTATCAAGTGTTTATGATTAAAAATCTATAGTTCACTAAATGTACAACAAACAACAATATGAAGTGCCAACATACTTCTTTTTTCAAATGCTTTCATTAAATTATGTAATCTTTAAAATTATCTAGCTAGTTTAATTAAACAGCCATTATTAAAAATTAAAAACACCTAACAGAATACTGCTGACATGAAATGAGGAAAGAGCTAGCTACTTTGATACTGATATTAATTCCTTTATTATATAACAACCGAAGTGAGATTACATTTCTTTGGGTTTTTTAGTTTGTTTTTGCGGTGTTAGGGATCAAATCCAGGGCCTCCCACATGCCAGGCAAGTGCTCTTACCACTGAACTACATATATCCCTAGCCCAAAATAGAGATTTTAAACTTTCTCCCTTCTGTCATCCACTCCCAACCATGATTCTGAATTGAAGTTATGTATAACATGCAAAGTTAGCTTAGCTAAATTAGCCTATTCTGACACTCCATTGTACAAGACAAAAGGAAACATCAGTAGCTATGTGAACAGGGTATGTCTTTAAAGCACTCAATACCAAGTTCTCTGCACATACTGATTTCCCTGTCAACCTCAGGGCTTCAACAAGATCACCAAGCCTCTTTCAAAATCTAGAAATCAGTAATAAACACAGAAACAACATGTCATCCAACCTGCCAACAAAACAGTGACCTTACTAGCTAGAGTTCAGATAAATAAAAACTTTGCTGTCACCTGGTTATAAATAACAAAGAAAATTCTAATGACCTCTAACTCTGAGTTAACATGTTATTGATTTCAATGCACTTAGTTAACAGGAAACATAGGATGTTTTATTTTACTATAACAAGTCCACAAATTATCCAATAAAATCTAGGAATTTCTTTTCTATCCAATAAAATCTAGGAATTTCTTTTCTTTTATTATTAGCTTACCCAGTTTAGTGGCGCCCTCTGGTGGGTATTCAGGAAACTGACCCTCCGAAGGGACGCTGACAGTTCTCCTCAGGCATCGGCCTTTGGTTGAATCTGCCTGTTGCTCTTGTCCTTCCCCTGGTATCTAGTTAAGCAAAAGAAAAAGTGATGAAACTTAACAGTGAACTGGCCCTAACTACTCTGTGACTGAATAATCCTTTTAGTTAATGAAGACAGTAAGATAAAATGAGAAGAGCAAAGTAGAAGAAATGTAGATTAGTACTCACAATGGTATTACTAACCCCTTTTCAGCTTTTCTTTAAAAAGAAACCCGAAAGATCAGGAAAGGTGAGTATGCAAATTAGCTTACATGAAGTATGTGCAAATCATATCCAGGTGTGAACCTGCTCTGGGAGCTCAGAAAACAAAACACCCACATAAATAAAAATGTTCTTCTTTATGAGAACATGGTTCACAGGCTCTAATTTTACTCAATGTTCAAATAGGTAAATAGAAATAAAAATTGGCCAGAAACATTTAACTTCAAAATTCTCTTAAAGGAGGTGGTTTTGTTAAGGTAGTAAAATCACCCAAATTTTCTTCAATTTTATAATCAAATACTTAGACATAGTTAATAAACCATGTTTTCAGAGGAAATATGTACAGATTATCTACATAAAATGACATTTTCTTCCAAAGGTGAGAATGTTTTCAGAAACATAAAAATTATATTTTCTGGCATAGTTTTAAGAACTAAGTAGTTGTTTGCATATGTGGAATGAAAACTATGAATGGAAAAAAATCCTGTAATGCCAATAACTATTTTAAAGCTTATTTGACAGGTTATCATTGTAGAGTAGTGGGACAGCTCTAGGTTACATACATATATGTGTGTGTGTGCGCGTGTGTATGCAGGTATATGTTCCAAGATCCCCAATAAATGCCTTAAGCCATAGATAGCACCTCTATATATTAAGCTTTTTCCTCATATCTGATAAAATTACAAATAACAGTATAACAATATACTGTAATAAAAATGAATGTCTTCTCTTTCTCTATCCTCTCTCCTCCATTCTTCAAAATACTTTATTGTACTTTCTCATTACAGCTTCTCTTTGGCATGTTCACACTGCCAGCATCATTACTCTTGTACTTTGGGGTTTTATTAAATAAAATAAGGGTTACATGGAAATAACATTGTGATACCCTGACAGTTGATCTGATAAGCAAGATGCCTCCTAAATGAGTAATTGGTAGTATCATGTACAGTGTGGATACACTGGACAAAGGGAGGATTCACATTCCAGGCAGGAAGAAAAGAAGCAGATTAGCATGCTATTTCAACATATTATGCAGAACAGTGTACAGTTTAAAACTTATGAATTATTTCTGGAATTTCTCATTTAATATTTTCAAACTGCAGTTGACCATGGAAAACTAAAACTGTGAAAGCAAAACCATGGACAAGGGAGTACTACTATAATGCTCAGTTTGGGGGTAATGGGCAGACCTAATAATGATATTTTATTAGCAATTTCCATCAGAACAATTGTACTGATATTATCTTAAATAGTTTAGTAAAGTATATCAGTAATTAATCATATTTCCTAATTTCTTATAGCTCCTGAATTGTTATCAACAAATTTCAATGATAATGACTAAAATTTAACTTTTACTATGAACAAATCTAAGGAATTTTTATGTGTGACATTATAAGGGAGGCATTATAATTATCCCTCTTTTACAGATGAGGACTTATTTTTCCAAAAGATTACAATGGACATACATCACATCAACTGGTCTAGCAAAACTGGAACAGATACGTCCAGCTCTACCTCAGTAACCCAACTCCTATCTCTATCAAGGAGAAGATAGAAAGGGAAACTGTCTCTGTTACTGAGAATCTAAGGAGCAAATTCCTAAGGCCTCTATAAGCACTGCAAATTTTTAACATTCTGTATAGGGCCAAATATTCCTCCATCTCCTCGTTACCATGACTAAGGTTACTCTTTGCAATTGAGAAACTGAAGGGCAGAATTAAAAAGGATAAAATTCTAAAAAATAAGCTGAAACCACATAATAGCATCAATAAAGATACAAACGCTTCCAAAAGTACTCAGTAATAGAAAACTTCATGAACAGTAATTGAAGTCATCTACCCCTTTCAGGATGGAAATTATCTCTATTTAAATAATTGAAAGAGTAGCACTGAAAGGTTAAACGACTCCCTCCTACTAAGAAAAGCAAAAAATGCAACCTCTACTTGCTCTAAAAGCAGCAGAGGAAAGGGAGTATACTTGGAAAAGAAATGAGTTTGGATATTTGAGCAAATAATTGAATCTAAATAAACATAACTATTTTGATATGGTTCTAAAAATACCTAGTATTAAAATAATAAAAGTTTAAGCTCTATAGAAAAAAAACAAAAAACTAGCAATTGCTATGGTGTTGTCACAAAAGATAATTCACCCCCTGTGGAAATTTATCAAAGTTATATCCATGACAAAGGGAGAACTACTTCTTTAGTATATATTGTATCTCCACCAGATCCAAGGAGAGAATAAATAAAATATACCAGACCACTTTTTTGGACCTAAAATTCATTCACAATTATTTTCTCAAAGTTTTAGTGTAGACTCTAATTTCTCACTGTTGAAACTTAAAATATGACCAAAGGTTTTATTCAAAGGATCTCTCTTGGGCTGGGATTGTAGCTCAGCAGTAGAGCACTCGCCTAGCACATGTGAGGCCCCAGGTTCGATCCTCAGCACCACATACAAATAAATAAATAAAATAAAGGTATTGTGTACAACCAAAAAATAAATAAATATTAAAAACAAAAACAAAAACAAAGTATCACTCTTAAAGGTTACTGCATTTTACCCCTGACTCAGAATGTAAGGGAACATAGTAACATTTTTTTTTTTTATTTTAAAGTATTTTGACATTTATTTTCTATTTTCAATGTTATATTTCAATGCATATCAAAATATATTATATAGGTTTCATCCATGCATCCCCAAATTTACAAAATATATATTCACTGGACTCACAATTTACTCTTTCCTCTTTCAGATCCTGTTTGTTTATATATGTTTTCACACATAATTTCAAAAGTACATTCTTATGAATATTCATATTTCCCCATATCAATCTTAATTCTCTAACCCTAATGTTACCTCAGTACAAAATTTGATATCACTCTTACCATATCTCTGTATATAAAAATAATGTGTTATATTTATATACATGAGTATGAATTTCAAAGTATATTTTGATATTTATATTCTATTTTCAATGTTAATTTTACATACATATCACAATATATCACATATTAAATTCGTCCATGTGTCCTTATATACAAAATGTATATTCAAAGGAGTCACACTTTACTGTTTCCTGTGTCTGATCCTTTATATTTACATATTTTACACATATTTTCACAAGCACATTCCTATGAATATTAATATTTTCCCATATTAATCTTAATTCTATAACCCTAACCCTAGCTCAGTACAAAATTTGATATTACCCTTTCCATACCTCTGTATGTAAACCTAATATGATTTATAACCCATATACACGAATATACAATACTGCAAATTGATGCATCCAAACTTAAATTTCTTAAGAATATTGTACTTTTTGTAACACCTATAGATGGCTTTTTTATATAAATCTTCTTAAACATATTGATCTACTCCTTTAAAATTGGATACATCACAATTCAAGTACCTTCAAATGAACCAAAATGAAATTCACTAAAATCTGTGTTCAGCTGAAGAGAGTGTTTTACAAGAGCATTTTAGCTTACTGTCCTAATTTAGTTGGCCAGTTTACTTGTTTACACTGAATTGCTTATAAACATGGGGCTTTTTAAATTTTTAAACACTTCTTTAGCCTTGTACTGGGCTTCAGAGTCTTCCTTTGCCAAGAAAGGAAGGAAAAGGAAAGAAAAGAAAAAGAACAAAGTACTAGAATCATAGCCTTTGGGACAGGAGTCCCCTGTGTTTCTCTTTTGCTAGCA
This sequence comes from Tamias sibiricus, assembly GCA_025594165.1. Taxonomy (NCBI): domain Eukaryota; kingdom Metazoa; phylum Chordata; class Mammalia; order Rodentia; family Sciuridae; genus Tamias; species Tamias sibiricus. The sequence continues at coordinate 12,843,673 of CM046669.1, read as the reverse complement.
AAGCAATAAACCTATTTTCCTTTTTCTCAAAACAAAAACAAAAACAACAACAACAACAACAAAAAAAAAAAGTACTTTAATTTCATTCCATTTTAGAAAAGTGGAAAATTTTATCTATGGCTCCTAAATTGGCTTTGTTACTTTCAAACTCTGTAACAATGGAAGAGCAAAATGCACATACACAAAAATGCCCATGCTTTCTATGAGATATTCTTTTGTCATTTTTGAGTCATATGGAAATTAATTTCAATTCAATCTAATCTCATATAGATTAAATAGTCAAGTAAGCGAATCAATATCACACTAACTAGCATCTGAAAACTCTTCTCGGTTATTTCTTTTCCTACAGAAAGCTAAAAAAGCTCTACTAAATCCTTGAAAGGACTTGTTGCCGCCTGCAGCTGCCGCTTATAGCAACGACGCCACGGGAGAAAATTCGGAGGCAGGATGGAAATGAAAAAGTTCTTTTATTCTTCTCTCTCCGGCTCCAACAACCTCTCCAACTCCAACCACCAACCAACAAACCCTCACCCGGTTAAATACTTTTTGCCTTAATAAGGACACGTGCTAACAGCTCGAGCTTACAGGTGCGTCACGCAGTGTTCACGGGCATAAAAAGATTCAGGTGAAAATACTTGAACACCTTAATGGCTCTCAGCTAGCCGCCATCTTAGCTATCTCCTCAATTAGGGCTCTTACAAGGACTTTTAAATCCTTTTAAAGAAATAAAAACTCAACTTTCTTGTTAAGACAGTGGTTCTCAAAGCAAATGTTATCCAGGTACCAGTGGCATCAGCATAAACTGGGAATCTGTTAGAAATTTACATTCTCGGGCCCTACCCCAGACCTGCTGAATCAGAAATTCTGGGGGTGAAGCTCGGCAATCTATGCTTTAACCAAGCCTCCTGATGCTCACTGCAGTTGAGAGCCACTGCCTTAAGGCCTTGTTTTTTCTCCTTCTTATCATGGTTAAGCATCTCAAAGTCTCCTCTATAACAGACATGTAGACAGGCAAAGTGGAGGATCCCTGACCTATTCTCAGTATCTCCACTTTAACTATTCACTTATTAATCCTTGGCCACCTATACTAAGTATAGAAGCCTAAATGAATCACTTAGCTTTACTAAACCTCCATTTCTGCATTTCTGAGGTATGATCTTAATGATATCTCAGGTGGATTCCAGGGCTGTAAGGTTTTAAAGAAGCCTCTGACTAGCAGGGTCAAGTATCATTGCATAGCCTGACCATGAGTTTCTCTATTTTGTTCTCAATCCTTCCCTTGTTCTCTTGAAAGCCTGCATAGTATTTACCTGCAAATGTGAAGTTCAGACCTTGGTCAAAGACTACTTGGTCTCCTGCCCAGCAGGTCATAACCCCTTCAGATGCAGCATTCAATTCTCTGCCTCCTCAGCTCAGTAGTAGGACCACCATATTATGCTTGAACTCCATATTCCTGTGCTGTCAGGAAATGGTACACAGGGCAATGGTGATTACCATAGTGTTAGGTACCTACAGTCCAATGCCTGAAAATATATATTTGTTGAGGTAGGGGCTGACCTGTTTTTGTTCTTCTTATTGTTTACACAGGGAAGGGTAGTCTTGTACCTGTTGCTCTATCACAGATCCTTAAGCCAAAAGTTCCTCATAACCTTTTATCCAAACACCTACAACATTTTCTTCATTGGTATCTGTCTCTGATGCTCTGCTTCTTAAGACCATTCTTTACATACTTATCAGAGTAGTTCCAAAAATGTAAATATGATCATGTCATCCTGCGGCTTAAAGCTCGTCAGTGGTTCTCCTTTACTCTAGGAGCAGTTTTCAAATAAGAGGTTGTATGTTCATGGGGGCTGGAAAGAGATACCTTTCTGCTTCAACCAGAATATAATTCTGAGTTCTGAGTTTATCTGTTGTATGTGGCTTCTGTATGAGCTTTTCTACAATGAAAGGGTTCATTTGGTTAAAAAACAAAAACAAAACAAAATGATCAAAAAACATCCTATAAAGTGCAAGATCCCTAACATTGTATATCAGGTTTTCCATATTCTGGTTACTGTCTTTGTGTTCAGCTTCAGACTTTACAGTCTAGGAACAACAAATGTTTGCGTTTTCCTAATATACCCCCCCATTAGGTAGTCTAATGCCCTTACTTATTCTCTCAGCCTGAATTGTCCCTCACTTTCTTTTCTATTCTACATCTAACAGGTAAAACTATTGGTCCTAAGGTTTAATACAGACATTGCCTCTTCTTGGACTTCCCCTTTTACCAATCCCCTCAGGGAAAGTTAAGGTACACCTCCCTTCTTTTCCTCCAACAACATATCTCTCCCTTTCATTCTACTTATTATCTTGATTTATAATTATTCACATGCAACTAATTCCATGTGAATTAGGATATGGATTAACTGGATGGTGACTGTAAACAGTTAAGGTGTGGCTAGAGTCACTGGGGCTGTGTCTTTGGGGTTTATATTTTGTTGCTAGTGAATGGAGCTCTTTCTGCTTCCCGCTTGCCATGCTCTAAACTGCTTTCTTCCACCATGATATTCTGCCTCACCCTTGGACCCAGAGCTATGGAGTTGGCTATCTATCAACTGAGACTTCTGAGACTTATGGGCCAAAATGAACTTTTCCTTCTCTATGTTGTTCTGATCAGGTCTTTTGGTCACAGAAATGCAAAGCTGACATCAGCTAATCTCCAAACCGTAAAATAGCCCCAACCCACAAATGAATAAATGAATGAATAATCAATAGGTTGAGATGGATGCCATTTTAGTCAAAGGAAAAAGTATGACATCAACCAAGAAGTTGGTAAGCATACAACTTTATTTATTTATTTATTTACTTATTTGAACAGGGAGTAGATCAATGTAGCTAGGGTCTCTTAAGGAAGAGTAGTGGAACGGAACACCAAATGTATTATGACCATACTTGAATCCAAGGATTTTCATGATTCAGGAAGCAAAGGAAAGGCCTTCTCATTTCTAGACCTGAAATCAATGGTAGTCTCCTAATTGGCTTGTTTTATTCCTACTTCTCCCTCTTCCAATATGTCCTATAGATTAATATTCATAATACATAACTTTGATCAAATCCCTTCTTTCATTAAGCTTTCTTTCACAATATTCCATTGCCAGTAACATCTAAATGACATATTTAGTTAGATCAAGGTTCTTTTAGAATAAATGGATTTCTTTCTCTTATACTGTCCAGTTTATTTGTGTTATTCATCAAATGTAACATTTAAATTATCTGTCTTATTTCCACCACTATATTTGTTATGGGGGAGAAAGAGGAAAGAACTGTATTTTATTTTTTGCAACTTCTAACATAGCAAATGCATATACAGGGAGGGACACATTATAAATCTGCTGATTAACTTGAAAGTGGTTCTCAATGAAATATGCTACAAGTAGTTAACCTCAAGATAAATAACAGTTAATTTTCAGTGGTTTCCACAAAGCCAAACTGCTATTTTCATCAATATATCTAAGTATAAATACCACCTTTCAAAAGCAAAAAAGAAAAAGAAAGTGTTATTTTAGAACTTCATTACAAGTTTTAAAGCATTTTGGAACTGCCTTGTTGTCTGAACAACTAGTACCAACCTTAAAAATTCTGAATACGAAAACAAGAGTTTGCATTAAGAAAAACGGAGCCAGGTGCAGAGGAATATGTCTGTAATCTCAGCAGCTCTGGAGGCCAAGGTAAGAATCACATGCTCAAAGTCAACCTCAGCAACTTAGCAAGGCCCTAAGCAACTTAGTGAGAGCCTGTCTCAAATTTTTAAAAAAATAAAAAAACAAACAAACAAAAAGGGCTAGGGATATGTCTCAGTGGTTGAGCACTCCTGGGCTCAATAGGTAGTTAAAAACAAGAAAAGAAAATGGAGCCAAATTTATCCTTTTTTGTTTGTTATGGCCAAAAAAGAGAGAAGAAGGAAACAAACAAGAAGGAAACAAACAAACAAACAAACGAAAACCTCACAAACTCAGCTTTCTTTTGTATTTTTGTACTGACTGTACCTAAGAGGGGTTAATGTTGGTTTTCTCTACCATTTCCCTCAAATCCTTAACTTCCAGTTTACTTGGTTGTATCTCTTAAAAGCAAAAATGGAACCCAAATTACCTCCTGTGCCCTCAGTTGGCACCAAGCCAGCTGGGGCCTTTGCTTTGCACCCACGCAAACAGGTATATTTCATATAAGCAATGTCTATTTGGCACAATCTGCATGAACTAATTTACTGAACCAATGAGTCATTTCTCAAGGTGACACTCTTGGCAAACTTCTCTTTCAGCATTCTGTCCAGAACTACCCTTCTGGTACATTCCCAAATTTATACTTGGTGTATTTAACTCTCTTCCCATGTATCTCCCTCAAACAGATTTTTCCCCAGTCTGAGAAGAAACATGCAGAGTTAAGAGAGAGCATTAAAAGATCCACACACTGACTTAATAGGTGAGGGATACCAGACTAGTATAATCCTCCCACATTCCAGCAGAACCTGTCTAAGGATTCAACTTAAATCCTTACTGAACCCTCTTAAATTGATGTTTTTAACACAGCAAAAACATCCCCATGATTAGTTGAATAGGATTAGAAACAGCCTTTTCAGATCATTTTATCAGGAAGTTCTTTAAACTCTTCGAATTTCAAGAAATTCTAAATTATTCAATGTGAAATTACGAATAAGGGTTACAGTCCTTATAATTCTTAAGTGCTGGTGAAAGGTAGAAGAGTGAAAATATATTCTGATCCTTCCATAAAAGATGAATTTCTGGGGCTAGGGTTGTGGCTCAGCGGTAGAGCGCTCACCTAGCAAGTGCACGGCCCAGGTTCGATCCTCAGCACCACGTAAAAACAAAGATACTGTGTACAACTAAAACAAACAAATAAACATTTTTTTAAAAAGATGAATTTCTATTTTCTTCCTATAACAAAATCAATAGAATATAAAACTTATCATTCAAGTAGCAGGTACAGCAATGTCTTCACATTTTCTTTTTCTAAAGACTTAATTTAACTTTTCCAATTTAATAATGGCAGAACATAACTACTTATCTCTAGGCATTAACTGTATTTGTAAACTGTTTTGTAAACTCATCCCTTTATCATTCCTTTCCTGGCTTACTGCAATAGTCTCCTAATTTATCTATTTGTTTTCATTCTCTTCCATTAGTCTTTCTATATAATTAACAGAGTTACTTTTCTAAGAAGCAAATCTGATAATGCCATTGCCCTGAAAATACCTTACATGGTTTCAAATGATTTGCATGGTCCAAATCATCTCCAGAATAAAGTAAAAATTCCTCACCATAGCCTTCAAGGTTCTTCATTATCTGGTTCTTGCCAGCTGTTCCTTTTCCTCTTGTAAACTATGTTCCAAAAACTCTCAACATTTTGCAATTTGCTGAAGAGATATGGTTCTTGACTTTGTATCTGTATACATACATGCAGTGTCCTCCCCCTCCTTTGTCTTTAAGACGTGAACCAAGCCTTAATTTCTCTATGAAAACCTTCGTTGGCATTTTCCACTCCACACCATAATTCATTCCAGGCAATACCTCCCTCATTTAATCTTTCCTTTGTGGTTAATTTAAAAAAAAAAAAAAAAAAAAAAACTTTTGAGGTAATTTCATATAACATAAAATTAACCACTTTAAAGTGAATAATTCAAATGACATTTAGTACACTCATAGTGTTGCAAAACTATCACTTCTGTCTAGAATCAAATGGTTATAAATTTTAATTCACCTCAAGTTCTCCAATAAAAAATATGCATCTTTGTGGCCATAATACTGCATGTATAACAAAGCTCAATAGAGACAGAATCTTTTCCACCTCTTTTTATTACCTAGTTTTAGAAAAAAGTGGAATAAAATATCATGTTCTGGGCGGGCTTATGCTATAGCATGGGATCGTTAATGTCCTATATAGGTCCATGCGTTAAAAGCTTTATTGGAATGTAGTAGAAACTTGAAGAAATTGGTCTTAGTGTAAGGTCTTTGGGTCACTGTGGCATCCTTGGAGCTGGATAATGGATCCCAAACTCTTCTTTCTCTTGTCCTCTCTTTTGCTTCCTATCCTTGCGATGAGTGGTTTTGCTCTGACAATATTCTGCCCATGATGTGTTGCCTCACCACAGTCCCAAAAGCAATAGGACTGACTGAACATGGGCAGGAACCTTCAAAACTGTGAGCCAAAATAATCCTTTCTTTCTCTTTTGTTTTCCCCATAGCTTTATTGAGGTAAAACTGAAGTACAATAAAATGCATATATTTGAAGTATGCAATTTGATCAGTTTTGACAGGTATGCAACCAATACAATCAATATAAAAAGCATTTCCATTACAGTTTTTAAACTTGAAATCATGTAAACTGTTTCCTGCATGATTTATTACATTAGAAATGAATCACCTTGAGATATACAGAACCCCACCCCCACATGAAGTATTTCAAAATTAAATGACACACTTATAAATATCTCAGAGGTCAAGGAAGAAAGCACAAGAAAAGTAAATAAGTGCTTTACACATACACACACACACACACACACACACACACACACACACAGTGCTTTGAACTAAGTGGTAATAAAAGCTTAAAATCAGGATCTCTGGGGTGAAACAGTACACAGATGAACATTGATAACTTAAAGTACTTGCATCAGAAAAAAGCTAGAATAACAATCAAATTATTTTCAAATTATGTAGTAGGAAGGAAAAAATAAGAGTAGGAGCAAAATTATATGAAATAGAGAATAATATTGCTAGAACTTGATAAAAATCATACAAGTCTAGTCAAGAAAAAACCAAGAACACAAAATTCCTATCAATGGAAAGGAAGCTAACAAAATTACCCTAGGGATGCTAAAAATAAATTAAGGTAATATTACAATTGTATGCCAACATATGTGATAGCTTACATAACATGGTCTATATCACAGAAATATTGTGTGCTGCTGAGAAAAAAGTGTATCAGTTATTGATGGATGAAATATTCTATATATGTCTGTTAAATCTAAATTATTAATTGTATTTTTTACTTCTATAAGTTCTTTATTTAGTTTTTGTTTGGATGATCTATCCAGTGGTCACAGAGGCATGTTAAAGTTACTCAGTATTGCTATGTCATAGTCTATTTGATTCTTGAGATTGAGAAGGGTTTGTTTGATGTACTTCGATGCTCCATTGTTTGGGGAATAAATATTTATGATTGTTATGTCTTGTTGATGTATTATTCCCTTAAGCAGTATGAAATGGCCTTTTTAGTCCCTTCTGATTAACTTTGGCTTAACGTCCACTTTATCTGATATGAAGATAGAAACCCCTGCTCGTTTACGTGATCCACGTGAGTGATGGTTTTTCCCCATCCTTTCACCTTCAGTCTGTGGATGTCCTTACCTGTAAGGTGATTGATTCTCTTGGTGACAGCATATTGTTGGGTCTTGTTTTTTAATCCAATCTGTCAGTCTGTGTCTTTTTTCCCCCTTTTTAAAATTTTTTTCTTTCTTGCTTTTTTTTAGTTGTCAATGGACTTTTATTTTTATTTATTTGTATGTGGTGCTGAAAATCAAACCCAGTGCCTCACACATGCTAGGCAAGCGCTCTACCACTGAGCCACAACCTCAGCCCAGTCTGTGTCTTTGGATTGATGAGTTTAGGCCATTAATGTTTAAGGTTATTACTGAGATATGATTTGTGTTCCCAGTCATTTGGGTTTATTTCTAGTTTTTGATTTAGTTTCTCCTTTGATTGACTATCCCTTTAGTGTAGTTCCTCCCTTTGCTGGTTTTTACTTTTTTTTGTTTGTTTGTTTTCATTTCCTCCTTCTAGAACATTTTGCTGAGAATATTTTATAGTGCAGGCTTTCTAGTTGCAAATTCTTTTAACTTTTGTTTATCATGGAAGGTTTTTATTTCACCTTCAAATCTGAAGCTTAATTTTGCTGGATAAAGGATATAAGATTCTTGGTTGGCATCCATTTTCTTTCAGAACTTGGTATATGTTTAAGGACCTCCTAGATTTGAGGATTTGGGTTGAGAAATCAGCTGAGATCTGAACTGGTTTCCCCCTAAATATAATGTGATATTTTTCTCTCATAGCCTTTAAAATTCTATCCTTACTCAGTATACTAGGCATTTTTATTATAATGTGCCTTGGTGTGGGTCTGTTGTAATTTGTACATTTGGGGGTCCTCTTGTATTTGATTTCATTCTTTAGGTTTGGGAAATTTTCCAATATTTCATTGAAGAGATTGTGCATTCTTTTGGTTTGTATCTCTATGCCTTCCTCTATCCCAATAAATCTTAAATTTGGTCTTTTCATGTTATCCCATAGTTTTTTAGAATTTCTATTCATGGTCTCTTAACATCTTCTCTCCATGGTCAACTCTGTTTTCAAGATTATATATTTTGTCTTCATTGCTTGAGGTTCTGTCTTCTAAGTGGTCTAGTCTGTTGGTGGTGCTTTCCATTGAATTTTTAATTTGGTTTATTGTTTCCTTCGTTACAAGGATTTCTGCTTCCCACCCACCCCCAGAATCTCTGCCTCTATTATTGAAGTGATCTTTCATTTCCTGTATTTTCTCTCTGATTTCATTTCTTATACTGCCTTTACTTCGCAGATCAGTTTAACTATGTACATTCTAAACTCCTTTTCTGACATTTCTTCCACTGTGGTGTTGATGGGTTGTATTATTGGAGTATCTTGGTTTGTTTGGGGCAATTTGTTCCCCCACTTTTTCATGTTCTTTGTGTGTCTACCCATCTAACAGTATGGATCTGAGGCAGTAGTATTTCTACCCTGTGGACTTATAGTGTCCCTGAAGGTTTCCAGTAACTCAATGTTTAGGTGGGGACAAATAATAACAACAACCAATGCAAACAATATACTGTATTAAATCAAATAGTTTCTACTACGTCATCTACAATGTTAATTATCACAATAAACAGAAATGATATGATCAGTTATTGCCTACAATAAAAACAGCAAGTTTGCAAAAGGTTTTATAATTTCAAATGGTGTACAGAGAGAGAACAGAAGTGATATAGAATATGATGATTATGAGGGAGGAGGAGAGAAAAAAGGTAAAAAATTAAAAATGAAAGAGACAATGATTGAGATTGACTGTTAGCAGAAGAAAAGTAAGAATCAAGGGAAACAGGTAGGAGAAAAATATATAATGTAAAAATTTTTAAAAATTAAAAACAAAAATAAAACAAAACAAAACCAAAATATACTGGGCTGGGGTTGTGGCTCAGTGGCAGAGCACTCACCTAGCACGTGTGCTGCTCGGGTTCGATCCTCAGCACCACGTAAACATAAATGCATTGCATTGTGTACAACTAAAGCAAATAAATAAATAAATATTAAAAAAACCAAAATATACTAATCAAGCATCCTAGTTCACAAAGAAATTAATCAATGAAAAATAATTGACTTCAAAAATGCTAGAAATGAGGAAAAAAAAAAAAATATGAATATGTATAAATATCTAGGTACTATTAAGGTCACAATTAAACAGAGAAAAAGAACTTAAAAAAAAGATCTTGATGAAAAGTTAAAGAATTCTTTCCACTGAAGTTCAAAATATTCTCAGTTTCTCTTCTCAGCAGTTTATAGTAGATTCTGGAACATGTTGCTCCACCCACTGGATTGCTGGAGTGAGGTAATCCCATAGGCAGATTTCCTAGAGCTAGGTTTTAGGCTTAGGTGGGCTCCAGGCTCTTTGCTGAATGCCAATTGGTCTAGAGATTTTAAATCAGCACCCCTCCAGTGCCTAGTACTTGCTGGTTCATGCTAGAAGACTGGATGCCAAGGATCTCCCCTGGGTTCCACTCATGTGCTGGGGGACCCAATTCTTAGTCCCCTGCATCACCTTCGGACCCCACGTTTCCTGATCTTGGGCTCAGTCTCCAAACAATCTCTCCTGTCCCCACCCTTCCATGTTCCCAGCCAGATGTTTCTCTCCCAGCCAGTCCTACAAGCAGTCAAATTGGAAGGGAAGGGGTAGATGTGGGTGGATTTCCATGATGGGTTGTCCCCTGTGTAAACAAACATCTCTCCACGTCTGATTTTCTCCTGGTCACTTAAGCACACTCTATAGAGTACATTGTGTGTTTCCTGGGCCTGTATTTTGGGCCAAACTCAAGATTTGCTAGGAATCAGCCCCCTCAGCTGCTGGCCCCTGCCCAGTGGCTGCAGAATGGTTCCTTCCTTTGTCCTCCAAACACCGCCTGGAGAAATGGTGGCTTCTTTTCCCCAACATGGACATTATGCAGCCTGTCTTTCAGGTATGCCAAGCAATGTCCTTGATCTCTTAAATGCTTGGTACCTAAACATGCCTCAGTCTCCCAAAAATGCAGGTTCCTTTAATTCCCTTATCCCTCCACTATGCTCATGGAGGGATCTCTCTGGCTGGAGTTTCTGGCCCAGCTGCAGCAGCAGCTATGCTGCTGGGTATTTTTTCCTTATTTTATTATATCCAACCTCCTGGGCCCCTGATCTTCTTTGAATGTCCAGTTTTAAATTCCAGTAAAGGCCCTGTTTTTGTTTTTGTTTGGTTATTGTTGTTGTTGTTCACCCACCTTGCTGAGAAGCTGCGTGTCTTCTTTCTTGGTTTCACTCCACAGAGCAGCCAGGAACTGGACCTCCTCTATCCCACCATCTTGAAAACTTCTCTAAATCCTTTTCTCTTGATAAGTTGATTGTCTCAGGTATAATAGTAATAGAAAGCTGACTAATAATACAGCTTATCACAGAAAGAAAAGATGGAAAGATCTCTCAAGTTATATTATGGAAATAGACATTCTGGAATCAAAATTTATAATTTTGCTTTTGTAACATTCATTCAGTCTCAATTCATTCATCTCAATTTACTGAGAGTTTAACTATGTGTCACGAATTGATCTAAGTACTAGGAGATACATCATTGAAGAAAACAAACAAAATCTCTGCTCTGAAGCTTACATTCCAGTATGAGAGAGACAATAACATAATAAATAACTTACATAGCATTTTTTTTTTTTTTTTTGGTGTGTGTGTGTGTGTGTGGTACCGGTGATTGAACTCAGGGGCACTCAACCACTGGGCCACATCCCCAGCCCTTTTTTGTATTTTATTTAGAGACAGGGTCTCACTGAGTTGCTAAGTGCCTCACCATTGCTGAGGCTGGCTTTGAACTCGTGATCCTCCTGCCTCGGCCTCCCAAAGTGCTGGGATTACAGGTGTGCGCCACCGCGCCCGGCTTACATAGCATTTTAAAAGGTGGCAAATGCAATAAAATAAGTCAGATCTAGGCAATTAGATGATAAGTTCTGGATTCAACTACTAGGTACATAGTCAAAGATGTCTGTGAGACACTGAGCTTGCATATTTATTGCAATTATTCACAAGAGCCAAGATAGGGAATAAACCTAGGTATCCATTGATAGATGAATGGATAAATATAACATGGGCAATGGGATACTATTCAGCTACTGTTTTTGTTACTGTGGGTCTTGGCCGAACTCGGGGGGTGTGGTGGGGGGTTTAAGAGGCTCGGTGTCAAGAACACAAACAACACAATTGATCCTCAGAGGAAGACACAGACACCGGGAGTCACTTGGCGACCCTCCTGCTAGGTCCTTTATTGAGGAAGCATCGCAATCTTTTAAAGGCCCCCTGCCCAATCATATTATGCCACGGTGGGTAAGTCCACCAAGTTCTCCCCTCGGTTTCCTTGGCAACACTTGTGTAATTTGTGGGAAGGGGTTTCCTCCTTCTGCCGGCCAGAGCAAACACTCCTTCCTGCAGGTTTGTAATTATGGGAAGGGGGCTTACTCTATCGGCCAGAGCAGATCTCCAATTGTGGGAATTTTACTCCATCCGGCCAGAGCGGAATGCTCCTTCCTACAGATTTTTCCTGTTAGGCCTGTATATGTATAGGTTTTCCTTTATACACGTGAGACATTCACAGCTGCCAGCCAGGAACTGGGAGTTTCCCCTACAAACTACAAACAAGAGTGAAATTCTGTCATTTATAATAATGTGGGTGGAAATAGAGGACCCTATGTTACGTGAAATAAATTAGGCACAGAAAGGCACAAACACTGCAAGTTCTCATTTACATATGTTAGCTAAAAAGTTGATGTCACAGAGGTAGAGAATAGAAGAGTGGTCACCAGAATCTGGGAAGGGTGTGGGAGGAGGGGAAGACAGAAGATCGTTACTGGGTAAAAGGTGCAGCTGGGTAGGAACAATAACTTCTAAAGTTATATATCATAATAAGATAAATATAGTTGACAACAATTAATTGCATATTTCAAAATAGCTAGTAGAAAGGATTTTGGTTGTTCCCCCAAAGAAATAATATTTTAAGTGATGGATATACTAATCACCCTGATTTTATCATTACACATTGTATACATGTATGGAAATGTTACTCTTTAGCTCATAAATTATTATATGTCAATAGAAAATAACAGTATATTTTTAAAAAGATGTTCTGGATGAAGGTAGGAGAGAAGATGTGATTTAAAGTGAGGGAAGTTAGTGAAGGTTGGCCTTACTGAGTAGGTTATATGGAAGCAAACTGTTGAAGGAGGTGGGAAAGTAAGCCATGCAAACATCTGAGGGAAGAACATTCCTAACAGAAGGAAAAGCTAAGACTAAAGTCCTGAGGCAGGAGAAACATGCCTGATGTGTTCAAGAAATAGTAATGAGGCCAGTATGTCTGGGATTGAGAGAGTCTGGGATTGAGAGAGTTAGTGACCTTTGAAACCTGGAAGGGTCGAGTTACCTTTACTGGAGAATGTGAGGCATGTTGGAGATGGCTCTTACATATCCAAATGGAGACATGCAATTGGCAGAGTCAAGAGAGAAGGGATGTGTACATTTACGATATAAAATTAGGAATCACCAGCATTAGAGGATATCAAAAGTCATGAAATTCCCAAGGAAGTTAGGTCCTATGTGAAGATCTGCAGAAAAGAAGAAAAAAAAAGTAGGAAAGACTCAGGAGGAACTGTAAGAGAGGCAGGAGGAAAACTAAAAAAGCATGATGTCATGGAAAGCCAAGTGAAGAAAGTGATGTAAGGAAAGGAATGAGTGATGGGAGGCATTAAATGCTGACAGATTAAATAAGATGAGAACTGAGAACTGAGCTCTGAATTCAATAATGTGGAGGTCAATAGTGAGTGAGCTTAACAAGAGAAACTATGGCAGAGTGGTGTGGGTTGAGGGGCTGGAGTCATGGCTCAGTGGTAGAGCACCTACCTAGCATGGGTGAGGCACTGGGTTTGATCCTTTGCACTGCATAAAAATAAATAAATAAAATAAAAGTATTGTGTCCATCTACAACTAAAAAGTATTTTTAAAATGAGAGGGTAAAAATTAGAGACAAAGAGTTTATAAGTTTCAAAAAAATTTTTGCTATGAAAGGGAGAAGAGGGTACAATGAATCTTATACAGGTCTTTTTTTTTAATGGAAGAAATAATGGTATTCTGACAGGAATAATCTGATAGAGAAAAGAAATTAAAGATGTAAAAACAGATCGGAAAGAATTATTAATAATATATCCTTGAATAGATGGGCACAAGGTAGAGGCTGACCATAAGACAGTGGAAATTTCAACCACAGGAGGAGAAGGAAATCAGACTTATGGAAACAGTTGCTGGTGGATAGATATGGTAGCTAAGCTCTCTTCTGAGTACTTCAATTTTCTCAGTGAAGCAATAAGTAAAGTAATCAGCTCTATGTGAAGATTATTAATAAAGATGGGATTACAGGTTTAAAGAGAGAAAAGGCATGAAAAAAAAATCACCTTAGAAAACCATTCTGTACTGTGCTTGTCAGAGGATGGTTCAAGATCCTGTGCTGTTCTATGAACTGTTTTGATTTGTTGTGATAAACAAAGTAGTACAGAAACTGAGAAGCAGCACACTTGGTGTCATCAGTAGATCTGTTTCATGGTATAGTCTTCTTTCCACAAATAATTATTGTTTTTGTAATTCTACTCCTTTTTTTCCCCTATGTTATGATGAATATACTTACTGAATTTCATGTCTGTTAAATCTATAAAAATTCAGGCTTATATTTTTTATTTCACTTTTCTTAACAGTTCATTTTGTTGTATTTTATTGATCATGATGAGGTAGGGTAGAGGGCCAACAGATCTTTCACCAAAGATAGATTGAGAAGCATTAATACAGTAGGGTGGGACAGTAATTGAAAATGTTTTATGATTGTCAAGCAGCACTGAGGAGTTCCAATAAAGTTTGCAGCCATTAGTTCAAAGACCAGTCAGCAATGTGTGTGCTTTTCTCCAGACACATTAAGCTTCACAGATAAAATCCAGATAAATACCTAAATATCCAAGATAAATCAACTTATGAGGAGGAAGATTTATTTTGGCTCACAGTTGCAGAGGTTTCAGTTTGTGGTCACTTGACCCTGTTGCTTCTGGGCTTGTGGCAAGGCAGTACATGGTGGTAGGGGTGCATGGTAGAAGAGGCTTATTCACCTATTGGTGGCTGAGAAGCAAAGAGAGATAGAAGGGGCCAAGCTCCCACTGTCCTCTTTAAGGGCATACTTCCAGTGACCTCATTTCCTTCTACTAGTCTCTACCTACTAAGGTTCTACTACCTCCCAATAAGCCTTTAGCACAATGGCCTTTGGGAGATGTTTAAGATTCAGATCATAACAAGAAAGAAGATTTAAATGAGGTATCCCTTTACCAAATAAAGAAAATGAAGCAAGAGGAAGGCAAGGAAATAATATGCAAGGCAATGACCAGAATGATTGACTGGAATTCAGGCTGCATGAAGAGGAGAGAAAGGAAATGAGAGGTATGAGAGGCAGGAAAGTGATAGGATCAAGGGACTATAAGTCTCAAAAGGCTTGAAAGATTATTGGAATAAGAAATGAGATAGAAAGATAGGAGCAGGTCAAAGAGTAAGATGTATATTATTGAGAATATGAAGGACTTGTAGCAATAAGGTGGAATAGGGAAATTCTTAGAGGAGCAGTTCAAGGAATTGAGAGTGTTTTAAGATTCATCGCTGCAGATATTGGAATCATAAAAATTAAGCTGTGTAGATGATAGTAATGCAGAAGATAAGATAAAAAATGAAGAGGAGTGACAAGATGAGATGGGGTTGGGGATGGGGGAGACTGGAGAATGAAGGAGATTCAGAGTTTGAGCATTTTAGGGAAAACAGGGAGAAAAGACAGGAAGCAGGCATAAAGGGAGAAGATACCTAGTCTAGGCAGCATGGTGTGAGAGTTATGGGGAAAAAACTCAGCCATATCTTGACAGGACTTCATGAAAGATAGTGACCTTAGGAAACATTTTGGTTCTCATGAGATCAATAATTTAAGGGACCCCTCCAGAGAAGAAGTAGAAAAAACAGATGATTTTGCTAAGGACAGGCCTTGAGTGACAGCAGGCACAGTAAACACTTTCAAGAGGTAGGGAAAGATGAGTGGAAGATACTGTCAGAAAAGGAATACACAGAATCTTAGAAAGAATGAAGTATCTGGAATAAGGGTTTCCAGGTATTTAGGGCTATTTATAAAAATTGGCACAAAAGAGGATAAAGTATATAAGATTGTTTCAGAAAATTATTTATCATGAACAGTTATTTTAGGAGAAAAATAGGGGACCTAGCCTAGGTGACTCATTGGCCAGTAATATTCAATCAATGGATTATATCTCAGTTATGGAAAGGGATACTTCTTGGCATTCTTCTATCTATTCTTAAGCTATAACACTAAGCTAAAATATATATATATATATATATGGGTGCTTTAGTCAGCTTTTCATTGTTGCGACCAAAAGACCTGACAAGAACAATTTTTGGAGGAAAAGCTTATGTGGGAGCTCACAGTTTCAGAGGTCTTAGTCCATAGACAGCTGGCTCCATTCCTTGGGGCTTAAGGTGAGGCAGAACATTATGGCACAAGGGTGTGGTGAAGAGATGTGGCTCAAGAAGTTAGGATAAGGACACAGAGAGGAACTCCACTTGCCAGATACAAAATATATACTCCCAAAGGCACACCCCCAATGACTCACCTCCTCTAACCACACCATACCTGCCTTCAGTTACCACCCAGTTACTCCCATCAGGGGATTAATTCACTGATTGTATTAAGGTTCTCATAACCTAATCATTTCTTCTCCAACCCTTCTTATACTGTCTCTCACAACAGCTTTTGGGATGCCTAAAACCTAAACCGTAACAGTGGGGAAGGGGGGAAAATGACAAATGATTTGTTTGTATCATTCCTTGTTAAGAGAGCTGATGAAAAAGTCTGCTGACAGAATAGGTTTTTATAAATTAATTTTTTGAATTATGTGTATATTCAAATTAGATAATCAGAAATTTCCTATGCTAACATTCATTCATCCTACCAATTTTTATTATGTATCCATTCAACAGAGCAACACATATAAAACTGTTCTAGAAAGGGCTGGCCTTTATTAACTTATTTTAATAAAATTAAATTTAATAATAATATTAAAATGCTGGATAAGGATCATGGGTAGAGAGATGGTAACAAAAGGAAGGGATGTTTTTCAATGTATAGAATTAAAAGAATAAGCAAGTTCTTCATAGAGGTACATCAGCTGGGTAGGCCCTTTTAAGCAAGCACTGCCTATTAAAACATAAGGAGAAACTAGAACTGCTTCATTGTTATTGCCTTGCCTTTACCAAATTAAAACATACTCAGTAACAGAAGACAAGAGACAGGGAGAGATGAGCAAGAGATGAGACAAGGAGGGTAGGAATTCACAAATGAGAATTAAGAAACATGCTTCCTGTTCACTGCTTCTTCCAAACACACTTTTTAGGAAGAATGACTTACTGAATGTATATTCTACATACATCTTTCTAGTTTTTTATATATTTTTGGCAATCAATCTTTCTTCTTATTAAATCAGGTATTTTCTTCTCTTTCCTTCCCATTATGCCTCTTCAAGATCATAGTGTTTCAAGATAATACTGTTTTTATGTAGTGGAGACAGATTATTTTATGCCCATACCAAACCAGAGTGATATTAATCACCAATAGGCAAATTAATGATCTGGATGTGGAAGAACATACACACTGTAATAGTTTCAGGAGTAAAGTACTAGTAATATAAGTTCAAGAGGAACAGAAAGTGTCCCTAAAAATTGATGCCTGTGATTCTGCCTGCCTCTCCAGACCTATGCTACTCTCTGTCTTTTGGCTCCCTTCTTACATGTCGTACAAAGTTGACCTCTAGGAACATATCATAGCAATCTTCTCCTGCCTACAAGTTAGATTTGGCCCACAGGGACAATTGAAAAAAACAAATCAGAAAACCACAGGAGGGAGTTAAGGTTTATTCTTCTTTCTTTCTTGCTAGCCATTTGTGTTCTGGTAAAGACTTTTTTTTTTTTTTTTTTTTTTTTTGTATATAAACACAACTGTCTTGCAGCCTCTCAGACAACTACAATTCTCTGGGTGCCAGAAACCCTGCACCCTTCCCTTTCCCTGAAGGTCTGGGGTAATACTGCTATTTGCTGTTCATTCATAGATACCTCATCACCTTTTGATATGTCCCTTATGCTGACCATGCCTATGAAAACTGTTAAACCTCTTTTAATTAATACACTGAGTATGAAAACTATTGTTGTTAGTAGTTAGAAGGATGTGGCTCCTAGAGGGGGGCATTTGCAGCCAGGTCTATACTATCAAATACTCCTCGTTCCAAATTTCTCAACTTAGTATCTCTTTTACTGTTCCTTAGTGAAAATTCAGCCCTATCTTGTGGAACTCACTCCTTCATGGCAATAGCACATCATTATGACATTTAGCAGTCCTTTAGCTTATCCATAGTCTATCAATGATATAATGTAACTTATCAAAGTAAAAATCAAAGTTACATAAGTTTCAGACATGTGCTAGAAAAGGGAAGTAGCTTTCCATCTCACCTCCTTCTCCTTGTTGAGCAACACCAACTGACTGTCTGTGAGGATGCAGTACTTCCGCTCCCATGTTGTGGTCTCAGTGTAGGGTGACTGACCACAAGACAGACGATGAGTAGGTGGTCCTTTCACATCTGGGTATCAAAACAGAAAAACAAAAGTAACAAATAATTATCATGCTTAGTAAACCAGTATTTCAAGTGTAAGATTCTTCAAAGTCAAATTAATAAAGGTGAGTCTAAAATCAGAATAGTAAACTGAAAACTGCTTCTTAGGAAAAAAACAAAAACAAAAAACTTGTACACAAAAATTCTCCCTACAGTCTGCACAGAAGATGGCTGAAACACTCTAGGAATAACTGTTAGTACAAACTTGATACAGTAATCACACTTTAAAAATGCTAAAATAATGCAAGGTCGCTTCAGAGCTAAATTGGTATTAGTCAAAGCAAAAAGATTCAGAGATAAGAACAAAAGATATAGTGTTTAGTCTATGGGAGGAAGATACACATGTAACATGTACACTTTGAGAATGACCCAGAACTGAGAGTACAGTTACTGGCAGACTATGTCTTAAAAATAGCTTTAAGAATTGGAAATATTTAAATAACAGCATATTACCACTAGAGGCCAGTAAGATCTTGAAAATACAGAAAATAATGCCCTCAAGGAGAGATCTAAATGTATTACCATCATGTTTCTTAGAGGTAAAGTTATCTAATATTAAAGCAAAATGTCTTCACAATTTACAAATGCCTCAATTCCTTTTAAATGCCAACTGGTTACTATTACCTTTGCTACTTTTTTAAAAAAATATTAACTGTTTACTCATTATGAGGGCTGTTGTAAAATCTGGAATACATCTTAATCTTAAATACACATTAGATCTATTAAATAAAGCTTTTATGACAGTTCAAAGTACATTAAAATTACTTTAGCCACAAAAGACTAATTCCTCTCAGGAATTTTCTGCAGTGATTATTTTAAATGACTATTTATTACTACTTAGTTATTAATGCTAGAGAAGCAACAAACCAAAGAGATTGGAAAACAAATACCCATGAGGGTAGGAGAGTTGTAAATCATAAATAAGTATATTATGTCTAGTAGAAGAGTGTTTTTAATTCATTGCTTTCTTCAGACTTTCTGTCTTGTTACACAATGATAGGTATTACTGGCATTGGCTTCAATAAGTCCAAATGATTTCCTAGTTGTCTTATACTCTAATATAAACTGGCATAACTGTACCCAGATTTCTTTAGAACGTGAACAAGTCAGTAATCACAGCAATTTGGTGAATATCTCTTCCTACATCATTTTGTATCCAATATTATCTTCCCTGTTCCTTCTGGCATAACTTCCTATCCTCTCTCAGTCCATCTAAACTTGCTGCTCTGCATGTTTAGGGGGAATTTATCAACTTCCCCAAAGATAATTCAAGGTCCAAAAAGCAATAATGTTACTAGACTTTTGTTAAATATGCTACTAATTCTTAGGAACTTTATAGCCGTGTCAATACTGCTTATCTTCACATGATTTGAACAAAAAAAAATGGGTTAGATTTTTATCACAATGTGCTTATTTCTGGAGTCAAAAACTAGGATAACTTCAACAGAGAGGGACACACTCATTTAATGTGGAAATATACTGGTTTCATAGCCCAGACTAGTTTTCATTCAAGTGACAAACTTTATTATGTTAGTTAGCCACAGATACTCTGTCTATAAAAATTAGAATACAAGATATTGTATTATAGCATAAACCAAGTTTCCTGACAAAATACAAATCTCTATCAACACTGAATTTAAGGAAATCTAAATTCCTTTCTTTGTATAATCTTGAGTAACTCTCTTAAAGCCTCACTATAATGTTCTCCCTTTGTCCAATTTGAATTTTGTTGTAGTTTCCTCATGTTACTGTGAAAACAACACAGCATCTCATAAAACATTCTGGGACCCCAAACAACTTGTCTCCAGTGCCAAATGTGGTATGAAGTAGGAAGCAATTAAATAGGGACCAATATCTCTATATTTTTGATTTTTTTTCTCTAAATGGAGACTGATTAATCATTCAGTAAGTGGCATAATTTCATCTGTTTTTTCTACCTCTAGATAATTCCCACTTTTTGATCATTTGATAAGAATGCAGGAAGAAAAAAGACAGAATAAGCTATTATTTTTGTTCTATTTAGCACTTTTGGATTAGATATAAGAAGCACTTTAATAATATATGACTTTAAGTAATCTACAAACTTAATTTACTCATTTTATCATGTCCTCATTTCCTTAGCTAATTAAAGGTCTAATAGCACATAAGCAAGGCCTATATGCTGGGATTGTATGAACAGGACAAGCTCAGATTTTTGCCCTGTTTCACCTTATGAATGCTTCCAATCTTTATTTTTTACTCTAGTGACTTACTTCTAATTTCTGGTTTCCAATTATTTTTAGTATCTAAAATTCACAAGAGAAAAGACAACTAACAGAATCAAAAAGAAGTATCTTAATAGCTAAATTAGAAACAATTTTAGATTTGTTCAATCCCTTCCCTGTGAGAATACTAGGGACATTACATGCTGACCTCATTACAAAAATTAAATAAACTTAGAAACATTTTAAAAATCAGAGGTAACTCAACAGATCCTTTAGAAGGCACTCCTTTAAACTAGATATTTTTCTGTAGATGAACAGTTCAAGGTTTCTTTTCTTTCTTTTTTTTTTTTTTTAATCTCAAGATTTCTTGAAATTCTTGAGAACTTCAAAGGGGGTTTGTTTATGTGGGTTATATCAATATTTAACATTTGAAATTAAAACAAATTTTAGAAATGGATTCATTTAATAATAACAAACCTACTACATATTAACAAAAAAGCACATTTTAGTGAAATGTTAACTATTTTCCAACAACAATTAGAAAGAGTGATACTTTACATTTTTGCATATATCTTTAAAGATAGTTTGATTATTTCTATTTTCTATTATCAATTTATTGTCTTATGTGGTTGATGTATAATAAGACTGAGCAGCTTGTCTCAAAGAGTTGGAAAAGGTAAAAGTATTTTAATAGCATTTGAAAATACTTATGGATATTCTTCTTTAATATAGTACCAAAACTCAACAAGCATCTGCCTTTAAAAGCCAGTGCAATGTGGAATCTGAAACCACATTAATGGACTTTGCATATTATTATATTAAAAATCAGTGGTTTACCTCATCCTTTGAGTGGCTCTTTTACCCCGTATGAGATTTTAACCATCATACACTGATCATTTAGAAAATATTAGTTAACTCAGATTTGCAGATCTTCCAAATGTTGCAACTTTTCATTATATATTATAAAAAAAAAAAAATCACATGCCTCAATCTGACCCCAAAATCTTGAACTCATCAGAAATATCTTTAAATACTGGAAGTTGTCAAACTCAAGGTGGTGGATACGAGTTCTCCAAAATTCTAATTTTCATTCCAGTCATGAATTTTATCTTTAGCAATAAATACTGCTAGTTGTTTCCCCAGAAGTGGCAGGTATGCCTCTTTTTTTTTTTTCCCAGAAAAAATGTCTGCCACATAGCAAACACAGAATGACCATAATCTGTCTTTCAGTTTTATTATACAAATAGCTTAGGGGTTGGGATGATGGCTCAGCTGTACAGTGCCTGCCTAGCATGTGCAAGGCACTGAGTTCAATTCTCAGCACTGCATATAAATAAATAAAATAAAGATCGATTGACATATATATCTATCTTAGTTGTCAATGGATCTTTATATATATATATATATATATACACACACATACATATATATTAAATATGTTTCAATATATATAACTTTTTAAACCAAAAAAGATAGATAGATATCTTAAACTTTGTAAAACAGGGGCTCCTGGGATTCCAAGTTTTCACAGATCATACATTAAAAACCACTGCTTAGACAATAAAACATTAATGAAGGATTCTAAGAAAATCTGGCTATATACTAGGGGTGGTGGCACATGCCTGTAAATCCCAGCTACTTCAGAGGCTGAGGCAAGAGGACCCAAGTTCAAAGTCAATCTGGACAATATAGCAAGACTCTGTCTCAAAATAAAAAATTTTAAAAAGGGTTGAGGACACAATGAGGGGGTTGGAAAACAGAAGTTCACTGGATTCAAAGGGAAATGAAGGGAAGGGATAGAGGATGAGACTAGGAAAGACAATAGAATGAATCAGACATAACTTTTGTATGTTCTTATATGACTACATGACCACTGTAACTCCACATCATGTATAACCACAAAAATGGGAAGTTATACTCCATGTATGTATGATATGTCAAAATACAGTCTACTATCATAAATAACTAAAAAGAACAAATAAAAAAAATTTAAAAAGGGTTGAGGTTGTAGTTCAACGGTAAAATGCTTGCCTATACCTGTGAGGCCCTGGGTTTCGTCCCCAGTACTGGAATGAAGGTATGAAGAAAGGAAGAGAGAGAAAGGGGAAAAAAAAGATGGAAAGATGGAAAATTCATCCATATTTTAAAAGATGAATTAAGTGGGGAAAAGATCAGAGGTCTTAATAAATGGAAGACTGATGTGATTAAGGGATGATTAGAATTTGCATTAAATTGGTCGTAGTAAAAATAGTAAGGCTCCATGTGAGCCAGATTTTGAAATAGAAATCAACAGAACTAGTAACTCTAGTTGAGGTAAAAGAATAGCACTTTGTAAAGACTCATAATTAGAATGACCACATTATTATAGAAGCAAAAACATCTAAATAACTTTAAAACATATTACCTACATATTTTAAATTGCTAAAACAGTAATTGCTTTAAATACATACTTTTCTTTTAAGTAATGTTCAAAACAGTTTTAATAGGCAGTCATGATTAATATCATTAATAGGACAATTTACAAGATACATTTTTAGTGGCAGTTATTTTTCTCATAAGCAATAAAAT
Organism: Tamias sibiricus; assembly: GCA_025594165.1. Lineage (NCBI taxonomy): Eukaryota > Metazoa > Chordata > Mammalia > Rodentia > Sciuridae > Tamias > Tamias sibiricus. The sequence goes on along the minus strand of CM046669.1, from coordinate 12,820,798 downwards.
CCTTGCCCTTGCCAAGCAGCTTTAAAAATACGGCATATACTTGGATACCTTCTATAGGCAATTTCTGCTATAGTAGAAGAATAATGTTAAAAGTTCCCTTTTGGAGAGAATTCTTAAACAATGACAATGACTGTAATATGCTGCTGAGGAACAGCCCACAGTATAGGAGATATATAACCAAACTAGTTTATGAATGTATTAATTCTGTCTGCTTAAGATCTAATAGAGCTGCCATCAATTAAATATCATTCTTAAAGCACAAAAAGGAATGGAATACCTATACAGGTCATTAAAATAGTTTACTGTTACTTATTTTATTTCTTAATTTCTTTATACCATCCATATTATGTTGTAATGTCAGGGGGAAAGACCCTATTACCAGAATAACAAACAAAATTTTTCTTAGACTGATAACTATCCAACACATATTATCTATGAACTTTGCTTTGTCCTGACATCCAGTGTACCTCTGGAATGGCAAATTACATCACAATTCATGCAAATCAATGGCCCCAGTAGATTAAATTTAACCACATGCACCTTGATCAATAATAAGGATACCAATAAAGGATTCAGTGTGTTTATATAAAATCATTAGGTCAGAAATGTTTGGCTTTTTGGAAATAGTCTTAATTCTTGCATTACAAATTCACTATGAGACTTTAACTGTTTGTTAAAATGAATTTATATTGTGTCTTTTAACTGCAGTGAACTATTTCAGTCTTTTCCTTAACTATAGACTTAATTTCCACGCTACTTGATCGATAGTGCCTAGTCAATAAATCCCCTATGCTCACCATCACCATTCTTAAGAGAAAGAGAGAAGATACTATACTTCTTTCTGTTGAGTAAGTTTCTTTAGTCTAACATCTGCCATGAGTCCCTCTGCAGCTTCCCTCAGTCAATAGCACAATTCAGCATGGTGGTTCTAATTCTGCTCTCTCACACAGGACAGAATGAGTTATCTGACAACAGAGTATGAAGTTCCATGAAGGTATAACTTAGAGTAGGCACTCACATGTTTGACAAAGGTAACATTTCTCTTTAGAGAAGAGCTCAGTTTAGTTTGCTGCCATTACCTATTCTTGAGGCTGGGAAGGGGTATAATTCCTACAATGATTCTATCTTGCTTCCCCCTCCCTTCCATATCGTGCTTCAGTTTGCAGTACCCCAATCACATATACCGTGAAAAGGAAGGCAGAGCAGATCACATGGTTTTCTTCCACTTCTTAGACATGAATTAGAAAGAATAAATTCCATAACTTTCAGAAAGGACCAAGCACTACCTAAGCAACTATATGGCCTGGATAACTGAAGTAGAATGATGCTGATATCAAGATGACAGCAGTCTAATAAACAATTAATCTTCAACCCCAACAGACAGATACATCCATAGAACATACTAAACCTCTTAAACAGAAAAATATAAACACTCAAAGTAAAACAATTCATTTATATACTAATCCTCAGAAGGAAAAAAAAAGTCCGTATGAAAGTTTTTCTTAAAGTGAGGTATTTTGCTAATTTAAGAAAATACTATTTGGCCCTTAAAACATGACCATGGTGTTCTATTATTAAATGATCAAAACTCAAGATCCTTTTCATGTCTCACATTTCTGTTACTGGTAGAAAAATGAACTATCCTGAGACTCTCAAACACCATTTAGTGTACATTCCATTTCTTGTATTTAGCACTTTTTCCTATATTAATATACCCCACACTTGCTTCACTTTGTGTTAAATCTCATCACTTTCCTTTGGGAGCAGCTGCTGTGAGGAAAGACTTAGAGCTTTTAAAGGAATGTAATTCTTAGTGAAGAGAGGGAAAAACAGTAAGTAGTTTCCAAGCTTTTAAAGACTGGCTACATGGCCAATACTGTGATACTACCTTGCTAATTAAGAGAGCAAAAGGAAGCAAACTTCATTAAAAATAATAACTGTCAAGAGTATGATAGCATTAAAAATCTTTAATAGGTCTACCTCTATCTGGAATAGAATTCACAGCTAAACATCCTTCTCTCAATTGTGATCTGTTTGAATCACAAATTACTACATGTACAGTAAAAACCATCCAGGAGATACTTAGGCTCCTCTAAAGAATCCCAACAGTCATTCACTGATAACAGCCCGATTCATGAGCTCTGTCTGAATACAACCTAGCTGACTCACAATTAGAAATGAAAAACCTTGCTTTATATCAAAAAGACCTCAAGTGAGTGGAAGGGAACAAACACCTAAAATGGAGATAATAAAGCAGTAAAAAAAGAAAGATTTAGCTTTTTCTCTGCAATACAACCAACATGAACAGAACAGACATTCCTCTTATACAAATCTAATCCATTCCCAAAAACATGCTGGATGGCAAATTCTCACATAACAAAAGTTCTATTATTTTAAAATTTATTTTGGTGGCACTGGGAATCCAAGTCAGGGCCTCACATATGCTGTCCCCTATGACTGAGTTATACCCCCAGTTCTAATTCTATGCTTTTAAATGGAAAAAGAAAATTCAGTTGAACTGAAGTCCTTCTAAAACTCCTAAGTAAGGGTTGAGGATGTAGTTCAGTGATAGAGCACTTGCCTAGCATACATAAGGCTTTGGGTTCAATCCCCAGCAGTGTAAAATTTTTTAGAAAATTATAACTCCCAAGCAATTTCCCCAAATATTATTAAATATTCTTTAACCCCTATGTAATCATCAAAATGTTCTATATTTAAAATGCTAATACAAAGTCATTAAATATTTAATGAACTTCTTAGTACATTTATATACAGTATATAGTATATTATATACAAGTTATATTCCCTACATACTACAAATGTTACCATAAGTAAACAAAGACAATAATTTTAAAAATATATTTTAGTTGCAGATGGATACAATACCTTTCTTTTATTTTTATGTGGTGGTGAGGATTGAACCCAGTGCCTTCCACATATGAGGCGAGCACTCTACCACTGAGCTACAACCCCAGCCCAAAAGATAATAATTTGTTAAAGATACACAATGGATGCAAAGGACACTGAGAATAAAGTTAAATAGAAGGCTTTCTAAAACTTGCACCACTATCATAGTTGTCTTCATTTTCTTCCCACAAATGGATAAAATCCATAGGCATAATGCATGAGGACACATGATGGCCAAGATTATGTTTTCTCTCTTTTCATCTTTTGTCTATCATTTGCCTTTATCATTTCTATCTTTTCTTCTAAGTCGGAGCTTCCCTAATTCTCCAAGGTTTATATACTTTCTGTTGGATTCCGGGCAGGGAGGTAGAAGGCCACACCTCCCCAGGTAAAAGACTACATTTCCCAGGGACCTCAGCCTGTCCAGCAGGTGCCCTCCCTGCTGCCTCCAGACCTCCGGCAGCCTATGGAGACACTCGCCCCCAGGGGTCTCCCATACCAGCAGTCTGCTATTTAAGCCTCCCCCAGACTGAAATCACTCGCTGTTCGCACCTGTCCCTGATCCCTTCCATCCCTTTTCCCCCCTTCCCTACTCCCCTTCCCTTCCCTTCCTTTCCCTACCCTTCCCACGTGGCACCCCAATAAACCCTTTTATTTCACTAACACGGTGTTCCCGGCTAAGTTAAGTTTGTTCAGCATTTTCTAACACTTTCCATAAGCTCTTCCATTATCTTAGAAGATTTTAAGATTGTACGAAACCTTTAACAAGATCACAAAACAATCCTTTTGGGAAAAAAACAGCTGATACAGGACAATACACCTACTACATACATATTCTCTTACCCAGATTTGTCAGCAACTTATATTTTTGGCTCAAATACACCCTGGGGTGTCTTGTAGTAATATTTTAATTTGTATAGTCAATTTTAGGTTAAAAATGTCTAAGCCATTATTGCAAATATTTGGATAATGAGTTCAGATGTCAAAGGATAAATTTATATTACAGAGAATAAAGAGAAAAGAGTGAAGTTAAGGAAGAAATGATGAATGAGGATCAGGTAGAAAAAAATACAAAGGTCTTCAGGAAAAGAAATGCCAAGAAAGGCAAAAGGGAGGTTCTTTGGGAAACAATGTAGATTTAAAAGCAACCATAGAGATCAATAAATCATACTTCCTCAAATCAGATCAATAAAATGAGGTTTGAAATTATAAAATCATTTGCTTAAAATGACATACTTAAGTACAGTTATCTTAGAATTTAGTTATTCTGCTGAACAATCTAGATTTTTTTCTAGCATATCAATAGAGCCTCTTCTTGGTTTTCTTTTTGTTGTTGATGTTCACTTGTTTACTTTTAATTCTGTATTTATTTACTCTGCAAAAAACACTCAAGTCTGGTGATATGACAATAAACGAATCTATTCACTGGACTTACAGAACTTAAATTTAGTAGCGTCAAATGGTGTACAATCAGTATACAACTAAATTAGAACAGTTCTGATAAAAAAAAAAAAAAAAAAAAAAAAAAAAAAAACACTATCAAGAAGTAGTACAGGATGCCTGAGAGATTTAATAAGAGCAATGGACTTAAACTGGGGCAGTATTACAGCTCGGAAAACAAGAAGTAGTAGAAGGGAGCATAGGTATTAGGCATTTCATGCAAATGAAACAAGGAACCCAAAACCCTTGAGGAAGAAAGTAGTCCTATGAAGCACATGGCATAAGGAATTAAGTGCAGAGATAAGAGACTGGGTGAAACAGTTTGAAGCAAGATCATACAGAAATCCATAATCCAGTTTAAGGATGTTGATTTTTATCCTATAAACAAGAAAAAGCCCCTGAAGGGTTTTAAACAGAAGAGAGACACCATCACTGATTTGTACTTTTGTCAACAGGTGAATGTTAGTTTCCATTACTAAGATAAGAAATTCTAGAATAACAACAGGTTTGAAGGAGAAGCTGATAAAATTAGTTTGGTTCACATACAATTAGAAAAAAATCAAGCTAAATGCTGTATCCATCAGATTAGGTCTAAGATTCCCTAACCCTGGCCTACAGAAGAATTGAAATTGCTGCAAGAGTTCTGCAAATACTCTATAAAAATTTCATTTTAACAAATACATGGCAGCTACCAGGTTAAAATGGCATATTGAAAATAAATAATTTCACTGCTTCTCAAAACCCCATTAAAACTAAAAATGAATTTATATATGGAGAGACAGAAAAATAATTTTCTGCTTCTTGAGCAGGGTGTGACTTACACAGATGTCTCCTTTATGCAAATTATTTTGAATTATACATCAAACTATAGGAGGTACACTTTTCTGTATATTATATTCCAACAAAAATCTTACTTAAAAATATCCCACTTACAATATTTATAAGCTGTGTGATCTTGGACAACTTCCTCAACTTCATATTCAGGAACCTCAATTTCCTCATCTATAAAATAGGGATCATAAAAGTATCTATTCCTTTAGGAATTTTTGTGAGACTTGAATAAGATAATGCAGGTCAGGTGCTCAACAAAGTGCCTCACACACAATATGGAAAGCAGTATGGAGATTCCTTGGAAAACTGGGAATGGAACCACCATTTGACCCAGCTATCCCACTCCTCGGTCTATACTCAAAGGACTTAAAAAACAGCATACTACAGGGACACAACCACATCAATGTTTATAGCAGCACAATTCACAATAGCTAAACTTCGGAACCAACCTAGCTGCCCTTCAGTAGATGAATGGATAAAGAAAATATGGTGTATATATACACAGTGGAAAATTATTCAGCATTAAAGGAGAATAAAATCATGGCATGTGCAGGTAAATGGATGGAATTAGAGAATATAATGCTAAGTGAAGTTAGCCAATCCCAAAAAACCAAATGCGAAATGTTTTCTATGATATAAGGATGCTGATTCATAATGGGGTTGGAGGGTGGAGCATGGGAGGATTAGATGAACTCTAGATAGGGCAAAAGGGTGGGAGGGTAAGGAAGGGGGTATGGGTGTAGAAAAGACGGTGGAATGAGATAGACATCATTACCCTAAGTACATGTATAAAGACATGAATGGTGTGACTATACTTTGCATACAACCAGAGACATGAAAAATTGTGTTCTATATGTATAATATGAATTGTAATGCATTCCGCTGTCATATATAACAAATTAGAATTTTAAAAATCAATAATTTTTTTAAAAAAGTGCCTCACACATAAAAAGCACACAATCAAGTTTATTTATCAATTATTGACTATTTGGACATTGTAAAAGAAGGGAAAACAACTATATAGTTCTATTTTGAACAAGCCCAAATATGACTTACATGAAAACACAAATTTAGCTGTGTGGTCAGATGACTAGATTCAAATTTGCCATTTACTATCCCCATGACTTTGAGCAAATGTGATAGTGACATATAAGACATATATACATACGTGTGTGTGTGTGTGTGTGTGTGTGTGTGTGTGTGTGTATACATATGTAACTTCATCCCTGGTCCCTCTCACAGAACTTTGAAAACACTTGGAATTTCTTGTGCAATAGGAGTTGGAGAAATGTCCAACTATACTTGACCTTTCAACCATACTTGATTTTATGCCAGTAAGGTGACTCTAAGTGGGCCCCTAGAGAGCTGCAGGATGAAGAATGTATGCCAGAGGAACCAACTGTGTGATTACAGGATTGGAAATTTCAGACCCAACTCCCACCTCCAGGGAAGAGAAAGGAGCTGGAGAAGGAGCTATTGACCAATGGCCAATAGTTTACTCAATCATGCTTATATAATGGAACCCCATTAAAAGCTAAACAATAGGGTTCAGAGAGCTACTCTTCATGTATATGCCAGCAAGGTGGTGTATCCTAAAACCCAACAGGGACAGAAGCTCCAGAACTTGGGAATGTTCTAGACCTTGCCTTATATACCTCATCTGGCTATTCATTTGTATCCTTTACAATATCCTTTATAATAAACTGGTAATAGTGTTTACCTAACTTCTGTGATCATTATAGCAAATTACCATGTCTGAGAAAGGGGTTGTGGGAATCTTCAATTTCTAATCAAGTCGGTCCTAAAGTACCAGAGCCCAGGACATGGGTTAGGCAAATGAAATGAAAGCCATGTTGTGGGACAAAGCACTTAGTCTGCAGGGTTCCTGCTAACTCAGAAAGCTAGTGTCAGAATTGAATGGAATTGTATGGCACTCAGTTGGGTGTCCAGAGGTGGAGAACTGGTTGTTGGTGTGGGAAAAAAAGCATACATTTGGTGTCAGAAGTGATGTAAGTAAAGAAACAGCTTTTTTCTTTACCAAGTGATACAATTTTTCTGGGACTATTTTTCTCAATTATAAAGGGTTTCTCAATCATAATGGTTGTGCATGTGGCTTTAGAATTTTAAAAACAGACTAAAAGTAGAGTACACTACTAAAAGTTGTAAAAGAATGTCTAAAACTGTGTAACTGTATAGTTTCACGTGTGCATTTGCGTATGTGTGAATACAGGTTATTTAAAAATACAAAGGTATGTAGTAGAAAAAAACTTTGAAAAGAGTTGAAAATCAATGCATCTGTGAAGCAGAGACTGGCTAAAGCAATGGGTAAAGATAAGGAAACTAAATGCTCTTTTTCATTTCAATTTTTGTACTCCTGACTTTATTCCTACATATATTTACTACTTAAGACTTAAAATTAAACTTAAAAATAACATCATCTACCTTAGAAATATATATAGCTAGGTCCTGCCAAAATACAAAATGGTTAAACAAAAGCTCTAAATTAGGCTAATCAAAGTCAACCTCATGAACAACAAAAAAAAGAAGATCGAAGCTCTTCAATACCTACATAATTTTTCTATCATATTACAGATTGTATGTGACATAAAAATGCTAACTTTGAGTCCACGGTTGCTTAATCTATTATTAGTTATAATAATAATTCTAGGGAATCTCACAGGGATATGGTGAGGATTAAAAAAAAATATCAAGCATTAAGAACAATGCCTGGTATATTGTATGCCTTCTATAAATATGAGGAGCTGTTCTTTTTACTTTGCACACCTGAAAAAACTTTTTGTTATTTCTACTAAAAACTAACAGATACTAAAAAATATTATAATAAAATGTAAGAGGAAAACTGTTTTAAACTGATTGATCTTCAGGATTATGTGATGAATATAACATAAATCTTCAGAAATATTCTGTAAAAATAAAAAGCCAGATTTCTTTTGTTTGTGCTAACAAAAGGAAACTTTCATCTGATACTATCAAACAGATCCTAGAATATTACTGCACAAAGAATCTAGGCATAATTCTTGATGGAAACTTAATAAAGGAAGAGCAACAAATCCATTATCTCTTGGCTAGAGAAACAATTATAAGCAGATGTGAAATAAAATGGCAGAAACACTTTATTTTACTTAGGCCAATTCAGTCAGCTTAATGAACACCATTTAAGTCAGCCTATCAATTCCCTCCCAGATTTAAAAAAAAAGAGGGGGGAAAAAAAAGAAAAGAATCTTTTTTTAATGGCAATGTTTTAATCTAACTAATCAGTTCAAACACGCTCAGCTCTATAAGCCTCTTACCACTTAACAATCGATAGCTAAGCTTGAGAAAATTTAACTGTCTTCATCTATTTCTCTACAAATCTCTATTAGTATAAAAATGTGTATATAGTTGTCAGTTGTAATCACAAGAATATAAAACAGGGATACATCTAGAGGATGATATTTTTTATTTGATAAAAAGGGTGAATTTAAACTCCAAAGATTAAGAAAAGAATGATAATGTTGTTTCTTCTTAAAATTAAAGCTTGAGAGAAGCACACACAACTTAACCTCAATTATTATTGGTATTCAGGTACTTTTCAAAAACTATCTGAACTCCTCTGTAGGTCCACGAACAAGACAGTCATTGTGTAAATCTGTAAATTGTATGACATCACTGAAACATAAGCACCAATTGGTATCACAAACTGTGTTTCCAGGGATACCAGGAACTTTAAATACCCTGTAGTCATACAATGCCTAAGAGCAGACCTTCCTAGTACCTGAAACAAACCCACTTTCTTCTTAGCCTCTGTTTCCAGCAAAGAAAGGGTACTAACTTGCTACCCATAAGTTCTCCCTATATGTACTTAGGAACTTCGCTAAGTCACTCAATTATTTATTCTTATATTCTCAACATGACAGCAAAACAAAACAAACAAAAGACAAACACAAAAGTAGGATTAAGAATTTACACAGTCCTATTTGTAAGAGACTCAAAAGGTCAGGCTTTGTGAAACTTTATAATTTTTTTTTTTTTAAATGCAATGCACATCAGCACTTCTACTCAATCCTTAGGGTTATGCTTCTCATGTTATGAAGTATGCTTTTAGAAACAGAGAAATAATTTCTTCCTTGTGTGCCTCTTCTAGAAAGTTATTTTTCTGTTATTTTTCTATACTATTAGCCTTGAACTTACATTTTAATTTAGTATATAAACTTGTTTATTTTAGCTAGAGTACTTACTACAACAAGAAAACACAGGCTGAGTGTGAGGTTATTATATGCTGTCAAAATTCAAACTAAGATAACTTGAAGGGGCTGGGATTGTAGCTCAGTGGTAGAGCACTTGCCTCGAACGCGTGAAGCCCTGGGTTCAATCCTCAGCACCACATAAAAATAAATATATAAAAATAAAGATATTGTGTCATCTACAACTAAAAAAAATATTTTAAGAAAAGGTAATTTTAAAAAGGGGTTATATAGAGCTAAACTGAACTGTCAATGGCTAAGTTCTTCTCCGTTCATAGTTAAGCTAAATGCATGTGCACACACACACACACACACACACACACACACAGAGTATATATGCATACACACAGAATTTTCACATGATATTTATTTCTGGAATGTGTTTTCATTAATTACATGTGCATTTGAAATATTGAACATCCCTGAGTTCTTATTTTTCTATTTAAGAGATAAATATTTTAAGCAAGTATTTTTCAAAGTGCACATTGAAATCTGACAAGGAAAATGGAGACTTCACAGAGACTGAATACAGAGAATGCATGGACACTGCAATTAGAGAGTTCTAAAAAGCTATATGATAATGACCACAACATCAGGGAGTTCTGAGCTATGTGAATGGAATGACCTTTAAACCTTCTGGCTTCTCTCCTTATAGTACCTCATGTTCAGACTATAAAACGCTAAGATTACAGGACAATGAAAAAGAACTTCTATACAGCAGCTTAAAAACCACTGTTAATGAATAATAATGAGAAGAACTGACTTGAATGTAAAGAACCAATTATAGAAACTTCAAAAGGTAGGAGAGAGAAAATTTAAGATTTTTTTTTAACTTTAGAAAGCTTTATGACTTTATATAAGCCCATAAAGCCTCCATAACTAAAAAATATTGCCTTATCACCAGCTTCCATATGACAATTAAGTTCAGTGAGACATTAGTATAATTTTCAAGCAAAAGAAAGCTTGAGATACAATTCTCAATGACAATGATTACAACAAAGAACCAGATCCTGTGATACTCAACTCACTTCAAGTTGCATTTTGTCAGGATGTGTATCTTTTCAAGTCAACATTTACATGCAGGTATATCTCTATATTAGATAAACCACAAGCATAAGACATGATTAAATATATTTTGTTTATGATAATCACATTTAATTTTGTCAAAGCAGGCATTTACTAAAAGTAATTTTTCAAGTGGAAGTACCCCATCTTTGTGTAAAAGTACATCATTTCATAAATTACAAACCAGTTTCACTATTAGTGTCAGTGCTTTCAAAGTGTCATATTTAGTGAAGAGAAAACAAGTAGAAGTGGATGGAGAATAAAATAGGTTCCAAGTAGTAAAGAAGTCACTCAATAATTTCGTGATTTCAGTTTCCATTTATTCCCAAGCACGTACAAGAAAAGATAGTAGAATAAATGGCTAGGAGTCTAATATAGCAGGGTAGAAGGCAAAGAGGGAAACTATAAGATACGTATTCTAGAGGTTAGGCAGATTAAACCCTATCATCAAGTACTACAGATCCATGACTGAGGTATTTTCATAAGCAGCCCAAGAAACAATCACACGAAGACTATATGGATCAATAAAGTGAAGCATGTGAACCTAGACAATCTATAGTGGTTTACTAAACTCAATCCTAAAGTAACATGGATTAAGAAAACAGAATACATATTCAATGTATAGATTTAACACAGAACTGAGCAATAGTACATATTATGAATATACAATCAATACACAAAATGATCCTGACAATTGAAAAAAATGGGTTAAACTTAATAAACTAAAATTTATTAGTAATGTTGCTTGCATTGTGCGATATCCTTTTAGAATAATCTTTAACACAGCTTCATGCCATACAGATGAATAAGAATTTGTTGAATGATTCTCTGATATTGAAAATGTAGGCTGGGACTGGGGGTATAGATAAACAGATAGATAGATAGAGCACTTCCCAGCAGGTGTGAGTCCCTGGGTTAAAATCCCAGCACTAAAACAAAAACAAAAACAAGCCCCTGAAGTTGGCAGATATCTCTGATGGGGTCTTAAGATAATCTCCCAAGAAATGCAATTACCAGATCAGAGGTTTACATTTTTTAAGGTGATCACGTACATTTTGCCAAACACCTCTTCAGAAAAGTGTATGCATGAATTTAAATTTCCCAATGCAGAGGGTGAAGATGTCCATTTTGATATACCTTTTCCAATAATGTGTATTATTCAAATTGGTTAATTTAAAGGATAAAAAAATGTATATCCTTAAACATTTATTGGGTACTACTACAAACCAATGGTTTTGCTAGATATTAGGGGCAAGAAGCAGAGTCCACTATAAGAGACCAATATGAAAATGCAATAACAGCAATACAATATAAAACACAGAAAAGAATAAGAACTAATTGCTCTGGAAGAGGGAATAATTAATAACTTAAGTAGTTAGAAATGTCCAGAGATGGAAGCTGAGAGAGAATACTTCATTCATGGTAAAGGAAAGGTCAGGCAAACACTTGACTGTAAAAAAAAAAATTTTTTTTAATGCTGATATAGCTGTTAGGAAATTAGGTCCAAAGTGTAACAGGTTCCTTTATATATGACTTTAGTTGGTTAATTGTAATAGTCAGCTAAAGTAAGAAAAAAATTTTAAAAAGTTTTACTTTCATACCTTAAAATATACTTTAATATCACAAATATAAATATAAACCTATTTATCAAAGTTTGATGTAGAACCAAGCCTTCTTATAAAATATGGGTGTGTAGATTCAGAATTCTCCACATTATCTTCCCATAAACAAATATTTTATATCAACTATAATTTCAAATTAAATTTTCCCCTTAATGAAAAAACTTATTTTATCTGACTTAATAATCTGAGTGCAAGAATTAATATTGTCAAAATGGCCATACTACCAAAAGTGCTATACAGATTTAATGCAATTCCTATTAAAATTCCAATGATGATCTTCATAGAAATAGAAAAACCAGTCATGAAATTCTCTTCGAAACATAAGAGATCGAGCATAGACAAAACAACCCTTAGTGGAAGGAGAGTGCATTGCAATACCAGACCTTATACTACAGAGCTATAGTAACACAAACAACATGATATCAGCACCAAAACAGACATGAAGACCAATGGAACAGAATAGACGACACAGACAAGCCCACATGAATACAGTTATCTCATACTAGATAATGGTGCCATAAACATACATTGGAGAAAAGATAGCCTTTTCAATGAATGGTGCAGGGAAAACTGGAAATGCATTCTTAGCATAATGAAATTGAGCCCCTATCTCTCACCCTGCACAAAAATCAACTCCAAGTGGATGAAGGACCTGACATTTCACAAGAGACCCTGAGCCTACTAGAAGAAAAAGTAAGCCCAAATCTCCATCATGTCAGCTCAGGAACCAACTTCCTCAATAAGACTCCTAAAGTGCAAGACGTAAAATCAAGAATCAATAAAAGCTCCCCCCCCCCCAACTAAAAAGCTTCTACAGAGCAAATGAAACCATCAAGAACATGAAGCAACAGCCTACAGAATGGGAGAAAATTTTACCACCTGTACCTCAGAGCATTCCTCGCCAGGATATATAAAGATCTCAAAAAACGTAACACCAAAAAAACTCATAAATAGTACAATCAATAAATAGGCAAAGGAACTGAATAGACACTTCACAGAAAAAGAAAAATAAATGGTCAACAAGTATATGAAAAAATGTTCAACAAAACTAGCAATTAGAGAAATGCAAATTAAAACTACTCACTCCAGTCAGATTGGAAATCATCGAGAATACAAACAACAATAAGTGTAGGAGAGGATGTGAGGAAAAAGATACACTCATATGTAGCCGCCTGAAGCGATGGCCACTTGGAGCAACGAAGCCGCGTGAAGAAGTTCAGAGGCAAACTGGAAACAAACTGCTTTTCATTTTGATAACTTTTCTCTCTGGCTCTAACAACGACGAACATGCACCACACACACCACCAAAATGGCGCTGACCCGATCAGCAATCTGGGCTCAAGTCACTCGAGATCTCAGGCCAAGTCCCGCGAGATCCCAGGCCAAGTCCCGTGAGACTATGGAAGGCAGCAATGCCCAAAACTCCATGGCCCATAGTCAACCGCAATTTAAGCCACCTCCCCAAACAGGGCTCCTGCACTCATACATTGCTGGTGGGACTGAAAATAGTCCAACCACTCTGGAAATTAGTATGGAGATTCCTCAGAAAAACTGAAATGGAACCACCATTTGACCCAATTATCCCACTCCTTGGTATATACCCAAAAGACTTAAGATCAACATACTAGTGATGGAGCCACATCAATGTTAATAGCAGCTTTATCCACAAGAATTAAGCTATGGAACTAATCTAGGTGCCCTTCAACAGATAAATGGATAATGAAAATGTGGTTATACATACAAAATGGAATATTACTCAGCCATAAAGAAGAATGAAATTATGGTATTTACCAGTAAATGGATGGAAATGGAGGCTATCATGCTAAGTGAAATAAGCCAACCCCAAAAAACCAAAGGCCAAATGTTCTCTCTGATATGCGGATGGTAACACAAAATAGTGGCAGGGAACAGAAGTTCATTGGATTAGACAAAGGGTAATGAAGAGAAGAGAAGGGGTATAGGAATACAAAAGACAGTAGAATGAATCAGACATAACTTTCCTATGTTCATATATGAATATACAACCAGTGTAATTCCATATCATGACCACAAGAATGGGATCCTAGTAAGAATAAGTTATACTCCATGCATGTATAATATGTCAAAATACACTCTACTGTCAAGTATATCTAAAAAGAACAAATGAAAAATTTAAAAAAAAAATTTTAAATAGCCAGGTGCAATGGCACACGCCTGTAATCCCAGCGGCTTGGGAGGCTGAGGCAGGAGGATCACGAGTTCAAAGCCAGCCTCAGCACTTTACCAAAGTGCTAAGCAACTCAGTGAGACCCTGTCTCTAAATAAAATACAAAAGGGAAGGGGCTAGGGTTGTGGCTCAGTGGTAGTGCTTGCCTAGCGTGTATAAGGCACTGGGTTCGATTCCCGGCACCACATAAAAAAATCAACAAATAAAATAAAGGTGTGTGTCCATCTACAACTAAAAAAATATTTTTAAAAAAGGGGCGGGGGGGGGGCGCATTGATGGGGATGTGGTTCAGTGGTTGAGTGTCCATGAGTTCAATCCCCGGTACATAAAAAAACAAGAAAATAATCTGAGTACAAGATCCTCACCTACCTCCCTAAATCTTTTATAGTTGCGTCACCAGACTGAGAGCAATTATTTGTAAGAAACTTTCCTTAATTGACCCTTCCCTTAACATTAAATTTCAACTTAATGGAAACAGCCTTTTGCACTATTATTACACTAATTTATAAAACTTTAAAAATCAATGTTGCTAGCATGGTGGCACACACCTATAATCCCAGCAGCTCAGGGGAGGCTGAGGGAGGATAGCAAGTTCAAAGGCAGCCTCAGCAATAGTGAGGCAACTCAGTGAGACCCTATCTCTAAATAAAATACAAAAAAGGGCTGTTGAGTGCCCCTGAGCTCAATCCCTGATACTCCCCCCCCCCCCCGCCAAAAAAAAAAAAAAAAAAAAAGAGATAATTACAATAACAAGAACAAACATCATTGGTTTTTGATAGACTTACAACTTCACTGATGGGTGCAGAAGTGAGTGGGCCTGTTGGAAAGCAGTGCTGCAGTCCCCTAAATGGTAAGTGCACCATGAGCATAGGTAACAAGGTTCAAAAAAGGAAGAGAGAAATCTAGGGACTCAACCATGTCACCTAATCTAGCAAGTCTTTTATAAACTACTCTATAGATATTTTAGTCAAATTACTTATTAAGGCTACATAAAGAGTTTGACTTAGGTAGGGCTGGGGTTGTGGCTCAGTGGTAGAGCGCTTGCCTAGCATGTGTGAGGCACTGGGTTTGATTCTCAGCACTGCATATGAATAAATGAATAAAATTAAGGTTCATCAACATCTAAAAGTATGCATTAAAAAAAGAGTTTGACTTAGGTAAACAAAATAATGCAAAAATAATTTTACTTGTAAGTTAACTTGTTTTTTATTCTTTGGAAGACTTAAAAACAACAACAAACGTTTCTATGAATTACTCATCTAATTGATTTCAAATGCCCTAGCAAAATTCACATTATTTAGTTTAACATAAACTTAAAATATATTGATATATCATTCTAATTATCTTAATCAAAAGTAAGTTCAAGGGAGCCTAAAAAATTACCATTATACTTGTCTCTTCTCCAAAACTGAAAAGAAAAAGCAACCTCCCTAATAAATCCACTTTTTGAAGAAATGTCCTTTATACATCTGTGATTTATTATCTTTCATATTCAGGGTTAAATTTCTGCTTAGTAAATAATGTCATGTCATTTTGACTTAATGCCGAGCAGAAATTTTAATGAGCACAGTACAATTATTAACAAAAGTCAAGACTGAAGAGAAAAATAAAAACTAGAAAATAAAAGATGCCAGTCATTCTTGGATCTCCCAGTTTTCTAAAACTATTTTCAAATTTACTTATCAATAGAAAAATTTTACATCTATTATAAAAGTAAAGCAAAGCTCACGTTTCAGCTAATTTGTAAGATCTCTAAAACAGAAGACTCAGTAATCCAAACTGCTCAAGTTCTGTGTGGCTGAAGTCTATATTCTAACATCTAAATACCTGGTTAATAAAACCTTATCTGTGATATCAAAACATGTAGAACTCATCCCACTCCTTATTCATAGTTTTACTTTCCACAGTTTCAGTTTCTTTTTGTCAACTGTGATCCAAAATAAATGGAAATTCCAGAAACAAAAATTCATAGGTTTTAATTGTATACCATTCTGAGTATAATGATCAAGTATCATGCAAGCCTGCCTAGAATGGGAATCTTCCCTTTGTCTAGTATATCCACATTGTATATATTACTCACCCAATTAACTTAGTGGCCATCTCAGTTATCAGTGTGCTATGGTATCACAGTGCTTATGTTCAAGAAACCCTTATTTTGCTTAATAATGACTCTAAAGCACAAGTGTAGTGATGCCAGCAATTGAGATAAACCAAAAAGAAGTTGTAAAGTATTTCCTTTGAGTAGGTGAAAATCCTTGACTTAACAGAGAAATAAAACGAATCGTATGCTGAGATTGCTAAGATCTATAGTAAGAACGAATCTTTTATCCATAAAATTGTAAAGTTCATGCTACTTTGGTGTTCCACCTCAAAATGCAAAAGGTACAGCGACAATGTATGGTAAGTGCTAGTTAAATTGGAAAATACATGAAGTTTGTGTGTGTGTGTGTGTGTGTGTATATAGGAAAAACAAGTACATATGCTGTTTGGTACTATCCGCAGGTTCAGGTATCCACTGGACATGGGGATCCTGGAGTATATGGGGAACTACTACAGTTTACCTAGGAAGACAGATATCTTTTAAATAATAGCTTTATGAAGATAAAACTCCCATAACATATAATTCACCCATTAAAGTGTACAATTCCATGGTTTTTTACCACGTTCACAGATACTGTAACCATCAATCACCAGAATTGATTTTACAACATTTTCATTACCTAAAAAAGGACTCTCACCACTCTTATCACCCTTTATTACTCATCCCCAGTATTCCTGAGAAATCAATAGATTATTTCCTGTCTCTATATATTTCCCTTCTAGATATTCAATATGAAAGGGATCATATGTGTTTTTTTAGGACATATGTTCAAGATTCATCTATGTTATAGAATATATTAGTATTTAATTCTTTTTAGGTCTGAATATATTTTATTATATAGATATAGCATATTCTGTTTATGCATTCATCAGTTAGTGAATATTTATGGTGTTTCCATCCTTTGGCCCTTATGAAAAATGTTGTTACAAACACTGGTGTACAAGTTTTCATGTGGACAATGCTTTCATTTTTCTTGGTTATATCTCTGGAAGTGGAATTGCTCAGTCATATGATAATTCTATTTTTAATTATTTGAGGAATGCCCAGGCAGCCTTTCAAAGCAGTTACATCATTTTATGTTGGCAGTGTAAAATGCACACCTCTGCACTTTCATGGCAACATTTTATCTTATCTGACTTTTTGATTTGAGCCATGCTAATGAGTATGAGTGGTATTTCCTTGTGGTTTTGATTTGCATTTCTCTGATAACTAATGAATATCTTTATAAGTACTTACTGGCCATTAGTATATCTTCTTTAGAGAAACATCTATTCAGAACTGAGATGATTTAAGTATGTCCCTCACAATTCATGTGTTGGGAATTTAATCCCCAATCTAATAGTGTTGGAAGTTGAGACTTAATAGAAGGTGATTAGGTCATAAGAGCTCTGCCCTCATGAGTGGATTAATGTTGTTATTAAGGAAGTGAGTTGCTATTGTTTAGATTTTATTTTCTCTGATATTAATATAGCCTTTAAAGCCTGTGGTTGTTCTTTGTGGGATGTGTTTTCCATCTTTTTACTTTCAGTTTATTTGAATCTTCTATTCTCCTGCAGAAACACATAATTGATTCCTACTTTAAATCCATTCTAACAACTCTTTATTTTGGTTAGACTAATTAATTCACATTTAATGGTATCATTCATACAACTGGATTTACATGTGCCATTTTGGTTTTTGTCTTTTTATGTGCCTCTTAGGTATTTCTTGTTATTTCTTTATTCTTCCTTCTTTGTTTTCTTTTGCATTAAATGAATATTTTCTAATTAAGCATTTAAATTTCACTATTTTATCACTACTTTTTAAAAGTTATTAACTGCTGCTCTGGGGCTTACCACATATATGTTAACTTTTTAGAAATCATCTTTAGATTTACACTTACTTAATTCTGGTGAGATACAGAAATAATAGTCCTACTTAACTATTATTTTTCTCCCTTTTCTGTGCTATTAATATTATGTATAGTATATGTACAACTATTTTAAACCTAATATAGATTGTGCTATAGTTACTATTTTATAGTCCTCTCTTTAGCCCAGTATTCCACCCACTTCTTGAGTGCTATAACTGGCAAAACTATTACAGATATTTCATGTTTCTATGTTACAGTCCCAATAATATTTAATATACATTAAATCAGGAGACAAAAAAAGAGAAAAACAAGTGTTTATATTATATTTTATAATTGCTATGCTGTTTGCTCTTTGTTTTATTCATTTGAATTGGAACTACCATCTGGAGTTACTTGCTTTCAGCCTGAAGAACTTTAGTTCTCCACAGAGCTTCAAAAAGAACTACCCCTTCTGACACCCAGATTTAAGATTCCTGGCCTTCTAAGCTATGAGAGAATAAATATCTGTTGCTTTTAGCCACATGGTTTATGGTAGTTTGTTATAGCAGCCCTAGAAAACAAAGAGGGGCTATTATGATAATCTCAGCAAGAGGGATGGTAGATTAGGACCCACATGGTGGGAAGAGAAATAAATGAACGCCATATTAGAGAAATACTAACGGGGAAAAAAGGATCAAAACTGATGATGAACTAAATGTGGTGAAACACAAAGAGTGGTGGTAAAGACGGCTCCATGCTTATGGTCTGTACATGATTTGAGTGTGTCCCCCAGCGCTTCATGTGCTGGAAGCTTGATTCCCAGTGTGGCAGTGTTGAGGTGGTAGAACCTTTAAGAGATTACCTGTTGCAAGGGAATTTGGTCATTGGGATCATCAACCTCAAAGGGATCAGTGCTGGTTTTGTGGAGTAAGACAGTTGTCATCAGTGTGAGTTATTGCAAAAAAATGCAAGTTTGGTGCCTGAATTCCTCTGGTTTCCTGTCTCACCATGTAACTGTTCTCTCCTTCTTGAGGGCCTTCCCACTATGATGCTATCTGCCATGTTGTAATGCAACCAGGGGGGCCTTCACCAGAGGCCAAACAGATGGGGCCATCAATCTTGGAATTTCAACTCCAAAACTGTGAGCTAATAAACCTCTACTTTATGGAAAATTCAGCCCCAGACATTTTTTCTATTGCAGCAGAAAACAGATTAATATAGATCCACTGCCTTTAATTTGTATCTAAAGATTTCTTCTTGAGCTTTCTGTGCTCTGATTTTTTTGATTAACATACTATTTCATTCCTCTTTCTTTAGTAACTTTTCAGAGATCTTCAAATGAAGCAATAAGCCAGGAGAAAGACTGGGTACCACCCCAAAGCATTATAATCGCTACCCTGAAAATACTCTTCTATGAAAAACAAAATTAAAGTTACTTTTTATTTTCTAATCTCTATGCAACTACAAACATTAAAATAAAGGTTATATTTTATTTAAACATTAAGGTTCCTACTGTCATACTGCTGGTTATTAGATTATGTCTCTTCCTAACTTAACATTTTCCCCCACATGAAAGTGAACAGCAACACTTCTAGAGTGAGTATCCTATTAGAACATTCAAAATCTGTAACTGGATTTTTATTATTTCAGTTCTACATTTAAAATGCAATGATTCATAATTAAGAAAAAATATTTTCCAGCTAATTTTAAGAACTTGAATTTTTTAAATTTCTCAGAATTACCTTCAAAATGAAAAATTATTCATGCCAAATCATTGTCTCAAGAATTATAGGGGAAATAAGTATAACTAACCCCTTCTCTTCGGTGTACATAACTTTACAAATTTTACAAATTTTTGGTGTATATAACTTTACAAGCACTTTACTCTTTTGAATAATGTAATTCCCTGCCCCATCACGAAATGCATATAGCAAATGTGAGACTTTTCTGTATATGTCTTTTCTGATATGACTGACTCTTTGAATCTTATATAAAAACCCTTAGTTAACCCTCACTCATTTAACATACTCAAAATCTTATGTAAGATTCTATTTCAAATACTGCCTCTCTAGTAATGAACTTTGGAAAGGTTACCTATGCCATTTAGAATGGTGAAAGAATCAAGTACACTGAGATGGATATCATTATCCTAAATACATGATTGAAGATCTGAATGGTACTTATATACTTTGTATACAAACAGTTGTATGTGAAAAGATGCTATATATGTGCATTATGAATTGTAATACATACTACTATTATAAATTAAAAAAGAAAGAAAAAAATGAAAAAAATTTAATTTTCCCTACTAGCCTAAGCATCTGAGGAAAAGGACTGTTGTACCTTTTTATGTGCCATGCAGATAGAAGCCTTGACCAGTAATTACTGAATTTAATTCTACTGTAGCAGCAGAGGCTAAATGATCTTTTGAGGAATCTTCTAATGCCTATTTTACTGTCACTATAATTAATCAACCATTCCTTGCCCCCCACTTTTATCCTTTTTCTTTGCTTTAAAAATAACCAAAGCTCATTCTAATTAAAATTAAGTAGGTAAAGGAATTATGTTTTCATTAACTGTAATTTGTACATACTTACTTTTGCATGTATTTCTATTACAATGTGGCAACAAAGATCTACATTTTTTAAAAAAAGCTGAAGAAAACACAAAATAGAATGTTTTAATAGAAGTATCAACACTCGCACATTGGTACATACATAGTAACTTCTGAGATCTCCTACAGATCTCAAAGCAGTTTCCAAAATTTTCTTTGCCATCTTTCATGAAGTAGTCAGATGGCAAAGTTCTTCAAGTGTTAAATGAAGGGATTTAGAAATGAAAAGGTTCAGCGCTTCCTGACAAATCCAAGTGAGTCAGAAACAGAACCCTAGATTTCTGATTCTCAGTCTCACACAAAAGCTACCAGACCTCACTTAACTCTTGTCTTTTCTGACCTAGCATTTTACAAAATAATAGTAACAGCAATAATAGCAGCAGCCACCATGAGTCTTACTTAATACTAGCCACTGACATAACCACATTAAAGCTTCAGTGACTGGTATTCTCATACTACACATAAAGAAACAGAGAAACAGAGCATTTTAGTAAATTGCTCACAGGCACATTGTCCCTAAATATAAAGCCAGGATTTGAACCCAAGTAGTGTGACTCTATAATCCAACCATAATCATTATGCTATGCTGGATCTGGTCTACCCATATAAGTTAGGAGATGCGGGGGTCTTATCCTAGTTTAGTACATACTAGCAACATGGCCTACATATAAAAATCTTATGTCCCAAATTATATCACTTGTCCCAAAGTAATATTGTCCAGTTTCACTCTTCAAAGTGTCTCTGTTTAGATTATAAATTATACAGTCATCTTATTGGTAGGCATATCTGTTCTTATGGCTTTGTTTTACTTAACTGAAAATACGAACAGTTGATTAGAGGACTTTGAGGCCTTTTTCAATTCTAAGGTGATGTAACTATGCAAATACAGTATAAGGACATAGATATGTAGAAAGGTCTTTGTGTCTTTATATGTAATATAAAATGAATTGCACTCTGAAAGCATGTATAACAAATTAGAATATATATACAATATGTATATTATTATATATATGTATAACAAATTAAAATATATACTATATATAATATATAGTATATCTATTATATATAATAGATATTTTTAAAATTATATATAAATTATATATTATTATATACATTATATATTTTATATATAATTATATGTATTATATATATAAATTATATTATATATATATAATTTTTTTAAAAAGAAAGAAAAAGAATTCTCTGTATTCTCCACAACTGTGAAATTTTACAAGAAATAAAAGTTTTCTAAAGCTGGATGTAGTGACACACACCTATAATCCCAGCAGTTTGGGAAGCAGATTGTGAGTTCAAAGCCACCTTCAGCAACTTAGTGAGACCCTGTCTCAAAATAAAAATAGCTAGGGATGTGGCTCAGTGGTTAAGCACCCCTGGGTTCAACCCCTGGTACAAAAAAACACAAACAATTAAAAAATAGTTTACCAAAGACAAAAATATCCACTAGTGAATTAACCTCTTGTAAAAATCAGTCCCTATTTGAACATTATTGTTAAGGTTTAGATACAAGGTATCCCCAAAAGCTTATGTGTAAGAGAATACTAGAACATTCAGAAGTAAAATTATGAGGTTATAAAAGCCTTTACCTGATCAGTTAATCTACTGATAGGGATCAGTTTGGTGGTAACTGTAGGCAGGTTAGGTGTGGTTGGAGGAAGCAGGTCACTGGGATTGTGCTTTTGGGGTACACATTTTATCCCTGATGAGGAACTCTCTCCACTTCCTTATTGTCATGTTCTGAGCGGCTTTCCTCTGCCACACCCTTTCACCTTGATATTCTGCCTCACCTTGGGCCCAAAGCAAAGGTGTTGGCCAAATATGGACTGAGACCTCTCAAACTGTGAGCCCCAAATAAACTTTTCCTCCTCTACATTATTCTTGTCAGGTCTTCTGGTCACTTTGGTGAAGAAGTTGACTAAAACAGAAATTGGTACTCAGAAGTGGGGTTGTTGTGACTAACCTGACCATATGATTCAGAAGCCTTGGGAGCTTTTGCAGTGTATGGAAGAAATTTTGAGACATTCAGAAATATGAGCTGGAAATTTTTTAAGATTGTTGTTGAGTTTAATGGGCAATTCTGGTGGGATGTCAAAAGACCAGAGTACCTGCTAGACTGTGGACAGGAAAGACTGGGCTTGTGAGGTTTGAAAAAAGGAGGACTCTATTGGAAATTGGACCAGAGGCCATTCATGCATTAAGAAGTGGTCAACATTTTGCCCATGTCCTAAGACTTTCTGGGAGGCTAAATTTAAAGGAGAGGACTTCTTTGGGCCAAAAAAGTACGTGAAAAATGGGGGCTAAGGAAGTTGTGGCTGTTAAAGATTTTACAATCACTAAAGAGATGCTAAATAATTTATCCCCAGACAACAGGAAAGATGGTTTGAGGTACCTCAAAAATTGGCAAGACCACACCCATCTCAGGCTCAGGTGAATACAAGTAAAAGTTTCCCTGAGAATAGGTCATGGGGGTACACTTCTTCGGCAGGGGTGAAGGGAATGTTAGGGTAAGGGGGTGTTGATCTAGGAAGTTGTTTCAGCATGCTCAGCCACCAGAGTCCCAGGAGGCTTGGCTACTGCTCAAGATGTTAGCAGACCTTGGCATCAACCATGTGATCCTGGTTCTGCAGGACTGCAGGATGCTGAAATTAGGGGGTCATAGAGGCTTCCACTGAGATTTCAAAAAGTGACCTCGGAAGCCAGGTAAAGTGCAGCAGGGTCAGAGTTCCTGTGGGCAGGTCCTAAAAGAGTAATGTATAGAGATGAGAAAAGGAAGCTAAACTTGCAGTGGAGACACCCAAAACTTAAAAATGTCAGTAATGTAGAATGTCTGCAGAGGAAAGCTGCCAGAATCAAGCAGAGACAATCCAAGATAGATGCTCTATGGGCTGCAACCAGCAAAGCCATGGGGCAGAGCTATACAAGTCCTTTGAAGAGAATATCATGGTGCCATGTGCACCAGAGGCTCCATGTGGAGCTACAAGAAATGTCTGCTCAGGTGGATTTCAATCTTGCTTTGGTCTCATCCTTTCTTTTTATGCTCCTATTTTTCCTTTGTGGAAATAAATTGGATATATGTAAACTGCTTTTGATTTTTACAGGGACTCATGCTCAGAGTTTGGCTTGAGTCTGAATAGACATTGTACTTGAACGTTTGAACAATCCTGGAGACTCTTGGAAATGGGCTGAATGTATTTTGCAATGTGAGATGGGCATCAACTTTTGGGAGCCAGGGGTGGAATGTTATGATTTAGATATGAGGTGTTCCCAAAAACCTCATGTATAAGAGAATACTAGAACATTTAGAGGTAAAATGATCAGGTTATGACAGCCTTAACCTAATCAGTGTGTTAATCCACTGATAGGGATTAGCTGGGTGGTAACTGTAGGGCAGGTAGGGTGTGGCTGGAGGTAGTGGGTCACTGGGGTGTGCTTTTTTTTTTTTTTGTGGTACCGGGGATTGAACTCAGGGGCACTCGACCACTGGGTTACATCCCCAGACCTTTTTTGTATTTTATTTAGAGACAGGGTCTCACTGAGTTGCTAAGTGCCTCACCATTGCTGAGGCTGGCTTTGAACTTGTGATCCTCCTGCCTCAGCCTCCCAAAGTGCTGGGATTACAGGCGTGCGCCACCGCGCCCGGCTTGCTTTTGAGGTATGTATTTTGTTCTTAGTGAGGAACTCTCTACTTCCTTGTTATCAGGTCCTGAGCTGCTTTCCTCTGCCACACCTTTACACCTTGATGTTCTTGCCTCACCTTGGGCCCAAAGCAATGGAGTTGGCCAACTATGGACTGAGACCTCTGAAACTGTGAACCCCAAATAACCTTTTCCTCTTCTACATTATTTTTGTCAGGCCTTCTAGTCACAGTGATGAAATAGCTGAGTAAAACAATTATCAATCTCTAAATCTTTTTTGATCTTTGTTAAATACTATATGACTGCATAATGACTGCAGTCAGATCCCTATTACTGCAAAAAGACAGAATTTCACAAAGATGAAGAGAGAAATGTTAGGAAGTGCTCAGATCCCATGTAAAAGCACTAAGTGAAGACATAGAAGAGTCACACCATTTAACCACTGCAGAAAACTGATGTCATTGATGACAAGCTGGGTACTCTAAATTTAAGTGATGTGAATAACAAAGGATTAAGAGAGAGCCTGGAGCCAGATAAGAGGGTTTTGGCTCTTTTCTCCCTATTGTTCCCCATTAAGTACAACTATAAAAATTTGAAATGAAAGGCAATCGAGTAGAAATCTGTGAATGGAAAGATGGCTGATTGCTAGGGACCCCCTAGGACTACAGGAACAACATAGTGACAGGACATTTGACAATCCCCACTCCCCTCATTTAACAGAAGACAATCTGCCTGATATCACACTTAGCAACAAAAAGTAGTTGATGTAGGCACATTCCTTTTGAAAATATTAAGCAAACCCAGCATCACTGGCAAGGTGTAGTGATGAAGATGCCTACAGACAATATCAACCAAAGAAATAATCCATCTCCTTTTCTTCATCTAAGACTACCCTCCCCTGTGACAGACACCAGGTGGCCAGGGAGTCAGCCTGGGAAACGTTCTCTATTTTCCATAGGCAATAAAATCAGGCCAAAGCAACCCAGTCCAAGAAGCCTATATTTCTCCTGGTCCAGAGATTCCATTCTCCTTCTAAAAGTACCAGATGCTTTTCTTGGGAAACTCATTTCCCTGCTTTGAGCAGCATTAGAAGGAACCAGTAGGAATCCCAGTAAAACCATGGAGACCAAAATAGTACAAATAATACTATGAAAATTAAATTGTCATTGTAACCACAGCTCACAAAAGTAGGCCTGGAGCTGCCTGTATGCTAAATAAATAGGGTGATAGCCTGCTAAAATAAGATTTAAGTAAGACCCAAAGTTTCCTAACATAATAGTCAAAATATTCAAGATTCAATGAAAACATCAAAATCCTAAGAACCAGGAAAATCACAACTTGAACAACAGAAGACAATCAATTGAGAAGAATCAGGTGTTAAAATTATGTAAGGAAATTTCAACAACCATTATAAAATGCTTCACAATCAGAAATTCTCTTGAAACAAATTTTAAAAATACAAAGTATTAGCAAAGAAACAGAAGTTATTAAAAAAAAGAACCATATGTAAATTACTATAATTGAAATGAACCTTAAAAATACAGAAATATTAATGAAAATGGCTTAATAGAAAACGGATGACAGAACACACAATAATTTTGAGTTTGAATCAACAGAATTTATAGAATAGGAGCAAAAGAGAGAAAGCAGACTGAAAAAAAATTAAAAGAACAAAGTTTCAGAAACATATCGGAAAGTATCAAAAGATCCAACAACACATACCATCAGAGTTCCAGGAGAGAAGAAAGAGCAAAGCAAAAGAGGATTCAGAGAAATATTGGAGAAAACCTCACAATTTTGGCAAAAGACATAAACTGCAGATTCAAGAAGTTGATGAAGCACAAGCAGAATATATCCAAAGAAATCCACGCTGAGGCACATTATAATTAAACTTTTGAAAACAAAAAACAAAGAAAACCATTGAAAGCAGAAAGAAACAATGACATTACTACCTAGAGGGGAACACTAATTCAAATGACAGTGAATTTCTTTTCTGAAACCACAGAGATCAGCAGGAAGTGGGGCAACATTGTTCAAGTCCTGAAAGAAAAGAAGTATGAACTGCAAATTCTGTATCTGGCTAAATTACCCTTCAGAAATGAAGGACAAATAAAAATATCATCAGATAAAGCAAAACTAAAAGAAGCTGTCATAAGATGAAGAACTTTTTTCACTTTGGGGTATTGAATTCAGGGCCTACTGCACAACAGGCAAGTGTTCTACCACTGAGCTACATCCCAAATACCCCCTTCTCTTTGTCTCCCCACCCATTTTGAGACAGTGTCTAAGTCACCAGGCTGGCTTAGATTCTGCCATGCTCCTGCCTCAGCCTCCCTAGTAGCTGGGATCAGAGGTACTCTTAAAGAATGCTAAAGGATATTCTTATAGTCTTAGAGTATTAGGAAAGAAGCAAAATTAATGAAAAGAGCAGAAAAAGAGTATAATAACTGTCCTCCTCGTGAGCATTATTAATCATATTTATTAATGAAACAAAAATTACAATACCATCTGATACTCAAGACAATGATATTTAAACATGGCAAAGGTAAACCAGGTGTTGTGGCCTGTAATCCCAGCTACTCAGGAGGCTAACGCAAGAGGATGGCAAGTTTAAGGCAAGACTGGGCCAATTTAGATTGTGACTCAAAATAAAAAATAAAAAAGTGCTGGGAATATATCTCTGTAGTAGAGTGTTCCTTGGTTCGGTCCGTTTCAGTCAGATATTTCATCCTAAGACCAAAAAACATGACAAGAACAATTAAAGGACAAAAAGTTTATTTTGGGGACTCATGGTTTCAGAGGTCTCAGTCCATAGATGGCTGACTCCATTCCTTGGGGCCTGAGATAAGGCAGCACTTCATAGTGGAAGTACGTGGCAGAGGAAAGCAACTGAGGCCATGACACCAGGCAACAGAGAGAGAGCTCTGTTCAACAAGGACAAAATATATACCCCAAAAGCATACCCCAGGGACCCACCTCTCCAGTTACACCCTACCTGCCTACTGTTACCATCCAGTAATCCCTATCAGCAGATTAATAATACTGATTAGGTTAAAGCACTTTTAACCCAATCATTTCACCTCTGAACTTTCTTGAGTTGTCTCACACATGAGCTTTTGTGGACACTTAACATCTAAACCATAACAGTCCCCAATACTGCAAAATAAATTCATAAATAAAAGTAGGTAAAGTAGAGGTATCAAAATGGAAGGTTTGTGTACTTCACACAAAGTGGTAAAATGTTAAAAAAGAGGAAACTGATATCACATATGAACATTTAAAAATCTACAGCAACAACTAAGAAAGCTATAGAAAGAGACATATTAAAACACTATAAACAAATCTGTGGTGAAATAAATCAGTTCTCCATTCTAGTGCTCTGAGTAGTGTTGCCTGATAAGTAACCATTCAAATTGAGGAGAAAACTAAATATGGTAAATATAACCACAGCAAGAAAACATAAAGTCTTCAGACTGGGGAAGTTTCCTGACCTAGCAACTCCGTGGTACCCTCTGTATGCACCTCTCTACATGTGTGTGTATATTTGCAGAGGGGAGAGAAATTAATCTGCACCACTTGTTCCTATATTTAACAGCCAAACAAAAGGTAAGTAAGACAGAGGAAGAGGAAACACATTAGGGAGATGTCACATATGAACATGTCAGTAGTATAAAAACCTATTGCAAAAGAGTTCAAAAACTACTAAGAATCAAAAAACTATAAAGTACTTTTGTTGCTTATAATATCTTTCAATGGCTGTATGTACAGAATACATCATTCTTCACCACAGTCATTTAGCACTTGGTGTATTTTATCTAAAGTACAAACACAAATTATACACTAATACTCATTTAGGTAAGTTCTAACTCTCTAAACCCCAGAAGGAAGCATTATTAGCAAAGTCTAAAGATTCAGATATCTTCATAAATTCATTTTACTTTTTCATTTACGTATAAATCATTTCCCTCAAAATTCCACTTGGTGCTTTAATATTCCACACTGTTGTTCAAAAACTATACTGTAAACTCGAAAAATGTGGCAATAGGGCATACCAGAGGACTTATTTTTCCAATTAAAAAAAAGTAAATAAAAATATAAATAGGTATAATTATAAACAAAAAAGGCATCTTTAGAAAACTAACAAAATCTTCTAATGATTTGGCCCAAAATACATTATAATAAAACAATTCTTCAGAGAAAGTAAAATGTGAAGTGAAGGACAGCAGTTTACAATCACAAAATTTTGTTCAGAAAAATACTCCAAACAGAAGTTGACTTTTACTTCTGCTTAACAATAGTGCATAGCTATATTTATAACTGTCCATTTTCATAATTTTCCATTTCACTTTTTCTCAAGGTAAATTTCCAATATACTCTCCAGAAATGTAAATATAAGTATAAACATACATGTAAAATTTACTTTGAAATTCTAATACTTGGCTTTAAAGGCTTTAAGCAGTATTTTTCCAATAGCATTTTCATTCTTCTTTCTTTTTCCAAAGGAATAAAGAGTCTTTTTGTATTCTAATATTTGAAATAAAATTGAAGGATGAAAAATAAAACTGGGTAAAAATATGAGAAATCGACACATTAAGAATGTTTAAATGAACATTATTGTTAAATTACAATAAATATCTCCTTCAAAAGAAATAGGGTTGAGGGGCTGGAATTGTGGATCAGTGGTAGAGCACTTGCCTAGCATGTGTGAGGCACTAGATTCTCAACATGGCATATAAATGAATAAAATAAAGACCCATCAGCATCTAAAAAAATATTTTTTAAAAAAATGGGGTTGACAACAAAATGATGGATCTAGAATGCAATAGAGAACAGGAAAGCATTATTCAAAGGGATACAGACTCAAAGTAAAGGACTAATACCAACATCTGAGGCATAACTATCAGTCCAATAAATAATAAACCAGCTATATCATATCAACTGACTTGTGTTCACAGTGGCCAAAAGGTGTTCATAAAATGTTGTGTTTGAAAAGCAATGCCCTAAAGTTAAGTCATGGGACAAAAAGTAACTACAGAGCCGGGCGCGGTGGTGCACGCCTGTCATCCCAGCACTTGGGAGGCTGAGGCAGGAGGATCGCGAGTTCAAAGCCAGCCTCAGCAATGGCGAGGCACTTAGCAACTCAGTGAGACCCTGTCTCTAATAAAATACAAAAAAGGGCTGGGGATGTGGGGATGTGGCCCAGCAGTCCAGTGCCCCTGAGTTTAATTCCGGTACAAAAAAAAAAAAAAAAAAAAGAATTTAGAAGAAGAAAAAAAAGTAACTACAGAGATTTGATTATTAGGTTAAGTTAAATACTTAGTTTTATTATAGAATAAGGAATAAGTCACCAAATGTTGACTTATGAAATACCTTTATTACCTTATTTTAGGAGAACACCTCAAGGTACAGAAATATTACAAAAGGGCTTCTTAAAAGAGCCCTGGATTAGGATGCCATTAAAAGGATAGAGGTAAATAAAACTTAAATACTAGGATATTAGAGCCTAATGTCCACAAATTAGAATCATCACAAAATCTTAAAGCATATTCTGAGATTCTGGCATATGAAATGGATAAGCTCCATTAGGTACAGTTTCCAACAGTCCCTTTGACAGAGACTCAAGTCTAAACAGAATGAATAAAAAATGTTCATTATAAATTGCTTAAAATGCCATCTCTATTATGTGGGAATGTTAATCTCAACTTTATCAAAGAAAATTTTAAAAACTGAATCATTAATTACTTGTAACAGCTATCATTACTTTACATAAAGTGAATGATGTGAAGAGTATTCTCTCAGTAGTATAAAATCTTCACTAATATTTACAATACATCTACGGTATATAAAGCAGTACATTAAACACATACCAGGCATGGACTCTGCTCCTGTTTATAAAAAAAAGCCTGGATCTGGGAATAAAACCCACAAATGCTGACAGCAACTCATATGTTCTAACCACTAGATACCACTTTTCTCCAGAACAACAAACCACACACATGGCATTCAAAATACCCTTTATTTTGTTCAACATTATGGCTACATACTATGCTAAGTTATAATGAATTGGTGTCCCTTAAGCTTCAAATTATTTTGATATTTTGGTGAAAATATCTAAAAACATGAACAGAACACAGGATTCCTACTTTGTACAGGCAAGTAAATCCCTGAATCCAGAAATTAGGAGAAGAGACAGTTTAAGGACATCTCATTCTGAGTTCCTCTTGAGAATAACAGGAAAAATGTTTGTGGTTTACTGACTAAAGCTCAGTTGCTAATAACCTGTATAGTCATATGGATTAGGTTTCATAATCACAGATTTAGAGTTATTACTCATCTTCTCGTTGCTTCTTCACAAAGATAAATGGCGTGAGCATGAGAAATTGACTAAAAACCGCTTTAGGCAAATAGAAATATGACAATCATCTTGGAAATGTAGACGAATCACATTGTTCACTGTAATCAAGCTACCAGTGGGAAACACTAGAACTAACAACATATCTATATTTATATTGTCAGCACAGGTGTAGTAAATTGCTCATTACTAAAAATATTTAATATATGTATGCACACATAAATATTTATTGAAGGAATACATGTATTTAAGAATATAATAGCAAGACTATTACATATTCAGATAACAAATGAAAAATTTAAAGTGACTTAAGGTCCCAAAACACCAAATCATTATTTGGGAAGCAGAATGCATCAACTTTAAATTATAAGGATAAGTAAGAAAAATAAAAACATACTTCAACACAAAATCTTGTTCATGAATGTTCGTAGCAGTATAAGTCATAATAGTAAAAAAGTGGACAAAACACAAACATCCTTCAAATGCTGAATGTAGAAATAAAATATGACATAAACCCATACAATAGCATTTTACTTGTTCAGAAAAAAGAAACAGAGTACTGAAAGATGCTACAACATGGATGAACCATGAAAACATTATGCTAAGTGAAAGAGACGAGACACAAAAGGTCACATCTTAGATAACATTATTTATATCAAAATTAGGTAAATCTATATAGTACATTAGTGGTTACTGCCTATGTGGAGTGAATGGGAATCTTTAAGGGAAAAATGGGGAGTGACTGCTTGGTGCAGGGTTTCTTTTTTGTGTGATAAAAAAAAAGGTTCTCAAATTGTGGTGTGGTGACACAACTCTGTGAATACATTAAAAACAAAAACCTGTTTTTAAAAAAAGACAAATATTACATGTTTCCACTTGTATGAGGTACCTAATAGACAAATTAATTGAGGCAGAAAGTAAAATGGTGGTTATCAGGGACCAGGGAGAGGAAAGAATAGAGAATTAGTGTTTAATGAATAGAGAGTTTCAGTTTGAGAAGATAAAATAGTCTGAAGATGGAAGGTGGTGATGGTGCACAGCAGTGGGAAGCCACTTTACACTTGGTTATGTGTGCCCAACCCCAAAGTTCATATGTTAAAGCCCTAACTCTCAATGTGACGATATTTAGAGATAGGACCTTTAAGGATGTAATTAAGGTTAAATGAAATCATAAGAGTGGCACTGGATCCAACAGAACTGCTGTCTTTATAAGAGGAGGAGGAGATGCTAAAGGCCCCTCCACACATAGAAAAGGCAAAGTAAGGCCACAGCAAAAGCCTTCAAGAGAAACCAGTCCTACTAGCACCATGATTTTGGACTTCCAGAATTGTAAGAAAATTAATTTCTGTTGTTTAAGCCACACATCTTGTATTTTGTTATGGCAGGTCTAGCAGATTAATACATCAAATTATATTTATTCAGAATGAAAGGATTATACTAATATGTTGAATAATTTTAAATATGTATATAACCTGAAATATTTAAGTTCATTGTCTGGCTTATTTTAAACATATTTACTAATTTCAAGGATGCATAAATTGGCAAAAAAAAAAAATACTATAAGTGACAAAATATTGGATCAACTGCTATACAGCTTTGATATCACAGAATGGGTGACAAAATGCTAGCAGGGTAGAAGTATGCACACAGGAAAGCATCAATTATGCAATGATGAAAAAGAAACACTTATCTGGATGTTATAAAGTTCTTTTAAAAAAATTTTAATATATATAATATATATTTTGTTGTTGATGGATCTTTATTTTATTCATATGTGGTGCTGAGAATCAAAAACAGTGCCTCATACATATGAGGCAAGTGCTCTACCTCTGAGCCAAACCCTAGCCCAGGAAAGTTCTTTTTAATCTAATTATTATACAAAGCAAATAGAAAGTCTAATTATAGAGAGGATCTTAAGCTTTATGTAAATTCTTATCATAACTGGACTTTACTACTATTTATTATATGTGTAGTGTTATATGAATGCAAGAGTATTTAATTTTTTTTTCCTGATTTGTTTGATTCCCTAGACTAAGTGATGATGCACTAGATACCTAATAAAAGGATACGCTGTACTTCCAGAATTTAGAAGATTATCTCAAAAATTTAATATATAGTTATCCTGCTGGTGTGTAAGGTTCCTTCCAATTAGATTCATGAAAAAGTTGTTTTTTTAAAGATATCCATGTAAGTACAATTTCCTAGTAGAAGAAAATGTATTTTCCC
Organism: Tamias sibiricus; assembly: GCA_025594165.1. Taxonomy (NCBI): domain Eukaryota; kingdom Metazoa; phylum Chordata; class Mammalia; order Rodentia; family Sciuridae; genus Tamias; species Tamias sibiricus. Next base: position 12,787,706 of record CM046669.1, on the reverse strand, counting down.
TACATTTTTAATTGGTGCATTATAGTTGTACATACTGATGGGATTTGTTGTTACATATTTTCACATGCACACATTACACAATGTAGCAATATAATTCAGTGAATACAACTTCCCAGCACTTCCCTCCCACCACCTCCTATCCCTTGGTCCCCTTTCCTCTACTTATCTCCCTTTGCCTTTCATGAGATCTGCTCTCATCTTTCTTTTCCTTTTCCCTCTATAGCTTCCATATGAGAGAAAACATATGACTCTTAAATTTCTGAGCACTTACTTCATTTACAATGGTCTCTAGTTCTATCCATTTTCCTGCAAATGACATAATTTCCCTTTGCTTTATGGCTTAATAAAACTCCATTGGGTATATATACCACATTTTCTTTATCCATTCATCAGCTGATGGACACCTACACTGGTTCCTTAGTTTAGCTATTATGAATTGTGCTGCTATAAACATGGGTATGCATGTATCACTGTAGTATGACTTTCTTTTTTCTGTACCAAGAATTGAACCTAGGGGCGCTTAACTACTGAGCCACATCCCAAACCTGTTTCATTTTGTATTTTGAGACAGGGACTTGCTAAGTTGCTTATGGCCTTGCTAAATTGCTGAGGCTGGTTTTGAACCTGTGGTCTTTTTGCCTCACCCTGATAAACCACTGCGATTATGGGTGTGCATCACCGTGCCCAGATGACTTTTAATTCTTGAGGACAAATACTGGGAAGTAGTAGAACTGGGTCATATGGTGGTTCCATGCCTAATCTTTTGAGGAACCTCCATACTGATTTCCATAGTGGTTGTACTCATTTACAATCCCCCCAACAGTGTAAGAGTTCCTTTTTCTCCACATCCTTTTCAGCATTTATTATTATTTGTATTCTTCATGACTGCCATTCTGATTAGTGTGAGATCGAATCTCAGTGTAGTTTTGATTTGCATTTCCCTAATTGCTAATGATGTTTTTTTAAAATGTTTATTTATTTACTTTAGTTGTACACAATGCAATGCATTTATGTTTACGTGGTGCTGAGGATCAAACCCAGGCCGAGCACGTGCGAGGCAAGCGCTCTGCCGCTGAGCCACAACCCCAGCCCTGCTGATGATGTTAAACATTTTTCATACATTTGTTGGCCATGTATTTCTTCCTTTGAGAAAGGTCTGTTTAATTCATGTGCCCATAATTGGGTTGATTTTTTTTTTTTTTGGTGTAAAGTTTTTTGAGTTATTTATATATTCTAGATATTACTCCTCTATCAGAAGAGTAGCTAGCAAAGACTTTCTCCCATTCTGTAGGTTCTCTCTTCACATTCCTAATTGTTTCCTTTGGTGTGCAAAAGCTTTATAATTTGATGCCATCAGCTCTTGGAATTATTTTCTGAGTTTTAAGGGTCCTATTGAGAAAGTCATTGCCTGTGCCTATATGCTGGAGCATTAGCACTGTGTTTTCTTCTAAGACTTGCATAGTAGAAAAAGTAATATAATATATACTACCAGTATAGTTGGCAAAATAGTGTTAAACACTATTTTAAATGTTTTTAATATATAGTACCTTAATTAATGTTGCTCACATGGTTCTTACTGAAAAAGTAACAAACATTAGTGGGTTTCAAATTCAGAAATATATTGATTTTCTTATTGGAATATTAAGGATATCTGTGTTTTAATAATTCCATACCTTGCCATGTTATGGTTTCGATGTGAGGTGTCCCCCACAAGCTCACACGTAAGACAATGCAAGAAGGTTAGGAGGAGAAATGATTGGGTTAGAGTCTTAACCCAATCAGTGAATTAATCCCTTGATTGGGATTGACTGGGTGGTAACTGAAGCGGTAGGGTGTGGCTGGAGAAAGTGGGAATTGGGGTGTGGCTTTGGGGTATATATTGGTATCTGGCAAGTGGAGTCTCTCTGCTTCTGCACACTCTTCCACCATATTGTTCCTGTCTCACCTGGAGCCCTGAGGAATGGAGCCAGCTGTCTATGGATTGAGATGTCTGAAACTGTGAGCCCTCAAATAAACTATTCCTACTCTACAGTTGTTCCAGTTGGGTCCGTTAGTTGCAGCAGCAAAAAAGCTGACTAAACAACACAATACTGTAATACATAATAGCAAGTCTAATAAGAACACACTGGTTCTTTACTAATGAAGTTGAAATTCCTTACAACAGCACTCATTTTAAACTCTATACATGCTTCCATATGCATAATTATTCTATGATAAGAATGGATAAGATAGGACAAAGTAATATATAGAACATTTTATATCTCCTTAAGTAGATCATCAATGTGTAAAAAGTAGAGACACATTCTCACATCACTTCCTATATAGTAGGTGATCAATAATAACTTCTACATGGTATATATGCTTAGAAATGAAAATGAACTGCAAGTCCAACATTAAATTTAGTATAGCTTCTTTTACCAAATGCACACGTTACCCACGAGAAGTACTGGTTCTAAGAATTTAAACTCTTACTCTCCTTTGCGCATTCCACCATTTTGATCACCTTACATTCCAGCATCCAGGAAAATGCAACAACTTGGGTTGTTCATATTTTAATGGAATGTTAACAGAAGAACATCAAAAATGATTTTCCCCTTGGTAACTGACCATTTGCCAAGAAAAGGAAGAATATACACTTAAAATATCATTACTAAAACAATAAAAGTATTATTATTAAAACTAACTAAATAAAGGAATATTTACAGAAGCTGGGTTTTAGAAAAAATACTGAACTTTTGGCACACATATAAAATTACTTAAGTTTTCATTGAAATATCACTTTGTGGTATTCAACTATACTTTAAAAGGAATTAAATTATATTCCAATAACAAAATTCTTCAACCTTTCCCAAAATACTTAAGGACGTACAAACCTTTGTTGATATGGTCTATTTGGATAAAGATACAGTCAAGTTTTTTTTTAAATGTTTATTTATTTGTTTTAGTTGTACACAATGCCTTTATCTTTACATGGTGCTGAGGATCGAATCAGGGCTGCGCACCATGCTAGGTGAGCGCTGTACCGCTGAGCCACAACCCCAACCCAAGGATTTTTTTTTTTTTTTTTTTTTTTTTTTTTTTTTTGGTACCGGGGATTGAACTCAGGAGAACTCAACCACTGGGCCACATCCCCAGCCCTTTTTTTGTATTTTATTAGAGACAGGGTCTCACTGAGTTGCTAAGTGCCTCACCATTGCTAAGGCTGGCTTTGAACTCGTGATCCTCCTGCCTCAGCCTCCCAAGTGCTGGGATTACAGGCGTGCACCACCAGGCCCAGCAAGATTTTTGTTTGTTTGTTTTTGTGGTGCGGGGGGATTGAACTCAGGGCCTTGTGCATGTGAGGTAAGCACTCTACCAACTGAGCTATATCCCAAGCCCATAATCAAGGTTTTTTTTGGTGGGGGGGGGGGAACCAGTACTGGGAATTGAACTCAGGGGCACTCAACACCTGAGCCACACACCAGCCCTATTTTGTATTTAGAGATAGGGTCTCACTGAGTTGCTTAGAGCCTAGCTTTTTGCTGAAGCTGGCTTTGAACTCGCAATCCTCCTGTCTCAGCTTCCGGAGCTGCTGGGATTACAGGTGTGCACCACTGTGCCCAGCCATAATCAAGGTTTTAATGTTAAGCTTCTAAAAAAAATGGGCCCTAAGTCATAACTGAAATAGTTTATCAGATAAAGCCAACAATTTCCAAAAATCAGATAAAAAAAATTGTAAGTTGTAATTTAGGGCGTTTTAACAATATCAAATATATTTTAAATTTAAACAAATCCTAAATGAGATTTTTAAAAATTTGATGATCTGGTACATAAAATCAATCAAAAACAAATTTATATTTTGTCATCTGAACAAATATTTAAGATTTGTATCCTTGAATTCCATATTCAGATTGTATATTTTTCTATAAGTAAATGAAAATTCTAATCACTGTATAATTCTACTCTATATAGTTCTAGTAACATTCATTAATCTTAAAATAATTTTTATAAAGACATAATGGCAGAAATTGTACTACTGTTTCTCAACTATCATGAGAGAATTATTTGATTATTTCTCTCTAAATTGTACTTAACCCACAAAAGTAGATCAATAACGGTTAAAAAAACTTTAACACAAACCTGAAAATAGAGTTCAAAAACTAATATCATATAAAATTTCTCAATTAACCAATCCATTCATTTCTTACCATTACATATTATCACTTATTGAAAGAGGGTTTCTGAAGCAGAGATTACACATTTTCAAATGTGCTAATGAAATAAATTTGATTTATAGTGAGCAAATAAAATGTTTTAGCTGCTTATAAAAAAAACAATTAAAATTTCAATAGTAATTAAATCTGAGCCATCCCCCCCCTCCATTTTATCACAATATACCTTCTCTTACTGGCTCATTGATCGATTCTCCTTTTAGACTCAGCATCCTGGAAACACCATTGGAAAGAGTTGAGAAAATCCCACGGATGAAATATCCCTGCTGTTCAAACTCCACTGACCCCACTGAAGTCGGCCATGGTCTAATAAATTTGATAGCAGAGCAGGGCTCTGGTTCTGAAATAGATCTGGTGAAAGGAACCTGAAGTTTCTGGGTGTTGACAAGGTTCAGCTTCTCTGTTGATGTTCGAAGGACCTCATTATCAGAGGAAGAAGCATCAGTACAGACCATCTCTGGCAGGACCTGTAGTTGTGGTTCATCCAGTTCTCCTTTATTATTTTGCAATTTCTCCCATTTGCCCCCTTTCAACCTAAAGTCAGGATGTTTTTGCCATCGATAAGCACCCAGTGTCTTTTCTACATTAGAAACAGCATATTCATTTTTCTTCCTCTTGCTTTTCAATGGACCACACCACGGATAAATATTTGTTCCTATCTCTGAATTTGCATAAGCAGGTTCTGACAAAGATCTTCCATAGCTTGGAGGACTATGTGGTGTTTGTTTCTTAAAGATGCTCATTTTCCACGACTCCATTTTTTAACAACTTCTCTAAACTTTAAGTTTCCTCTATTCTGCAGTCTTTGCAGTTGAACCACACTTGTCCGTGCAGTCCAAAACACTCGACTGCTTAAGCAGCTTTCTTTGTGTGGCTTTGAACCACAGCAGATGTTGTTGCTTAAGAGCTGGTATCATGTTATTGACCCACTTTCCCCAGATCTCCAAAATTTCAGCAACACCTAAAAAACTCCTTGCCTGAAGTAATTTTTTTTTCAGAGAAGAGAGAAAATAAAGTGTTCCAAAAGATCACCTCTCTTCCTGTAATAACTAACACTATGTATTATATTTTCAGGAAGTGATTTTTCAAAAAAATAAGTAGAGAACTAAAAATGTCAAAAAACTAGAAACACCTTTATGGACCAATAGTAATTAAGTGTTTACCATGAAAATTAGTGGGTTAAAAATAGATTATGAAAGTAAGTATCCAGGTGGACATCTATAATTTCCAAAAGATGAAGGAAAAAAAAAAAAAAAACTTGTTTAAAACTCTGTTCTTAGAGTTCCAGCTCCTCTGCAGAGTTTTTAACATCTGCATTTCAGAAATTTAATTTCAAGCAAATCAAAACTATTTACAACTACAATCTATCTCAAAGTTAATACTGATTTTTAACAAGTAAGGTAAGGTTATACACTATTTTATTCAATTTGGCACAGCAAAAAGAAGAAAAAAAGCCAAAACTTAAATTCATTTTTATGTAAATATGTTACATATTCAGAATTTAGAAAGTACATACTGAACAGAAAAGGACAGGGTCAGAAGGTATTTGCTATGAATTATAGTAAAAAAAAAAAAAAAAGGAAAATGAACCCAGGGCCTCATTTATGCTAGGCGAGTACTCTACCACTGAGCTATAACCCAACCCCTAAAAAAGGAAAATCCTGAAGCAAGTTCTCGTGGCAACTGAGAATATAAAAATGTACATGCTTAAATAATTTGTAGAAGAGGAAAGTTTGCTATGCAAATCTAATTGGAATAAGTTGGTTGGAAAAATTTTCCCTATCTGTTTAACCAAAGAAATTCCTTTATTCCTCTTTGTGCTACTTACACTTTTAAAAAAGAGCTGACTATTTAACATTTTGTTAAAGCAAGTACCTTATACTGAACCAAGATCATGAGTGCCAAGGTTTTGGGCAGCTACAGTTTTTTCAACTGTCTAGTCATAACCCCCTGAAAATAGGGGTTTCAAATGGAAAGTCTGACACACTTCAGACCACCAATAACAGAGATATGACAGAGCAATCAAAGCCACTTTGTGAGCTGTATTAAAAAAATGATTTCGTCTGGTAAACTAAAAACTGTCCATTTATTTGTAAACTGTGCATAATGAAAAAGATTTTTTTATATTTTCCTTGGTATGTACAAACAGTAAAGAAATTTAACCTGTATATTCCTTTAAAAACACATTAAAATATTCTATTATTTCCACTACCACAAAGCAATAACCTCACTTTTTTGCTTATATATAGTCTCTAAATTTATACAATCGTATATGAAATAGATGTTGCAAGTATTTGGCTTTTTCAAAAACAATATATCAAATTAGAGGATCTTACAATAATAATTTTTCCCTTATTAAAAATACATCTACAGCCAGGTGCGGTGGCGCATGCCTGTAATCCCAGCGGCTTGTGGGGCTGAGACCAGAGAATCACAAAACCAGCCTCAGCAAAAAATGAGGCACTAAGCAACTCAGTGAGATCCTGTCTCTAAATAAAATACAAAAAATACATGGAGTTCTAAAGCAGACAAAGCTAATCTTTAATGGGAAAAAAAGGTGGGGGGAACACTTGAAAAGTAATGCAGAATGGTGGAGGGAACCATTAAGATGAACCAGGGAGCTTTCTGGGATGATGGAAACGTAATTTTATAAGTCTTGATAGGGACGTACAGTATGTGCTTGTGTGCGTGTGTGTGCGCATGCACGTACTTGTCAAAACTCATTAAATGTCCTCTAACAATTTACTTATTTCCCCATAATTAAATTTTGCCTTAAAAAAAGTAAGCAATAATGAACTCTAGTTACTAGGTTTACTTATCCTAGTGTTATAAGTTAGCAATTGTGATACTATTTTCTGTGTATTCTAGGGTTCAAGAAAGGAGTAAATTCATTGAAGAGAATGAATAAATGAACAAATATATGAACAAACCAACCAACAGACAAAAGAATAAATGAACCAATAACTCAGTACTATTATTGGGAATAAAAGATATTATGTGCCAGCAGACAATCCCAAATTAAAAAGCATTATAACAGAACAACTCCTTGCTTCAAAAAATATCAAGATCTGGGCTGGGATTGTGGCTCAGTGGTAGAGTGCTCTCCTAGCACGTTTGCGGCCCGGGTTTGATCCTCAGCACCACGTACAAATAAACGCATTGTGTACAACTAAAGCAAATAAATAAATTTAAAAAAATATATCAAGATCTGGAACAATAAAGAAAAACTATGCAACTCTTTCATTTTAAAGGAAACTAAAGATAGATCATTAAAAGCAATGCATAATTTTGTATTGCATCCTGAACTGATAGACTATAGCTATAAAGACATTATTGGAAAAACTGATAAAATTTGACATAGATTATGGATTAAAGGCTTATATTCGATGTTAAAAATCATCACTTTAAGCCGGGCGTGGTGGCGCACACCTGTAATCCCAGCACTTGGGAGGCTGAGGCAGAAGGATCGCGAATTCAAAGCCAGCCTCAGCAATGGTGAGACACTTAGCAACTTAGTGAGAACCTGTCTCTAAATAAAATACAAAAAAAGGGCTGGGGATGTGACCCAGTGGTTGAGGGCCCCTGAGTTCAATCCCCGGTACCACCAAAAAAAAAAATCATCACTTTAATAATCTATGGTTATATAAGATAATATTCTCATTCTTAAGGAATACACAGAGGTATTTAGGGACAAAAGATCACAATGTTTCCACCTTGCTCTCAAATGATTCAGGAATTAAACCTAAAGAGAGAGAAAATAGGATAAAGTAAATGGAGCAAAATGTACACAATTGGTGAATATAAGTAAAAAGTATGTGGAATTTCTTGCATTCTTGCAAATAGTCTATAGGTATGAAATTATGTTAAAACATTACATAAGCAAATTTCTTTCAATTTTACAACTACTTTAAGACTGTAATACAGATATTTTTATTAATACAGTAAAGTTCCCTGACAGAGTGTCTTTTGAGTATTATAATAAGATATCTAGCTTCTCAGGTTTTATGAGGGAGAAAAGTTGATTAAGATTACCCCATTAAAAAAGCTAAGTGAAAAATTAAGGTTATATTTTCAAGAAACGCTGCATGATGAGAATAAAATATGAGTCCCGAAATCAACAATGTAAAACTCAGAGATTCAATATTAAGTGAGGAAATATTCTCACATACCAAACAGCTAAGGTTAAGGGTAAGAAAAATTATGGAAGTTTCTAAATTCATCAACAATTCTTTTGAAAAGCCCCCACAATTTTTCTAATCATAAACTTCCTTATTTAATTGAGGAATATGAAACTAGGACATACTAAAAAACAGAAAAAGGATCAACTGAAATCAGAAAGCATAAAGAACTACAGTTCGAGGAAGTGACAGAGTATATGGAAGCTTAGTCAAATAAAGGAGAAGTTTTGCTTTCTCACAGCTAACTAAAATTTGATTTAACAAGTGCTCAAAATTATTATCTGTCATCATGAAAGCCTAATAGCATTTGTCAGGTTTTTTTTTTTTCAAGCTTCATCTTTAATATAAATTTAAAATAATAAGTTGGCACATTTCAATTTCTGAATTTTTTCAAATGTATGTAATAAATTGACAAATTTTAAAGAAAACATCTAAGGGATTTATAATTTACTAAAAGTTAGAAACAATGACACTGAATTACTACATTAAGAATCCTGCTATAAAAATTGGCTGCTGAGCCAGAGGCACTGAGCAAGAGAATTGCAAGTTCAAAGTCAGCCTCAGCAACTTAGTGAGGCCCTAAGCAACTTATCGAGACACTGTCTCAAAATTTTAAAATATATAATACTAATAATAGTGGCTGGGAAATGTGGCTCAGTGGTTAAGCACCCCTGGGTTCAATTCCCAGTACAAAACAATAAAAAATAAAAATTGGCTGCTGATTGGACTACAGAAGAACAACAATTTCTGTCACCTCCAGTAGCAATTAATTACTTTTACAATTTCTTAACAATAATTTTTAATTTTTTAATTAATTAATTTGTTCTAATTTGTTATACATGACAGCAGAACACATTTCGATTCCTAGTATACATATGGAGCACAATTTTTCATTTCTCTGGTTGTACACAAAGTAAAGAGTCACACCATTCGTATCTTTTTACATGTACCTAGGGTAATGATGTCCATCTCATTCTACCATCTTTACTACCCCCCATGTCCCCTTCCTTCTCTTCCCTCCCCTTTGCCCTGTTCAAAGTTCTTCCATTCCTCCTATGCTCCCCCTATTATGGATCAACATCCACTTATCAGAGAAAACATTTGGCCTGTGGTTTTTTGGGATTGGCTTACTTCACTCAGCATGATATTCTCCAACTCCATCCATTTACCTGCAAAAGCCATGATTTTATTCCTTTTTAATGCTGAGTAATATTCCGCTGTGTAAATATACCACAGTTTCTTTATCCATCCATCTACTGAAGGGCATCTATGTTGGTTCCACAGTTTAGCAATTATGGATTGTGCCACTATAAACAATGATGTGGCTGCATCCCTGTAGTATGCTAATTTTAAGTCCTTTGGGTACAGACCAAGGAGCAGGATAGCCGGGTCAAATGGCAGTTCCATTCCATGTTTTCTGAGGAATCTCCATGCTGCTTTCCAGATTGGCTGCACCAATTTGCAGTCCCACCAGCAATATATGAGTGTGCCTTTTCCCCCAAATCCTCATCAACACTTATTGTTGCTTGTATTCTTGATAACTGCCATTCTGACTCAAGTGAAATGAAATCTCAGAGTTGTTTTGATTTGCATTTCTCTAATTACTAGTGAAGTTGAACGTTTTTTCACATATTTGTTGATCAATTGTATATCTTCTTCTGAGAAGTATCTGTAAAGCTCCTTAGCCCATTTATTGATTGGGTTGTTTGTTTTTTTAGTGTTAAGTATTTCTGAGTTCTTTATATATCCTGGAGATTAGTGCTCTGTCTGACATGTGTGAGGCAAATATATGTTCCCAAAATGTAGGCTCTCTCTTCACCTCATTGATTGTTCCCTTTGCTGAGAAGAAGCTTTTTAGTTTGAACCCATCCCATTTATTGATTCTTGATTTTATTTCTTGCACTTTAAGAGTCCTGTTAAGGAAGTCGAGGCCTAATCCAACATGATGAAGACCTGAGCCTACTTTTTCTTCTATTAGGCATAGGGTCTCTGGTCTAATTCCTAGGTCCCTGATCCACTTTGTGTTTTGTGCATGGCGAGAGAGAAGGGTTTAGTTTCAATTTGCTGCATATGAATTTCCAATTTTCCCAGCATCATTTGCTGAAGAGGATATCTTTTCTCCAATATATGTTTTTAGCACCTTTGTCTAGTATGAGATAACTGTATTTATGTGGGTTTGTCTCTGAACCTTTTTTATTTTAAGTTATACATGGACACAATATCTTTATTTATTTTTATGTGGTGCTGAGGATTGGACCCAGTGCCTCACATGTGCAAGGCAAGAGCCCTGCCACTGAGTGCCCTGTATTATCTAATCTGTACCATTGGTCTACATGTCTATTTTGGTGTCAATACCATGCTGTTTTCGTTACTAAAGCTCTGTACTATAGTTAAAGGTCTGGTATTGTGATGCCACCTGCTTCACTCTTCTTGCTAAGTAAGGATTGCTTTAGTTATTCTAGGTCTCTTATTTTTCCAGATGAATTTCATAATTGCTCTTTCTATTTCTATGAGGAATGCCATTGGATTTTTATTGGAATTCCATTAAGTCTGTATAGTGCTTTTGGTAACTTTAAAATTATTCTACTTGGGCTGGGGTTGTGGCTCAGCGGTAGAGCGCTCGCCTAGCACGTGCACGACCTGGGTTCGATCCTCAGCACCACATATACATAAAAAGGCATTGTGTACGACTAAAATAAATAAATATTTTAAAAAAATTATTCTACTTGCTAAAGCCAAATAACATATGAACTCTTTGAATAAATATGCAAGCACTTAAGTTCACACACATGTATTTCAAATTGCTACTGAGCACCTATCATGCATCAGGCACTATACTAGGTCTAAAGGAACAAAAAATTACAGTCTTGGGGATGGAAATGGGAAAGACAGTAGAATGAATCAGACATAACTTTTCTATGTTCATATATGAATATACAACCAGTGTAACTCTATATCATGCATAACCACAAAAATGGGAAGTTATATTCCATGAATGTATGATATGTCAAAATACATTTTACTGTCATGAAATAACTAAAAAGAACAAATAAAAAATTATTTAAAAAAAGAAATAAAAATTACAGTCTACCTTGTTGGTAGTTCCAGTTATCAGGAAAGGCTTATTTAAATTTGGAAGGAGGAAATACAAGGTGTTAGGGAAGTACGTAGCAAGAGAATTTTTATGAAGTCTAAAACATAAAGGATGGAACCAACTCTTTTAGATTATTTTCATCTACAATCAGTTCTGCTATAATGTGACATGCATTCCCAAAAAGTACCACTTAGCAAAATTGCACAATAAAACCTCAGGGCTTATGGGGAAGATGAAGTTAGGGGAACACTAATAAGAAACTTTGACAAGAACAAGTTTAAAAAGATAGGAAGCTAATAAAAACTATGGCATTATTTTATTTGTCAGAGACATGTAACTCTAAAAAAATAAAAAATAAAAACCCTGAAGTTTGCTTGTGGAAGTAGGCATCAGACGAATTGCAGCTTTTTGTGTTTTTGTGAAGTAGTAGATAAAGCATTATTTGAAACCGGAAGGACAGCTATAACATCATACATGGATGAGTATGGCTCATAACACATGTGGAGAAATAAGATAGGTGGTAGTTAAGATGTATAAATTCTACAAATTAAAAAGAGAAAAAAATGAAGAAAAGAAGCATGAATTCTAAGTATTTTTATGTGGCTTAGTTCAGCTGGATACAGTTTCCTACATTCAGCTAGAGTTTCTCACAAACTAGTGGCACAAAGGCCAATACAAAATTCACATAATGCTCAAATTGTTCTTTTATATCAATTACATAGTACAAATCACTTTTTTCTAAACAAGTATTATAGCACACCTGAATTTATTTTCTCTTCTTTTCCATATAGCTGATGTTGAAAGCCAGGAAAAGATCAACAGGACACCCTTTGCATCACTATGACAAAAATAAATGAGAAAAGCAACTTAAAGGAGAAAAGATTTATTTTGTCTCATGGTTTCAGTGATTTCAATCCATGGTTGATCAACCCCATAGCTTTGGACCTGAGGCATGGGAGAACACCATGGTAGAAGAAAGATGCTCAGCCCATAGCTGCCAGGAAGGAGAGACACAGTAAGGGTTTTTTCCAGGGCACAGCTTTCCAGGGCACATCTCCAGTTTCCTACTTCTTCCAATTAGGCCCCAACCCCTACAGTTTTCACCACCTCTCATTAATGCCATCAAATTATGAATCCATCAATGGATCAATCCACTGATGAGGTTAGAGCCCTCATAATCCTATCGCCTTTCAAAGGCCCCATCTCTAAACACTGCTGCACTAGAGAGCAATGCCTTCAACACATGAGCTTTGGAAAGACATTTCAGATCCAAACCATATCAGAGTAACCTTAGTAAATTCGGTTCTTAGGTTCAAACATCTTTATGCCTCCCCCCCCCTTTTCTTCTTCCTCTCTTGATCAGAACAAGAAGAAACAAACGACCACATTCATGTACTTACAAAGGACCAGGCCCCAGAATAAAGCAACAGATCTCATTCAGGAGAGTGCTTCTCACATTGTAATGTGTGGGTGAACCACCAGGGGATCTTATTAAAATGTAGATTTCACATGTATGAAGACACAATAGTTGTAAAAATACTTTATATAAAACCAGCAACTTGAAAAATTGTGCTCTTTATATGTAATATAAAATGTACTCTGCAAACATGTATAACAAATTAGAATAATAAAAAATTTTAAAAAATGAAAATAAAATGTAGATTTCCATTTAATATATGTGATACAGGGCCTGAGAATGTGCATTTCTGAGCAACTACACGATACCTATGCCACTGGTCCATAGATCAAATAGTGAAAAGCAAACTATAGATAGAATTTGAAACTACAACAACTAAAGAAGTTCTTGAGGCTTCCACATGAATCAGGTTCACCAAAATAGAAAATCATGTTGAGATTCAAGAACAAAGTGAGAACTTGAGCCTAAAAAGTTCAGCAAGACTACATATCACACAGAGACCTATGGAATGCTCACAGGACTGCACTAACTAAGAATCAAAGCTAGGGTAACCCTAGTCAAACCTCTTTCTTGGAGACAGCAAAAATTATCTATAACATATAAACAAAAAAAGCACAATTAAAAAATACAGCAATCTTCTGCATTTCCATTACTACCAATGCATGTGAATGTAACAATGTTTTGCAATGGATGGAAAAGAGGTGAATGCTAATGAACATTAATGGGAAAGTGGCTAAAAAATCACAGTGTGTATGTGTATGTTTGTGTGTGTGTGTGTAATCTACACAAAAAGAAACACATATGTATTTACATATACTATAAAGACACAGAAACTTATGAAAGTGACTACTACAGGTAGCATAACTGAGAAATCACCTTAAATCTTTATAATTTTAATTTGTAACCATGATTATATATTACTTTCATACTAATAACCAAAAAAAAGATGAATTAATATGCAAAGAGGTCTAACAGATAAGACAGAAGAGCAAGATATACTATTAAAAAGTACAGCATGATCCCACTTTGTTAACGATGATCTTTAATATATGAGTATGTACCAGGTGCAATGATATGCATCAAGAAAAATCTGTTATTTTCACTTAGGGTAGAATTATGAGAGATTTTCATTTTTAAATTATTAATTTCTATAATATATAAAAACTTGAAATAAGCATGTGTGCTTTTATTTCTTTTGAAAGCAGAAAACTTTAATAGACATGTATGTAAAATTTACGCAAGTCATCATAGATCAACCTTAACCAGGTCTTTCATAAATAATACAACAAGGCCAGAAAGAAAGGACTTGTCGAGTGGCCTCCGAACCTGTCTAGGGCGCTGGCAGCTTGGGGGCTGTGGCAGAGGCGGCCTGGGTCGCTGGCATTGGGGTGTCAGTGTAGGGGGCTGAGTGAGCAGCAGCCGCCAAAGTAGCTGGTACAAGGCTCCAGTGGCCTCTCCTCGAGGTGTCGCCAGGCAGATTCGCGTCATGGGCGACTGAGTGGTGGTCTGCTCTCTAAGAGTCAGCCGTGAACCATGTGGCAGTCCCTGAGGGCGACTGTGGGTTGCGGAGATGTGGAGGCAGCTCGGAGGAGACAGCTGGTGGTTGGTGCGGCGCTCTTGTGAGGTTGCTAGGTGGGCCTAGGGCCTCATGGGAAAGGATGCTCACCTGAGGATCTCATGCCTTCATTCATCAGACTACAGATGTTATAAATATAATCAGCTTTCTTCCAACGAATGCCACAGGGTCAGGAGAGGCATGCTTCAGAAACCTGGCATTTGCGACCACTTCCGGGCTCCTGAACTCCCACTTGCTTTATGTGTCCTGGGCAGCTGTGGGGCACTTGACAGCCCTGTAACCACCATGGATGGAGAAGAACTTTTTGATGATGAAATCCAAACTGCCAATGCCAGCCCTGCTGATTTGGCTGTCCAAGGTTCCCATTGGGGAATCCAAATGAGGGAGTTCGCAGACACTTTCACTACAGAGCCTTGGATGGACTGTATATTCAGTGGATCAAGGATTTTCTCAGACTCTCATTCTCCTTTTTTTTTTTTTTTTTTTTTTTATTTGAGGATTAATTCACCACAATCTACAGGTCCAGAAGTCTATAGCACCTTCAAAATTTCTCTGGACCCTTCTTTAGCATAAGGGAGTTTTCACACTTGCCACTCTTCCCTACCCCCGACCCCAGCTCCCCTCTTTTGATTGCCCTCCTTCACCCATTGTCATTCTCTGAGTTAAGTTCTATTTCTAAAACTGTTTTCTGGAGCTATAAGTGGATTGTCACTATGAGAGATCAGGTGCTTGGAGAAGAGGAATCACCTTGTGTTGTGTCCTGTCACTGCTGGTGCTGCCAGTATGAAGTGCTTTCTCCCAGTATTGAGCTGTCTGGCTGTGCTGGGTGAGTGGCTGTGCTTATCAGTGCAATGGATGTGAACGTAAAACCTGCTTTTGACTCCTGTAATTGCTATATTTCTTTACCATTCACTCTAGACTTCAGGGGATAGTGGAGTATTATTTGTGTTCAAGGAGGAACATTTGCTGACATTTAAGTGTCTGTCCTGGGACTTGGGGTGAGGTCCCTCATCTGCACATCCATGGTGTAGAACTGCATGTGTATTTTGAGCTAGCTTCCTGGAGTAGGATGATCATGGCTGCTCCAGCATTTTCACTTTTGTGTTGGTCTGCATTCATTACTAATGGGAAGTGGCAGTGTAATTACTGCTCTGTTGGGAAAGTCTATTTGGTGATAGTGATTTTTTTTTTTTTTTTTTTTTGAAGGGAAGTTGGAAGTGAGTAGGAAGTGGGTTGAAGGGATGTTTTTTTTAAATAGTCTGAAGGCTAAGCATTTAAGGATATTTGTCCTGTGTCTCCACACCAAGGAATCTCAGCACTGGGTCCTAGGAGGAGGAGTGATTGGAGAATTTGAAACTGCCTGTTAAGGAGTGTGCTAGGATTGGTTTTCGTGTTCTCAGAAGGTCTGAATACTTAAGATTGGAAGAAAGGAACTGTGGTCCCAAGTGGTGAGCCTCTGATCCACCCCCATGAAAAACATACCCCCACCAACATTTGTCCATGCTTTTCATGCCACTCAGCAAGACTGAAGTGTGGTGTCTTACAACATATGTTGGGTCTAGAATGAACTCACTGGCCAATACCTGGTGCATTCTCTCCCTATCACCTCAGAACTCAAACATGGACACACCACATGCCCTTCATGTGTGGTTCTGTTCTCTGCATTGAAAGTGGTTATCACTGCTGTCTGTGGCATTTGCATCTCCAGATCTAGGTGTTTTGCACTTACAGAATTTATTTGAAATCTTTTGGCATTGGAGTTTACTTCCCTGTGTTGTCTACACCTTTGTGAGAACTATGTGTTGGTTACTCTTGGGACATTTTGTGTTGAAGAGTTTCCAGACTCTTTGAGGACCACCACCATGCTGCAGACCATGCACAGAGTGGAGCAGGATCTGCTGTATCTTACTTGTGAGGTGGCCACAGAGACAGTCCAGCATAACCATCTGTCTGTGACCTGGCTCTGGCATAATGATGGCAAGGGACTGGTCGAGGATTTCCTGAGCCGGGACTTCATTCTGCACTCCAGCAGTGAACACAGGCAGAGGCAGAGCCTGGGGGATGTGGAGCTTGACAAGCTGTGGAGGACCACCTGCCTCACCATCTTCCACCTGCAGCCTCTGACCAGGGCCAGTTCTACTGCAAGGCCACTGAGTGGATCCAGGATCCTGATGAATCGAGTTTGTCTGCATTGCCCAGCAAGATTGCTGATGAGTCCTCAACCAAGCAGAAAAAAAATATGCAAAAAGTTGAAGAGGAAGGAGAGATCCTTATGCCCAAAGAACACAGAGACTGTGATGGAACTGGAACAAGGAAGGACCACATTGTCATCAAGGGCACCTCAGAAAAGTTAACAATGCACTTGGTGGAAGAGCATTGAGTAGCAGATCCAACCTTCATAGAAGACTTCCTGTTGACCTGCCGGACTTTCCTTTTTAGTCCAATGGAAGTGGGCAAAAGTTATTGGTGTAGTTTAATGATCCGAGCCTCAGGGATAAGGTGGCAATACAGTTTATTTCAGCTCTTAACTATGTAGTACTTTATTAAATATAAGCTTAAAGATACATTTGTCACACCAGTTATTGTCCAAGTTAATGGAATATAAGAATATATTTCTAAGGAAGTTCTTGTTATATATTTCAGAGTTTAGCCGTAGAAATGTCTTGTTTTTTTGTTTTTTTTTTGTTTTTTTTTTCTTCTTTCTTTCAGTGAAAGGCCAATGAGTTGGTCACCCAGTGTTTATGTGCTGGGGATATGTCAAAATATAACCAAACATCTGGACACCAAGAGAGTCTGCATTTTCTACTCTGATAGATACTGTTATAGAAAGTTCAGTTTTTAAATTCACTTGAGAGCAGCTTTACATTACAGCCATTAATGACTTAAGTCCCCACTAATAGAATTCTAAGCAGACCCTTTTCTGCAGCTCTGGAGAGTTTTCTTAAGGCTAGATTGAAGTCTTATCTCCTTTTTACAACCCAGTTTCTTAAATATATTTTTAGACTTGATACTGTTTTCTTATCTAGTGTGTGTTTTTATTTTATTTTATTCTTTTAGTTTCTGACTTTGTATTAACCTATTTTGGCTTCATTGTATCTTTGCTTTTATTTTGACTTATTTCAAATGTGTATTGAAAGAAACATTAGATGATTTTAGAATACCTTCACAAATCCACAGTGTCTCCTGGCTAAGCAACATATAGTCTGTATATGAAATAGATGTTATTCAGAAGATCATTTTATATGAATAAAATTCTTGTTGGAGGTAAAAAAAAAAAAAGAAAAAAAAAGAAAGGACTTGTCTGTAATTACACCTAGTTAATAGCAAAAAAATAAATAATAAATAAATAAATAAATAAATAAATCCAGGTTAGGATTCCAAAACCTGCTTAAATTAACATTTTTTCAAACTATAATGCACAGAACACAGTTGAGAGTTCAGGATTGAACAATAAAACTGTGATATTAGGTCTTAAAAATTCTAGTGTTACTTGGTTTAGATACTTAAGTTGTTTAAGTTTAAAACAGGATGACAAGGGTTTCCCACTATAATATCTTTACAAATTTATTTCAACTAAGGGAAGCAAATGGTGGTGAAAAGGCAAAACTCAAGCTTTCTCAGTTTACAAATAGTCTGTCCCCGCTTCCTATGTTGTCCTTTTTCTACACAGAAAATCTATTCTACATATCCCACCTGATCTTTTATTTAGGAGACATGAAATATGCTACAATTAACAAAGAGATTCTTGAATTCTTTGACTAGAATAAGATAGTACATACTTCTTAGACCAACTCATAAAAAAACCTTAAAAATAGGATTGATTTCTATTAATAAGAAAAAGGCATTTTTCAGAAATAGAAATTCCTTCCTTATACAAAGCTAAGTAATTAATAACAAAACATCCCCTTCCCATCTCCTATCACTGGAGCACATCTGCTTCCCAATGAAACACTTCCTGTGGCAAAAACTACCTGCCTTCTAAGTATTAGAACTGAAAGGCACACCTGACACGTACACAACTGTTTCTCATTTAAGGGACAAAGCTTAACAAGAAGGATCAAGTAAAGGGTTAAAACAAGCAAACAAACAAACAAGTGCCCCAGGGCATGCTGGAGCAGGCCTGTAATCTCACCTACTTGGGAGGCTGAGGTAGGAGAATCACAATTTAGGGAGACCCTGTCTCAGATAAGGACTAGGGATGTAGCTCAGTGGTAAAGTGCCCCTGCTTTCAATCGCCACTACCCTCCCCCATGCGTTTTAGAATCATTGGTTTTTTATTTTCAAATAAAAATAACAAACCTGATGATTACCAATCCTATAACTAGCATTTTCTTTTATCTACAAATAAAAAAGTTTAGTTTCCCCCAACCTCTAATCAGCTTTTCTCTCTTTTGACTACTTTCTAAATGATAGATTTGCAATGCTGAGCCCTGAGCACCTCTGACTATATTATTGCCATACATAGCATCATTCACAATTACCACACCTACTTACTACACTGCCAGTTCAGACTTGTCTCCTTTGAGTAATATACTTATATTTAACATTTTCTGGCTATCTCTTACTTCAAATATATAAAATATGACCTGTGATTTTTCTTTTAAAATCTGGTCTTATTCCAGTGTTCCTTATCCTAACAAATGACACCATATCATCCAATTGTACAAGCGTCTTGCACCACTTAATATCCAACAAGTCTCACTGATTTCCCCTGCTAAGTATTTCTTTACCTATGGACTTCTCAACATCATTATCTCTCACCTGGACAACAGACTCCTAAATTCATCTACTTAAATCTGTTATATCCACCTGAAATACTTTTTTCCTTCTGCAGTCAGAATAATCTTCCAAATACAAATTTACTGCATCTTATGTAAAACTTTTCATTGTCCTCCTACTACTGTTATGATTAAAACAAAATCCCTTAATATAGCTTGGGACCAATCCCCTCCAAACCCCAGGCTCTCTCTGAGAGACAGAGATTGAATTCTGTCAGTTCTTCGTATCTGTTGTTTTCCCTCCCAGTACAGGACTCTTGTTCATGCTGTTCCCTGTAACCTGTTCTTTCACCCCTCATCATCATGCTTCCGATTTCAGTTCTAGTGTTACCTTTTGAGGGAAGCCATTCCTGACCAGTCAAATTTCCCTATTATAGATCTTTACAGCCCATGCATTTCTCTATTATAGCTGTAGCTTAATTGTACATTTCTTTGTGAGATTATTAATCAACACCTCCATACCAATTTTCATTCTCCATAGTGTTCCCAGTGCTAGGCAAAGGGTAAACAAACAATAAATATTTGCTGTATTAATTAATCAAAAGTGAGAAAGATCTAAAATGAAACTAACTTCAGACTAGTTCTAAGAAAGGTCAGTAAGCACCTATTTATGTTTTACATTGTTTCTGATACCATGAAGATCACATGAAATACAGGTCATAGAGGGGGAGGCAGTCAAATATATTGCAGGAAGTTGTTTTCCCTGCAGCAACTGTTTTTGTTTGTTCCTTAAAGGATATGGATACAGAATTTTAAAACAAGAAAATAATGTGAAATAGGAAGAGGATAAGGAGGAGACAAGCAATATTGTATCAATTATTAAAGCAATATTTCCCATGGAAATGTCAATTTAATAGATGCATAAATGATTATGTTTCTTTAGGGTGTCATTTTGTTTTGGGGGGTTATTTGGTATCAGGAATTAAACTCAGGGGCACTCAACAACTGAGCCACATCCCCAGCCCTATTTTGTATTTTATTTAGAGACAAGGTCTCACAGAGTTGCTTAGCACCTACCTTTTGCTGAGGCTGGCTTTTAAGGGTGTTTTTAATTATGATTTTTAACACTAGCATTGCAATTTACAGAAAACTTTAAAAGAGATTAAAAAGAAATCTATGGTTTTTTTTTAATGAATGTACTTAGAAAATAATAGTATGATAACATGAAATAAATATTAATATTGGACATCTGATCAGAAACTGGTTCTAATGCACACATAGCTAAGCATCAAAAATTGATAGTTCTGGGGGAAGAATTTAAAATATTTTATTATTGGGACTGGGGGTGTAGCTCAAGTGTAGAGCACTTGTCTGACATGCATAAGCCCCTGCATTCGATCCCCAGTACCTGGCATACCTAAGTCACTGTGTTCAATCCCAGCACTGAAAAAAATTATTATAAAGTACTATACAACATATAAAGTGATACAGTGTTATTTAAAAATAGACTTGAATTAGCTATAAATGTATATTGCAAACTCAAAATCAACCAATTTAAAAAGTAAGCAAAAGAATAATCAATAAATGGGCTAGGATCTTAACACTTCTTAGAAGATGATATACAATCAATCAACAAATATATGAAAAAATGTTCAACATCTCTAGCAATTAAAGAAATGCAAATCAAAACTACTCTAAGATTTCATCTCATGCCAGTCTGAATGGCAGCTATCAAAAACACAAACAACAGGGGCTGGGATTGTGGCTCAGCAGTAGAGCGCTCGCCTAGCATGTACGCGGCCCGGGTTCGATCCTCAGCACCACGTACAAATAAACACATTGTGTACAACTAAAGCAAATAAATAAATATAAAAAAAAAAAACAAACAACAATAAATGCTGGCGAGGATGTGGGGAAAAGGGCACATTCATACATTGCTGGAGGGGCTACAAATTGGTGCAGCCAATCTGGAAAGCAGTATGGAGATTCCTTGGAAAACTTGGAATGGAACCACCATTTGACCCAGCTATCCCACTCCTCGGTCTATACCCAAAGGACTTAAAAACAGCATACTACAGGGACACAGCCACGTCAATGTTTATAGCAGTACAATTCACAATAGCTAGATTGTGGTAACAACCCAATGCCCATCAGTAGATGAATGGATAGGGAAACTTTGGTATACATACACAATGGAACACTACTCAGCACTAAAAGAGAATAAAATCATGGCATTCACAGGTAAGTGGATGGAGTTGGAGCAAATAATGCTAAGTGAAGTTAGCCAATCCCAAAAAACCAAAGGTTGAATGATTCTTTTGCTATGATGATACTGAATTATAGTGGCAAAGGAGGGGGGGATGAGAGGAATGAAGGAATGTTAAATAGAACAAAAGGAAGGGAGGGAATGAAAGGGAGCAAGGGGATAGGAATAATGACAGAACAAGTTAGACATCAATGCCCTAAGTACATGTATAAAAACACAAACGATGTGAAAATACTTTATGTAAAACCAGTGACTTGAAAAATTGTGCTCTTTATATGTATTATGAAATGAATTGCACTCTGCAAGCATGTATAACAAATTAGAATTTTAAAAAATAAATTTAAAAAAAATCCACAAATAGCCAGAACAAATTCAACAAAAATGAATAAAGTGGAAGAACTTGCCATATGAAACACCACAATTTGTTATAATAGAACTGCCCATGTGTCTACCAGCAAAGGAATGGATAAACTATAACAGGTCCATACAGTGCAATACTGTATGGGAATAAAACAGTAATGAACTAGATCTATACACAGCAACACAGGCAAACCTCACAAACAATTCTGAACACACAAAAGCAAAAAAAAAAAAAAAAAAAAAAAAAGTATAGAATTGCCCTATTTATGTATATAGTACAAAAGCAAAGAAAGCTACATTATATTTCTTAAATGCATAGGAGGTAAAAGTTAAAAAGGCAATCAGGAAAGTTAAGATTCTAACCTTCAGTATAGAGGTTATATTTAAGAAAACTAAGAGATTTTGAGTAGGACTTCTGGTGTGCAGGCTGTGTTCTATTTTTAAAATGACCAGAGTTCTCATGGACTGTTTGTAGTACTATGTATAATTTATACATGATTTCTATAGCTGTTTATATTTTATAACACATTTATAAATCTCGGAATTATATATATATGTATATATATATGTATATATATATATATATACTGTATGTAATATTTTGTGGGTTCTGAGTCTCACAATAAAATAAAAATAATTAAAAAGAAAAACAAAAGTGAAAACCAAATATATATTGTTTATAAGAACCTTTGCCCCCCCCCCCCTTTTTTTTTTGCAGTCATAGAGATCAAACCCAGGGTCCCATGGGAACACTAGACAAGCTCTCTACCACAGAGCTACATCCCAAGTCCAAAAACACTAAAAAGAAAATAAATCGATAAATACACTTAAAAAAAAAATCTGAAAAGATTCCTCACTAAAGAAGATACACAGCGGGGCACAGTGGCATACACCTGTAATCTCAGCTGCTTGGGAGGCTGCTACAGGAGTATCACAAGTTCAAGGACAGCCTTGGTAATTTAGTGAGATCCTGACTCAAAATGAAAAATAAAAAGGGCTAAGGATGTAGCTCTGTGGTAAAGCATCCCTGGGTTAAATTCTCAATACAAAAAAAAAAAAAAAAAAAAAGATACACAGATATTCAACATTATAGGTCATTTTAAAGAATCACAAGTTAAAACAATGGCATACCACTATATACCCATCAGAATGGTAAATATCCAAAACCAAATGCTCCAAAGGATGTGGAGCAACAGGAACTCTACTGGAGGGAATGCAAAATGGTAAACCACTTTGGAAGATAGTCTGGCATTTTTAAAAATAAGATTAAGAATGCTATTAACATACATACAACCTAGCTTACTCTCCATGGTATTTACCCAAATGAGGTGAAAATTGATGTCCACACAAAAACTTCCACAGAGATATTTAAAATAACTTCATTCATAACTGCCAAAACTTGGAAGCAATGAGGTGTCCTTCAGTATGTGAAGGTATAAATAAATCAGTCAACAAAATATTATTCAGCATTAAAAATAAACAAGCTACCAAGCCATGAAAAGGCATTGAAGAAAGTTAAATGCATATTAGTAAGTAAAGAAAGCAATATAGAAAGGCTAAATCTATATGATTACAACTAATATGACATTCTGGAAAAGGAAAAATTTTTTACTGGACAGTAAAAAAATCCATGGTTGCCAGGGGTTGGAGTGTCATGGGTAGTAGGCATGAATATGCAAAGCACAAAGGATTTTTAGGACAGTAAAAATATCCTGCAAGATACTGTAATGGGGGATACAGATAATCATATATTTATATAAAAACCACAGAATACATAACACCAATAGTGAACCCCTATGCAAATTACGGACTTTGGGTAATAATGATGTGTTAATGTAGGTTCATCCATTTTAAGAAATACATTGCTCTTGTGTGAGAGGTTGATAGTGGGGGAGTTTACAGTGAGGGAGCAGTCGTTATATGAGAATTTCTTATATTTTCTGCTCAATTTTTCTGTCAACCTAATATTGCACTAAAAATTTAAATCTATTTTTTAAAAATTGAGGGTGCCACTTCTTACTCGCTACTCCATGGCTTCCATAGAATACTTTTATATTTGCTACAAGATCCATATTTGCCTCAATCTTTAAATGTTATCTCCCTCAATTTCTGATTTAAAAAAAAAAATGGTTTGAGCTGGGTGCGGTAGAGCGCACATATAATCCTAGCACTTGGGAGGCTGAGGCAGGAGGATCGTGAGTTCAAAACCAGCCTCAGCAATAGGGAGGCACTTAGCAATTCACTAAGACCCTGTCTCTAATAAAATACAAAAAAGGGCTGGGGGTGTGGTCCAGTGGTCGAGTGCCCCTGAGTTCAATCCCTGGAACCAAAAAAAAAGTTTGAAACCAACAACTACACTTGTGACAACCATCTAAATTAAGACATCCTGAATTCGGCAACTGAGAAGACATTAGATATCAGTTAACAAAGGGGTAAGCAGGTAAGCTATACTATTTTTACTAAAATTATTTGGTCTGACTAAACAAAACATTCTTTTAAAACTAAAAATGGTAATAAAAATTTATATTCTTTAACTTTACAATGTTAGTTTTAATAGTTGAATATATCATATATCTAGAGATGTCTTCTTGGATCATTAATATAGGACTTAGAAAGTAAACACAGGCACCAAGAACAGAAAAAAATATAGATCATAAATTTCTTCTCTGGCTTATTAAATCAGTCTCATTATAAAACCCATTGTATATCAATGACAAGATCAAGCCTTTGTAAACTCGCATATAAACATTGTATTTCCATACCTGATTCTAACTCTTCACAAAGACTGAAGAGTAGAAAATACAAAATGAGTTTGATGATGAAATGGTATTAAGACTATAAAACTCTATAACTAAAATATGAGACCTGGTCTTTCCTAAGGACTTCTAAATTAGCTCAATCCATCCCTCTCATTGTTAATTTCTAAAATGATTAGAGCAAAAAGTCTCAAGAGCATTTTAAATCTCTTCTAAGATAATTTTTATGATTACAGGTTAGGAGAATAGAAAATATGTTCCACTAAACAGATTCAGTTACTCTGCTGAAATTATTTTGCAAAAGAACAAATCTTTTTATTCTCTTGGACCCTTTTTCCTCATATAGGGAGTACATTCATATTTTGAAGTATAATTAAGGCTAGATATCATAAAGGTCTTCTCGTCTAATTCTTATTCACTTGATTCAGTTATAATCCTTTGTGTCCTTAGCTGGCTTTTAGAGGCAAGGTGAAATTACTAATAAATTGTCAAATTGACAAATGTAAACAAAGTAAACATTTATAATACTTCCCCCCCACATACCAGCCCTTTGGAGAGGAGAGGATTAAACTTGGAGAGAAGAAACTTTAAAGAAGAGACTTTTTAATTCTCCTATCTAGTAGAAAAGTCCCTGTGCATTGGGATATTGAGCACAGTTTTATAGTCAAACAGACCCAAATCTTAGTGACTGTACAAAACAGAAGATTTTTTCACACTAACACAGGTTTAATGGAGCATTCAAAATCCAGGCTTTTCCCATATGCTAGGAGTTCTACTCCTCCAGTGCATTTTCTGCAATAAACAAACAGGGGAAAAACACAGAACAGAAAACCACCCATGGGAGGTTTTGTGGTATAAGCTTAGAAGTAGCATATAGTACTTCCACTCATGTTCTTTTGGTTAGAACCCAAGACATAGGCCACAGCTAATGGCAAGAGAGACAGGAATGCCAAGTATATGTTCAGAGTAAACAAAACAGGTGTGATGAATGCCTTATCAGTCTCTGCCACATTTGAATACAGTATTGACTCTGCTATATACCAGAAAAATGGTTTAAAGCAAGTTACTTAATATTTGAACTTAAGTTTCTTTATGATAGGAATAACAGTGCCAAATGAGAGAGGAGGGCTATAGCATACCCTTGCCTTTTTTATAACCAGAAGTTTTGCTTTCACGTTTTTGTTTTTTATATTTTTGTAGTGATAGGAATCAAACCCAGGGCATAGCATGTGCTAGACCAGCACTCTATCCCCGAGAACCCCACCCATCTACATCCCCAGTCCTGAAGCTTTACTTGGGTGAGGGGGCAGCAGGGTACCAGGGTTGAACTCAGGGGCACTCAACCACTAAGCCACATCCCCAACCCTATTTTGTATTTTATTTAGAGACAGGGTTTCACTGAGTTGCTTAGTTCCTGAGACTGGCTTTGACCTCACAATCCTCCTGCCTCAGCCTCCCGAGTGGCTGGGAATACAGGTGTGTGCCACAACACCCAGATGAAGCTTTACTTTTAATAGTTACATACTGAGCTTACATATGATATAACATTTGAAGAAAAAGTCCCACAGCTAAAATGAAGTTTGAAAACATTTAGACTGAAGCAACAGCAAAGTTGCTGTTGCAAAAAATGTGAGGCACATATAAATTAATGATCCAAATAGTTAATATGTCCCATTTAACATGCTAGCCTCTTGCAACAAGATAAACTGGATTATAAGCCTAGATAGCATTTATTAGGTATAAGCCAATGGCAAATTGAAATACATCTTGACTGATCAAAAGGTGTTGGATTTTTTCTTTTGGCTTAGCTTTCAAGTGTTTTCTATGACCTACTTAAATGGGGTTTCCAAATACTTAAGTTCCAAATAAGTCAAAGTAATCCTGTGTATAGCTACAGTAACTAGTACTACAGAAAGATACTCATTAGTCTTCTGTCTTATCTTCCTGAATTTGGATGACAATATATTTTTTCCAGAGTTTGGCTTAATTTGGTTTTTTTTTCCTGAAGTATAAAATATATAAAGTCCACATACTGAAGTTTTTCAATGAGTTCTCAAATATGTGTACTTATTTATTATCACAGCACAGATTTCTAGCATTCCAAAAGGCTCCTTTACACTCTTCAGGTATATTACTGCCCCCCCATCCTCACAAAATCTGGAGGTTACTACTATTTTCACTTCTGTCATACAGATTCATTTTAACCATTTTAATATATATAAAAATTATATAATACATAATCTGCTTTTGCTCAGCATTGTGAGATTCATTCACATTGTTGTATATAACAATAATTGATTCTTTGGTTTTCTTGGTATCTATTCCAAATCACAATTTATTTAACTGTTCCAATGGTGAAGAATGATAATATGCAGTTTTTGTCTATAATAAAGCTGCCATGAACATTCCCATAGTCTTTTGGTACACTCCATTCTCATAGGTATACAGTATTCCTAGGCATGGAATTGTTGGGCAGAAAGAAGACATATATTTAACTTCAGTGGACAGAACCAGTTAGCCAAAGTGTCTATAACTAGTTGGAAATATAATTAAACGATCATAAAGACAAGACTGTTTAGTACTTCCAAAGGTCAGAAAAGTGCACACAGCCTTCCTTACAAAATTATCTCAATATGCACTGATTATGTCCAAATATAATTCTTCATTTCTTTTAATGTAATGAGCAACAAATACCTTCAATGTTATGATAAAGAATCATATCCAAGTCTAAGTCAGACATGCCACAGTCATTCCAACTGAAGGCATTAAGTAAGGTAAACAAGGCTACCTTGCAAAGAGGTCTGGTTCCAGGAAGAAAAAGCAACCTTGAGCCAGGCTTCTGGTAGCAGTAGGTAGAGTCTCCAAAAATGACTGAGTTCTGAAAGGGATGATAAAAGCTTCTGAAGCATTTTGTTCCTGGAAATATAGGGATTATCTCATTATTCCTATTCATGGCACTAAAATTCCTACATTTCAAAGAGCCTTTACTAAGCAGTACTCACATTAATCAACTGACAGTAAAGGGCCATGCTCACATTTTTGCATTTGTGTTTGAAAATACAGTTGACCCTTGAACAACATTGAGGTTAGGAGAACCAATCCCCACACAGTTGAAAAATCTTATAACTTTTGACTCCCCCCAAACTTAACTACTAATAGTCTGCTGTTGACCAGAAGCCTACTGATAACATAAAGTCAAGCAACACAAACTTTGTATAATATTCAATGAAACATAATTTCTACATTTATATTTTTTCAATTTCATAACAGCTTTTAAAAATACAACTATAATGTAGTCTATAATTTTTTCTGCCATCTAAAAATCAACACTTTCATTCTTGTTCTTTCATGATATAGTCCACCTGAAAAAGACCTTTCTTTTTATATCAAAGGTAATGATATATCAAAGGTAATGATATCCATCTCTTTCTACCATGTCTTTCAAACTGTTATCTACCTACATGTGTGAATCATATAGGCCACTGACAAACCTCAAACATGTGAGTAATAATCTCAAATTTCTTTATTTCTCAGACTACTAGCAACCACCATTGATATGAAATTCTTCATCTTACCTGTTTAGGAATGACTTGTTATACTTTTTATCCATTCCCCAGTACCAGTTCCTATATGTGTTAACTGCCATGGGCCATTTAGACATAGACATTGATCTGAAAAGGCTGTTTTTTATATTTGTTCAGTTATATATGCTTATTATGGTTCACTACATTATGTGTTTGGTGAGTTTTTCATAATTCATTCATTAAACAATACTTTTTTAAAATATTTATTTGCTTTAGTTGTACACAATGCAGTGCATTTATGTTTATGTGGTGCTGAGGATCGAACCCGAGCCGTGCACATGCTAGGCGAACACTCTACCACTGAGCCACAACCCTAGCCCATTTGAGCCACAACCCCAGCCCCATTTGTTTTTTTTTTTTTTTTTAATTCTAAGATGTTATAAATGACAGCAGAATGCATTACATTTCATATTACACATATAGAGCACTTTTTTACAAATCTCTGGTTGTATGCGAAGTATATTCACACCATTTGTGACTTCATACATGCACTTAGGTAATGATATCCATCTCTTTCTACCATCTTTATTTTTCCTTCACCCTTTTGCCCCCTCCCTCCCCCTCCCTCCCCATTAGAGCCATTCTAGTAGAATGCTTTACGGTTCATAATACACATATAGAGCCTCTTTTCACATAACACTGTTTGTATACAAAGTATATTCATACTATTCAAGTCTTCAGTCATGCATTTGGGATAACGATATCCATCTTATTATACCCCCCTTTTTTTTTTCACCACCCCATACCCTTTTATCTCCCTCCCTTCTCCTCCCTCCCCCCTTTGACCACTCTAGTGCTCCTCTAATCTTCCTAAGTACCCCAACACCCAACACTGCTGTGACTCTGACTCCTTATATCAGAGAAAACATTTGGTACTTGGATTTTTGAGACTGACTAACTTCACTTAGCATTATGTCCTCCAACTTCATCCATCTACCTGCGAATGCCCTTATTTTATTTTCTTTTATTGCTGAATAAAATTCCATTGTACGTATATACCACATTTTCTTAATCCACTCATCTACTGAGGGACATCTAGGTTGGTTCCACAACCTAGCTATTGTGAACTGTGCAGCTACAAACATTGAGATAGCTGTGTCACAGTAATATGCTGTTTTTAAGTCATTTGGGAATAGACCCAGGAGTGGGATGGCTGGGTCATAGGGTGGTTCCATTCCCAGTTTTCCAAGAAATCTCCATACTGCTTTCCATAATGGTTTACAGTCCCACCAGCAATGCATGAGCGTGCCTTTTTCCCCACATCCTCTCCAACATTTATTGTTGTTTGTGTTCTTAATAGCTGCCATTCTGACTGGTGTGAAATGATATCTCAGGGTAGTTTTGATTTGCATCTCTCTAATTGCCAGTGATGTTGAGCATTTTTTCATGTATTTGTTGACTGATTGTATATCTTCTTCTGAGAAGTGTCTGTTCATTTCTTTGGCCCATTTATTTACTGGGATATTATTTTTTTGGTGTTGAGTTTCTTGAGTTCTTTATACATTCTAGAAATTAGTGCTCTGCCTGATGTGCATGTATTAAATATTTGTTCCCAGTTAGTTGGCTCTCTATTCACCTCACTGATTGTTTCTTTTGCTGAGAAGAAGCTTTTTAGTTTGAATCTATCCCATTCATTAATTCTTGATACTAATTCTTGTGCTACAGGATTCTTATTAAGGAACTTGGGGCCTAATCCAACATGTTGGAAATTGGAGCTTACTTTTTCTTCTATTAGGCGTATTGTGTCTGGTCTAATTCCTAGGTCCTTGATCTACTTTGAATTGAATTTTGTGCATGGTGAGAGATAGGGGTTTAATTTCATTTTGTTGCATATGGATTTCCAGCTTTCCCAGCACCATTTGTTGAAGAAGCTGTCCTTTCTCCACTGTACATTTTTGGCGCCTTTGTCCAATATAAGATAGCTGAAATTATATGTATTAGTCTCCGTGTCCTCAATTCTGTACCATTGGTCTACCAGTGTTTTGGTGCCAATATCATGCTGTTTTGTTACTATTGCTCTATAGTATAATTTAAAATCTGGTATGGTGATGCCACCTGCTTCACTTTTCTTACTAAGGATTGCTTTAGCTATTCTGGGTCTCTTATTTTTCCAGATGAATTTCCTGACTGCTTTATCTATTTCTTCGAGGAATGTCATTGGGATTTTGATTGGAATTGCATTAAATCTGTATAATGCTTTTAGTAGTATGGACATTTTGACAATATTTATTCTGCCTATCCAGGAACAAGGAAGGTCTTTCCATCTTCTGAGGTCTTCTATAATTTCTTTCTTTAGTGTTCTATAATTTTCTTTAAAGAGGTCTTTCACTTCTTTCGTTAGGTTGATTCCTAGGTTTTTTTTTTTTTTTTTTTTTTTTTTTGATGCTATTGTAAATGGGATAGTTTTCATCATTTCCCTTTCAGAGGGTTTGTACAAAATGTACAATGTACAAAAATGCCTTTGACTTATGGGTATTGATTTTGTATCCTGCCACTTTGCCGAATTCATTTACTAGGTGTAAAAGTTTTCTGGTAGAGTTTTTTGGGTCTTCTAGGTATAGTATCATGTCATCAGCAAATAGTGCTAATTTGAGCTCTTCCTTTCCTGTATGGATCCCTTTAATTTCTTTCATCTGTCTAATTGCTCTGGCCAGAGTTTCAAGTACTATGTTAAATTAACAGTGGTGAAAGGGGGCACCCCTGTCTTGTTCCAGTTTTTAGAGGGAATGCTTTCAATTTTTCTCCATTTAAGATAATGTTACCCTGGGGTTTTGCATAAATAGCTTTTATGATGTTGAGATATTTTCCTGTTATTCCTAGTTTTTCTAGTGTTTTGAACATAAAGTGGTGTTGTATTTTGTCGAATGCTTTCTCTGCATCTATTGAGATGATCATATGGTTTTTATCTTTGAGTCTATTAATGTGATGTATTATGTTAATTGATTTCCGTATGTTGATCCAACCTTGTAACCCTGGGATAAACCCCACTTGATCGTGGTGCACTATCTTTTTTATATGTTTTTGTATTCGATTTGCCAGTATTTTGTTGAGAATTTTTGCATCTATGTTCATTAAAGATATTGGCCTGAAGTTTTCCTTTTTGGCTGTGTCTTTGCCTGGCTTTGGAATCAGTGTAATATTGGCCTCATAGAAAGAGTCTGGGATAGCTCCCTCTTTTCCTATTTCTTGAAATAAGTTGAAGAGCAATGGTATTAGTTCTTCTTTGAAGGTCTTGTAGAACTCAGCTGTAAAGCCATCAGGCCCTGGGCTTTTTCTAGCTGGAAGTTTTTTGATGGCATCTTCTATTTCCTCACTTGAAATTGATCTATTTAAATTGTGTATATCCTCCAGATCCAGTTTGGGCAATTCGTACAACTCTAGGAATCTGTCAATGTCTTCAGTATTTTCTATTTTATTAGAGTACAAGTTTTCAAAGTAGTTTCTAATTATTCTCTGTATATCTGAGGTGTTTGTTGTGATATTTCCTTTTTCATCACGGATGTTAGTGATATTTGAGTTTTTTCTCTCATTCTTTTCGTTAGCATCGCTAAGGGTCTGTCAATTTTATTTATTTTTTTCAAAGTACCAACTTTTAGTTTTGTCAATTCTTTGAATTGTTTCTTTAGACTCAATTTCATTAATTTCAGCTCTGACTTTAATTATTTCCTGTCTTCTACTGCTCTTGGTGTCGGTCTGTTCTTCTTTTTCTAGTGCTTTGAGGTGCGATGTTAAGTCATTTATTTGTTGGTATTTTTTCCTTTTGAGGAATGAACTCAGTGCAATGAATTTTCCTCTTACTACTGCCTTCATAGTGTCCCAGATATTTCTATATGATGTATCTGTGTTTTCATTTACCTCTCAGAATTTTTTAATCTCCTCCTTGATGTCTTCTTCAACCCCTTGTTCGTTCAGTAAGATGTTGTTTAGCTTCCAGTTGTTGGAGTAATTTATTTTATTTCTTGTTTTATCATTGATTTCCAATTTCATCCCATTATGGTCTGATAGAATGCAGGGAATTATCTCTGCTTTTTTATATTTGCTGAGGGTTGCCTTGTGGCATAATATATGGTCTATTTTGGAGAAGGAGCCATGTGCTGCTGAGAAGAAGGTGTATTCACATACTAAGGGATGAAATATTCTATATGTGTCTGTTAGGTCTAAGTTAATAATTGTTTTAATGAGGCCTAAAGCATTAAACAATATTTACTGGGGCTGGGGTTGTAGCTCATTGGTAGAGTGCTTGCCTAGCAAGTGTGATGCACTGAGTTTGATCCTCAGCACCACATAAATACATAAAATAAGGTATTGTGTCTATCTACAATTTAAAAAAAAAAATAAACACACACTACCTTGTAATAAACCAGCTGAACTTTTGTTCTGTTACTTTTGGGCAACTTCTATAATTTTACAGGGTTGCTTTAACCTTTCATTTTATACATTCTTTTCCAAAAAAGAATCTCTACGTGTACTAGAAATCCTTGAAGTCTGGATGAAGGGACATCAAAAACTATATACACAAGCTCAATCTATACTGCATTATGGATATTAAATGGAATCAAAATTTCAAAAACACTACAGGCCAAAACATTCATTCAATGACCTTTTTGTGAACGGATTTGTTGTACTGGAATGGTGCTAAGTATTAAACATAAAAACAACACATTTTTATATTCCTTCAATGATGTCAGTTTCGTTTGGGAAAATAGACATGAATGTAGATAACTACTATGGTGTGTTGATTAGTGAAAAAATGTTAAGTATACACAGAATACAAATAGAAAGCATGACTGTGGTCTGAGGGAATGGGAGAGTAAATAAAGGATGCTCTTTTACAGAAAAAAGTAAGCCAATTTCCCCAGGTTTCATACATGAGTGGCTTTTAGGTCAAGGGGACAGGGTTTGAGGTGGAACCCATAGAAGAAAGGCATTCCTAGTGAAGAAATCACTATGGGCAAAGATACAAAATGCATTGTAGGAATTGGGTAAGAGTCTGAAGTATATGAAGAGAGGCAATTGGAGACAGCAATGTAGAAGGAGATCAAGAGAAACAGTTTTAAATAAAAAGGTGCTCCTAAAAAAGTTTAAGTGGGCTAATCATGTGACCCTGTCTGTAGAAAACGTATCATGCAATTTTAGAAAGTTTTGTTTTGTTTGTACCAAGGATTGAACCCAGGCGCTGAACTACTGAACCACATCCCCCAGCCCTTTCTTATATTTATTTAGAGACAGGGTCTCGCTGAGTTCTTAGGACCTCACTAAATTGCTGAGGCTGGCTTTGAACTCACAATCCTCCTGCGTCAGCCTCCAGAGCTGCTGGGATAACAGGTGTGCGCCATCACGATCGGCTTAAGAAAGCTCTTTCTGCCAACTGTCAAAAAAATTAGACTAGCAAAGGATACGAATCAATGGAAGGTAGCTATGATATTAAAACTGAAATGATGACAAAGTATACTAACAAAGTATAGTCAGTGATCCCATTGCTGACTCCAAGACATATCAAAGATGTAAAGTATCAAACAACTAACCAGATGGTGAGGACCTACCTAGCTGAGACAACAATCCAGAGAAATGAGCCTGGCACTTGGGGCAGTTCTTGCTTGAGGACTTTTGTTACAAGAGGTCCTCAGAAATTGACTGTCTTTTATAGGTACAAGGGGCTAAAATAATAAAAGTGAGAAACTGGTGCCTGGGAGAGTTGGAATCACAGATTACCAATCCTTATCCCTTTATTTTAGCCCATGTTGGGCCAGGGGCTCCAAAGAGCTATACCCTTATAGCTTATACAAACCACAAGTAAATGAAATTTCTAAGAAATCTAGCTTCAAGTCTTCTGGGTAGTTCATCTAATACCTTGAGCCTTAAAAGTTGAATTATGATTATTCTAGATTACTAGAGCCCCAAACAAAACCTTATAAAAAGAAAAATATGGCATTAGCGCAAGACTGAAATGTATTCTAGAAATAAATTTTCAAATAGGTCCCCTGGTCTTTACCTAAATCTTCAGGCCAAATATTCCATAATTCAGAAGATTTCAGATTTTAGAAAGATAATATGATATGTACACCATAATTATATTACCAATGGGATGTAGGATGGCATCTGTTATTATTAATCTTATTATTAATTTGAAGTAAAAGGTAAAATACATAGCTTTGTGTCATTTCATAGTAGGATTGCCCAAGAAATAAATTATGAAAAAACTGAGTTGTCCATACTTTTTCAATTTTGAAATTGTAGGTAAGGGGCTGTAATTCTGTATAATGTTCAACACACAATCAAAGATAACAGAGCACATGAAAGACAAGAAATCATTAGTAGTAACAAGTAAAACCAACAGACAACAAAATCATAATATACTAGCACAGACAGTGATAGAGACACCATGTATCTGAATTATAAAGTCAAGCCTCTATATCATTATAATGAGGATAATAAAATTCAAGCTCGAACATTTGGCAAAAAACTGCAGATTATGAAGTATAAATTTATATGCTGCAAATTATATTTTTACATAATGTATATTAAATGTATATGTTATAAATTATAAACAGGTAAGTAGTTAGTGAGGAAATACAAGTCTACAGTGACTGAATGGTAAGGAAGTGGAGATGCCAACATAGTTGTTTTTTACCCCCCTAACAAAGTTTGGTAATGTTGAGAATACAAAGTAACCTGACTCATGACTGCTTTTGGCTTTGAATTAAAGCACTCAGGAAAGAAGCCACTTTATAAAAAAGTTCTCTAGGATCTGGTATGGCCTGTTAATTCACACAAGCATCAGTTTTTCCATAAACATAAACAAAGTGTTCAATCAGTGCCTAAATGACAGAAAAAATACTCTATATAACTGAATTTAATTAATTGCTTAATAAGTGGAAATAGTACTAAACAGAAATTCTCCTTTTCCTTTTTTTATGATAAATATATAGCAAATTCTAGCAATGTTCAAGGAATGAATCTGGAAGCCTTTACACAGTAATCTGTTATGAAATATCATGTTTATTTCCTGGAAAAAAGCACATGCTAATTGCAACTTCAATTAAAATGGCAAATGATTCATCTTTAATTTTATACATCAACTTAAAAACCTCACAAAATTTTTATAAATTGCCTTTATTCTTTCTGTACAGATTTACTCAAATCTTAAAATCCTAAATGTGTAGATCTTCACATATTCAATGTTGTATGGAGCTGTAGTTCCTTCATTTTTATCACTGTAAAATCTATTCCAATGTATGAATTTACTGTCATTTATTTAAGCAATTTACTGATAAGGATATTTCAGTTCACTAGTTTTCTGCTATTGTGAACAATGTTTCTATGAACTTTCTCATATGGATTCTGGATACACATATTCAAGAATTTTTCTAGAGTAAAAATGTAGAAAAAGAATTGCTGGGTCACAGGCCAAAAACATGTTTAACTTTAGCAGGTAACATCACAGTATTTTTCAAAGGGCTTGTACCAATTTACAGTCCCATCAAACGTAATGAGGAACTACTATTGTTCTATAATTCCCTTGACACTAATGTCAATTTTTTAAACATTTACTCACCCAATGGTCTGTGGTGGTATTTCTTTGTGGTTTTAAGTTATGTTTTCTGGATTACTAATAACGTTGAACATCATTTGATAAAGTTATTAGTAAATTATATTTCCTCTTTTATCCTTTTATATGCAGTACCACTTGAAGTTATTTATTCATTTTCTATTGAATGGTGTGTCTTTATATTATTATCTCACAGGAGTTCTTTATTCTAGATTTTTTTTCTTTGTTCTTGATTTTCTTCTCTCTTTGGTACTGGGTATTGAACCCAGGCATACTGAGTCACCGAGTCACATCTCCAGCCCTTTTTATTTTTATTTTTAAATTTTGAGACAGAGTCTTGCTAAGTTGTTAAGGTTGGCCTTGAACTTGAAATCCACAGCCTCCCTAGTCCGTGGGATTACAGGTGTGTGCCACCATGCCCAATTTATTCTAGATTTTAATCCTTTGTTTTCACACATTGCAAATAGCTTCTCACTTTGCAGCTTGACTTTTCCCTCTATTTATAGTATTACAGTAATTTTTAACATGTTTTTAATAAGTGTGAATGTCCTGAAAATTTGCAAATAGATCTTTAGGCATATATGACATGATACCATTGGCAAGTATTTATCTATTTTTTAAAACAATGAAAAGCACCATGAGGATTTAAGATTCTTATCTCTTATATTGAAAACCTAAAATATTTACATATTCTTTGTTCATTTATATATTTTTTTCATTTGATATAGTTATATTGATCTCCTCAAATATTTATAAGATCTAGAATTCTCTTAAGTCTTTGTCCTGGGGGAGTTGATTTACATCCTTAAGATGATATGGAATCCAAAAATGTATGTAAGTTTATTAGTATTGATAATATATACAAATATGAAAATATATAACATACGTATAGTGTATGGTATTGATAATATATATATGAAAATATATAATGTATGTATATAGTATATATGAATAGTATGGATAGAGTGAAAAATGTTAATAACCTTTATTGTTTTTTGATCATAATAACAGTGTTGGGATTATGGATCCAAGGTCTTTAATTCAGAGTTCATCATAATGTGTTTTTTCTGAACATACAAGGATAACATTTTTTAAGCTATGTCTAGAAAATATGTGTAATTTGATGAGTCATTTTGTTTAGTCCTGATGTCATAAAAAAATGATTCATCTGGGGCTGGGATTGTGGCTCAGCGGTAGAGCGCTCGCCTAGCACGTGGGCGACCCAGGTTCGATCCTCAGCACCATGTACAAATAAAACGCATTGAATAAAATGCATTGTGTACAACTAAAGCAAATAAATAAAAATATTTTTAAAAAAATGATTCATCTTCTCCAGCAGTATATTTGAGAGAGAAAATGTCAAGTATGTTAGAGGAAAATAATCCATTTATTGGATACCTACACTATAGTTAGTATCTTATATATACTGTTTCTTTTTAATTCTCACAGCATTCTATGAAGTAGGCTTCATAAACGAAGTTCACTTCCAAAGCCACACAAAAATACCAGAGCAATAGTTATTAAGCAGTAGAACAATATTTAGCAAAATATAAAGCAACAATTCAAACAAGCCAGTAATTCTTAACCCTTGTAATAATTCATATTGTACATTATTTAAAAGACCACTTACAATTAGCTGTACAAATGCAGTTAATTAAGTAGTAAATATTTAATGACCTTCTACTACTGGCAAATTATAAGTAGTTTGGACTATAGAATAGAGTATGAGCTATAAAGTCAGAAAAAGATGAAATCTACCCAGTTCCAACCATATCTGTCTATTCGACTGCCCCTACACAAATCACTCAATATCCGTTAGTCTTTATTTTATTTTATTGTTTTTGTGGTGATGGGGATTGAACCAAGGGCCTTGTGCATGCAAGGCAAGCATTCTACCAATTGAGCTATATCCCCAGCCATCTTAGTCTTACCTTAAATAAAAAATAGGACTATAGTGGAAATGCATTATGTATGTATATCTGTGGTAGGATGGAAAAAGAATTGCTAGGTTTTAAAGTAAATGAATAGCCAGACATGGTGGTACACACCTGTAATACCAGCAGCTCAAGAGTACTTAGAGAATAACAAGTTTGAGGCCAGCTCAGTAATTTGGCGAGATCCTGTCTCAAAAACTTAAAAGGGTCAGGGATATAGCTCAGTGGTAAAACATCTCTGAGTTTAATCCCCAGTACCCCAAAAAACAAAAATAAGAAAAAAGTAAATGAGTAAAGCAAAAATTGTATATACAATTGTCTTCATATCTGTGTGTTATCTACATGGGTGGATTGAATATTAAAAATGCAGTAAGGCCTATGATGGTTGCATCTCCAAGTAATTCAGAGATAATTTCAAGTACACAAGAAGGTATATATAGGTTATATGAAAATACTACACCATTTTATATAAGAGATTTGAGCATCCAAGGATTTTGATAACCATATATAGGGTCTTGCAACCAATCTTCCATGGATACTGAGGGATAACTGTAGTCAAAATAAACTTTGAAAATTCTCAAATCACTCAAACTATCATTTCAAAAACGACATCTCTTAAAGGATTCTATACAACTACTTTTATTTTTCATTATTTGAACAAGGCAGGTTAAGCAGTAAAAACACTTGGCTGGGCATGCTTAACCCAAAGTATCTATATTTTAACCTGAAAATAATTCTTTGTGGTAAGTGACTATAATAAATTTATGTAAGTCTCAAGTATGTACGAGGCAATGTAGATCTCACGTATAAGGAAATAGAAAAAGTAAGTTTTCTCTCAAAGAAAATATTTAAATCAAGGTAGGGAAGTAACATAACTATCTGTGCTAGCTCCTAAGGGATGATGAGAGAGGGACAAAAAAAAAAAAAATAAAGGAAAATTTCAAAATAAAGGTTAAAGAATTTTCAAACAATTAAGTTTCATAAAGTATAATATCATAAAACCATGCCTTTGACTTCTCAACCATGCAGATTATATGTTTTATTTCTTTAAACATTAAAAAGTTCACTAAATTATAAAAAACAGTAATTCATTTCACTGTCATAAGGCTTCTCCAACAAATAAACTTCTAATCAGAAAAAAAGGGCAGAAAAGAAGGAATTATTTGTGGTATTTATTGTGGTCTTTAACATTCATTTAATAACATGACCGGCATTTATTCCATGAACCATATTTAAAGAGCATCATATTGTTGGTAGATGGGGTTAAAATACACCAGAAGATTATCAACCCGTTTGTAAAGGAGAATCAACACACATAACTGTCAAATGAATCCAAACTAAACTTGTCACAGAATAACCTGAAAATGCTGGGATATAAACCCCTCAAATGTGATCCAGATTTAAATATAGTTTTTCATTGCTACCTATTTAGCTATAGAAATTTGACCCTTTTGAGGGCCTTTATTTCTTTAAAAAAAAAAAAAAATTCCCTGATTCTCCAGTTGTGACTCAGTCTGGCCATGTCTATCTGCCTTCGGACAGGGATCAGCTTCTCTGTGGGAACTGGAAATGTGCACATACCCAAGAAGTGATGCAAGATCTGAACTTTCCACAAAGGCAATGCCAGCATCCTAGCCTTCAGACTTTTGTACTTCTTCTCGCTCCTAAACCAGTCACTAGGAGATAGAATGCAAAGGAAATAGTTGTGCAGCCTCAGAGAGGGAAGTACTGCAAATTAAACATTCATTTGCCTAGTTGGAATCACATTAACAGCAGTAGTTTTAGGCCTCTAAATTTCCTACCATTTTCTTCTCTTGTGAATTCACTCCTAGTTTTGGAAGCTAAATCTGTTCATTTATTGACGGGCTGCTTAAGCTAGGATGAGGTCATGTATATACTGCTGGTTTTTTTTTTTTTTTTTGGTACCGGGGATTGAACTCAGGGGCACTCGACCACTGGGCCACATCCCCAGCCCTTTTTTTTTTTTTTTTTTGTATTTTATTAGAGACAGGGTCTCACTGAGTTGCTAAGTGCCTCGCCATTGCTGAGGCTGGCTTTGAACTCGCGATCCTCCTGCCTCAGCCTCCCAAGTGCTGGGATTACAGGCGTGCGCCACCGCGCCCGGCTCTGGTTTTATTATTTAAAGAAAATATTAAGTCTAGTTCACATTGATATAGATGTGTCATATACAATAGCTGTCTCAAACATTCAGACTATCTCAAAATAGACATGAAGATTTCAAAAGCATTCTGCATTAGAACATTTTCCGTTTTAAAATATATGCACTTTTAAAATTTATTTTTCATTCATACTTCTACTACACTATCTAATGCATTTTACTTAATATTTTAAGGTATTTCTGATTTACTCACAAAATTATAATCTCATGTTTAAGCTCCCTTCTGTTTTTTCACAGTGCCTACCAGAGTATATAGTACACTGTCATCAAATACTTACTGAAATAAGTTGAAGTAGTATGGATAGGATACCAAATCTTTACAGTGAAGGGGAAAGGAAGAAGAAGGAAAAAAAAAAAAAAAAAAAAAAAAAAAAACATGGCACCAAGTACCTTAGAAGTCTGGAGGCCCTATTTCCAATTCCCTTTCCCATCCCTACTTGCTATCGCCTCACTACTAAAAAACTATTTAAACTAGTGATGTTAACAAGTTCTCTCAAGTGGTTTGAGGTTTTGTGTCCATATACTTCCCCACCACCACAATCTATTATGTTTTTTATAGTTATAAAATGTATGTTTGTCTTTCCATGAAAGATTACTTTATAAGAATTTGATCACATAAAACTAACCCCAGAGACTGAGAAATAAATGGTCTTCTTTCAGCAAAATGAAGTTGTTCTTCGTCCAGTGTGTGGACATTAAAGCCTTAGGATTTTGCTGTGATTTATTCATTCATTTTCTATATCATTCAATAAGCAGATATTTACTTAGTGTCTACTATGTGCCATGAGCTTCCCTAGGTCTTTGGCTCTTAAGGACTATTTTAAATTCTCTTTAAATGAACTTCATGAATTGATATAATAATTGGTGGAATGGATGTTCCTTTGGAATGTGGCAAGAACATAGGGAATGGACTACTCAACTTAGTTTGGGAAAGCTTTGATGAGAAGATAGTACTCGAACTGAGAACAGGCAGGAAGGAATTTATACTGAGCAAAGGTTAATATGTAAATAGTAAAAAAGAAAATTTTATTTTAAATAATTTCTACTGAAACCAGTGCTCCTCCAAATTTGGTTTACTGGCCTATTGTAGGCCACAAACTATTATGAGGCTATCTAAAGATGAATGAAAAAATAGAGAATAAGTACTTAGAAACATTTATAGTAATGTGACAGATTTAAATCTAATTTTTAAAAGCCTACTTTTTCTGTTTTTAATTTCCTTCATTTAGATATTAATTTTTTATTGTACTTTAAAAAAATATTGGTTCCTAACAGATTGAGAATTTTAAAAAGCACAAATACTTTGTGAAGGCTAAGTGGATTTAATTCTGACTATACCTCTCAAATTGTTCCTGTTTTTAAACTTCTTTTTAGATTTAGAGTGTATTCTAAGAGGCTTTTCCACTGACTTCAGGAAGAACTGCACCATTTGATTATGACTCATTTTAATTAAAGATCATACTAACACCCTGCTATGTTGACCTAAAACCTTAAACATCTCAGCAAACTAAGCAGTAACTGGTTTGCATTCTGTAGTACATACTGTCAAAAGAAGAAGCAACTAGATGATAATAGAATACTATTCAATTTAATTTCTCTGGATTTAAAGCCACCAATCCTTACAATTCTTTTGTGAGGCAGACCCTGCACTTCTTTGGAATTATCTTTATTTAAAGAATTCAATGTATTATGAATTGTAATGCATTCTGTTATATACAACAACTTCGAATAAAAATAAAATTAAAAGGAATTCAAATGCGTGTAAGAAATAACACTTTGATTCACATATAAATTCAAATAAAAGTAGGCCTTCACTATCTAAAAATTTATGTTCGAAAACGGAAAACTCAGTAAATGCTTATTTCTGCTATAAACAGAGGATTTTCTTCCATACTATGAAACTACAACAAACTTTAATACACACAAGATCATATATCAAAGGCCCACCAGCTGAAAAATAAAAACCTCAAGTCAGGGCTGAGGTTATACCTCAGTGGTTATACCTCACACAGCACTTCCCTAGCCTGTGTGAGGCACTGGGTTTATCCTCAGCACCACATAATAAAATAAAGGTACTGTGTCCATCTACAACTAAAAAAAGAAAATATTTTTTAAAAAAATTCTCAAGTCATCATCTTTCACCAAAGTAATTAGATCATATACTACTACTTTTTTGCTTTGCACATACTTCATTCCAACTAAACATGGATTCTTTCCTGTCAGTTTTATTAGCAGCAGCTTTCCTTTTAGATTTCAATGAATCAGGGCACCAATACAATTTATAAAACAATATTTATTAGGAATTACGATACATAAGGCAAAACTTAATAAACATATGCAGGTAATCTCAGAAGTGTAAAACCACGAAGAAATGCTTAAGATACTATGTGTACAGCCTCACATATTTTGTTAACTATTTTCTTCTAATTGCTTAGAATAGCCATTGGTTTTACAAAATTATGGATAAATACCTTCAATTCTCTTGATTCTTATCAATGAGAAACTAAGATTATAGATATATATTTAGGAAAACCAAGTAGTTAGACTACAGTGAAATGAAAAAGAAATAAACATAGATTAGACTCACTTCTTAAGTATCCATTCGTCAAGGAACAGGAAATACAAAATATATCAGGGTTTCTTAAACTCATTTTAGACTAGATAATTTTTGTAGGAAGGGGAGGAAGGAAAGTAGCCTATTATGAACTGTAGAAAATTTACCAGTGTTCCTGGCCCTACTCACTAGATACAAGTAGCACACCCTCATCCGTTAGCCACGAAAATAAAAAATGTCACTCCAGACACTGCCCTCACTGAGAACCAGTATATAGTAGTATATGATAGTAGCCAACAGTATATAATAGTAATTCCAAACTTGTTTTCCCAGTTTTACTATCAGTTAAAAAGTTTTTTTTTTTTTTTTATTTTTTCTAACTAGTTATACATGACAGTAGAATGCATTTCAGTTCATTGTACACGAATGGAGCACAGCTTTTCATTTCTCTGGTAGTATAAGATGTAGAGTTGTACCA
Source organism: Tamias sibiricus (assembly GCA_025594165.1). NCBI lineage: Eukaryota > Metazoa > Chordata > Mammalia > Rodentia > Sciuridae > Tamias > Tamias sibiricus. The sequence goes on along the minus strand of CM046669.1, from coordinate 12,744,852 downwards.
TTTGTGCAGTCATATATGTACCTAGGGTAATGATGTCCGTTTCATTCCACCATCTTTCCTACCCCCATGTCCCCTCCCCACCCCACCCCTTTGCCCAAGCAAAGTTTTTCCATTCTTCCCATGTTCCCCCCACCCATGATGGATCAGCATCCACTTATCAGGAAGAACAGTCAGCCTTTAATTTGGGGGGATTGACTTACTTTGCTTAGCATGATATTCTCCAACTCCATCCATGTACCTGTGAATGCCATAATTTTATTCTCTTTTAAGGCTGAGTATTTTTTTCTTTATCCGCTCATCTATTGAAGGGCATCTAGGTTGATTTCACAGTTTAGCTATTATGAATTGAGTTGCTATAAACATTGTTGTGGCTGAGTCACTATCATATGCTGATTTTAAGTCCTCTGGACATAGACCTAGGAGTGGGATAGCTGGGTCAAATGGTGGTTCCATTCAAAGTTTTTTAAGGAATCTCAATACTGCTTTCCAGAGTGGTTGCACCAATTTGCAGTCCCACCAGCAATGTATGAGTGTGCCTTTTCCCCCACATCCTCGCCAACACTTATTGTTCCTTGTATCTTGATAACTGTCATTCTGACTGGAATGAGATGGAATCTTAGAGTAGTTTTGATTTGCATTTCTCTAATTACTAGAGAAGTTGAACATTTTTTCATATATTTGTTGATAAATTGTATATCACCTTCTGTGAAGTGTCTGCTCATTTCCTTAGCCAATTTATTGATTGGGTTATTTATTTTTTTTTAATATTTATTTTTTAGATGTAGATGGACAAAATACCTTTATTTTATTTATTTTTATGTGGTGCTGAGGATTGAACCCAGGGCCTCGCACATGCTAGGTAAGTGCTGAGCCACCACCCCAGCCAGAGTTATTTATTCTTTTGGTGTTGAGTTTTTCAAGTTCTTTATATATCCTGGAAAGTAAGTAGTGCTCTCTGTGGGCTCTCTTCACATTGTTGTTTCCTTTGCTGACAAGCAGCTTTTTAGTTTGAATGCATCCCATTCATTAATTCTTGATTTTATTTTTGTACTTTAGGAGTCTTGTTAAGGAACTCAGGACCTAATCCAACGTGATGAAGATTTGGGCCTACTTTTTCTTCTATTAGGTGCAGGGTCTCTGGTCTAATTACTAGGCCCCTGATCCACTGTGAGTTGAGTTTTGTACAAGGTGAGAGATAGTGGTTTAATTTCAATTTGCTGCATATGGATTTCCAATTTTCCCAGCACCATTTGTTGAAGAGGCTTTTTGCCAATGTATGTTTTTGGCACCTTTATCAAGTATAAGATAAATGTGTTTATGTGGGTTTGTCTTTGTGTCATCTATTCTGTACCATTGGTCTACAAGTGTATTTTGGTGCCAATACCATGCCGGTTTTGTAACTATAGCTCTGTAGTATAGTTTAAGGTCTGGTATTGTGATACCTTCTGTTTCACTCTTCTTGCTAAGAATTGCTGTGGCTATTCTGGGTCTCTTATTTTTCCAAATGAATTTCATGATTGCATTTTCTATTTCTATGAGGGATGTTGGGGTTTTAATTGGAATTGCATTAAATATGTATAAGGCTTTTGATAGTATGGCTATTTTGACTATTAATTCTGCCTATCCAAGAACATGGGCTATCTCTCCATCTTCTAAGATCTTCTTCAATTTCTTTCTTTAGTGTTCTGTAGTTTTCATTGTACAGGTGTTTCACCTCTTTTGTTAGATCCTCAATTTTTTTTTTTTTTGAGGCTATTGTGAATGGGGTAGTTTTCCTAATTTCTCTTTCACAGGGTTCATCACCGACGTATAGAAATCCATTTGATTTATGAGTATTGATATATCCTGCTATTTTGCTGAATTCATTTATTATTTCTAGAAGTTTTCTGTGGGAGTATTTTTGATCCTCTAAGTACAGAATCATGTCGTCAACAAATAGTAATAAACTTGAGTTCTTCTTCCTATTTGTATCCCTTTAATTTCTTTCATCTAATTGCTCTGGTTAGAGTTTCAAGAACTATGTTGAATATTAGTGGTTAGAGAGGGCATCCCTGACTTGTTCCAGTTCTGAGAGGAAATGCTTCCAATTTTTCTCCATTTAGAATGATGTTGGCCTTGGGCTTAGCATATTACAATGTTGAGGTATGTTCCTACTATCCTTGGCTTTTCCAGTGTTTTAAACATAAAAGAATGTTGTATTTTTTAAAATATTTATTTATTTGCTTTAGCTGTACACAATGCATTTATTTGTACGTGGTGCTGAGAATCAAACCCGGGCCTTGCACGTGCTAGGCAAGCGCTCTACCACTGAGCCACAATCCCTGCCCAAGGATGCTGGATTTTGTCAAATGCTTTTTCTGCATCAATTGAGATGATCATGTGATTTTTATCTTTAAGTCTTCTGATGTGATGAATTACTTTTTTTGACTTCCATGTGTTGAACCAACCTTGTGCACTACCTTTTTGATATGTTTTTGTATTCGATTTGCCATAATTTTATTGAGAATTTTTGCACCTATGTTCATCAGGGATACTGGTCTGAAGTTTTCTTTCCTTGATTTTTTTTTTTTTTTTTTTTTTTGGTCTAGCTTAGGTAATCAGGGTAATACTGGTCTCATAGAATGAGTTTGGAAGGGTTCCCTCCTTTTCCGTTTCATGGAATAATTTGACAGGTATTGGTATTAATTCTTCTTTGAAGGTCTTATAGAGCTCAGCTGAGAATCCACCTGGTCCTGGGCTTTTCTTTGCATCTTCTATTTCATTGCTTGAAACTGACCTGTTTAAATTGTGTATGCCCTTCCAATTCAGTTTGGGCGGATTGTATTTCTCTAGAAATTTGTCAGTGTCATCAAGATTTTCTATTTGATTGGAGCATAAATTTTCAAAATAGTTTTTAATTATCTTCTGTATTTCAAAAGTATCTGTCATGATATTTCCTTTTCATCTCAAATTTTTAATAATTTGAGTTTTCTCTCTCCTTCTTTTCATTAGGGTGGCTAAGAGTTTATCAATTTTATCTATTTTTTCGAGGAACCAGCTTTTTGTCAATTTTTTGAAATTTTTTGTTGTTGTTGTTATTGTTTCAATTTCATTGATTTCAGCCCTGCTTTTAATTATTTCCCGTCTTCTACTACTTTTGGTATCAATTTGTTCTTCTTTTTTTTAGGGCTTTGAGATGTCCTGTGAGGTCATTTATTTGTTGACTTTTCTTCTCTTACTGAAATGAGTTCAATGTAATGAACTTTCTTCTTAGCACTGCTTCATAATGTCCCAGAGATTTTTATATTGTATCAAAGTATCATTCACCTCTAAGAATTTTTTATCTCCTCCCTGGTCTCCCTGGTATCTTCTGTTATCCATGCATCACTCAATAGTTTATCATTGATTTCTAATTTCATTCTATTATGGTCTGATAGAATGCAGAGTAATACCTTTTTTTTTTTTTTTTTTTTTTGTATTTGCTAAGACTTGCTTTGTGGCATAACATATGGTCTATTTTAGAGAAGGATCCCTGTGCTGCTGAGTAAAAAGTGTATTTGCTCATTGATGGATAAAATAGTCCATATATGTCTTTTAAGTCTAAATTATTGATAGTATTACTGAGGTCTATAATTTCTTTGTTTAGTCTTTGGAAGATCTATCTACTGGTGAGACAGGTGTGTTAAAGTCACCTAATACTATTGTGTTGTGGTAGTTAAAAATTTTGAGCATGTGTCTCTATGTAGGTATATTTAAAAATTAAATACATGTACTACTATAGCAGTGCTATATGTAACTTATATGAAACTCTTGAGATCAGAAGTGTTTCAAATTTTTATTTTTTCAGATTTTGGAATATTTGCATATTTACCATATAAACATCCCTAATCCACAATCCTAAAAGGTTTTTTGGATTTTGGAGCATTTCAGACAGAGGAGGAGGAGGAGGAAGAGAAAGAGGAGGAAGAGGAGGAAGGAAAGGAGGGAGAGGAGGAGGAGGAGGAGGAGGAGGAGGAGGAGGAGAAGAAATTGCTCAGTACACTGAAAAACTGTCATACCTTTTGGGTATTGTGCTCAGCTCCACCAGAAGTCATCTGTCTTTCTCCACTCCATGTTTTTTAAACTCACCATGTTCTGTCTATCTCATTCTCCCTTATTGCTGGACAGCATCCTTTGCATTATGGATGCCCTGCATCATCTCAGAACTCTGCCAGCAAGAGGCTCATCCCAGATGCAGCCTTAAACCTCCAGAATTGTAAGCCAAAATAAACATCTTTTCACTAAAACTTACCTATTCTGTTGTACTGTGTTATTGGCAATAGAAAATATACTAATGCAAACAAAGAAATAAAAGCTACCTAGATTGGAAAAGATGAGATAAATCTACCTTTATTTGCAAATGAAATGACTCCCTGTGGAGAAAAAGCAAATAATCTACAAAAAAAATCTCTCCTGAAACTAACAAGGAATTATGGCAAGATCACAAGATAAAAGGCAAATACACAAAATTCTATTGGATCCCTTTTGCTAGCAATGAACAACTGAATTTGAACTTGAGAAAAAAATTCAAATACCATCCCTCCCCCCAAAAGGAAAATAATTATAGAATCTGTATGCAGATGCTACAAAACAAAGAAATCAAAGATCTGGATAAATGGAGAGATATTTCATATTCTTTAAGAGGAACACAATTACCAAAAAACATGTTGATTCTTCCCAACTTGTTCTGTATATTCACTGAAATGCCAATAAAATTTGCACCAAGCAATTTTGTGGATACAGACGAACTTTCTCAAATTCATATGAAAAAGGAAAAGGCTTAGAATAACCAAGACAATATTGAAAAAGAAGAAAATTGAAGAATCACACTTCCAAATTATTTTAATGCAGTTTTATTTTATACTACCAGTTTTTTTAATATTTATTTTTTAGCTATAGGTGGACACAATACCTTTATCTTATTTTATTTTTTTATGTGGTGCTGAGGATGGAAGCCAGTGCCGCACACATGCTACGCGAGTGCTCTACCACTAAGCCACAGCCACAGCCCTATACTACCAGATTTTGAAATGTATTATAAGGCTGTAGTAATCTAGACTACAGAGTATTGGCAAAGAACAGACAGATCAATGCAACAGAAGAGAAAGCCTAGATATAGACTTATACATATATAGTTAACTTGTTTTTGACAAAGGCAAAAAGGAAATTAAATGGAAAAGGTTCTTTCAAATGATGATGCTGGAACATTGAATGCCTATACCCAAAACAATGAACCTAGATGTAGACCTAAAATGTTTCACAAACAGAAGCTAAAAATTGAACATAGATCTAAATGTAAAATACAAAATCATAAAACTTCTAGGAAAACACATAGGAAAACTTCTATGACCACCTATAATCCCAGCCACTCAGGAGGTTGAGGTAGGTATGCAAGCTCAAGGCCAGGTTTATTACTAATAAACCTGCTATAAACATTCATTTGCAGGTTTTTAAGTGTGGTTAAAAGTTTTCAAATAGTTTTGTGAATAACTAGGATTATGATTGCTGGATTATATAGTTATATAGTTAGCAAGACCCTGTCTCAAAATAGAAAATAAAAAGAACTGTGGGTGTAGCAGCTCAGTGGCAAAGTGCCCCAGAGTTTAATTCTCAGTACTGCAAAAAAGAAAGAAAAAAATTTTCTATGACCCGAAATTTGTCGAGTTTTTAGATGACTTCAAAAGCACAATCCATAAAACAATAATATAATAAATAGGACTTAATTAACGTATAAAACACATTTCTAAGAGAATAAAAAGACTAAAGACCAATAGATAATATTTGTAAGCCGGGCGCGGCGGCGCACGCCTGTAATCCCAGCACTTGGGAGGCTGAGGCAGGAGGATCGCGAGTTCAAAGCCAGCCTCAGCCGTGGCGAGGCACTTAGCAACTCAGTGAGACCCTGTCTCTACTAAAATACAAAAAAGGGCTGGGGATGTGGCCCAGTGGTCGAGTGCCCCTGAGTTCAATCCCCGGTACCAAAAAAAAAAAAAAAAAAAAAAAAAATTGTAAAACACATAACAGATAAAGGACTTACATCAAAATAAATAAATAAAGTTTAAGGCTCAATAATAATAACAGAGATAGCCCGATTTAAAAATGGGCAAAAGATCTGAACAGACACTTTACCAAAGAAAATATACAGATAGCATAAACATGATATGAAAAGATGATCAACATCATCTGTCATTAGGGACATCAAATCCAAATGACATTTGTTCTAACAACATATTAGAATGACTAAAATCCCGGCTAGGGTTGTGGCTCAGCGATAGAGCACTCGCCTAGCACGTGCCTGGCCTGGGTTCCATCCTCAGCACCACATAAGACTAAAGGCATTGTGTACAACTAAAACAAATAAATAAATATTAAAAAAGAAAGAATGACTAAAATCCAAAAACCTAACACTATCAATTGCTAGTGACAATACAAAGCAATAGAACTCTCATTCACTGGTAGAAAGAATGCAAAATAGTACACTTTGGAATCTAGTTTGGCATTTTCTTACAAATATAAACATAAGCCAACTATATAATCCAGCAATCATACTCCTAGGTATTCACAAAACTATTTGAAAACTTTTTTTTTTTTTTTTTTTTTGTGGTACCGGGGATTGAACTCAGGGGCACTTGACCACTGGGCCACATTCCCAGCCCTTTTTTGTATTTTATTTAGAGACAGGGTCTCACTGAGTTGCTAAGTGCCTCGCCATTGCTGAGGCTGGCTTTGAACTCGCGATCCTCCTGCCTCAGCCTCCCAAAGTGCTGGGATTACAGGCGTGCGCCACCGCGCCCAGCTACTATTTGAAAACTTTTGACCACACTTAAAAACCTGCAAATGGATGTTTATAGCAGGTTTACTAATAATCATCATAAACCAGAAGCAACAAAAATGTCTTTCAATAGGTATATGAATACTACTGAGCAATAGAAAGGAATGAGCTATTAAACCAACAAAGAAAGAAGCCAGTTTGAGAAGACTGTGTGTGTGTGTGTGTGTGTATTATGATAGCAATTAGATTCTAGAAAAAAGCAAAACTAGAGAGAGTGAACAGATCAGGGGAAAATGTGACAAAACAGCCTATCTCTAATGGAAATGTGCAGAACAATCTCACTCAAAGCAGGAAGGGAAAAGGCACTACCCTAAGAAATTCTGGAAATGAGTGTAGTCTATAAGACTAAAAAGTAAAGAAAATTACATATGTAATAAGCACCATACTCTAGAGATGGAGTTATTCCCATAGGAATATGGATTAACAATTCTGAAACCACTACATATGTTGAAATTGAAAAATTAAATAAATGGGTGTTGGATGGTGGGAACCAGGTTCCTCATTGTTGAAGTGGAAGTTTACAAAGAAAGCCAGGAGAATGATATATGTGATAACAGATATCTGTTGGAGACATTGATATGAACTCATGTTTAGCTTATACAGAAACAGATGGTTACATACAAAAATATTTACTAATATGTGTACATAAAAGAGCTCAGTGTACACACATTTATTTCCTTGCTCTATCAGCTGAGAGACTAGAAGCAACAATGCCCTAGTATAAACAAACATGCCTAATGCCCAGATCCTGATTGTATACAGTTCTCCAATATAAGAAACCAGAGCTCTATAGAGAAACTGCTGATTCTAGAACTGGGACAAGAAACATATAAGATGGAAATACATAAGATGGATCAGTAGTGCTCATGTTGGCAGCACATACACTAAAATTATAAAAATACAGAGAAGATTGACATGGCCCCTGCACAAGGATCACAAATTCATAAAACATCATATTTTTCAGAAGAAAGGATCCTGAAATTTTTTACCATATACAAATGATAAATGAGGAGATAAAAATATGTACTGAAATATGGCATGGTACCCCATTAATAGATACAATTTTTATGTTTGTTTATATATCAGCTAACCTAAAAATTTTTTAAAAAATGGAACTGGAGCATCTTTTAGCACTAGAAAGGACATGTTCAAACAAAAGCACAATAATGGAGTATGTACAAGGGACAAAGATTCAACTGAAAAATGGTCAAAGCTAGGACAATTTGAGTGACAAAATATATGAAGTACTGTTGGATAATAAATCAAAGTTTAAAATAAATATCCACAAATGCACAGTGATAAATAAATAAACACAGAGACTGGGATGGGATAGACAAATCTCCTGTGCAGAACAATTTCAAATAATTTGTGCATCTATTCCACCATGAAGGAAGTGGAGTTTATCTTCTCACTACTTAGGACGGTGACTGCCTTCCAAGCACTATGATGTATGGGAAGAGGAGAAAATGAAGAAACCAGACAAATACTACCACAGTCAAGTGGTCAAGGTCAATATCAACAGTGATGTCATGTTGACAGGGTGTACCCTTGACATGATGTAATAAAAACAGCATTTTACCTCTCTGTCTTCATCTTTAAAAAATCCTAACCTGTCTAATCATAAGAAAAATAGCAAATTCCCAATTGAAGACACATTCTACAAAATATCTGACCAATACTTAAAACTGTCAAGGTCATCAAAAACAAGTAAAGATGAGAAACTATCATAGCTAACAAAAGCCTAAAGAAGATATAACAACTAAAGGCAATGTGGTATCCTAGATGGCAACCTCAAACAAAAACATTAGTTAAAAACAAGGAAATATGCATAAAGTATGAAGCTTACTTAATGATAATTATCAATACTGGTTCATGAATTCTAAAAAATGTATCATAATGATGTAAATGTAATAGGAAAATTGTTATGAGTGGATGGGAACTTGCTATACTGTATGTATCTTAATAATTTTTCTATAAATTTCAAACTATCCTATTATTATATACTTATTGTAAAAGTAATAAAAGCACTAGAAACACAAAAAGCTGGTTCTTTGAAAAATATTAATAAAACTGAAAAACCTCTAGCCAGATGCATCAAGAAAAAATGAGAGAAAAGGTACAAATTAGCAGTGTTAGTAGTACCATAAATGTTGATGTCACTACAAATTCTATAGATCTAAAAGGATAATATTATGAACAGTATTATGTCACTAAATCCAGTGATGTAAAAGGAACATGTATCTATTTTTTTTTTTTTGGGGGGTACTGGGGATTGAACTCAGGGGCACTTGACCACTGGGCTACACCCCCAGCCCTTTTTTGTATTTTATTAGAGACAAGGTCTCACTGAGTTGCTAAGTGCCTCGCTCTTGCTGAGGCTGGCCTGGGATTACAGGCGTGTGCCACCATGCCCGGCAAAGCAAAGTGGACCAGCCTGTAATCCCAGCACTTGGTTGTACACAATGCATTTATTTTTACATGGTGCTGAGGATCGAACCCGGGTCGCGCATGTGCTAGGCAAGTGCTCTACAGCTAAGCCACAACCCCAGCCCTTATTTTTTATCTGATACTAAAACTGGGCAAGCAGATTAAATTTCTGTGGTTTCTTCCTTTCAGCTACAGCTAATGTCTCTGGTTTTAACCTGTGATTGTTTGTACATAGAGTAAATCATGATTCTTTCCTATAGTATCTCTTAAGGATAATTTTAGTATGTATAGTAACATTTCAGGTACTTTTAGCTGAAAAGCTAATTTTATTTTTTTTAAATATTTATTTGTTTTAGTTGTACACAATGCCTTTATTTTTACATGGTGCTGAGGATCGAACCCGGGTCACACATGTGCTAGATGAGCACTCTACTACTGAGCCACAACCCCAGCCCCATGAAAAGCTAATTTTAAAATGTGGCTAAGGTAGCAAGGGCATCTCTTTTTTCTCTTCTTTTCCAATACTTTTTTTTTTTTTTGGTCCCAGATAATTTTGCAAAAGTAAGAAAGGGAAAGGATTACTTCTCAAATGAATACTATAGTGTCTGCCTTATGTGTTCCTACTACCTGTGACTTTACAGACATTAAAAGATAAATACCATTAAGATAACTCAAAACATTTCAGTAAAATACATGGCTGTTATGGTTTAGATGTGGTATCCCCCAAAAGCTCATACATAAGACAATGCAAGAAGGTCCGGAGGAGAAATGATTGGGCTATAGCCTTAACATAATGGGATTAACCAAGTGGTAACTGAAAGCAGGTGGGGTGTGGCTGGAAGAAGTGGGGCACTGGGGGCATAGCTATGGGGTATATATTTGTATCTCCATGGTGGAGTCTCTCTGCTTCGGGATCATCATGTAAGCCATTTCCTCTGCCACACTCTTCCGCCATGATGTTCTGCCTCACTTGGAACCCCAACTAAGACCACTGAAACCCCATGAGACCTCAAATAAACTTTTCCTCCTCTGCAATTGTTTCAGTTGGGTCTTTTGGCCACAGCAATGAAAAAGCTGATTATAAAAATGACTTTTATATGAATGATTATAAATATATGGAAAATGTTTAATGTGGGACCTTATGTGTCTCAAAAATACATATACTTGCATTTTACTACAGATTACAGCACTCAGATTAATAAATATTTCAAAATCAAACTAAAAAAATTCCAGGGACTGACCACTTACTCTAGATGGGTTCTGAAACTCTCTCCCCTTATTTATAGTAACAAGTAATTCTGTAAACACTGATTGTACATATTTAGCTTTTTTTTAACCCCAGAAAATTGTAGTTAATCTGTCATGTGAATAAGAGATTGCTATTGGGGCTGAGGCTATCGCCCAGTGGTAGAGCGTTCATCTCTAATGTGTGAGGCCCTGGGTTTGATCCTCAGCACCACATAAATAAAATAAAGCTACTGTATCCACCAACAACTAAAATATATATATATATATATATATATATATTTTTTTTTTTTTTTTTTTTTTTTTTTTTTTTTAAAGAGATTGCTATTATCTACACTGGTAACTTTGTTGGACTGTTTTTGTGTGCAGTGATGTGGTCATCAGTTGTGTGACTAAGGGTAGGAAAAAAACAGATCAACAGTTGCAGGACACTTGTCTGAATACAATTCCCTCTATGATGTGGTAGCCATTATTATCATTTCTACATGCTGGGTCATCTTCTTGAGAGTGACAAATACACTGAGTGCCACCTATTTTGACAAAACCTGAGTTACCATTTTAACAAGACAAGTTTTCCTTACCCCATCTCCAATGTGGCTGAATCAGCTGTCTCAATTTCAACCTTAAAGTTTGTTTCTTTCTCCTTCCCCAACTTCCCTCATTCTCCGTCCTCTTTCCCTTCTCTTCTAGCTCGTTCTGTCCTTCTCAAGTTAAAGAGGTATACCCTATTTTTTTTTTAACCTAATAAAGAAAATGAATACTGTAGAAAGGGCACAGTCTTCAGAATTAGACTGATATGAGTATGAATTCTGGCTTTATCAAAGAAGAGTTACATTGCTTTTTTTAAAATTTAATTTGTTATACATGCTTGCAGAGTGCAATTCCTTTCACGTTACATATAAAGAGCAGTTTTCCAAGTCATTGGTTTTACACAAAGTATTTTCATACCATTTGAGTTTTTATACGTGCACTTAGTATACTGATGTCCAACTCATTCTGCCATTATTCCTATCCCCCTGCCTCCTCCCCTCCCCTCCATCCCCTTTGTTCTATTTAAAATTCCTTCATTCCTCTCATCCCCCCTCCCTTGCCACTACATGTCAGTATCATCATAGCAAAGGAATCAATCGACCTTTAGTTTTCTGGGATTCGCCGACTTCACTTAGCATTATTTTCTCCAACTCCATCCATTTACCTGCAAATGCCATGATTTTATTCCCTTTTAGTGCTGAGTAGTGTTCCATTGTGTATATATACCAAAGTTTCCCTATCCATTAATCTATTGATGGGCATCTGGGTGTTTCCACAATCTAGCTATTGTGAATTGTGCTGCTATAAACGTTGACTTGGCTATGTCCCTGTAGTAAGCTGTTTTTAAGTCCTTTGGGTATAGACCAAGGAGTGGGATAGCAGGGTCAAATGGTGGTTCCATTCCAAGTTTTCCTAGGAATCTCCACATTGCTTTCCAGATTGGCTGCACCAATTTGCAGTCCCAGCAGAAATGTATGAGTGTGCCCTTTTCCACACAACCTTGCCAGCATTTATTGTTGTGTTTTTGATAGCTGCCATTCTGATGTGCCTCAGCTCACACTGGCTGGAGGGCCCACTGTGCCAATCTCTTCAAGAGTCCACTTCACAAATTTCATACTGATAGCTTGAAATCTGCCATTATGGGAGTATTCACACCACAAAAATCAACAAAAGCTACAAATTAGAACATTTTTACACAAGAACCAGTAATTAAACATTTACGAATAAATCACTGGCTTAAGTTTCCACCTCTCTCAAATGGGTTGAAATAACATCAATTCTACAATATTTTAAGAATTTTGCATAATATCAGTAAAACATCAAGCAAACTGCCAGACACATAAAAGGCACTCAGTATGTGGTAAGTAACAATACTGTTATATCACAAAGAGAGTCTGGCTATGTGAAAGTTGAGCATAAAACACCTAACAAGCAATGAAACCACTAATGTAAAAGTATAATGAAACAATTGAACTTCATTTTAGTAGAGTTGCTGGATCCTTTTTTTTTTTTTTTTTTTTGGTACCGGGGATTGAACCCAGGAACCCAGGGGCACTCGACCACTGGGCCACATCCCCAGCCCTTTTTTTTTTTTAATTTAGAAACAGGGTCTCACTGAGTTGCTAAGTGCCTCGCCATTACTGAGGCTGGCTTTGAACTCGTGATCCTCCTGTCTCAGCCTCCCAAAGTGCTGGGATTACAGGCATGCGCCACCGCGCCCGGCTTGCTGGATCCTTTAACATTTATAAATTGAAAGAATTAGTACTATATTCCAAATAATACCACTCAGTTAACGAAAATATTTTTACATCTTATTTTCAAAGGTTCCATTTTAATTATGTCTCTTCTTGTGTTCAAGCCACATCCTATAAATTCAAACTTTTTCAGTAGTAGTTTGGAGGTATTTAGAAAGCAACAATATCTATTAAGTAGTACTATTATGGGGCAGTCAAAAATACACATAATGTTGTACAATAGTCCCTCTCTTTTCCACAGTTTCAGTTACCTACACAGCCAACTGTGGTGTGAAAATATTAAATGGAAATTTCCAGAAACAATTTATAATTTTCAAACTGAATGCTCTTCTGAGTAGCATAATGCAATCTTATGTCATCTCATTCCCTTCTAAACAGAATGTAATCATCCTTTTGTCCAGTGTATCCACACTGTATAAGCTACCTGCGCATTATATTCACTTAGTATTGCTGTGCTTATGATCAAAAATCCTTTGTATTATTTAATAATGGCCAACACACAAGAGTAATGATGCAAGCAATTTGAATACAGCAAAGAGAAGCTGTGAAGTGCTCCCGTTCAGTGAAAAGGTGGAAGTTCTTGTTTTAATAATAAGAAAAAACAAATATCCATATACTGAGTTTGCTAAGATCTACTGTAAAACAAATCTCCTACACATCAAATTAACAAGTAAAAAGAAGTTCATGCTAGTGTCACTGATGCATTTCAAATTACAAAAGTTGTGGCCACATTTCATAATACATGTTTAGTTAAAATAGAAAAGACATTAAATTACAGAGTTTGGTACTACCTAGGTTTCAATAATTCACTGTGGGGCTTGGAATATACCCACTAAGAATAACCGATGACTACTGTATCTATAATAAAGTATTTAAAGAGGTCATAGTTCACCATTTACTCTAACAGCTAAACCAAGATTTTGACCTTCCTTGGGAAAAGGGAAATTTATATTATGTATGGCAAAATAATCTTAAAACATTATTCTTATATTCAACAATATTTTTCTCTCACTGGAAACATAAGAAAACAGAATAGATTCTTAAAAATATTGAGCAGAAAAAATGTCATATCTTCTCAAATAAAGAGGAATGTGACCAAGGATCTATCTTGGACTATAATCTCTACGTTTAGACCTTATGTTTGAGGCTTTCACATTGTTTTTTAAGGTTTCAGAATTGTGAGCAAAATCTCCCATATATAGCTTATGCATAATAAGTTGGCTTCACATAAAAAGGAATTTTAGAGGTCTCTAAAATTTCTCAGAGGAAAAACAATGTTTATGACTGTACAGAAAGATACTTTTGTCCCTAAATATTGATTTTTTCACTTTAGCCCCTATAAATGAATACAGATCTTCATTCATAATATCACTGTATTATGTACATATTATGTAAATAAATCATTAAAATAAAATTTTAGGGGGGCGGGGGATATAGCTCAGTTGGTAGAGTGCTTGCCTCGCATGTACAAGGCCCTGGGTTCAACCCAAGCACTACCAAAATAAAATAAAATAAAATTTTAATATTGACATTCTTTGCATTAAGTGGTTAGTACCCACTTTTCCCATGTGGGTCCAGATATGCTCTTGTGTTCATTTATGACTTGTAGTAAAGTTTTTAATGATAATCTAATGTCCAAATGTTTGAGCTGTTGAGAAGCCTTCAAGTTATTTTTTTTATTACAGATACCAGTCTTAATATCACCAACGCTCCTAAAGCCAAAAAATATGATGTCATGTTCAACATAGAATTTGAAATCTTAATCATAACACAGATTAAAAAAAAAAAAAAACCCTTTAATATGAAATTCAAGTTTTATCTATAAATAATTTGAAACTTTATGGAAATGATGGACATCAAGATTGGAAATGGGGCTGGGGTTGTGGCTCAGCGGCAGAGCGCTTGCCTCGCACGTGCGCGGCCCGGGGTTCGATCCTCAGCACCACGTAAACATAAATGCATTGCATTGTGTACAACTGAAGTAAATAAATACTTTAAAAAAAGATCGGAAATGTTTTTCTAGTTTAAAATGTAATTGTGGTGTAAGGCATTATCCATTAATTACAAAAAGTATTTACAAAATATTTCAGAATGACCATATTCTGTGGTCATTTAAATTAGTTATACTATAGTCACAGGCCTGTTTTCACATATTAATGTCATTCCTCCCTGGAATATTCTTAACCATTCCTCTCTCCCCCTCAATCCTTCACATTCGACATTATTTGCTTTCTTTAAGTTTTCCACATACACAATCCGTCCTCATTCCACAGCATCTTCCCATGCTGCTCCCTCAGACAAGACTGTTCTCTCAGTGCCCTCTTTTATTTAAATTTCAACTCAAGTATCACCTCCTCCGAGTAGTCTTCCTGTATCTTTGTCAAGGTATTTTTCTTTTCTAATATGTTTTTCTATCAGAAGCATGTTCCTTTCCTTTACAGCATTTATGAGTTTATATATTATATATTCATTATCTATTTAACTAAACTTTAGGTTTATGAGACACGGAACTTCACTATTCCTACTTATCATTATCTCCTCAGCATTTAGCATGGTCTCTGGCACATGGGAGGTAAATGAATAAATCAATTATACATACATAGATTATGACAAATTAAGCTGCAACATATATGAATCAACATTAGATGCAATTCAAGATCACAGCATTATTACTAAATCTCTAGTAACACTGATCTGGATAGAGTATTATCCAGAAGATCTTACTGAAGCTCTAGACACCACTTCAAAGTATTAACTTCCTAAGACATAATACAGACCTTGTGGGTTTTTTTTAAATATCATGGAAACTTTCACTCTGAGGTACTAATACACCCTGAATTCATGAATTCATAGTCCTGTTCTTCCAATAGTCATATTATTCACTGTTTCTTAAATTAAAAAAAAAAAACTAAAGAAAATATTCACGTAAAGGATACTGTGGAAACAGTAAAATTTAGAATGGATTTCTGTATAAAGGATTACATGGGCAGAATCCCCCAAACAGAACTTTAAATGGCAACTAATCTGATATGGCTTAATATTACATGGTTACCAACTCTACCAACTCTGTTGTATCTGTGTGAAGCAGTGATTAAGAGCCTGAGCTTAATTCTTTGCTCTGTAAAAGAATTATTAATGAAATTTCAGTCCAGGGAGCAGAAGCCCAAGAAAGTGGTGGTGGCACCTATGTAAAAGATTTGCCCTCCTGGATTTAATGGCATGGATTTACTTTATTTATGACAGCACTAAAATTCTTTCTCTATAAATCACATTATAATTTGTTCATCCTAACTTATAACTGGACTAAATGCCAGTAAGAGAAAATAGCACAAGGACAGTGAATTGAGAGGCAAAGTGACAAAATATTTAGAGGCAAATGGACAGTATGTTGAGAAGCTGTGGCTGCCTATAATATTGATTATCCAGATAAAACAATGGATTAAGGGGCAAAGAGACCTCAAATACATAACTAGTTCTGACAAAAGTTTCTTGGACTTGGGACATCTTTTAGAACCTAAAATGTTTTTCACCCTCACTTTGTATAGCATATGAAAACTGACAATTTTGATACAATATATTTTAAAACATTTGAATCAAATGCAACAAAATGTAATATAAACTGCCATCGCTATTAAAACTGGCACAAAGGGGCTGGGGTTGTGGCTCAGTGGTAGAGCGCTCGCCTAGCACGTGCGCGGCCCGGGTTCGATCCTCAGCACCACGTAAACATAAATGCATTGCATTGTGTACAACTAAAAGCAAATAAATAAACATTAAAAAAAAAAAAAAAACTGGCACATGCCTGTAATCCCAGCACTTGGGAGGCTGAGACAGGAGAATTGCGAGTTCAAAGGCAGCCTCAGCAATGGTGAGGCACTTAGCAACTCAGTGAGACCCTGTCTCTAATAAAATACAAAAAAGGGCTGGGGATGTGGCCCAGTGGTTGAGTGCCCCCCTGAGTTCAATCCCCGGTACCAAAAAAAAAGAAAAAAAAAGAAAAGAAAAAATACTGTTGTTTGAAAATGATTGGAAAGGGTAACATCCTTTCTCACCATCTTTAAAACTGAGCAGAAGTAATGCCTACACATAAATTACTTTCCTTTTTATACATATTTTTATTAGTTATAGATGGACACAATGCCTTTATTTATTTTTTTGTGTGGTGCTGAGAATCGAACCCAGTGCCTCACACATGCTAGGCAAGTGGTCTACCACTGAGCCACAACCCCAGCCCCATAAATTACTTTCTAATAAAGACCAGAGTATGGTAATAGTCTAGCAAAATAAATTGTATTAATTTATCATTAAATAGCTATTTATGTTTAACTTATTTAAAAAGAAGATCAATATTTAAAATAAATATGTCTAACTGGAGAAGAAAGGCACAACTATTAAATACATGTGCACTCATATATACATAGAGTATTTCTGAGTGAATACAATGGCAAAAGTGGTAAGCTCTGGGAGAGGCGCCTAGGAAACCAAGGATCTGGGGTAGAAAGTGGACTTCCCTTTCATCATAAAGTATTCCAACTGTTACAATGTTTTCCATACTCATATATAACTTTTCCCCCAAAACAATAAAAGTTTCCAAAGTTAAATTAATGGAATTAATTATTCCCATAATTTAAAGGGGAAAATTTACATGTTAAAAATCACTGAAGTAAAAGGGACCTAAAAATATTCTCTCCCATTTTGTTAAAGAGTAAGCTAAAAGAACAATTAAGAAATGTTGTTACTCCAAAATTAACAGTCAAGTCAGCTCTAGGATCTAGGATCCAATAATGTGCCATGTACTATATGAGTACCATTAGCTCATCTTAGTACAGAAAAATAAAACTTGACTAAAAACTTCTTGTGACTATAGGTAATCAATATACAAAATCAGAATGACAATAATTTTACTGATTTGAAAACAAACTTGAAATATTTTGAAGGATGATTCTTCTTTAAAAGAAAGCTCAGGAAGGAGCTGAATTTAGCCCAAGGAGGAACTAGCAAATCCCTGCAACTGTCCTTGCAAAGTAAATGCCAAAGTCAGTATGTACGCGTGAACTCTATACACTGTTTAAATTCAGAGGCAAAAACAGGAAATTAATTAGCTTCTCATTTATCTGTTTTGGCTTTCTTGACTGACCAAATAATAACTCATCTCTACACAACAAAATCATTTAGTAAATTTATTCTGGAAATATTTAAACTTCATCTAACCTGAGGAACTCATTTTATCTCAGGTGCCACTCTGATAAGAGAAGTCCTGGCCAGGCGTGGTGACACATGGCTGTAATCCAAGCGCTCAGGTGGCTGATGCAGGAGGACAGCAAGTTCAAAGCCAGCCTCAGACAATCTGCAAGGCCCTAAGCAACTTTGCAAGACCCTGTCTCAAGATAAAAATATAAAAAAGGGATGTGGCTCGGTGGGTAAGCACCCCTGGGTTCAATCCCCGATTTAAATAAAATTAAATAAATAAATAAGTCCTCATAAACTTCTCCATGGTATCCTTGCTTAGAAGCATATATTAGATTATGTATATTAGAAAAGTACACCTTTTGTCTCAACAAAAATTGATGAAAGCTTTCAGAATTTTCCAACTTAATATAATGGAAACTATACTAAGAGATAAATATTAATCTCAATTGGCAAATAAAAAGAAAAAATGCAAACTCCTAGAAGAAAGAATCCTGAAACTAACTCCTAAATAGAATACAAAAAGACACAGATGAGAAATACAGATATTCTTGAAAAGTCAACTAGGAGGAGATACTACATGAAATTAAAGAATTTACAAAGAGGCCTAAGAATATTGCCGACAATATCCAAGGGTGGGGGGAAGGATTACATGTTAATTTTTTTCATATCATACTAAAGTATTAGGGGACATACCATACAAAATTACTAGAATAAGTAACAAGCAAAAAGAGGCTGCATCAACTAAGCAGAATATGTCCTAACATCCAACCACTCAAAATTTTCATAGATGTACTGTTATACATATGGGAAAAACTGGAAAGGGGAAGGAGAAATTAAAGAGAACAGTCCTTCATTTTCTATTTTAAAATGTTGGGCTTGACTATAATATAAAATATTTTTAAGATTTATTTTTCATAACTAATATCATGGAAGATTTTCCCCAATTCCTCTCCTGTAATGTAAAAAATAAAGACTAGCTCTCCTTCCAAGTTCTAATGCCATAGTTTCAAAAGATCTGTATTTTTAAAACTTTTCAGTTTCAGGCTTTTAATGCCTATTTTTCTGGTCAAAAGGAACAAAGTAGTGGTTAAGATAAGGCTACTCTAACCTGAGTCAATCTTGTAGAGTACCACCATCCTTCCAAGTTCATAGAGAACAGGCTTCTTCCACACTTGTTAGACCCTCATCATAATCTTAGGAACTCCTTTAAAGATTTACTGAAAACTATCTCCCCAGGAAATGCACCTAAGGACAAATGTACAAACCCTGTAATCTCAGGGAGTATCCGAACACCATATTAGAAACTGCCCTAAAAAAGAATGACACACTTAATATACTTTCCACCAAGGCAAACACTATACCTAAATGTATGCTACAATGTAATGATAGTCTTTTTTTAATTTACATTTTATTTTTAAAATTATTTTTATTGGTGCATTATAATTATACAAAATAGTGGGATTCATTATGTTATGTCCATACATGAATGTAATGTAATTTAATCAATCCCATTCCCAAATACCTTCCTTTCCCTTCACTCTTCCCTCCCCCTGATGTGCTTTACCCTGCTATACTCATCTCCCTATTATTATTATTATTGCATTATAATCATATATAAGCAAGACTGTGGTATATTTGTACATGGACATAGCATAATTTGCTAGATTTGTGATGAAAGCCTTTTATATTTAATGTATTCTATACATCCTATGGCAAAGATTATTATTATCTCTGGAAATATGAAAACCAAGAAGGGGCTACACTGCCCCAATGGAGATACACTAGACTGTTAGAACTATATTTTTATTGATCATTCCTCTGGGCAGTGGTTCAAAATAGGAACTAGCACCTCCTTCGAGGCACTTTGGAAATTCGTGAGGCTGTTTTTGTTTACCCCTATAAGTAGGGGTTGCTATGGGTTTTAGCTTTCTTTCCTTCCTCATCCTAGGGAGGGAAGAGAAAATGACACATCTCTTAGTCATCAGATAGTGAAAAATGTCCTACCAAACATTAATGTTGTGAAAAAAATATTCATAATTACCTAAGCCTGAAATTTAAATGTTCTACACATAAACATTTTTTGCACAAATTAATGTATACTAAATTTCTAGGAATGCAATCAACAAATAGATGCAGATTATACTGTTTTGTTTAGAAGTTTACTAAAGTTGTTTACCTTTTGAAAAAATCATGCTACCAATTGGAATACTATCTACTGGAGTTGAGCTCCAATGAAGCATACCTTAATCTATATCTGAACACTGCTTATGGTGATTCTGTACAAATACAAGCATGTGACTAGCTCACTACATCTAGTATACTATGCTTAAGCATTTTCATGTTGAAATACACATTATTCTAAATTATTTTCCTGATCTTTTTCTCATATATATTGCTTAAGTATTATAATTACTTTTATGTGTGTGGTAGTTTAAATTCTATTTATATAGGATAAAGAAAGTATCACAAAATACTTGCTATAATAAGTCAACTGTACGTCTGATGGGGCTAAGAACCAGTGGATTTAAGAACAACAATACTAAATTGAAACAGAAAACCTGCCAAACATCTTTACAAACAGAATTTAATATTATTAAATGGTAGCCTGTAGGATTACTTTGTGCAGTTTAATCATCTCCTTATGATAGAGGCTGGGATTATAATCAGTTTCTATTTAGTGAAATCACCACCATTTCTACAAATTATGTAAGCCATAGTAAGAAGTATTCATTCCTCCCACCTTAACCCTTGATACACTATTATTGTATGGGCCAAATTGTAGATATTATAAATGATTTTGTGAAGCTAGATGTGGAAAATATTAGAATGTTATGAAGAACTAGTATACCCATTAGACATGTTTCTCATCTCCTACCAAATTTTCATTGATGACCTCTCAAACAAAACAGTCAAGAATACTTTCAAACAGTTAGGCTTTGTCCTGGCTAAAGGTTTGAATGAATGGAAGGAATGGAAAAACAGAGGGAAGGGAAGAGGATGGGAAAGTCTGGTAGACAACATATGAAATAGAACATGAAAGGAGTTCTCTAGGAACATATTAAATTTATATATACATAAACTTCTTAATGATTCAAAAATAAAAATGCTGGGCATGACAAATCCTTTTAAAAGCTTTGAATGACAAAACCAAGTAAGACATCAAATTTATGGAGATAGTTACTCCTGACATACTCCCATAAAACACTGTGAAATAAAAATCAGAACTTGGTATGGTTAGTTTAGTTTCAACCTCTACCTGTCATAATTGTCATAAAAATTTCAGAAGAAAAAAATCTTCAATGAAGCCATCTGATTAAAATACCTTCTTGTAAGTAACAAGTAAAGAACTTTGCCATGGAAACTGTTTATGACCTATTCTCTCTAGCAGGATCTGATCCACACCAATCTGATCACTCCAGCTTCACAAGGAGGAATACTGTCTGAATAAACTTAAAGCATAATCCTTTTTTCTCTCAAAACTACCAACTGCTCACACATCAAGCCTGAATTTTCTAGACCAATATTTTATGTAGGCTACTCCCATATCAACTACTATTTTTGTTCTTCTGAAGGGAGTGTCTTAAGGGTTAGAAACTGCTCTTGGGTGATATAGACACATGTGAATAAAATACTCTATTTTCAGGTATAACCAATATTGAGTGGTGTATAAATTTACTGACTGCTAATTAAGTAATAATTGACTATTAATTCATAAAGCACATACAGACAAGCAAATTTATGCTGAATAAGAGAAACGAAGAAGAAAGAAATGGATGATGAATAACTCAAATCAACAGAACCAAAAAGAAAAGAACTGATAATTTTAAAAGGAAGACCCCTGGCTGGTATGTGTACACTGTGCATGAATGCATTAAAAAAGAAAAAAATCTATGTGTAACTGTAAACAAACGGTGATGCATGAATGTTTAACACTTAAAACCTTACAGAAAAAGACTGTAACACCTTTCCAAGATGGTGGACTAGAAGCATCCAGCACTCATCAGTATCTCCCCAAGATAGAATTAAAATATATGAAATGTAGTTGCTGTTTGAAGTAGGTGACCATGGGAAATGCTACAGTTCAATAATAGAGATGAGGAGAAAAACAGAAACATGATGTTTCACCATGGATCTCAAGTAATTGAGGCAGAAGGCTGAGGAGTGCACCTTAGGGAAGTGTAAAAGAGAAAGGAGAACACCATTAGTGCAGGATTCAGCACCCTTCAGAAATATAAGTTAAACTGTCGCTGCCTGAAGCGGAAGTCGCTTGGAGCAGCGAACGCCACAGGAAAATTCGGAGGCAGGATGAAAATGAAAAAATGTCTTTTATTCTTCTCCTCTCTCCAGCTCCAGCAATCACTCCAAATGCTCTAACTCCAACCACCACCTTCTTCTTCCCCACACACACTAACGAACCTCACCCAGTTATATACATATAGCTTTAACAAGGACACGTGCTTACAGCTCGAGCTTACAGGTGCGTCACGCAGTGTTCACGGGCATACAAAGATTCTTTGAATAATGTATTAATATCAGGTGGAAACTAGAACATCTTTTATGGCTCTCAGCTAACCGCAATCTTTAGCTATCTCCTTGATTGTAGGCTCCTTCATTAAACAACAGGCCTAAGATTTGCATGGTGAACTGACTCTATACTTACCTGCATGGGCTCCTAGGACTATAACTGGGAGCCATCTTAAGAAGAGCCCTATTGTCTTGATTTTGTTGCTTTGGAAATAAGCCCACAGGGAAACAGAAGGCACTTCCCTTTGGTATCAACAATTAATCAGGTCAGCTAAGAAAGTCTGGAAGAGTGAGCACAAGCACGCGGGCGCGTGTACACACACACACACACACACACACACACACACACACACACACACACACACCTGATTGTGTGTGAGAGCCAAGACTGGGAATCAGCTTCCTTAAATCAGAGAAAACATTCAGCATTTGAATTCTTGGGATTGGCTAACTTCACTTAGCATTATATTCTCTAACTTAATCCATTTACCTGTGAATGCCAAGATTTTATTCTCTTTTATTGCTGAGTAGTACTCCATTGTGTATATATACCACAGTTTCTTTATCCATTCATCTACTGAAGGGCCTCTAGGTTGGTTCCATAGTTTAGCTATTGTGAATTATGCTGCTATAAACATTGATGTGGCTGTGTCCCTGTAGTATGCTGTTTTTAAGTCCTTTGGGTATAGACTGAGGAGTGGGATAGCTGGGTCATAAGGTGGTTCCATTCCCAGTTTTCCAAGGAATCTCTCTACTGCTTTCCATATTGGCTGCACCATTTTGCAGTCCCACCAGCAATATACAAGTGTGCCTTTTTCCCCACATCCTCTCCAACATTTATTGTTGTTTGTGTTCTTAATAGTTGCCATTCTGACTGGTGTGAGATGAAATCTTAGGGTGGTTTTGATTTGCATTCCTCTAATTGCCAGAGATGTTGAACATTTTTTCATGTATTTGTTGATTGATTGTATATCTTCTTCTGATAAGTGTCTGTTCAGTTCCTTGGCCCATTTATTGATTGGGTTATTTGTGTTTTTAATGTTAACATTTTTTAGTTCTTTATGTATTCTAGAAATTAGTGCTCTATCTGATGTGCATGTGGTAAAAATTTGTTACCAATTAGTAGGCTCTCTATTCACCTCACTGATTGTTTCTTTTGCCAAGAAGAAGCTTTTTAGTTTGAATCTATCCCATTTATTGATTCTTGATATTAATTCTTATGCTACAGGAGTCTTATTAAGGAACTTGGGGCCAATTCCGACATGTTGGAGATTAGGGCTTACTTTTTCTTCTAATAGGCATAGTGTCTCTGGTCTGATTCCTAGGTCGATGATCCACTTTGAATTGTGTTTTGTGCATGGTGAGAGATAGGGGTTCAATTTCATTTTGTTGCATATGGATTTCCAGTTATCCCAGCACCGTATGCTGAAGAGGCTATCTTTTCTCCAATGTACATTTTTGGCACCTTTGTCTAACATAAGATAACTGAAATTATATGCGTTAGTTTCTGTGTACTCTGTTCTGTACCATTGGTCTACCAGTCGATATGTGTCAATACCATGCTGTTTTTGTTACTATTGCTCTCTAGTATAATTTAAGGTCTGGTATAGTGATGCCACCTGCTTCATTCTTCTTGCTAAGAATGCTTTAGCTATTTTGGGTCTCTTATTTTTCCAGATGAATTTCATGACTACTTTTTCTATTTCTATGAGGAATGTCATTGGGATTTTGATTGGAATTGCATTAAATCTGTATAGTGCTTTTGGTAGTATGGTCATTTTGACAATATTAATTCTGCCTATCCAAGAACAAGGTAGATTTCCATCTTCTAAGGTCTTCTATAGTTTCTTTCTTTAGTGTTCTGTAGTTTTCATTATAGAGTTCTTTAACATCTTTCGTTAAGCTGATTCCCAAGTATTTTTTTATGCTATTGTAAATGGGAGAGCATCGAATTTTAAAAAACAAACACTATTTAGACATAAAGGAAGAGATAGTCCCCAATACAATAATAGTAGATAAGTTCAATATTCAACACTTACCAATGGATAAATCATCCAGACAAAAATATCAACAAGGAAACATCGGAGTTAAATTACTCTACAGATTAAATGGATTTAACATCTACAAAATATTCCACCCAACGGCTGCAGAATACACATTTTTTTCACAGGAACAAGAAACTTTTTGTAAAACAGATCATATAGATTAGGCCATAAAGCAAATCTTTTAACAAATTAAAAAAACTGAGGGGCTGGGGATGTGGCTCAGCGGCAGAGCGCTCGCCTCGTACGTGCGCAGCCCGGGTTCGATCCTCAGCACCATGTAAAAACATAAATGCATTGCATTGTGTACAACTAAAGTAAATAAATAAATATTTTTAAAAAACTGAAATAATTTATTGCATCTTATCAGATCATAATGGAATGAAACTAGAAATCAATAGCAAGAGCTAGTACAGAAATGATAACACATGGAAATTGAACAATACCCTTTTGAATGAACAGTGGATCATTGAAGAAATCAGGAGAAATTTAAAAGTTCCTAGAATCAAATGAAAATGGAAGCACAGCAGAATCTATGGGACACAGAAAAAGCAATATTAAAAAGAAAGTTTAGAGCAATGAGTACTTACATTAAAAAGAAGACAGAGACATCTCAAATAAGCTAGTGATGCATCTCAAAATTGTATACAAGATCAAATTAAATCCAACATTAGTAAAAGAAATAATGATGATCAGAGCAGAAATAAATAAAACAGAGACTAAAAGAATACACAGGATAGGTGAAACAAAGAAATAGCTGATTCTTTGAAAAGATATATAAAACGGCAAATTAGCTAAACTAACAAAGAAGACCCCAAAAAAGAAAATTAGAGTGAAAAAGATATAACAGAACTGAAATTCATAAAATCATTAGGGAATATCTTTTAAAACTACATACCAATAAACTGAAAAATCTAGAAGAAATGGACAAAGTTCTGGATACAAATCACCAAGGTGTCTATCAACAGAAGAACAAAGGAAATATGGTACATAAACATGAAGTGTTACCCAGCCATAAAAAATACTGAAATCATGTTATCTGTGGCAAAATGGATATAAACAGAGGTTATCATGTAAAGCAAAATAAGCCTGGTACAAAAACAAGTATCCCCTGTTTTCTCTCACATACGGAAACTAATAAATGACTTCAACACAGAAGGACTATTAGAGAAGAAGACGGGTAAAAAAGAGTGTAGAAAAGAGGGTGGACATGATCAAAGCACAATGTATGGAAATATCACAGTGAAACACACTAATCTGTACAATAAACATGTTATTATAATTTTAAAAATCAAAAACACCACTGAAATATGAACAAATAGAATGTTCTTCAGAGAACAAACAAACAAAATTGGTTTAAGAAACAAACACTAAAGGAGCTACTTTTTTTAAAAATTCCACTGGAGAACTCCCTTTGAAAAGTGTTATAAAAAGGAAAGAACATTTTAAATAGTTACACATGTTAATTTAATTCTTTTAACATTTTTGTTTCTAATTAGATATTCCCTTTTCTGATTACATATTTTCTTGCAATGAAAACTTAACTATTGCATGCTCTTTCCACAATAGCAGCTGCTTCTTTTATACTTCTGTCGAAACACAGACACACTGCATCTTCACGTACTTCTTCCAAAGAAAGACCACAGAATTTCTCTATATCAGTTAACCTAGTTCCTGGGGCAATTTACTCCATCTTTATAAATGTTACAACAGAGAAAGGAGGCTGGGCGCAGTGCCACATGCCTATAATCCCAGTGGCTTGGGAGGCTGAGACAGGTGGATCTTGAGTTCAAAGCCAGCCTAAGCAAAGACAAGACACTAAGCAACTCAGGGAGACCCAGTCTCAACAAAATATAGAAAAGGGCTGGGGATGTAACTCTGTGATTAAGAGCCCCTAGGTTCAATTCCTGGTACTACAAAAAAAAAAAAAAAAAAAAAGGGAAACTCTTTAATCTACTTCATAAATGTTTAATTCTGTAGTCAACAATTAATTCCTATAAAATACAGTCAAGAAATCACTTTTGAATGTTTTGATTCTCAAGATCTTAACAACCAAGTAACAGAGAGGTATTGCCTATTTTTAATTGATCCTATTCAGAAATTAGAGGCAATTTAAATCAAACAAGAAAATTTTTAAATAAATGTGAGTGGGGAGGATGGCGAAGGATAAAGTCATACACTAAAGAGTGGGAATAAAGGTATTCATAACACTTAACTACTAATCTATTTTAAAATTTCCATGGCATGTATTTCTTTAAAATACAAAGTAGGATGTTAAGAAGTCAGATCTCTGGCAAGCATAAACACCCTAGGAATTTTACAAGTTGCTTTTTTGTAAGGCCCACCCACCTAACTCTATTATCACTTTAAAACTGTACTGCCCCCCAAATTAAATACCATAGCTTTCATTTTAAAGGTTGTTAGTACAACTGCAACTGTTCTCTACATTCAGCACTTGGTATATAGCTGCATACTCTAAAGGATTAACTTCAATAATGGAATGGATGGAAAAGGTACAAACATGAGAATCTGGAGATGGCTCTCCAATTAATAAGTATGACACCAGTAAAACTTCTGCTTAGCTCCTGGCTTGTATCTCTTCAAAGAGTACTAAATCAAGATGACCTCTAAGACATACTCAATAATTAGCGTCCTCATTAAACACCAAAAAAGGAGGCAATTAGCATGAAATGTAATGTTTTGAAAAAACACCTTTTAAAAATGAATTCATATATCAGATGCAGTGGTACATGCCTGTAATCCCATCTACTCAGGAGGCTGAGGCAAGAGTATCACAAGTCTGAGGCCAGCCTTGGTAACTAAGTGAGAACCTGTCTCAAAAGGGTTAGGGATATACCTCACTGGTAAAATCTCCCTTGGTGCAAACCACAATACTGGGGAGAAAACATCATCTGAGCAAATGAACCCACTGAAAAGTCAAACCAATCTCTCTCTCTTTTTTAACTTATTCTAATTTGTTATATATATGACAGCACAATGCAATTCAATTCATATTACACAAATAGAGCAAAATTTGTCATGTCTCTGGTTGTACACAAAGTAGAGTCACACCATTTGGGTCTTCATACGTACTTAGGGTAACGGATGTCCAACTCATTCCACTGTCTTTCCTATCCCCTTTTCCCTATCTAAAGTTCATCTATTCCTCCTGTGTGCCCCTACCATCCCCATTATAAATGAGCATTCTCATATCAGAGAAAACATTTGGCATTTGTTTTGTTGGGAATGGCTTACTTCACTTACCATTATATTCTCCAACTCCATCCATTTACCTGCAAATGCCATGATTTTATTCTCTTAATGCTGAGTAATATTCCATTGTGTATATATACCACATTTTCTTTATCCATTCATCTATTGAAGAACATCTAGGTTGGTTCCACAGTTTAGCTATTGTCATAAACATTGATATTGCTGCATCACTGCAGTACAAAGTTTTTAAGCCCTTTGGGTATAAACCAAGGAGTAGGATAGCTGGGTCAACTGGTGGTTCCAGTCCCAGTTTTCCAATGAATCTCTATACTGCTTTCCATATTGGCTGCACTAATTTGCAGTCCCACCAGCAATGTATTAGTTGTGCCTTTTTCCCCACATCCTCAGCAACACTTATTGTTGTTCCTATTCTTAATAGCTGCCATTCTGATGGAGTGAGATGAAATCTTAGATTTGATTGGCATTTTTCTAATTGCTAAAGATGTTGAACATTTTTTCATGTATTTATTGACTGATTATATATCATCTTCTGAGAAGTGTCTGTTCAGTTCCTTGGCCTTGGGTTATTTGTTTTTTTTTTTTTTTTTTGGTGTTAACATTTTTTAGTTCTTTATTATTCTAGAGATTAGTGATATGATGTGCACGTGGTAAAAATTTGTTCCCAATTAGTAGGCTCTCTATTCAACTCACTGATCATTTCTTTTGCCGAGAAGAAGCTTTTTAGTTTGAATCCATCCCATTTATTGATTCTTGCCAGGCGTGGTGGTGCACGCCTGTAATCCCAGCACTTGGGAGGCTGAGGCAGGAGGATCACAAGTTCAAAGCCAACCTCAGCAATGGCGAGGCACTTAGCAACTCAATGAGACCCTGTCTCTAATAGAATCAAAAAGAAAAGGGGCTGGGGATGTGGCCCAGTGGTCAAGTACCGCTGAGTTCAATCTCCGTTTCAAAAAAAAAGTATGTGTACCTTACCCACTTATTAATTCTTGATTTTAGTTCTTGTGCTATAGGAGTCTTATTAATGAAGTCAGGGCCTAATTCAACATGGTAGAGATTTGGGAAACCAATCTCTTTATCTGAAAGATATATTAAAAAATAGATATTTCATCAAAACATTCACCACCAAAATAAAATTTAATAAGAACTATCACCAAAGATTATTTGGTGCGTTTCTAAACTTTGTGAATAAAACTTTTCAACCACAGAGAGAAGAAATACTAACCATCACAAGTAAGATTTGGAAATATTCAAATATAAAAAAATATATATTGGGAGTTTTTATTTCTTTTAAGTATACACTGGCTAAGGAGATAGTCATGAAAATATCAGAAAATTAACAAATCATGCACTTTTAAAGAACAGGCAGTCAATTGAATATATCAAGGCTAAAATAATTTTATGAATAAAGATTTTATCTTCTATTGCTCTCACACACAATAATTACTACCCTAATAAAAGATAAAACACAATAATTCCTTCATTGATCTTCCTTCATCGTCTTGGGAATCTTAAATGTTACATAAAGAATAGCTTCAGAGTTAAAAGAAGAAATACATTTATACAGTCACAATTTCAAAACGTCAAAATCAGATAGGTTTCCCTGTATGTAGTGTTAAAATTTTGATAACAAACTAAAATTTCACACAGTAAGAACAGGTAATAAGAATGATCATAAACCTGTAATCCCAGCAGCATGGGAGGCTGAGGCAGGAGGATAGAGAGTTCAAAGCCAGCCTCAGAAAAGGTGAGGCATGGAGCAACTCAGTGAGACCCTGTCTCAAAATAAAATAAAAAATAGGGCTTGGGATGTGGCTCAGTGATTGAGTGACCGTGAGTTCAATCCCCAGTACCCCCCCCAACAAAAAGAATGACCATAAAGAGTTCATTCTTTGTGACTTACTACCTGCCTATGATGTTACAGACCACTCCACTGATTATTTTGAGTCAAGCATAAGCTTATAAGCAATGATCTCACAAATAACAGAAACCAGCGTGCATTTCAACTAGTCTACATAGAATTGCTATTGCTGAGATCCTGCATCTACATTAAAGATGGAACATACCACAATTCCCAATTTTAAAATGAGACATGAATGTGGGACTAGAGAATATCACACACCAAATAGGAGCACCCTCTCACAGACTGTCAGTGAAAACTTCTGATTATATAAATTTAGACCTTTATCAAGTACTTTGCAGAAATCCTCTAGAAATTGAACTGAAGGTATGAAAAGAAAAAAATATTCACAACTCATGGATGTGATATTTCTTATATATTATATCCTTGTAGATACACCTATATATCTAGATCTATATACAATATATATGTATCAATCAACAGTTTTCTTTTTTGAGTTGGTCGTGGCACCTGAAATAAGGCTAAATCTAAATCCTTAGCCATTCTTGTATTCTCAGATTTTAACAAATTTATTTGTTAAAACTAGTAGTCTGATTAGGTTTTGAAATGCACAGTATTTTATAAAAACTAGAACATATGCAGGTGGGTGCTTAAGGAATTTTCTGACCCCTCTGCCAACAGCAGGATGCCGTCTGCTTGTGCCATGAATCAAACTAACCCCCAGTAGTTTCCAACATTGAGAGGAAAATCTGGTTGTTTAGTTAACATTGAAAACACACTCTAAATCCAAGACTAACTGTTATTTTTCAAAATGCTCTTACACATACTAAAAATCTTGTTTTACACTTTAAAATCAGTGATCTGGCTATCCTTTTCTCAGACAACCATTTTTAAAAGAAAAATCAGGGGTTGGGGTTGTGGCTCATTGGTTTAGCGCTCACCTAGCATATGCGCAACCCAGGTTCGATCCTTAGCACCACATAAAAATAAAGGCATTAGTGTGCGACTAAAACAAATAAATAAATATTTTTTTAAAAAAGTAAAGAAAAATCAATTAATGCAAACCACTTATTTCGAAATAGTATTCTCTATTAAATAATTGGAAGTCTATTATTTTGATTCATTGAAAAATAAGACAGCTTTTATATTTTAAATTATTTCCATGTTGTATAATACAGCTTATCAATAAATAACATAAACAAATGAATCACTTACATGACTGTTAACAATATCCAACTGGAAAATAGAAATATTAATTCTCTTATTCAGTTATTGCTTTATCTTCTCTTAAACTTCTAAATTTTCTGTCCAAGGATAAAGGCTACCATCATCATGTGCTATGTTTAAATTGTACAAAACACCAATGACTAGTGGCTCACACATATTCTAACTTTCTATACACATAACTAAAAACCTAAAGAAAACTCTGAAAATGGAAAAATCTTGATAGGTCTCATTGGATCTATCAGTTGAGAAATTTTTTGTTTGGTCATTCTGAGTAAACTGAAAATACCTTCCTGAAAATGAAGCCTAGAACAAATTATAATAAAATTGAAAATCCCTGTAAATGACTAAACATTTAAACTTAAAAATGACTCCCATTAACCAATATTTTAAAAATTAATTCAGCAGTTTCTCTTTTAAATAGACGCACCAACAAGAAATGTGAAGACCTAAACAATCAGGAAGACATCCATGTTCATAGATTTAGAAGATTTAATACATTATGATGTCATTGCTCCCCAAACTGATTTACAAAATAAACACAATTGCTATAAAATTCACAGCTGATTTTATTTTTATATAAATTAATAAGATGATCCTAAAATTCATATGCAATTTTGAGGAACTTCTGACTAGCTAAGAAAATTTAGAAAAAGCAAAGACTATAATTTTCATACTTCCTGATATCAAAATTTACTACAAAGCTACAATAATTAAAACTGTGTGGTACAAACATAGGCTAAGAATACAGATGAAGGAAATAGAAATAAATCTAACATTTATCAGTTACAAATTTTGACACAAGTGCCAAAACAACTTAATGTGGGAATAGTCATCAAAAAGTGGTACTGGTTTGACAGGATGTTCACATGAAAAAGTATAAAGTTGGACTCTTGCACTATATACAAAAATTGATTCAGCATGGACCAAAGATAAATATAGGTACTATATGAGTTTGAGAAGAAAACCTATGAATAATTCTGCATGATCTTAAGAGTTTCTTAGATGTGGTGCTACAAGCACACACAATAAAGGAAAATATAGATGAACTGAAGTTCATTAAAATTTAAAATTTATGTGCTCAAAAGATATCAAGAAAGTTAAAATACAACCTGCTAATAGGAGAAAAATCATGTATTTGATAAGGTTCTAGTATCAAGGCTATATAAATAAGTCTTATAAATAAACAATCCAATGACCAATATTTCCATTTTAAAATGGCAAAGGATCTCAATATATTTCTCCAAAGAAGATACATAATGTGTATCTTCTCATAATCATTAAGGAAATACAAAATCATGAAGAAGATCCCACTTCACACCCAGTAGGATGGCTATAATGAAAAACATGGATAATACCAAGACTGACAAATATGTGGAAAAACTGGAATCCTCATTCATTGAGGGTGGGAATATAAAATGATGCTTTTGGGCAGTTCCTTGAAAAGTTAAACATAGAGTTACCATACAACCCAGATGTTTCACTCCCAGGCAGAGTGAATTCAAGGTATACCCAAGAGAATTCAAGATATGTGTCAACAACAAACTTGTTCACAAATGTTCATATCAGCATTACTCAAAACATGGAAACAGGTCAAATGTTCATCAACTGATAAATGTGGTATATTCATATAACAAAATTCAGCCAGAAAGTAAAGGGAATACTATTACATGTATGAAACTTGAAAACTATGCTAAATGAAATAATTATCACAAGAGGCCATATTGTATGATTCCATTTATAAGAAAATTTACAAAATAGGCAATTCCACAAAGACAAAGTAACTTAGTGATTGCTAGGGCTACAGGAAGAAGAGGGAATGGGCAGTGACTATTAACATATATGGAGCTTCTCTTTGGGGTGATCAAAATTCTGAAATTAGTAGCAATGGTTACACAAGATGTACAATACACTGAAACCTACTTAATTATACATTTTAAAAGAATGAATTTTATGGTATATGTTATACCTTAATTTTTTTCAAGTGTTTGAGAATTTTTTGAGTGAAAATAGAAAGATAGACATGTAACAGTAAGCTTCACCTGTGGGGAACAGAGGAAAAAGAAAGCTAGAGAAGCAATCTTAGAGACCATGAGTTTATTATATCAAATAGAACACCACAGCTAGCAATATCAAATTCTTAGGGGAACTGAACATGCTTAATACACTTGAGTCTTATCCAGTTTAAGTTCTCTCTCTTTTATAAAAGAAACCTAGTTGCTACTCAATCCTCTTTCTGTAGCAAGGTCCAATCCTGCATACTACTGAAAGTACTGAAAGCAATCAAGTTATCTTTCTTTCACAACGTTCCAAAAGTTAAGACTTTTTACTGACTGACCTTTTCTTTATTAGGCAGGATTACTAAAAGTTGACTCAATAGATTTAATATAAATGGGATCCCTTTATTACCAACCTGATCTTAATCTCATTTCATGAGTTTAGTTATTAAAAGAAAATCTATTCTCTTATCTCTTTTATAATTTTATATTACTTTGTTTTAAATCACATTTTTCCCTTTGTACTAATTTTATTGTAATTTAAAAAACCACAGAATAATTTCCCCAGAGACTGACTAGAAATTTAAAAGTTCTGATCATTTTAATTTTTGCTTTAGACACATTCATCCAAAGTGGTATTTTTTGGAATACATGCAGAGGAGCAAAAAAATGAGACTTTCTTATTTTTTAATAATTGTCTAATAAGTACAAGCATTTTAGAAAAGAACAGGTAAATACATAAAACAGTTTATTTTGAAACACTTTTCTGAGTTACTTTTTTTTATTTTCTAGGGCATCTGAAACTGTTAGGATGTAACAGTAGATCTTCTGGCCAGATGAGACAAAAGTCTTGGCAATATAGTGAAACACAATACACCAGGTCTACCCTTCTGTATTATGTGACTGGTCTACTTAGAGGTCATATTGTATGTAAGAGCCAAGACAGACATCAATATGGATGCCGCAGTGTTATCTCATAAACAATGTTTCTTGTATCAATGTAAAAAAAGACTAAAATATGAAGAAAAAAGAATAATAAAACCCCATACAGTATAATGTCATTTTGCACAATGTCGTCTAAAACACCCAACAGAAGTTTAAACATTCACTCTTTAAAAAATATTTCATTTTCTGAAATTAATGTCTAAATTAAATTCTTTATTATTTATAGTCTAAGTTTCAAGTTATATTTTACCTTATTGGTTCCAGTAAAATTAAGACCTGTTTAAGACTTCATTTTGCCAGGCGCAGCAGCGCACACCTGTAATCCCAGAAGCTCAGGAGGCTGAGGCAGGAGGATCGAGAGTTCAAAGCCAGCCTCAGCAAAAGTGAGACGCTAAGCAACTCAGTGAGACCCTGTCTCTAAATAAACTACCAAATAGGGCTGGGGATGTAGCTCAGTGGTTGAGTGCCTCTGAATTCAGTCCCCAGTTACTACCACCACCACCCCCAAAAAAGAGACTTCATTTTGCCAATATAGGGCTCACAATGTAAACATTATACTGTAACCTGAATAAGACTTAGATTCTAAATGTCATAAAGAGATAGTTTCTATAACAAAACTCTAATATTTGCATGTTGTCCAATGCCCAATGAAATGTCAGAATGAGCTTGATATCTATTTAAAGAAGAACGAAGCAAATATTTTTCTCCTAAGCAAAGGAAGCATCAAGTAAACTTTAAGGGAGAAGTCCATTAAAGTATTTCCACCAAAAAACAACTTAGGGATTTGAAATAAAAGACAAGAAAACATGGAAAATTAAAATACGATGTGCTTCCAGTATTTTCAGAAAGTTGCAATAACAGCAGTTCTTCTACAAACTTTGTCTATAACAAGAATCACTGCCTGCTATGTGCTAAATGTTACGTATAAATTATCTCAAAGTAATTTATTTTCTCTATTTGCTCCAAGTAAATAAGATTTGGTAAACTACTTTATTGAAGGACACACACAAGGTGTGAGACAAAACAGGGTTTTGAACCCAAGTTAGTCTAATTCCAAACATCTCTACCATGATGTCCCACCCTCTGTTCTTTTAAAACAGGGCCGAATACTCGCCTGCAGGGTCCTTGCAACTAAAATGTATGCAATAAGTTAAACCAATACAAACAAGGAAGTTTTGCAATAAAGTATTATCTGCCTACCTAACCTCTCTTCTTAATATATATTGTGCACATATAACAAAGTGTCAAACAAATTTAATGGTAATTACTTTATTTTGCACCTTACATTATCCTTGCAGCAATAATAAACTCTGTGGTAAAGCATTATTTAATAATGGCAATCCCCTATTTTTACCTATAGCATTTCCAATGATACACTTGAAAACTGAATGTATGCAAGTCTAAAAACGTTCCTACATGCTAAAATGGTGTTTATACTCTCAAAAATGTAAAAGATATAATCAAATTGCTAACTATGGATTTAGGACACTACCTATTATTTGAACAAAGCAAGGAACAATAGATAACCCTCACAGGCACCCCAATTTCCCTTATCATAGGAGTTAGGAACAAAGATTTTTCCTTCCTACAGGCCTACAGCCCTACTCCCCACAGGGCTAAATCTGGATGGTAAAAAGGCAAAGTGGTGAGAGAAAAGCAAGGGCAGGACACTAAAAGAACCCTGGGTAGATGAACATCACTGTACACAAAAAATTACAGGCTCTGGCTCTGCTGTAGTCCACAGAAACATCACCTGTTCCCCTTCCAACAAGGCAAGGCACAATGAAAATATTTACTCCATTACCACATTAAGTACCTATGCTTAAAAATATTGTCAACAGTCTGAGACAAGAAGTGTTACACTCTTAGCAGTTCAAATTACCAAATCTCTGAAAACAGAATCTAAGATTTAATTCCACATACAGAAGAAAGTTCAGGAAGTCAACATATTATGTTCAAAAACATTTTAGGAGGGGCTGGGGTTGTGGCTCAGCAGCAGAGCGCTCGCCTCACACGTGTGCAGCCCGGATTCGATCCTCAGCACCACATAAACATAAATGCATTGCATTGTGTACAACTAAAGTAAATAAATATTTGAAATTTAAAAAAAAAAAAAAAAAACATTTTAGGAAGTCAAGGTCCACCAAATATGTACCATCATTTGATATACACAAAAGGGGATACCCATAATGTCAGGTATACAAATAAGTAGGTATTGAGGCTAGACAGAATTGCTTATTTATACACAAAATCCTACACTAATCTAGGCATTCACAAAATGACATTGCCCAGGAGCTTCCACATAACCCCATTTTTTGTCCTGTCCTAATATGCATACCTGCTTTTTAAAAACTACTATTATCCACCTGTGCATAACGATGTCAGGTTTTTAAACTATGACCCCTTTCATTGTGTTTTTTAAAGAATAATGTTTATTAAAAAGTCTACTAATGTTTTAAGTCTTTAGCTTATTTTCTCTCTACTTACTCAACAGGACATCTCAAAATCTATCATGTACTTTTTGATATATTTTTTAAAATTTTTATTTATTTGCTTTAGTGGTACACAATGCATTTATTTTTATGTGGTACTGAGGATCGAACCCAGGCCGCGTGCGTTGAGCGCTCTACCGCTGAGTCACAATCCCAGCCCCAATATTTATTTTTTATTTGTAGTTGGATACAATACCTTTATTTTATTTATTTTTATGTGATGCTGAGACCAGGGCCTCACATGTGCTAGATGAGCGCACTACCACTGAGCCACAACCCCAGCCCTATCATATACTTTTCTATGCAAGAATTGTTGAGCGGTTCTAAAGGAAGATTGATACTTCAGCTGATATCTGCCCCTCTTTAATGTATACACATTTTCATACCTATTTCTTTAAAAAAAAAAAAAAAACTATGCATATGAGCACAGCTAACATTCTGGCACGCAAAATATACATTTCCCCAATTCTTACCTTCAGTTTATTGATGTAACCAACAAAATTGCATACTAACACTCATGTCAGGTTCTAGGTTTGCTGTTTATGAGAAATCCACTAAACACATACTTACTTGTATTCTAAAGCTTCCTGATGTGAGAAAGGAAGAGGGTAGAAATCACACAATTAATGCTTAGAAAATTTTATAATGTATAACATGAAAATTAAATTCATGTAAATGAGAGAAAACTCTCAATTTAACTTAAATCACTATAGTTCTTAAACCCATAGCTTGATATCCTTGCATTAAGTATATACTTTCACCAGCAAATAGTGAATAATTTAGTAGCTCAAAACATCTTCAATCTGCCTTAAATGGAATCATTTTTAAACTTTCAGTTAGAAATTCTTGGGTTGCAAGATTCTACCACAAGGCTATAATTATGAACTATCAGCTGTGCAATAAATTCTACCTGAAGAGAACTTCTTAAAATACCCTTTGCAGGGGATGTGGTTCAGTGGTAGTGCACTTGCCTATCATGCGTAAGGCCCCAGGTTCAGTCCCCAGCACACACACACACCAAAAAAACAAAACAAAAAACAAACAAACAAAAAAACAATTAAATGCCTACTAATCACTAAACAAGGCAAGAAATATAAGATTTATTGTGGGAGGATGAACAAACATTATTTTACAAATGGTTTCTGAAAACTATGAACTCAAATGACAGATTACTAATTACTATGAAGGAGAAAGAATCTTAGTTCTAGGAATCTCTGTAACAACTCAGGTATAGATGTCATAGAGCCTAAGTAAATTGTTCTTTGCATGGTACAGAGTGGCATAAAAT
Source organism: Tamias sibiricus (assembly GCA_025594165.1). NCBI lineage: Eukaryota > Metazoa > Chordata > Mammalia > Rodentia > Sciuridae > Tamias > Tamias sibiricus. The sequence continues at coordinate 12,707,251 of CM046669.1, read as the reverse complement.
CATACAGCATAGACTCATAGTCAACTGAGAGAGTCATATATGGTAAAGTCATTCAGGGAGCCATAGTTATCCTACTGTGTTATATCACATTTAAATAGAACTGAGAGAGGAAGTCTGATATATTCAGCACATTCTCTTAAAGAGAAAGAAAAAAAATTGGCAAAATGACAGTGATCCAAAAAGATCTGTCTTCTACATCACAAAATATGTGTAGGAGGCTACTTTAGAACTGACTAAAAAAGTTCCCCTGAAGACAGTAACATATTTTCCTTTAAGGTAACATATAAATTATAATAGGATGTTACCACCACACTTCTAAAATTTTAATTATTTTTTAATTAATACATAGCAATTGTACATATTTATGGGGTACAGTGTGACATTTCAATACATGTATACAGATCATGGTAACTGGTACATCTATCACCCCAAACATTAATCATTTGTGTTAGAAACATTCAAAATCCTATTAGTTATTTTGAAAAATGCAGTTAATTGTTATCACCCACAGTTATCCTACTGTGCTATGTAGAACATTAGACATTGTTCCTCCTACCAACGTACCCTTGTACCTTTTAACCATCCTTTCTCTACCCTTCCTGGCTCTGATAACCACTATTCTACTTTCTGTTCTTTTTAGCTACTCTCTACTTTTTTTTAGTTTCTACACAAAAATAAGAATATGTGGTATCTTTCCATTCCTGACTTACTTCACCTATATGAGGTTCTCTGATCCTATCAATGTTGTTGCAACTGACAGAATTTTGTTCTTATTTACGGCAGAATAATATTCTATTATGTATATATACCACATGAAAATATTCTTCTGGTTTATAATGTACCAAGTGGACTATGTTCTTCAGGTAGAAAAAAACTTATTAAAAAATGCCTTTAAATCTTAGAAATAAAAGGGAAATAAACATCAATTATAATTTTAAAATTCTGTTAGAAGACAAAGAACCAGCAACTTGATGACTCAAAATTAAGTAATCTACATTAGAATGGTTATGTATCTCCTAAAAATATTCTAATGACCTCTAGGACAACAGAAAAATATGTAAATATGGCTTTGTGTCTCAGTTATCTACCCAAACTGTCCATTATATTCTGGCAACTGGATTCTAGTAGACAAAAAGACTTAATTGATAAGAGAACCAAGATGAATAACTATCTCTTTCATCAACAAAAAGTTATCTATGCTCAAAATCTAAGACAGTTTCTTTTCCTTTCTCTTATCCCTTATATCTAATTACTAACACCTATTAAATCTTCAAAATGTTTCTTATGTAACATGTATGTTTCTCTTAGCATTGCCTCAAAGAATCTCCCTCATAGATTGATGAATTAAGAGGTAGGGTTAAACGTATTCACCAATTATTTTATATTCTGCCTCCCAGGAAACACAGCTTAATTATCTTCCCCTTAAATGTTGTGTTTCTAATGAATAAAGAAAAGGAGAAAATAGTTAACTTCCCAGTAGACAAACCTGACAAATACTATCCTACCAGCAATCAAAGTTAGCATCATCAACAGAGCAGAGGCTATAGCTCAGTGGCAGAGCGCTTGCCTAGCATGGAGACAAGGCTCTGGATTCAATCTCAAACCACTACCACCACAAAATAAAATAAAACAGTCACTGTTAGTATCACATACCCCTTGATATGGCACAATAAGGGTTCTTCACCTCTGTGATGTTCTTCCCCAATGCATTAGGCCTGTATAATCATGAGAAAACATCAGATATCACCAAAAACACTCTTCAAAAATATCTAGGTTGCTGGGCGCAGTAGCGCATGCCTGTAATCCCAGCTCTTAGGAAGCTGAGGCAGGAGGATCGCAAGATCAAAGACAGCCTCAGCAATGGAGAGGCACTTAGCAACTCAGTGAGACCCTATCTCTAATAAAATACAAAAAAAAAAAAAAAAAAGGGGGCTGGGGATGTGGCCCAGTGGTCAAGTGCCCCTGAGTTCAATCCCCAATACAAAAACAAAAACAAAAACAAAAACAAAAACAAAAACAGGTATAAATTACTGCAATGATGGAAATGTTCTCTTTCTATACTGTCCAAAATAGCTAGTATAACTAAGGAATTAAATTGTTACTTTTATTTCAGTAATTTAAATTTAAACAGCTATATGGTTAGTTCTCAATGGTACAAATACAGACCAAGTATCAGACAACCAAAATGACTGGAATACCATAAGGATAAGCAAAGTATTGCACATAATAAATGAAGAAAGAATGAATCAAAATGAATTAATAACAATGGATCTACCAATGGTTGATAACATTTCAAAAAAAAAAAAAAAAAAAAAAAAGACAAACATATACTATGTGGCTCCTGATAGAAGTACACAGTAACTTAAGAAGTGATCTTCTTGTAACATTTCTTCAAAGAAGACACACAAATGGCCAGTAAGCACATGTAAAGATGCTCAACATAAGTCATGCAAACTAAAACACTGATTTTTAGCACTTACTATGATGGCTATAAGCAAAAAGTCAGACACTAACAACTGTTGTCAAGGACACAGAGAAAATAGAGCCTTCATATACCACTAGTGGGAATGTAAAATGGTGTAGCCAGTTCAGAAACAGTTTGCAGATTCTTAAAAAGTTATTACAAAATTACAACATTACCCAGCAATTCTGTTTCTAGGTATTATATACATACAAAAATTAAAAACCTATGTTTGCACAAAAACTTGTACACAAAAGTTTATAACAACCTTACTCTTAGCCAAAAACTATACATACTGACCAGTGAGTGGCACAAACAAAATATAGTATATCAATACAACAGAATACTATTTGGAAACAAAAAAAAAAAGAACCAATTTCTACTACATACTATAAAAATAAACCTCAAAAACATGAAAGCAAACAGACACAAAAGAACACATATTGTATGCTTCCATTTATATTAAATATCAAAATAAGGCCAGTATAAAGGGACAGAAGTAGATTTAGTGTTTGCCTAGGTTTGGGAATGGAAATGGGGAGTGACTATACATGGACAAAAAGATTCATTTTAGGGCAACGGAAATATTCAAATTAACTGTTGTGATAGCTGTAAAAACATTCATTTATAATTGTTCATTTAAAAACCAGTGTATTGGGCTGGGGTTGTGGCTCAGTGGTGGAGGGCTTGCCTAGCATGTGTGAGGCCCTGGGTTCGATTCTTAGCACTGCATATAAATACATAAAATAAAGGTCTATTGACAACCAAAACATTTTTAAAGTGTATTTTATTATATGTATACTTTACCTCAAGAAAGCTTTAAAAAAAAAAAAAAAAACTTGCCAAAAATATTCAGATCAAGCCTATGGATCTAACTACAAATATTACCAGAAGTACAGGGGCAAGATGAACATATTAATGACCCCACAGGAATCAGCCAGCAAAACCTAGACTATGGGAAACATAAAAGACAATCCTATTTCTTTAAGAAAATATTACTGGGGTTGAAGCAGTATGCAAATTAAAATAGATTTATAAATATATAAACATTTGAAATGCATGAAACTTATATAGATCACATTTCAATAAAATAAATGTAAAATGAAACTATAAGACAAATAGGGAAAATAAATTATCATACTAGCTCTGGTTATACTATCTTCTCTGGACACCTCAGTTTTCTTATCTTTGAAATGTCAGAACTGACCTGTAATAAAAACCCGTCCAAACTTATAATTTTAGGATTATTTCCTCATAATCTATAATATAGCCAAATTTCTCAAGCTAGAAAATTCTTCATTTAAATGTTGAAACCATCTCTAATACAATTGTACCTGCCCCATGCATCTCTCCAAATATTTTAAAAATTTCCAGCAAATACAATATCTTTCCTCTTCTATTCAGAGTTTACTTCTCTTTCTCTTCCTTCTATCTTCTCCACAAAAGTTCAGGGAAATGTAATATGCCTAAGGGTTGAATAAGACCCTAAAATACAGCTTTAAAAAAGGATGGGTGATGATGATGATGATAACAACATGACAATGCACAGTAGTGGTGGAATTTTTTAGTACAATTCCCATAGAAGCAACAAGTTTTACAAGTATACAATAGTCATATATCACAATATTTTAATTTAATCCCTACCATCATCATAACAACAGATGATATTTAAGTTTTTAATGAAGAAAATAAACAGTGGATTCTTACTGATATTAAAAGCATAAGATAAATCAAACATGCTTTAATTTCATAAGTCGTCAACAAAAGAGGCTTTTAATTTTTAAAAATAAATCTCAGAAAATCTACTAAAGATGAAAAGACTGATGAGCGAGCTTATATAATGACCTAATAATAATATAATTCTAACAGTCCTAAAACAGGACAGTACCTTTTAAATTGGGGAAATTACAAGTTGAACGATCTAAAGCAGAAACTGACACTAACAAGAACTCACAACATTTATGTACTGGGGAGGTGGCTTTTTCCAAATCTAGTCCAGGAACAGCAATTCCCAGTCTAATTGTTTCCCCTGAATAACCAGTGGTCAAACACAGATAATTAGCATCAGAGTAATCATTTTTGCATGTCAAATTGTAATTTAAGTGTAACAGAAAATCATTCGGATTGTACTATTTGATCAATTCTTCCTTTCCATTAAGGAAGGTGGTAGAAAGTAAGACAATGGCAAAAAAAAAATGTTAAGAATACAAGACAGTTTAGATTTCATACAAATGAAAGAACATCCTTTCAAAAGTGACTGCTTTTTCCAATTTGGTTCACACAGTCTTAAAGAAATGAAATCTCTTACCAACTGATATTCAAAAAACATTTGGCAACAATGTAAATTAAATATTTAAAGCACAATAGGAAAAAGGCAAAGACAAATACTATAAAGCAAATAACATGAAATAATGAAAAAGAAACAGTATTAAGATTAAAGAGGCACTGGTAAAAATGTTAAAGAAAAATTGAAACCATGACAATTTTAAAATTTCATATACAGATAACATATACAACAACCAGAAACAAATAAAAAATGTACCCGATGGTATGTTCTACATAAATTTTGGCATACTCCTTAAGATGAGCAATTAAAAAGCCCTACAAGTGACTAGTATATTCTCTTGTATAAAGTAAATACTCAACAAAATATATAAGAACATAAACTCCTCCTATCTTATTATCTGTAAATTAGGAATCTCTGAAAGGCTTCTTAACTTTAACGTCACTTATATCTAAATTAATGAATGATTTAGAGATCAATTATTTCCTAAAATAATCTAGTTCAGCAAGGATAGTTTTACACTGGTTTAGATCATTCATATGGTGTAATCCTCCTTAATGTAATACTTTTAATTGTCTATTTTTAAAAGAAGGAAAGAAGAAAGGAAAGCAAGAGGAGGGGAAGAAGGGGAGAAGAGCAAGTCAAGAATCCAGCTATCACAGAGTCCTGTGTTTTGTTGTTGTTGTTGTTGTTTTGTTTGCCCAGATCATAGAAAGATAAGTGGAAAATTAAAAGAAAATATACCGTAAAAAAATTACAAAGACAATCTCCAGAATTACCTAAATAAATCCATATATTTGTAAGTTAATATTCACGTGTCAAGTAACAGCATTTAGTGGCCAGACAACTCCCCAAATTTTTAAACTCTAACCCAATTAACAATAAAAAATAAAATAAACCAATGACATTATACCTGTTGATTAGGCTTTAATAAAATCAGTATGTTTAAATTCACAACTTAAGACAGTCACTAAATGGCTTTCCTCCAGACGATTTATTATATATTTATATATATATATGAAATTTGCTCCTAAAGTTTCAAAATTAAAAGTTGAGTTTACTAAGCCTAACCCTGTTCTATCACCTCTTTCCTCTAGTTCTTTACTCTTGGTTTTATATTCCTTTTAAAAAACTGAGTAATTAAAAATGGGGAAATGCTAGTTACTTGGTGCAGATGCTTAAACTAACAACTCAATCATTTTATAATAAAGCTAAAAATTGAAATCCACATAACCTTAGAAATAAGATGCTCAGCAAAGTGAACTTTCTTTGGCTGTACATATGTATACAACCTAGTTCCATTAGTGCAAGCAACTTAGACGACCACAGAAAAGAACATCCTGCCTAGGATAATCCCATTTATTTGCTAATAGGAGCCTGGATATTAACACATATTTAATGGCTGTTCAAATTTACTTGCCCATTTTATTGCTTACATAAACTAGTTACCATAAGAGGAGTAGAATGGAAAGTAGAAAACAACGAGGATATTCCATCCTCCAAATATAAAAGGTCCAACCAAACCAGAGTTGTTTACCATAAGCATTTACTTTGGCAAAAAAAAAAAAAAAAAAAAAAAAAGAATTAATTACAGTTGTAATTTATAATGTCGTCAATTATCCAAGTTGCATGAAATAAATGAATCAATGCTAAGATAGCTGGAAACAACCAAAGGCTACTCTAAAAGAAGTATTTTATGTTATTAAGTAACTCTGGCATTCACACCAAGCTTTTATATAGACATCCCCACCCACAGGTTAGCCTGACAAACACCATGCTGAGATTAGGTTGGTGTGGGAAAGGTTACTGCCATCCATCACTGTGAAAATTAATAGCTTTGTAATAGCTGAAGAAATAAAGGTATGGCACAGCAACCTTGTAGCAAAATACAATTTGCTACCAAAAAAAGCGTAGGCAAAGTCCATTCATAACATTCTCTTCCCGTGGACACCTACATGCTAATTTATTATTCAAATGCCAAAGACAGCAGCAGGCATACATACTCAGCCAATAAGTCACCATTATAAAGGCTGCATAAACATTTCCAGCTCAATCATCTAAGAATAACAGAATGAGACAGGAACATGTTTTCCAAGCAGCTCAGCAAGAAAACTTGTAATAGCTTTGAAAACAACATGATCATATACAAAAATGGCCCTGACTATAGTATTTTGAGTATCTCATAGAGTAATTTATATATCCCAAGTTTTTTTCTATTTCCTTTTGAACATTAGAAAGCAAAGAATGCAATCTGATTAGAATTGTTAAGTATTAAATACCTAAATAAAGTTTATAGTGCTACACCTACATCAATCTGCATAGGATAATATCAGAACCTCCTTAGGACTCCAAAAGCTTGAGTATTAGGAGTTAAATTATGAAAGATCATTCCTCTCAATAATGAGAAATCAAATAACAATCTGTATTATTTCCCAGACCTTTTTAAAGCCTTCTGAATACAAGTCCATGGCAATTGTCTGTGTTCTTTCCAATGAGGAATTTACAAGAGTACCTGCTGGTAACTAAATTTACTGTAGATCTACCACAACTGACAAAATTTTCATAATTACCTAATGTATCTGAGTAGGCAAAAAAAACTATTATTTCCTTCACTCTGACAGAGTGCTACATTCCCATCCAATATGTACTCTCCTTTTCCCTCCATTAACAATGAAACCCCAGCTTTGAGACAGCAATATACCTACTTTAGTTTCTCAATGTTCCTTCCAGCTAAGTGTGGCCATGTGTCTGAGTTCTGACTAATGAGTGGAAAATTCTGGAAAAGTTACTTATATGTATGCTGGCTTAGTTGAAGGGTGATGCCTTTCTAAAAGGCATCATCCTTTCCCTTTTCTCCTGTTTTGCTGAGAAGACAAATTTAAAAAAAAAACACTTATTTCTACTTTTTTTGTTGTTTTGCTTTCTAACATTTTTTAAGGCTTTGCCCTCCAAAATGAGTTAAATGTCTGTATTTCAAATTTTTTTCCATATTTTTATTGGTGCACCTCAGTTGTACATAACAGTGGGATTTACTGTTTCATATTTACATGTACACAACATAACAATATGATTTGGCCAATGTCATTCCTCAGTATTTCCCCTTCCCCTCCCCTTCCTCCTCTATTTTTTTAAAATATTTATTTATTTGTTTTAGTTGTACACAATGCCTTCCTTTTTACATGGTGCTGAGGATTGAACCTGGGCCACATACGTGCTAGGTGAGCGCTCTACCGCTGAGCCACAACCCCAGCTCCCTCCTCTATTTTTAATAAAGAAAATTTACTATCCATTGTGGAAAATTAATTCTGGAAATATCTTTCCCTTATGTTTGCTATAAAATAACTTTCAATAAAGCTTTTTGTTAATTTTGATATGAAAAATTCATTTATTTACCACATTAAAATCAACAGCCCAAAATTCAAGACATGTTAATAATGATTCAACTTATTACATCAGATAATAATAAAAAGATACTAGATAATGACACTTCTAACCCAACTCCTATTATGTGAATATGCAAACAGTCTCTAGCTAACAGCCACAAAGCGCAGTAAATTCTTCTGGTCATCTAAAATATATGTATATGGTTGCTATGTATAAATCTATGATTAAGGGTTGGGGTTGTGGCTCAGCAGTAAAGCACTCGCTAGCACATGTGTGGCCCTGGGTTCGATCAACAATACCATGTAAAAATAAATAAATAAAGGCATTTTAAAAATCTATGATCAAATATTCTAGAGTCAGTCTATTTTGGAAAAAAATTTAAAGTCCATTTTTCTTCAACACTCAAAAGTAATTATCTTGTTCTTTAAACTGATAACCATTAACTACATTATTCCAACAATCACGTTACAAAGCTATTTATAAACAATGGTTTGCTCACTGGTCATTTAATATTTGATCTCCAATTCTTCTATCCCATTCTCAAAGAGAGATGGCAACATCTTTAAAGAACCTTGGGCTGGGGTTGTGGCTCAGAGGTGGAGCGCTCGCCTAGCATGCTTCAGGGAGTGGGTTTGATCCTCAGCACCACATAAAAATAAAATAAATATATTGTGTCCACCTATAACTAAAAAATAAATATTAAAAAATAAAAAAATTTTAAAAAGAACCTTAAAAGTAAATAAGCGAGCACTAATTCTTATTCACTGATCCTCATGCATTTAGAAATCAACTACTATGTGCAAAATACAATGACATGTGGTGGTTGGCAATAAACAAATCCTTCTCCCATAAAATTTTCAACTTGGAAGAAAGGGGTTGCAAACCAGTAAAACTGCAATATATGACTGAACTAATTCAGTCCACTGTCATGTTCTATTGACCCACAAAATATCTTAAAAATCAAGAGTAGCTACAGGGTAAGGGGAAAAAAATGGAAGATTGATGTCAGGGAAGCCAAGAAATGAGAGGGAGTGGTAAACAATCTATTTGTGTTGAAAGGTAAACTTGAAGATGTCCTCTGGACTTGGCAACATGGGGTTCATGGTAAATTTGTCAAGAGCATTTTAAAATATTAGTTAGACTGAAGTCAGAAACATGAGAGAGAAATAAACACCACACACATAGAAAAATCTCGACACACTCAACAGAAACAAAAATAATAATGAGGCAATAGAAAGAAATTACTCTTGGTACTAGGTAATAATGATACTATATCACTACTTACGATTTTAATTTCATTTCCTTCATTTCATCATAGATTCAGTGATAGGTGTTTTTGTTGTTCCTTTGGATGCTTCCTTTTTGAAAATTTATTTATTTTTTAAATTTTTGTAGTTGTCAATAGACTGTTTATTAATATGCAGTGCTAAGAATCGAACCCAGTGCCTCATATTTGAGGCAAGCACTCCACCACTGAGCCACAAACCCAGCCCTGAAAATTTATTTTTAATTGCATGATACATGAATGCATTCTATTTGTCTCCCCCCCCCCCCCCACTCAAAAGAGTCAAATAGAGTTAAAGCAAAATTCTAATTTAGCCACCTCCATTTCCCAGTAGCAGCTGCATGGGAGGGTTTACAATTGTCAACTTGGTATATGTTTTCTGTATAGTTGTACACATTGATGTATGTGTGGAACCATATATTTGTTTAAGGTATAATGTGCTCACAAAAATGTTAACAGATTCTATGAATTTCTGTGCTATTTGCTTTAGTCACTTAAAATGTTTTGTGAATCACTGAAATATAAAGATCTACAATGGAAAGTTATTAATGCTTCTTGTTTTTTTTTAATATTTATTTTTTAGTTGTAGGTGGACACAATATCTTTATTTTTATGTGGTGCTGAGGATCAAACCCAATGCCTCACCCAGGCTAGGCAAGCTCTCCACCTCTGAACCACAACCCCAGCCCTGCTGTTATTTTTTTTAAAAAAAAATCTGCCTTAAAAAGAAAATTGCAATAAAGTCCTTACTATAAAACACCCTTCACAAAAATCCATCTTCCATGCATTCTCAAAGGACACAAGAATACTTTACATAAGGTATCTGTAAAAAGAAAATTGTATAGCAAAGTAATACAAGGACACAATAAAGAAGTACTCTGGCTTTGATTGAGAGGCACACAAAGAGAAAGGGACTCTGGGTTTTTTTGTTTGTTTGTTAGCATGAAACAGCTAACTCTGTGTACATTTTATTCCCAAAAAAGATAATAGGACATATTTAGCATTACTTTCACAACTAAGGAAATCACTCTGGAAAAATCTAGATGGAAAAAAACAAACATAATGGACAATTGTACATGACAATCATAACATGACATATAATTCATTTGGTATAATGCCATAATAAAACAAATAACTTCCTTGTATATTATTCCCTATCATAGGTAACCGTCCTACTTGGTAAAAACTGAAGAATACGTTGTCTACAACTCTATATTCTATTGAGAGTCAGAATAAAAAGAGTGGAAGAATGGTAAGGACTTACTTTAAAAATTCAAAAGCACTGTTATTACTCTGAAATTTTCCACTCTTAAGTCAGAGGCTGTACATGTGTTTGAAGAGAGGTTAATTAAAAAGCTTACAATGATAATCAGATAATGACCAATGAAAATACTAATCTATTAAAAACTGAGTCCAGATCATCCAAATATCAGAATTAGAATAGAAATTAAAGTGTTGAATTTTTCACAAATATGGTCCTATCAGGGAAAAAAAAAAAAATCCTTTATTCTCATCAGAAAGAAAACTAAATAGAAAGTTTGTATCACAAACTATTCATCCAGCAATTTTAGGGAAGTTGAGAAAAAGTAGCTCATGACTTTAGAATAGTTACAAATTTTTTTATTCTCCCTTTTAAATTTTTATAGTGCCTGGGACTGAACATAGGGCCTCATGTATGCTAAGCACAAACTCTATCACTGCTGTATCACCAGTCCCACTTGTTTTATAAAGGTGACTGAAAGATCTTCATATTAGAAACCTTTTCCCCTCTCTCTGCAGTCAAATGAAGACAACAATCACCATTTTCTATTCCTATAATAATCTGAATTCTTAAGTATCTAAAAAAATATTTAACCTTAGTTTTAACTTTACGTGGAAAATTTACTGAAAGTATAAATCTAAATTAATCAGGAAATCTAATTAATCAGGAAATCTAAATTAATCAGCTTTAGGAACTATTGGGTAAATTATATGTAAGAAATAATAAGTAGAAAAAGGAAGGAGGGGTTCTGGGGTTGTGGCTCAGTGGTAGAGTGCTTGCCTAGCACATGTGAGGCCCTGGGTTCAATCCTTAGCACCATGTAAAAATAACATGAAGGTATTATGTCCATCTACAACTAAAAAATATTTAAAAAAAAAAAAAAAAAAAAGGAGGAGGAGGAGGAGAAGAAACGAGGGAAATGAAAAAGAAAACTTCAGAATCAGACTGAACTGGGTTCAAATCTTTACAAGAGATGTATGATCATAGGCAAAGTACTCACTCCCTTTAAATCTCACTTTCTAGAGAATAACACCTGCATTATAAAATTGTTTATGATTAAATGAAATGAGAACCTTACGCACGAACACACTAAGGCTTCATTAAATATTAGTCACCTTCTTCCTTTTCCTTCTGAATAGCTAACAGAAGGTAGGAAATACACCTGGCTCCTCTCCTGAGTACTTCTGGAAAGCACTAACCAGAGAATCTCTGTTTCCACAATGCCTTTAGCAATGCCCAACACCTTCCTTCTAATCACCCTCAGTGGATTAAGAGCAATCTCTATGAAGTATGAAGCAGAAATGGTGAATAAAAACAGTATCTATGACACATTATATATTTTTACTTAGAGCAAGGGAACAAAGGGAGAGACAGAGATGGAGGGAGAAGGGGAGGGAAAGGAAAGGTACTGTAAAATAAAAATGACCAAATTATGTTATGTGCATTTATGAATATATAACAACGAATCCCATTACTATGTATAATTATAATACACCAATAAAAAGTAAGTTTTTAAAAAATTCATTAAAGAAAGACAACCTGAAAGTAGAAGAAGGATTATTAACAAGGAAGGCAGGAAACAGGTAAAAGAAGGGTAGATAGACACAATCAATACACGAAGTATGCATATATGGAAATATCACAGTGAATCCCATTAGTCTGTCCAATTAATACATATATTAATAATAATTATTTAAAAGTCATTTAAAAGTTAACAAAGGTTAATAAATTAACCCCAGTATCATGTACAATCCAGGTGAAAGAATCAGACTAGTGAATCCTGCTAGCACAAACTGCAAAAAGGGGGGATGGGAACAGATGTGTCTTAAAAGTGTTCCAGAAAATCTGCTTAGCCAACAGTGAAAACTGTGCAACACTCCACAGAAAAACAACAGAGGGAGATGGCAGAACTTACTTCATATGCTCAATCCCCAACTTCCTTAAAAATGCAATAATTGGAAAGAGGACAGAGGGAAAAATAACTTCAATTCTGAGAGCAGAAGCAAAACAGAGGAGAAAGCTCTATCTCAGTCCCTGCAGTGATTTTTAAAGTTCTTGCTGGGGAAGGATCACTGATTTACATAATTATCCTCTACAAAAGTTTACTCCCTGTCTTTTCAGGGGGTAAAAACTTGAAACCAAATAATAAATATTAGATTCAGATTCTGAAAAATAAAATATAAATCCCTTCACTGGAGTTAACTGCAGTCTAATGCCTCAAAATTTGGGAAACCGGAGTTTTTACCTCTTGTAAGGTCTTCAAAGGCTTCAACTGTACTCCGAATTAAATATGAATAAATACCTGCCATAAACTCAAAGGACCTCTGCCTACTTCTCCAATCTTATCCCCATCAGTTCTGAGCAGAAAGGCTTTCAATTAGTTCTTAAACCTGTCAAGCTTATCTTACCTCAAGCTTTGCACATATTATTTCCATTTACTGTACAGGACTGAACATTTAAGAACAGAATTAGCTGAAAAGAAATGTGATGCCCTTTGGATGAATACAGTAAGAATACAGTAAGAACCACTGACATACTTAGATGGTACCCAGACTCTCTCCTAGGACTTACTACCTGTATAACTTATTTAAACCTCACAGGGATTCACACTACTTTCTCTTTCATATGTACCCTATAAAAAGGCTTTCATTGGGAGCAGTACAAAAGCTCTACCCAAATTTTTTATGAAATATCTAATACCCTAAAGTGTCTAATTACATCTCAGAAATATTCAAAATTTTGTTAAATAGTAAGTCACAAAGGAACTTGAATTACTACCTCTTCCACCAAATAATGCATACACCCCCCCAAAAAAAATCAAAAAACAAAAATGAGGAAATGAACGACTTCTTTTTTTTTTTTTAATATTTATTTATTTGTTTTAGTTGTACACAGTGCCTTTATTTTTACATGGTGCTGAGGATCGAACCTGGGCCGTGCACGTGCTAGGCGAGTGCTCTACCACTGAGCCACAATCCCAGCCCCAAAATGAAGGACTTCTGGTAGCACTTAAGATTAAAAAAGTAGCCGGGCGCGGTGGCGCACGCCTGTAATCCCAGCACTTTGGGAGGCTGAGGCAGGAGGATCGTGAGTTCAAAGCCAGCCTCAGCAATGGCGAGGCACTTAGCAACTCAGTGAGACCCTGTCTCTAATAAAATACAAAAAAGGGCTGGGGATGTGGCCCAGTGGTCTAGTGCCGCTGAGTTCAATCCCCGGTACCAAAAAAAAAAAAAAAAAAAAAAAAAGATTAAAAAAAGTAAATAACATCCTTGCACACATACCACATTCAAGTCTATACTTGAATGTTGCCACAGAGTTGCCAGAATTACTTGTAGCTGATACCAAGTCAACCCAAGTGATCACGGAAGGCAGATAACGGGTTTTTCTTTTCATGCTATGGTAATATTTAACACACACACACACACACACACACACACACACACATACACACGTGAAGCTGATTACTCAAGCAAGTTTACTAAGGGATTGAAGTGAGGAGAGGAAGAGGAAGAGAAGGGATGCAACAAAGGGATAAAAGACAACAAAGACAAAAAGCACTGAATTCTTTTTTTTTTTAATTCATGAATTTCACTTGCCTGTTTCAATCAAATTCTTCTAAAAGCACAATTTAAATTTCTGAACTGCAAGATGAATAACAGCAGTTTTAAAAAGACATACAAATCAAACTGTTATAGCATGCATCCTCCAAATCTCAGGAAAAATCTACCCATGCTGTTCAAAGTTAAAAACCCAAAGTGGGGCTGGGGTTGTGGCTCAGCGGTAGAGCGTTTGCCTAGCACAGGTGCAGCCCGGGTTCGATCCTCAGCACCATGTAAGCATGAATGCATTGCATTTTGTACAACTAAAGCAAATAAATAAATATTTTTTAAAAAGAGAGATTTCTCAATTTTAAACAGTTGTCATTCAAAACCAAAACACAACCAACTAGGGACCACATTCATTAATTGTCACTTATTTCCCTGGAGCACTGCTTCCACTATACTATAAATTGTTATTTACTTTCTCTCTTCTTTAAGCATTATTTACATAGTGAAAATAAAACACATTTGTAGCAAATGATTTAGAATAAATGTTACACTCTCACATCCAGACCTTAGTTCAATTCATCAGGTCATCAGGAATTTCTTTCTTTCTTTCTTTTTTTTTTTTTTTTTTTTGTGGTACCGGGGATTGAACTCAGGGGCACTCGACCACTGGGTCATATCCCCAGACCTTTTTTGTATTTTATTTAGAGACAGGGGTCTCACTGAGTTGCTAAGTGCCTCGCCATTGCTGAGGCTGGCTTTGAACTTGCGATCCTCCTGCCTCAGCCTACCAAAGTGCTGGGATTACAGGCGTGCGCCACCGCACCCGGCATCAGGAATTTCTTATGCAGCTATTAGTTAGAAATTATTTTCTTTTCACATAGTCCCACTGTGCTTCTTCTTGAAGGGAAAAGGCATACTTGATACAGTATTTATTTGTATCCACCCAGCACAGTTCATACACAATAGAAAATATTTGATTTGATGATGACCACAAAGTATGTGTTTAATCCCTGAATAAACAATTCAATAAACAAAGCTTGCTTATTTGCATGTATGTCAGATAAATAGAAATGAATGAACCCACAAAAATCATGTCATAATTCCAACAAGATAACTGAATTTTAAAAATGTTAAGCTATATATCTAACATAATATAGTACCTAATCCCTCCTGAAAAAAAATAATTTACAGTGTATTCAGTAATATCTTTAGAGGGGGGATACTTTGCATATCCAAAGATAAATTACCTGGGAATTTGTGTTATCTTCATTTATGACATAGTGTTAGATTAGAAACTACAATGAACACTTTTATATGATCTTCAAGCCCATGTAAGTTTAGAAAGAAATAAGATGGATAAAAACAGGTATTTGACATTGAAAGTAACAATTTTTTTTTTGGGGGGGGGGGTACCAGGGTATGAACTCAGGGACACTCTCGACCACTGGGCCACATCCCCAGCCCTTTTTTGTATTTTATTAGAGACAGGGTCTCACTGAGTTGCTAAGTGCCTTGCCATTGCTAAGGCTGGCTTTGAACTCACAATCCTCCTGCCTCAGCCTAAAAGTGCTGGGATTACAGGCATGCACTACTGCACCTGACTGACAGTAAGGAAATAAAAATCATAAATTCAGGTAAAAAGATTTAAAACAAATACCCAAATCAGAATATTAGTATAGGGATGAAGAAAAAACTTCACTCTGGAGGTCTGTTTGTTTAGTCCATTTTCCCTCTAAAGTTAGCACCTAAAGACTGTCACTAAATCAGATATATGAAATGTGACATATGGTTTCTTTACATTTCCATGTGATAAACTATCCTAGTAACTATAGACTATAGTCAAGATAGCATTCAAAAACTGACTTATTAAAATATAAATTTTCTCTCACAGAGGTGAAGTGGTTAAAGTTAAATATGATTTTCTTTTTTAAAAAAGTACTCTTTCAAATGTCAAAACAGACATATTAAGCATGATTTAGCTTAAAACAAACAAAAAAAAACTTCATTAATCATTTTTCTTTCAACCTCATCCTCTGAAAGTTGTGTGACCTGCCAATTGTCAATCACATTACTCTCCTTGTATTAAAATTTGATAGAGGGCTGAGTTGTGGCTCAGTGGTAGAGTGCTCGCCTACCACATGTGAGGCCTTGGGTTCGATCCTCAGCACCACATAAAAATAAGTAAAACAAAGGTATTGTGTCCAACTACAACTAAAAGATAAATCTTAAAAAAATTTTTGATAGAAAGCCTAGGATCATAGGCCCTAGAATGAAAATAAAATAAAAATGCAGGGATTGGCTTTTGAAATAAATCAAGTTAATATGATCCATAACTTTAAATGTATTATACTTGCTTTACAAATCACCCTGCTGAATTTGGAAATAAGATTTGTTCTACTTTTGAAAAGATTTTCCTTCCATAATTATACAAAAGTCTGTATGCTGTGACTAGTACAACCACTCTGGAAAAGAGTATAGAGAATCCTCAAAAAAGAAAACTAGGGATGAGGGCTGGGGTTGTGGCTCAGTGGTAGAGTGCTTGCCTGGCACCTGTGAGGCACTGGGTTAGATTCTCAGCACCACATAAAAATAAATAAAGCATACAATTTGATGGGGTTTTTTAAATAAATAAACTAGGGATGGAACCACCATATGACCCATCCATATCACTCTTGAGTGGGATAAAAGAACTAAAATCAGCATCCTATAGCAATACAGTCACCTCAATGTTTATAGCAGCAAAATTCACAATAGCTAAATTATGGAATCAATCCAGATGCCCATCAATAGATGAATGGATCAAGAAATTATAGTATATATACACAATGGAGTTCTACTTAGTCATAAAGAAGAAAGAATGAAATTATGGCATTTGCTGGTAAATGGAAAGAAATGGAGAACATCATGTTAAGTGAAGTAAGTTAGAAACTCAAAGAACAAAAGCTTTCTCTCATATGTAGACACTACAGTGAAATAAAGGAAAGGAAGAGGGAAGGATAAGATATCATAAAGATATAGGGAAGACCAGTAATGTAGAAGGAGATCAAGATGTAAAGTAGAGGGATGGAGAAAGGGAAGCAATGTAGAATAAATTCTTTTTAAAAAAAAAATCATATATGGGCATATATAAATATACCACAGAGAACTTCACCTTTATGTATAAAAAGAGCCAATCAAATATAAATAGACAAACAAAAGGAAGTCTAATAGAGTAGAGGAAGGAGAACAGGGGAGGTGAGGGAGGATAGAAAGGAAAAGCAGGGTATCAGGAACTGAAATCAAATTCCATGCATGCATGATTTTGTTGGGATGAGCCCAACCACTATGTATAACTAATAAAATAAAAATAAAAAGTCTGTATGCTACAAAAAGGGAAAGGCTATAATACTAACATTTACATTAAATCTAAAATATAATCTTGCCAATGAGTCCTGGTGTTTTAAGTATTCTAATTTGCTGTGTCAAAAAAAAAAAAAAAAAAAAAAAAACATGTTTCACTATTCATACATGTATCAAACATTCACAAATACTCTCACATTTATAATCAATTGTTTCTCAATGAAGATAACTAGAATGTCTGATAAGACTTTTTAACAAATAGTGCAAGGATAACTACACATTCATATGTTTAAAAAGTTCTAAGCTTATATAATTTTATCAAAATGGATTCTACTGTCATGTATAACTAAAAAGAACCAATTAAAAAATGTATAGGCTGTTACCTCATACCAACAAACAAAAAAATAAAACTGACTGAAAATGGATCACAGACCTAAACCTAACAGTTAATACTAAAAAAACTTTTAATAGAAACATGAGAACATCTTCACGACGTTAGGTTAAGCAACAAATCCTTAGCTACAATATCGAAAACCTGACAAACTGGATTTCATCAAAATCTAAAATTTTTGCTGGCAGTCCTGTAATCTCAGCTACTCAGAAAGGAGGTAGCTGGGAGTATAGCTCAGGGGTAGAATTCTTGGTATGTGTGAAGCTCTGGGTTCAATCCCAAGCATCAGAAAGAAAATGAAAAAAGAAAAAAAAAAAAACTGTTTAAAGAAGTGTTGGGGAGGATATGGAGAAAATAGCCCTTACACAATGCTGGTGGTAATACAGAATAGGGCAACTGCTGTAGAAGAGTTTGGTATTTCCTCAAAAAGGTGAAGATATGGTTACCATATGATCTAGCCACTCTACTTTCAGATACATACCAAATAGAAAAATGTGTATCTTCACATATAAGATGTATTATGTTCACAATGCATAAAACATATTTAACAACAAAAAAAAAAAAAAAAAAAAAAAAAAAAAAAAAAAACTCATATGTGAACATTACAGCAGCATTATTCCCAATAGCCAAACAATGGAAACAACTCAAATGTCCATCAACTAATGAATGGATAAACAAAGTGTGGTATATCCATAAAATTGATAATTATTCATCCATATAAAGGAAATGCTGGGGGACTGGGGTTGTGGCTCAGAGGTAGAGCACTCACCTGGCACGTGCGTGGCCCGGGTTCAATCCTCAGCACCACGTAAAAATAAATGCATTGTGTACAACTAAAGCAAATAAATATTTTTTTAAAATGTTTAAAAAAAAAAAAGGAAATACTGGGGCTGGGATTGTGGCTCAGTGGTGGAGCACTTGCCTTGCACGTATGAGGCACTGGGTTTGATTCTCATCACTGTATATGCATAAATTAATAAAATAAAGGTCCATCAACAACTAAAAGAAAAAAAATTTTTTTAAAAGGGGGAAATACTTCTGATGTTGTGGTCCAGTGTTAGAGTACTTGCCTAGCATGTACAAGGCCTGATTCAATCTCCAGCACCATTAAATGAGGAAGGAAGGAAGGAAGGAAGGAAGGAAGGAAGGAAGGAAGGAAGGAAGGAAGGGATGGATGGATGTTACATCATAAAATAACCTTTAAAACACTGAGGTAAAGGTGTCAGTCACAAAAAAACACATATTGTATAATTCTATTTATATGAAATAGATAGAAAAGGCACATTTAGAAAGTAAGAAAACAGATTAGTGGTTGCCTAAGGCTAAGAACAGGGGTTAACTGCAAATAGATGAGAACTTATAGTGGTGATGCAAATGATCGAAAACTGAATTCAGTGATATATAACTTCATTAGTGTACTAAAAATCACTGAATTGTACACTGAGTGAATATCATAGTAAGTAAATTACACTTCAGTAAAGTTATTTAACAAAAAAAATGTACAGAATATTATGTTCCAAATCACAAAAGTGAAAAAAAAAATATTTAAAGTTGATTCTCTTCTGTTTTAATGTTACCAACTTCAAATACTGAATAACTCATTTAGCGGTAACAACTAGTAGATTCCACTTATTATCTCAATATCTCAGGCCAGGACACTTGTGTTAAAGAGATTTAAGTAATTTATTATTCATGTAATAAACTTTAGGGCCAAGACTAGAACTCTAGTTTATCTGACTTCAAATAACAAAGAAAAAAATTAAAAATGTACTTACTTCATTTATTTACAAAATGCAATAAACATTTTGCTATGAATTAATTTTTTGAATTCTGAGGTTTTCAGAGAAACACACTCTAGATATTAAAGAGATCATAAACACTTGGATAATGCTGTAGAAAGAATACTGAATTAAGGTCAGAAGACCTAGGTTGATAAATTTGGGCAAAAATGAGAGAATTGAACCAGAGTAATTCTAAAGGCCCTTTCAATTTTGTTCCACAAAATGAAATGTCTTCCACAAAAAAAACAAGACATGTTTCATTGTTGGTTTTCTATAGCTTTAGTAACTTAGCCACTACAGCAATCATTTGCTTCCTCCTTATTTTTTGTATGTGTTAATAGGTAAGGTACAGGCAATGCTCTCTATCTGGTCCTCTTTTTCCATTAGTCATTCAAAATAAACTACTCTTAAGCAACACATAACCATGACAGAATTCAACTTAAGTTGTTTATGCATATCTTCTGATCAAAAATTGAAGGGGAAGTATGTCTATGGAATATCAGAACGTATGTATTAAAAGTCTAGATTCTAGAACAAGTATAGAGAAAACAAAACCAAATGTACCAAAACACTTTTTTTAAAGATTGTCTCAAGGAATATATATCACAGCCTTAAAATAATATAGTGAAAAATGTAATGTTTCCTCCATTGCCTTTCTAAGCCTTGGATTTCATTTATATCAAGTAATTCTCTCAAATATAAAGTTCCAAAAAAGATATGCTCTTCCCAAATAATCTATTCTAAAACTTTTTAAATTGGAGAAAACGCTAGCAATGACAAAGGAATATTATATTCTGCTTACTTACCATAAAACAGCAAGGAAAGAGTTAATGCTGTTTTTGCTATTCTCACAGTGAAAAATAGGATTAGTATTCCACTTTTTTGTACCTCCCATTTGAGAAAACTTTTTCCTGATACCTAATTTCTAAGATAATTTTATGTATCTCACAAGACTCAAGAATAATTCAAAGCCAAGAAAAACTACTGAGCTTAGATATATTTATATATATATTACCATTAAGTGGTGGATGACACTGACTATTAGAAAAAAAGCTACTTTAAAAACATAAATAACCTTTAATAAACCTGTATATTTTAAACCACTGTACTATGGCACATTCCACACATCCTGGAAATATTAAAGTTAGTCACTCTAGGTTAAAACTCAACCTATAGGGCTGGGGTTGTGGCTCAGTGGTAGAGTGCTCGCCTAGCACGTGCGCGGCCAGAGTTCGATCCTCAGCACCACGTACAAATAAAAACACATTGTGTACAACTAAAGCAAATAAATAAATATTAAAAAAAAAAAACTCAACCTATAACTGTGGGTCACAATCTGAGGCAAAAGAAGTATAAATTGAAGGACCTTAAGTTTCTCAGAGAGAAAGACAATATTCATGTAGCTGCGGTAGGCAGATGTTTGTTTCCTTTGTGCTGAAAGCCAGGCCTCAAAGCACTGAGTCAGTTTTACTCAGAGAAGTCATGAGGCTGCAGACTGGACATGACAGCATGCTGTGTAATAAATGACACACCCTGTTTCTAAGTATAGACCTGAAGTATTAAAACAATGTTAATGAAAGTTACTTATGGGAACTGAATGAATGTTAACTGTTCCCATTTCCTTTAGAAATCCCTTTAAAAGGCAGCAAGGTTATAAAATGTACTCATGCCTTTTTTTTTTTTTTTTTTTTTTTTTTTTTTTTTTTACTTTTTAAACTTTCAACATCACTCTGCATATATTGCTAAGTTTTTTAAAAATACTAAAAGAATGCTTTTTCTTTG
Organism: Tamias sibiricus; assembly: GCA_025594165.1. Lineage (NCBI taxonomy): Eukaryota > Metazoa > Chordata > Mammalia > Rodentia > Sciuridae > Tamias > Tamias sibiricus. The sequence goes on along the minus strand of CM046669.1, from coordinate 12,685,735 downwards.
AATTTTACTCATATATAATGCATATGTGCAGTTCATAGCCATCCCAGCTGCTCAAAAATATTATGCAACAATACAGCTAGAGTCTAGAATCCTGATTTTGCCTTGCTATGCCAGTCTAGTTAAAAAACTGGATATTATTTTATTAGTATAAAACCTTTAAAAATATGCATTATATATCTTTACATATACTTGAGGATTGTCATATCAAGTAGACAACAGGCTAGTTGAGGGCAGGAGTCATCCATGTCTTCTACTTTCTAGTATAGAATACAAACAAGAAAACAGGCTCTAGAATCATAGCACAGGGTTTCAAATTCAAGTTCTACCACTTGCTTTGTGACCTTGATCAATATACTTACCCTTTCTATACCTCAGTTTTCTTAGCTGCAAAATAAAGATAACAACATGGTTGTTGTAGAAATAATAATAAATTCTGAGTGGCTCAGAGTATCTGGAACATGGTAAGTAAAAAATAGCAGTTTTTTTTGTTGTTTGTTTTTGGGTTTTTTTTTTTTTTTTTTTTTTTGGTACTGGGGATTGAACTCAGGGTACTCAACCACTGGGCCACATCCCCAGCCCTTTTTTGTATTTTATTTAGAGATAGGGTCTCACTGAGTTGCTAAGTGCCTCGCCATTGCTGAGACTGGCTTTGAACTCGTGATCCTCCTGCCTCAGCCTCCCAAGTGCTGGGATTACAGGCGTGGGCCACTGCACCCCGCTAAAATAGCAGTTTTTGTAACTGCCTGTATCCGTACACTAGCTAACATCAAGTCTTGCTTGCTCCTTTTGTAGATGGTTCACATTATCTGCCTACTGGCTAAAAGAATAGACAACCACATAGGCAATACAATTTCTATCCTGACTATATAATTTGTGAACAATGAACTACTACTGTTCTAGAATACCTCCTTTAATTCTTCAAGATGTTTATTAGTCTAAAAGGTTACTCTTATATCCCACAATTTCAATCTATTTGGAAAGCAATTGAAGAATAACTAACTCACAAAACAAATTCTTCACTTCTTTGTTCTGCATCTGCTCAACAGTCCAAAGTATGAGAAAATTACAAAGTGTGAGAAAGCAGGAAACCTTGGCCAACGCAATCTAAGCTGGTCATATCAGAACATACGAAAATTTATTGTTATTCTTCTGAAAACTAATGTAGATTCTTAATTTTAAGAGGAAAAAAGATATATTTCAGAGATATTTTTCATCATGTAAAACATTTTTTAGTATCAAAACCACAATGACAAGCCAAGCACAGTGGCAAGTACCTATAGTCCCACTACTTAGAAGGCTATGTAGTAGAAGGAACTCTTTCTTTCTTTATTTAAATTGTTGGTGGACCTTTATTTTATTCATTTATTTATATGCAGTGCTGAGAATTGAACCCAGTGTCTCACACATGCTAGGCAAGCACTCTACCACTGACCCACAATACCAGTCCAGTAGAAGGAACTCTTGAAATCAAGGAGTTTAGCTAAGGTCATCATATGAAACACAGCAGGACTCCATCTTTCAAAACAATTAACATAGCCGGGCTTGGTGGAGCATGCCAGTAATCCCATCCCAGCACTTGGGAGTCTGAGGCAGGAGGATCACGAGTTCAAAGCCAACCTCAGCAATGGGGAGGCACTTAGCAACTCAGTGAGACCCTGTCTCTAATAAAATACAAAAAAAGGGCTGGGGATGTGGCCCAGTGGTCGAGTGCCCCTGAGTTCAATCCCTGGAACCAAAAAAAAAAAATAAAATAACATAAAATTAATACAAAACCCAGCAATTCCACCTGTAGGTATACTCAAAAGAACTAAAAACAGAGACTCAAAGATAACTGGGGTGGGATTACAAAATGGTACAACGACTGTGGAAAAACAGTATGAAGGTTCTTCAAAAAATTAATACTAGGTCCAGCAATTTCACTTCTCATATATATACAAAAGAACTGAAAGCAGGGTGTTGGACACACATATTCACAGCAGCAGTATTTACAAGAGCCAATAGGTTGAAACAACTGAAGTATCCATCAACAAATATATTAACAAAATGTGGTTGACACATATAATATTATTCAGCCTTATAAGGAATGAAATTCTGACACATTTAATCATGGATGAACCTTGAAGTTATTATGCTTAGTAAAATTATGCAAACACAAAAAGAGATAAATGTTGAATGACTGCACTTATATGAGGGTACACAACAATAGACAAATTCATAGAAATTCAAAATAGGAAGGTTGTTGCCAGGAGCAGGAAGAAGGAGAGAATATAAAGTTACTATTTAATGGTTACAGAGTTTCAGTTTGAAAAGACCAAAAAAGTCCTGGAGATGGTAATGGCTGTGCAACAATGTGAATAAATTTAATGTCACTAAGCTAAACAACCTTGAATTTAAGAGTGATTGAAATCATTTTATATTATTTACATTGTGCCACTACATATGTATTCTATTATATATACTTGCATAAAGTATATTTCTATATAAATATATTTAAGTATTTATATTTAAAATACACGATTTTATTTATATGACATACATAAATAGAACAGAACTTTTGAAAAGCACTTTGGCAATTTCTTGCCAAACTTATAAAGTTACTGATAAAGTTAATACTTTTTATCATATGACTTAGCAATCTAGGTATCTGCCTAAGAAAATAAGGACATATGCCCTACAAACCAGTTATTACTACAGGTTTATTCATAATTGCCAAAAATTAAAATCAAAATATTAATTTGTAAATGAACAAACTATGGTATATTCCTATCACAAAATACTACTTAGCAATAAGAAAGACTGAAACATGAAAAAATTATAAAACTAAAATGGGAGAAATCTCAAAAGTATCATGCTAAATTAAAGAAACCAGAAATACAAAGTTATATACCCCATTACTTAATTTATGAGACATCCAAAAGGCAAACTGACAATAAAGGAGCAAGAGGTTACTTTTTCAAATGATGGAAATATTCCACATCATGACTGTGGAGGGCATTTAAATGACTACATACATTTGTCAAAGCTCAAGGAACTGTACATATAAAAGGGAAGATTTTTACTACATGTAAATTATAACAAACAATAACAACAACAAAGTTGGAGTACTACAATCAAATTAAGTATTTTTGCTTCCCAACAAGCATTCAATATGTAAGATGAACAGCTGATTGCCTAATTTTGTGCCAAATCTCAGGTCCTGCAAATAGGACAGAGGTAGAACTCATGTTCCTAGTTTGTCTCCCAAATATGTATTTTGCATTCCAACACAATGAACTCTGAGTTCAATGACAATACATCAGAAATAACCATAGCGTAAAGTGAGCAAGAAATTGAAAAAAAAAAATGGGTCATCATAAGATAGTCTTCTTTGGGAACTTAGGTTACAAATCAATACCCAGATATAAATGACATATCATTAATATCAAATTTCATATAGTACTAAATAAGAAACCTCACATTTTTCACCCTCCTCTTTTTGAAATCAAGGCCAACTTCAGAAGAATTGACATCTGGAAGAGCACTAGGAGAGAGGTCAATGAAGTGGGTGCCTGTATTTCCTCAATTCAACAGGAACTGAGATATAGTTTTTTGAAGCATTATAGTACTTTCTACTCTGCTTAAATAAACAGATGTTCAAAGCCCTAGATTATAAAATATAAGCCCAAATTTCATTGTCAGGAGACACTAATACCTGAAATTAACACTATAATTATATATTAGCTTTCTTTCAAATCTCTAAAAACTATTTGATTCTTAAACTAAAAATAGATACCCTTGCTTTCCCCTGTCTTCAAAGACTTCCTAATTTAACCATATTAAATGGGAAAGCAATATGTATCACATGTTGAATCTTCAAAATCAGATCAGGGATTGAACTCAGGGGCACTCGACCACTGACTGGGCCACATCCCCAGCCCTTTTTTGTATTTTATTAGAGACAGGGTCTCACTGAGTTGCTAAGTGCCTCCCCATTGCTGAGGTTGGCTTTGAACTCGTGATCCTCCTGCCTCAGACTCCCAAGTGCTGGGATGGGATTACTGGCATGCTCCACCAAGCCCGGCTATGTTAATTGTTTTGAAAGATGGAGTCCTGCTGTGTTTCATATTATGACCTTAGCTAAACTTTATATTACTTGAGACTAGTAAGTTGAATGGTGTTCACCTGGAGTAATGTGAAAATATATCATAGGTGATTTATGAAATCCTGGATAAAGGTGGTTACTGGGATCCTACTAAGTTTCCATAACAAGTCAAAAGAACATGAAAAGAATCATATTTTTAAGTTCTTTAGGGTTACTGTAACAAAAACACTGAGTAATTTATAAATAATATTAATTTATTTTTCATACTTCTAGAGATTGAGAAGTCTGAGATTAAGAAGCCAGTAAAGCCGGGCGCCATGGCGCACACCTGTAATCCCAGCACTTGGGAGGCTGAGGCAGGAGGATCACCAGTTCAAAGCCAGCCTCAGTACTGGTGAGGCACTTAGCAACTCAGTGAGACCCTGTCTCTAGTAAAATACAAAATAGGGTTGGGGATGTGGCCCAGTGGTTGAGTGCTCCTGAGTTCAATCCGAAGAAGAAGAAGAAGGAGAAGGAGAAGAAAGGAGAAGAAGGAGAAGAAGAAAGGAGGAGAAGAAGAAGGAGAAGAAGAAAGGAGGAGAAGAAGAAGGAGAAGAAGAAAGGAGGAGGAGGAGAAGAAAGGAGGAGGAGGAGGAGGAGGAGGAGGAGGAGACGACGACGACGACGACGACGACGACGATGATGACGACGACGACGCAGCAGCAGCAGCCAGCAGACTCAGTGTCTGGTGAAGACTGCTTTTCTACTTCACAGACAGTGCTTCCGACTGCATCCTCACAGGAAGGTGATCCAGCTTCCTCCCACCTCTTTTGTAAGGGTATAAATTCTATTCATGAAAGTTACACCCTCACAACTTAATCACCTCCTAAAGACCCCACCTCTCAATATTATTTTACTGGGGTAGAACTCTCATTGCACTAAATTACAATTTATGAATTTGAGGGTAAAGGGACCCAACACTTAGACCTTAATATATTCCAAATCTGAACTGTGCTTTCATGCTATTTCTTTCACTTAAACTGTATTTTATTTTTCAATAAGAAGACTATATCAAAATGCAACAGCTACTAGTCACTTGCAAGACAAATTTAAGGTCTTCTTTTTTAACTAAAATGCTTAAACATCATAAAATGCTTAAACAGAATGGGTAGAGTTGAGTTCACCTCAGAAACTAAACCCAATTAAAATGTTAACCCAAAAAGCTACTGGGGTCAAATCATTGTTTTGTTAAAAATTAGTATTTACAAGAGTTGTCAGTTATTACTCAAAAGATTCCAGTTAACTTTAAAAGAAAAAGGAAATATTTTGATCTTACTAAACATAAAGTAGTCTCATTCCAAGGTCTTAAAAAGTGTCCCCTCAATATGTGTTACAGATCTACAAAGAAAGAATAGTAATATGTATCTTACCTAACAGGGCTTTTATGAGGATAGCATGTAATATGTATAAATAGTTTTAATATGTATAATAGTTTTGTAATATGTATAAATAGTTTATGTATAAATAAGCATCATAATAGTAGACATTCCATAAATCTGTTAAACTGTTCAATTTTACACTAATGAATTAAAAAAAATTATAAAAAAAAACATGATGTTAAGAAATTTTGAGTAAAAGCATTCACACTTAAATGAAGTAGTAGTCCCTTAATAATGTTTCAAGGCTGGGGTTATGGCTCAGCGGTAGAGCACTTGCCTAGCACTTGCGAGGCCCTGGGTTCAATCCTCAGCACCACATATAAATAAATAAAATAAAGGTATTGTGTCCAACTACAATTAAAAAATAAATATAAAAAAATAATGTTTCATAACATTTGATAATCTAAATAATGGATTCATTTCAGAATTTCTATCATTATATTACTCTAGTGAATTTTCTTATATGCAGAAAAGTTAATGTGCATGAAAGTTTTGATTTGCTGAAATGGTTATACTCCCCCTCATAGAACCTCCACTTCCATAAGATTATAGTATATGTTCATTAAACAAATAGTTGTAAAATTAATAAAATTCCTTTTCAATATGCAGTTTTCAATACAGCAAAAGAAATAAAATACCTGTCCAAATAAGCAGAATACAAAAGTTAGATTATGAAAAGTTTCATAACAGAAATGTAATAAAGTATAACAGAAATTCAAAGAAGGGAACAATATTTCTAGCCAAGGAGGGAAAGAGGCAAAGAGATGTCAAGAAAGACTTCAAGGGGCCAGGAGGGTCCCTCTGTAATAAAGTATGTACTTAGCAGGCGAAAAGCCCTGGGTTCAATTCCCAGCAATGACAAAAAGACTCCAAGGAAGAAGTCTTATTTGTGCTTGGTCCTAATGGATATATAAGGATTTTGAAACATCTCTAAATAAAATACACATTTTTCTAGAAGAAAAATGTTTTCAGTCACTATAGGGGTTGGGGGATGGGCAAATATATCAGTAAATAATACCAACATCCCCCACACACAGTGTGTGTGTGTGCGTGTAGTGCTGGAGATTGAACACAGGGCTTTGCACTTGCTAGACAAGTGTTTTACCACTGGGCTACATCCCTATGGGGGCTGGGACACTTTAATGAGAATAATATAAGCCACAGAATGGGAAAAAATGTAAATCAAATCTCCAATAAATGATATATATGAAACATATGAAGAATTCATACAAATCATATATTCCGATTTAACATGTTCCCTAAAGAAGATACATAAATGTCTGTTAAGCATGTGAAAAGATGTTCAATAACAATGGTCATTAGGTAAAAAAAAAAAAAAAAAAAAAAAAATTAAAACCACAATATTACTACACATCTCTTGAAATGGCTAAAATTCAAAAGACTGATCATACCAAGCATTAACAAGAACGTACAAATGGAATTCATATACACTGCAGTTAGAACAATGGTATAACCGCTTAGGAAAACAATCTGGCCATTTCTTAAAATGCTAAAACATATTTCAATCATATGACTCAACCATGCCACTGTTTGATATCTGCCAAAGAGAATGTCTATACAAAACAAACATAAAGGTTCACAACAATGTTATCTGTCACAGTCAAAACCTAGAAACAGGCAGAGCACTTGCCTAGCATGCACAAGAACTTCAATTTGATTCCTAGTGCTGGGGGAGGATTGGGGGGACTAAAAAAAAAAAAAACTAAAAACAACCCAAATGTTCATCAAAAGGTGAACTGATAATTATGAAATATCCATTCAATGTACTACTACTCATGCAAGACAAAGGAATTAACTATTGATACATGCAATAATCTGGATGAATCTCAAAATGTGCTGAATGAAAGAAGCCAGATTAGAAATAAGCATTATATATGTCATGCAATTCAATTTATATGAAATTCCAGAAAATCCAAACTAATCTATAAACACAGATTTGATTAATGGTTGGTGATGTGAGAAGGGGTGTGGGAGTAGGGGAATAGGAAGGGAGGATTAACAAAGACCACAAGGGCTGGGATTGTGGCTCAGCAGTGGAGCACTCGCCTGGCACGTGTATGGTCCTGGTTCAATCCTCAGCACCACGTAGAAATAAACACATTGTGTACAACTAAAGCAAATAGACGAATATTTAAAAAAAAAAAAAAAAAAGGACCACAAACTTTTAAAACAAAGTAGATGTTGTTTCCTTGATTGTGGTGATATTTACATATTTCAAAACAGATCAAATTACACTTTAAATATGTAGTTTGTTCTATCAATTATATTTTATTAAAACTCTTTCATAATATACATGAATTGATCAGATGTCAGATTCTAATTTCCCACTGTTAAACTGGCCACAACTGAACAGAATCACAAATTTTGAAGAACTATAACCTATTAGTAAGAAACGAAGTTATAAGCCGGGCGTGGTGGCGCACGCCTGTAATCCCAGCACTTGGGAGGCTGAGACAGGAGGCTCACGAGTTCAACGCCAGCCTCAGCAATGGCGAAGCACTTAGCAACTCAGTGAGACCCTGTCTTTTTTTTTTTTTTTTAATATTTATTTATTTACTTTAGTTGGACACAATGCAATGCATTTATGTTTACGTGGTGCTGAGGATCGAACCCGGGCCGCGCAAGTGTGAGGCGAGCGCTCTGCCGCTGAGCCACAACCCCAGCCCGAGACCCTGTCTTTAATAAAATACAAAATAGGGCTGGGGATGTGGCTCAGTGGTAGAGTGCCCCTGAGTTCAATCCCCAGTACCAAAAAAAGAAACGAAGTTATATATCAAAACTGATTCACACACTTTACTGTGTAAGAATCATGCTTTAGGTCTCAATTCCTTGAAATATTAAGCTTGGGACATAAATTATAAAGCATATGGGCCATGAAGTATGGCCAAGTTCAAGAGGACCTAAGATGAAAGGAAACCAGGTCCACCAAAAGGTCACAGTGTTCCTGGTCTTTTAGAGAGGAACATGTGAATTGTACAAATGTTCTAAAATATATTCTATATGATTAAGCTCTGATGAATGTTTGGATTAATCAGACTCTTGTCAAAATAGATTCTCTTTTTCTAGACTGTAGAACAACTTGAAATATAAATCCTGGAATAAATGGAGCTATGCCTCAGATGAATACAACTCATGGTCTGTAAGATTTTATGATCTAAATATCAGTAGTCTAACCCAGTTGATCAAACATAAGTAACAGGTCTAGAAGACATGCTTTTTTAGATAAAAAAATTCATATTGTATATTACTGATAAAAATGCATACATTTTAGAGAACTAACAGACCTTGCTTAACCTTTTTTAAATAAAGAAATATTCACACTACTCACCCACAAATAGCTTTCTCATGTTGTCAACAGTTAATAAAATGTGGACAATTCTATAAAGATATTCAGGGAAATCATCACATTCAAAGCATATCCAACAATAACAAATGTTACTTTGCAGTGATGGTACTATATGAAATTCATAGGTAAACTATAGAAGCAGGGTCCAAAGTAACACATATTTTCCTTGTTATGATTTGCTGAATGTAATAATAATAACTCTTTGAATTTTTTTTTTTATTTGTAAGGAGACAAACTGTATAATAGTTGAGAGCACAGACTCAAGAGGAACTACCTGGATTCAAATCCCACATCAGCTATTTACTTGTGGTATAACCTTTGGCAAGTTCCATTATATCTTTATGCCTCAGATTCCTTACCTATAAAATGGAGATAATAATATTATTTACCAATTGGAACAGTTACAAAGATTAAATAAGTTAATATGAATAAAGCACTTAGAATTGTGTCTGGCTCATAATAAGCACTCAAGGAATTTTACTTGTCATCATTATAATCATGCATATGATTGTGACTGTGAGTAAAGAATAATATATACTATAACACTATCACTGATAATCTGAAAAATATCAATATACTGAAAAATTCATGCAAAAAGGACTTGAATAAACTTTTCCACAAAGAACACATACAAATGGCAAATAAGCACATGAAAAGATGTTCACTAATTACTGGCAAAATACAAATCAAATCAACAATGAGATACCACTTCACAACTACTAGGATGGCTATAAACAAAACATGGCAAATAACAAGCATAAAAAAGGGTTGGGGGGGCTGGGGTTGTGGCTCAGCGGCAGAGCACTCGCCTCGCACATGCGCGGCCGGGGTTCGATCCTCAGCACCATGTAAACATTGCATTGTGTATAACTAAAGCAAATAAATAAATATTAAAAAAAAAAAAAGGGTTGGGAATACCATTCTATGTTAGAGCGCCCCCAAGTTCAATCCCCAGTACTGAGTGAATGGAAAAAATTAATGCAAAAGAATTTTTTGGTTATTCTATCTAGTATGCTCACTTTTACTCCTGCAGTTTACCAATGAATAACTCAATTATCCATTCTTGCCTACATGACTCCAAAGTAGGCAGCAAGGAAGGATAGGGTAAGACATACTGCTAAATTCTAAGATGACTTAAAAAGGCATAAAAAATGCTACTTTTGCACACTCTGTAATCCCAGCAGCTTGGGAGGCTGAGGCAGGGGGATCAAAAGTTCAAAGCCAGCCTCAGCAACAGTGAGGCACTAAGCAACTCAGTGAGACCCTGTCTCTAAATAAAATACAAAATAAGGCTGGGGATGTGGCTCAGTGGTTGAGTGCTCCAGAGTTCAATTCCCAGTACAAAAAAAAAAAAAAAAAAATATATATATATATATATGTATATATATATATATATATGCTACTTTAAATATTGTGTGATACACTTAAACACAAACAGAGCAAAGTATAAAAGTAATTATGAACTTAGATAATAGAGATAGGGCAATCTTAATTATTTCACCAATAAAATGGGGAACTGACTTACCATGTTTCCTAAATTTGCCAAAAGAAAAAAAAAATGCAGAGTATCTTGAAATGTAGGGGACAAAGGCAACTTTGTAAAAACATATACTTTTATATTATATGCTCACAGGTAAATGGAATAATATCATTGGTTATATAAGGGGAAAGTATTTTGCTAGTTAACTATAGGAAAAGAAAGATGATCAGCCAATAGACATTACAACATAAAGCTTCTCTTAAGGTGACATTCTGGGATGACAAACTCTAGTATATAACAAAAAAAAAAAAAAAAAAAAAAAAAGCAACCTAAAAAGCAAAGAACTAAAAATGTCCTCTTAAACTGATTTAGGTTGAACTTGCAAAAGAATGAATGAATACTTTCTGTCTTGAACAAAACAGTAAACAATCTGACAACAATCCATCCTCTGGAATTTCTTTTCTTTTTTAGTTGTTGATGTACCTTTATTTTTTATTTATTTATATGTGGTGCCGAAGATCAAACCCAGTGCCTCACATATGCTAGGCAAGTGCCCTGCCACTGAGTCACAACCCCAGCCCCTGGAATATCTATTTTAACAGGAATCACTACTTATTATACAATCCTTTCATGTTATCAAGCTAGATTCAAAAATAAGTATATAAATTTTAACTTATATAAAAGGAAAACTACTATGAAGTCTTGATGACTAGAAAATACTAATGGCAGAGTCATTGTTTTAGTTATTAAAACATCATTTGTTAGTCGGTAGCTAACATACTAGCCATCTTTTTCAAAGCACACACACTGACACAGACTAATCACCAAATAACATGCACTAGAAAAGTCTTGTATTTCCTACTCAGGATCATTCTTGAAATTTACAAACACATGTAAAATTGTAAATAATAAAGGCTAAGGGAACCATGGTAGGGAAATCTTGAACAGTGGATACCTTGAACTTCAACACAAACTGGAATGCACAAATAGTTTGCAGCTAGGCAAGGATACATTTTACACTGTCACTGCCCTGAAGAGTGCAAATTCTACTCTTTGGGGGCAAATTTCACATAAAATAGGACTGTGAAAAAAATTCTATAACAAGAACAAACTGAAAACAAGAGTAATCTTCACCTTTTCAGTGTATTCTTGATATCAAACCCCAGTTACAACCTTTATTAACAATGTTGTCATCTATGGTGATTTCATCCTTCCACAAACTAAATTAATAAAATATTTAAGGACTACAACTGGCTTTCACTGAGCTCAACAAGAAAATATATCAGTAACTCATACACTTCAAAAGCTAAGAAAAATAGTTACTCATATCCTTCATGTCTTCATTATTTATAAAGCAAGATATTCACGTTTTATATTCTGCCTAAATTTAACTCAAAAGTTCCTACAAACCTCCAGAATGTTAACTGGATATACAATTATTTTTATTTCATTCTCAAACTGCTCTAAATCATCGTTATAAATTAAATTATAATGCACTTTTCAAGTTTGCTCTTTTTTCTAAGTTTACCACCAATCATGTGCTTTTCGGAGCAAACATTTGGGGTTTGTGTAAGGTTGTTTTAGTTAAGAAAATCTAATAATATAAATAAGGCCAATGGTCACGGATTCAATATTTAGCAAACCAACTGCTTTAACTCTAGACTCCTTCACTCATTCACTTAGAAATATGTCATTAATCAAAAGAAGCACCGGTGGAAAAATAACTCTGTTTTTGAAGGACAGCCTTAAAGCATTATTAAGGTTTCAATATGTTGAAAACAGCTATACAGTGTTAAGACTTGAAATGTATTTTCATATACTAGTAGCAAAAACTGCTTTCCAGGAAGGTTGCACCAATTTGGCACTAAGTCCTTTAAAAACATTTCATATTCTTCTAGGAATTCAGTGTAAGCAAACAGAGGTTCAATTCAAAGACTTATACACAAAGACAATCAGTAAACTGTCAACACAAAAATTGTGAAAAATGTTAATTTCTAAATGAGAATGACAGTTAAACAAGTTACGTTAAATAGTCATTGACAAATTATATTTTCATATTACAAAGTCTCAGTAATAAAGCAGCATGATACAGGCACATGAATATAGAGAGACTGAGATAACCCAACAGAAACTCTTGAAATAAACCAAAAGATAAAAGGCAATCTAGCACAGGACAGAAGAATAATCTTAAATCAGTAGGGGAAAGTGGATTATTCAACAAACAAAAAACAGTCAATAGAAAAACATATAAAAGAGAAAGAACATCTTTTGGACAAATAAGTGAATCCTTAACAAAAACGTTTCATGGTTTTCTGGAACACAAAGAATCAATTCAGAAGAAAACCAAGATGGGTCTGTCAACCTTCTTGACCCTGTGGTTAGGGACAAGTTGGTGCACTTTTTAAGACTGAAGCCAAAGAGGAGGCACTTTTCACCTTTGTTAGGAAAAATGAAACTGAACCCATATTTCACATCTTCTAGCAGGATGAAGTACAAATGGATCAAAGATTAAAATGCAAAAAATGAAACCAAAGGAAAACTAAGACAGATCATAAACTCAAAGAAGGCATGACCATTTTAATTATGACATAAAATCAAAAGCCAAACAAAGAAAAACCCAATATATTCAACTACATAAGAGTAATTTCTTCATGGGAATACCCTACGAAAAGTCAAGAGACAAATAAAAATACCAACAACTAATTGTAGATAAAGGGCTCTTTGAGTAATATATTAACAATTCCTACAAATCACACACACAAACCACAAAAAGACCCAACAACTCAATCAAAATGGGCAAAGGATATATACAGTTCACAGAAAAGGATATAATTAATGGCTCTTAAACATGAAAACATATTCAATCAACACTCTCCTATATTGCTGATGAAACATTAACAGGTACAATCCCTAAGGCAGGCAATTGGCAATATCTTTCAATATTGTATACATACCTTTCACCCAGAAATTCTATTACTTCTTCTTAAAGATATACTTCTACACGAGCACAATGACATTCAAGATTATTCATTGAAGCATCACTTAGAACAGTGTATCTTAGGGACTGATTAAATGAATTATGATTCGTCTAGGCATTATGTAGCCAAAAAAAGAATGAGGAAACTCTTTACAAACTGATAGGAAACTACATCCAAGAAATATTAACAAGCGGGGGTCTGAATAAGAGGGAGGAATAACTCAAGGTAGAGATCAAATCAATGCTTATAATGGGTTATCACATATGCAAAATGATGAAAATACATATACACAGTAAAAACTATAACAATATCAATCCAGATGTAAAGCAATTAAAAACTGGCTCCTGGCTGGGCGCAGTGATCCCAGCACTTGGAAGTCTGAGGCAGGAGGATCGCGAGTTCAAAGCCAGCCTCAGCCATGGCGAGGCACTTAGCAACTCAGTGAGACCCTGTCTCTAATAAAATACAAAAAAAGGGCTGGGGATGTGGCCCAGTGGTCAAGTGCCCCTGAGTTCAAGTCCCCGGTACCAAAAAAAAAAAAAAAAAAAAAAAAAAAAAACCTGGCTCCTGACACCCAGAACTCCTAGCCAACTGACTCAAGTCATTTCATTAACCTCAATTTTTTTTAAACTTTATTCCCAGCTATGGCATAGTTTTTATATATCTAGCTATCCATTTGTTTTTCAAATTATTTATCTTGTGGAGGGAATAATGATTGCCTGCCAGACAGCAAATGTGAGGTGGGGGAACAAAGAGACATCTCATCAAATATCCTTTAATAGGGTTGGGGCTGCAGCTCAGGGGTAGAGTGCTTGCCTAGCATGTGTGAGGCACTGGGTTCAATCCTCAGCACAACATAAAAATAAAATAAAGGTATTGTGTCCATTTACAACTAAAAAATATTTTAAAAATATATGTCCTTTAATACTTTTTAAATTTTGAAACAAGGGAATGCATTACCTAATTTTTTTAAAAAAAGTATTTGAAAAAAAATTAATGTTTTCAACATAATAGAAAAGCAAGATATAAAATATATGCAGCATGATATATCAAATATGTACACAGAAAAAAAAAACAAAATAATAAAGAACAGTTATCTTTAAGAGGTAGAATTAGTGATTTTAAATTATTCGGATTTTCATTAATTTATTTACATTAAACAGGGATTATATCAATAATTAGAAATAGATTAGAAATTAAAGGGGGGCTGGGGTTGTGGCTCAGTGGTAGAGAGCTTGCCTAGCACATGTGAGGCACTGGGTTCGATCCTCAGCACCACATATAATTAAATTAAATAAAGGTGTTGTATCCATCTACCACTAAAAATATTTTTTAAAAAAGGGGGGGGTAGTAGAAATGTTATTATGTATTATCCAGGGTTCTAAACATCACACATGAAATCATTTAAATTTCCTTAAAACTTCACTTCCAATCACAGCATAAGAATTTATGGCTAAAGAACTCAGAAAAACAGATGAAAAATATCTAATCTGTCCTCTGGACTATCTCTGAAAGGTCACTATGAGATAATTCTCATCCTCCTACTTTGTGAATGTTTTGTTCATTTTTGTTTTCTGTTACCTAGGTAATGGTACTTCCAGCATTTCCCTTAAAGACTGTGAAACTAACAATCTGGTATTTCTCACTGTGAAGTTTTCCTGACCCTCAGCCCTGATAGGCCATCTCCCTAAGGGAAAGCAGTAAGATCTACAAGCTAAATCAGGAGGCTAAGGAATCTGAGGTTAAGAGTTCTAATCCTGACAAACTGTGGAATTTATCTCCAATTTTGGGAAAAAGCTAAATTTCAAGAGCCAGTTTTTTAATGAAGCAATATAAAGGACTGCTTCAAAAAATATTTAGGACAACTGACTTTGTTTTTAATTTTTTTGCACTATCATTTTGAATTTTGTTTTGTTTTTTTCCTTATGTTGAATATTTTCCTCTCCAAAATTCCACTCTCCAAATCAGAATCTGCCAAGTGTTACCAAACACTCAGACTCAGAGATAGAGGATAGTGTACATTTAGAAACCCTACTGAAAGTGACACAATGTGAACAGAATTGGGGCAATGTTGAAGGCAATTTATGAAGAAATAAAAATCCAATCAGGATCTAAATTGGACAAAAGAAAACTAATGTTACTCTGGTAAGGAAAGGTAAAACTCAAGTCTCCTAATATCTGAACACACTGTAGAAGATAAGGAAGATAACAAAAGTTCATTTGCTAGACTATGATACAGAAGTTATGTCTTCAAGCATTAAAAAAAATTTTTTTTTTTTTTTAACTAACACTAACTGCACTAGGCCTCAGGACTTCACTTTTCCTTTATTTGCTTATCATACGCTTCTTCATGGCTGTCTTCTCACCAGAAAATAAACTACATTACATTCATAGAGTTCTCTACCTACTCGCCTTGAGAAGTACTTGACAGCCCTTGGGAAGAAAGGTGTTTTCACAAACATCAGAGAGCAATTATCCCTCTGCCAAGACAGGGTGAAGTAATTTCAGTAGTGCTGTCAGCACACTTCAAACTCCTCCTCCTGGTTAACAAGACCAAACACCTCTCTAGTTACTTAAAAGTTTTTCCAAAGGGAGGGACAAAGGAGAAAACAGCTAAATTTTTTCTGGATTAACTCAGTCATTAGTTGAAGGCTTTTTTGTGGTTCACCTACTTAAAAGATGATCAAATCACTTTGTGCTACTGAAGAGAACTGCAAAGAACAATTACATAAACTCTCTGCTTCAACTTACCTAATTCTCCTTTCCAATGAAACAAAACATCAGAAACCACTGCCTTGGCACTATTTTTATCTCTGTGAAACCTAACTTTGTCATGTGAATTCCTTGGCAAATCACAGAAATTTATTTCATTCAACATACAATATAATAGGATACAACTGTATATCTTTTTTAAATGTGTGCACTCAATTTTGGAAAACCAAAGCATTTTTCATAACTTCTCTGGCAGCAATATCTGACCTGCACTGACATAAAGCTATTTATAGTCTTTATACCACTTAATGTGAGTATTCATTTGTATAATTGCAGAAATATTAACATGAATGATTCCTGGCTGTTGCTCCAGACACCACTAGGGGGGTTTATGTTACTTGTATATATTCCTTCTCTAAAAAAACGCATCTTTAATTCTCAAACACTCAAGTCCAAATGGTTTTGGAAAAGATATTGTGGATATATAATTCAAATCAATGAAAAATATTTTCATTCCTTAAAAATTGAGCAGCAATAAATCAACATGACAGAAGGTAGGAATATACTAAGATTTTATAAAAGAAATTATCTATTACCTATGAACATTAATAGAACACACAACATAAATGAGACATGAGTTTTCTCTCAAAAAAAGAAGAAAAATGGGGGCTATTCAAACTTAAAATAATTTAAAATGAACAGTATATGCCTAGGCATTGTTGAAAGTTCTCTGGTTTCAAGGAAGAACTCTTTATGCACGTAAAATATATTTGGAAATCTTAGGCGATTAATGAACCAATATTCAAAGCTTATGCTACATTCTAAGTACTGAACTCAAGTTTTAAGATTTCATGAACTTCTGAAATATTATTACTCATTTGGAAAGGTTCACATTAGTTTGTAAAGGCTAACATTATTAAGGAAATTAAAATAAGTAAATAGGAATGTCTTTGGGGATATATCTGATATATATTCACTGATTTTCTTCAATCAATCAATTAGCTAGAGCACACAAAACTTTCAGTTTTGGTTGAACAATTTTATTCATCTATACATTACAAAACTGGGTGCACAATTAAGACATGTAAGAATGAGTGAGGGGCTGGGGTTGTGGCTCAGCAGTAGAATGCTTGCCTAGCACATGCGAGGCCCAGGTTGGATCCTCAGCACCACGTAAAAACAAAGGCACTGCATACAACTAAAAGCAAATAAATAAATATGTTTTAAAAAATGAGTGATTCACTAAGAATATTCAAAGTTAATTATATTAAGAATATTCTGTGAAAGACCAATAAGTTAGTCAGTTCCAATTCATACTGGCCCCAAATCGAACAACTTCTTGGACTTGTTACTAGATGTGACATTTTAAACAAATAAGAAAACATTCTCTAGAAATGCAATTAAATATATATCATCCTTTGTCTGATTTTCTGGAGCATAAATACCATGCATTACAACCAGGTAAGACTTTCATTCCATCTGCTCATATCCAGTTCAAGAGAAATTCTTACCAGATTTCTACTGTCACATTTCTGGAATTATACGATATCTTATGAAGTATGATTAATTTTTTCTTGTGTTTGCTGAAACAAGCCTTTAGAAACCTTCCAACAGGTTCCTTTGCCATCAATAAACAATGAATGCACACCAGCTTAATAATAATGTTGGTGTTATTTGTTATATTAAACAAATACCTAAATCCTAATAATATTATTAAAATTAAACAGTACAAAATTTCTCATTGACCCTTTATTGTACTAACTTTATCGTACTTGCCCTCTAATTCTTCAAGAGCCTATCTGTGCATATACTTGTAGACCTTTTATACTGATGAATACAGACCTCCACTGAAATCAGTTCTCCCCAAAGAATGTCCAACACTCCCATCCATTCATGGTAAAGTAGTTAATTTTAATGTTCCCATTGTTTACCAGAAAGCACAGACAGTGAGGCTGGCTTTGCAGCTCCGGTTTCCTTTTGCTAGGCTGCTGAGCTTTTTCAGCCAATTGACTTTGCTTTGAGGCTATAAATATCTGAAAAATGTTCTGCATTTGATGCTCTTGGATTCTGCATCCATATTTAGCTGTTTGTGGCATGCCTTTGTTTAAGCTACTCTACCACCCATAAGATCAGTCAGGTTAGTGAGGTGCAGCAGCACACGCCTGTAATCCCAACAACTCAGGAGGCTGGTGCAGGAGAATCACAAGTTGGAGGGCAGCCTGAGCAACTTAGCGATGCCTGTGGCAAAATAAAAATAAGTAAATAAAAAGGGCTGGGATGTAGCTCAGGGTCGATCACCCCTGGTCGATCAATCCCTAGTGCCACAAAAATAAATAAAATTTTAAGAAAGATCAGTCAGGTTGAGATCAACATTTAACAAATATTGACTTAACTACTTTGAACAAGGCTCCATCCAACCTGCTAGACATAATGACAATGAATGAGGTGGCAAAATAAAGATATAAACAAGACACTCTGGGCTGGGGTTGTGGCTCAGCAGCAGAGCACTCACCTCGCACGTGCGCGGCCTGGGTTCGATCCTCAGCACCACGTAAACATAAATACATTGCATTTGTGTACAACCAAAGTAAATAAATATATATTTAAAAAAATAAAAAAACACTCTGAGGTCAAAAATTTTATAGTCTTGCAGGGCATGGGCATGATTCATTATCATATGAAACATTTTTACAAATAAAGGAAAATGAAAGACAGTACAGCATATTTTCTCTTAGCCATGTGTCAATGATGAGCATCCATTTGTGTTCTAAATATAGATCCACCTATTACAAAGTTCTGAACAATAATATTCCAAAGAAGTTTTCCAAATCATGGCAACACATGAAGTTCTTGGATGTATTATCAACCAAAGAGATCAACACTAAAGCAAAAACAATGCCTAGTCTTCAAATTTTGTGAGGCAAACTAAGAAAATATTGTTCCTAAAAGTTTCTATTAAGATATTCTTGGGGAGGGAGGACTTTTGTCTTTGTTGTTTGGTTGAATAATGATTTCAAAGAGAAGTATACTGCAGAGGATATGAGGTGTAGCCAGCAGCAATTAATACAAATCCTTATTATGCCCTATCTTAAAAACCAACCTAGCTGGGTGCATTGGTGCACACCTATAATCCCAGTGACTTGGGAGGCTGAGGCAGGAGGATCAATTAAAAGGGAGGCACTGGCACTGAACAACTCAGTGAAGACCCTGTCTCTAAATAAAATACAAAATATTTAGAGACCCTGTCTCTAAATAAAATACAAAATGTTTAGAGACCCTGTCTCTAGATAAAATACAAAATAGGGCTGGGGATGTGGCTCAGTGGTTGAGTGCCCCTGAGTTCAATCCCTGGGACTACCCCCCCCCCAAAAAAAAAAAAAAAAAACTGGCTATTTTAGTAGGAATTCCAAGTAAGGAAATTAGAGTTTCAGTTCAAAGACTTGTACACAAACACAATCAGTAAACTGCCAACACAAAAATTGTGAAAAATGTTAATTTCTAAATGAGAATGACATAGTTAATGTTAAATAGTCATTAACAAATTATATTTTCATATTACAAAGCCTCAGTAATAAAGCAGCATGACACAGGCACATGAATATAGAGAGACAGAGATAACAAAACAGAAACTCTTGAAATAAACCAAAAGATAAAAGGCAATCTTGGGGCTGGGGCTGTAGCTCAGTGGTAGAGTCCCTGCCTCGCATGCGTGAGGCACTGGGTTCAATCCTCAGCACCACATAAAAATAAATATATTTATATTTTAAAAAAAGTGGTATATATCCATGATATAGTTTTTTTTTTTTTTAAAGGCAATCTAGTACAGGGTTTTGAACACACAAAACAATTAACAAGAAAAATAAACTAGTTTTCCCCAAATTGATTTTCCACAATCAGTTATTTTTGCTTCAAAACTGTTCAAAAGAATCATACAGTAGACAACTTAAAAAACTAGCTGGGGGCTGGAGTTGTGGCTCAGCGGTAGAGCACTGGCCTAGCACATGCGCGGCCTGGGTTCGATCCTCAGCACCACATAAAAATAAAGGCATTGTGTACAACTAGAATAAATAAATAAATATTTAAAAAAAAAAAAAACTAGCTAAGAACATAGACAAGAGTCATTCATGTAGCTTTGGAATATTTACAACAAACTAAAGACAACAAAGTAGTCTCCAGGATGAGCTGCCTGAGAGGAAGGAAAATAGCTGTAGTGAACAGTAAATAAAAACAACTTTTGGTTAATTGATGGAAATGGTGGAAAAAAGTAATGATGCAACAGAAATTCTGCAAGTTGGCATAGAATGCAGTGTACATATATGCTTGTGTGTGAATGTGAGCATGTATATACCAATTACTCCAGATTTCCATTTTATGCAGAAACTTAGAACCACTAGGTTAAAACTACTCACCCAAAGTTAGACAACCAAGTGTGGCAAAGCCAGATGAAAACCCAGGCTTTCAACCCCCAGTTGTATATGCTTAGGATCCCAATTTCTGGAGGTCTTTAAAATAGGTTAGGGTGTATGTAGATAAATATATGCATATGCACACATATACACACACAATCCCTACAACCAACTACAAAAATATATTTATATGAGTTACATGCAAAGAATGATAGTTAATGTAAGGTCTAGAAAGTCCAGAGTTCTCAAATACTGAAACACTGATTTGTCATATATTCTTACCATAACATCATCTAAAAGACAATATGCCAAAGTATACAAGAATAAAAAGGAACATAGAAAAATGCTGTTAACTACAATATACTCTAATTCATATTCACTTTCAGAGTCTCATCAACTTTGCTTATAAGTGATCAGCTAAATAGGATTGGCAGACAGTTGAAAAATCACACAAAGTTTTTTTTTTTTTTTTTAATATTTATTTATTTGCTTTAGCTGTACACAATGGGTTTATTTGTACGTGGTGCCGAGGATCGAACCCGGGCCGCGCACGTGCGAGGCGAGCGCTCTGCCGCTGAGCCACAACCCCAGCCCACACAAAGTTTTTAATGTAATTTGCTGAGAATGAACTGGGTAATCATGCATCATCTCCCACTTTTGCTATAATTCTTCCAGGTAAATAGAGTAACACTGAGAAACACTCATAAAAAAAACCAGCAAAATATGAAGGGGCACATACACAAATTTCTAAGAAGAACTGGCTATAAAAAGAGTTGCTGGGGGGCTGGGGGTGTGGCTCAGCGGTAGAGCACTCGCCTAGCACGTGTGCGGCCCGGGTTCGATCCTCAGCACCACGTAAACCTAAATGCATTGCATTGTGTACAACTAAAGCAAATAAATAAATATTTAAAAAAAAAAAAGAGTTGCTGGATTTTTATGATTCAAAGGGCCACTAGAGATCATTTAATACAATCCACTCCTTTTACAGATTAGGAATCAGAGGCCAAAGAGGTGAGGTGACTTATTCTGCCCTAAGTCACTTAGCACTTTGTGGTAGAACTGAGGCAAGAATTAATATGCCTAGGCTCCTAGTTCCGAGATCTGACAATGATAGATATGAAGTCTTGAAAAGCAACTGAAATCCAGAAGAACAACTTCTAAGGTATGGTCACTCTCAAAGAATAAAGATATACCCTGTTCAGAAGGATGAAAGGGGAAAAAAAAAAAGTACTTCTACACTACAGGCTTAGATGCACATAACTGCAGAATAATGTCTCAAAATTGTGTTTGATCCCAGGTGCTTCAAATTTGCCATTTTATATTCAGCCACACTACTAATGTCTTTTATGATCATGTGAGCTAAGTGATAAACATCTTACCATTTCAATATTTTGGAAACCTGCAACTAAACCGTGATGCCAGACTATAAATCCTTGGGCTATGAGTTTTCAAAACCAGCATGGTTTTAATGCTGCCACAAGCCTCACCCCAATACAGTATCATCACTCGGTTTAAATTAAAAAGAATTAAAAAGGCGGTTACTAGGTGTGCAGAAAGGGAAAGTTTTAGTATGTTCATCACTTTTAACCCACTGAGTGGCAACCCAGTCCACTTCACAATAAAAACTAGAAATAGCACAATCTTAAATAATCCATGCACATTGAAATAAGTGGCCGCCTTTGAAGAGTGAAGTTCAGAAAGATGTTATAGACAAATCTGTTCCCTCCAAATAATCTAGGGTTTAGTACCGGTTTTATTATTTCATTCATTAACTTATCATTTACTATGCGTTTTCATATCTTCATTTCCAGTCCTGCCTTACTTAACAAGAGATGAAACCCTATTCAGTTGGTCTCATGGCTTCTTCCACCAAACCTGTTTGCAGTTCCCTTGAAGAAAACACCTGAAAATTACGTCTTGAAAACCCAACTCCACAAACTCACTGAGGGTGCCTGAAGAGGCCCAAAGATCATACTGAGTCACATCTCTAACCTGGTGGTAATCCGAGAAACTTGTCAGAAATGCACCCTCAAAACAAAAAGGGATGCTGAGAGGCTGATCCAGGAAGGATGGGGATTGGGGATGGGGATTGGGGATGGGGACTGCAACTAACGAGTGGGAACTGGGAAATGGGACTTGAGTGGGGAGTGGGAAGTGGAAAGTGGGAAGTGGAAAGTGGGAAGTGGGGACTGGGGAGTGGGGACTGGGGAATGGGACTGGGGAATAGGGAATGGGAATGGTGAATGGGAAGGGGACTGGGGACTGGGAAGGGGACTGGGGACTGGGAAGGGGACTGGGGAAGGGGACTGGGGACTGCAATTAAGCTCAAGCGAAGACAAGAAGCACCAGCCTCAAAGACGGCCTGTGGTCCTTACCGTACACCCGGACCCAGCTCTGCTGCTGGCACACGGACTCCAGAAGGATCCGATCCAACATGCCACCGGCCACAGCCCCGCTGACCGGGACCACCGCGTCCAGATCCTCCGGGGGCAGCGGCGAGTCGGACTCCAGCCCAGGGAACATCTCCGGCCAGGACAGCGCCTCCGCGGCTCCTCCGGACGACGGCGAGAGCTCCATGGTGCCCGGAGGGACGAGGCGGCGGCCGGGCGGGAGCGGCTCCGCGCCCTGCCTGCACGCAGGGAGGACGGCGCGGCAGCGGTTGGGACCCGGCGGCAGCCGGCGCGGACGCCGCTCGCCTCCTTCCCCGCCGCCCACTGCCCGCGGCCCGGGCGCAGCAGCCCACCTGCAGCCGGAGGGAGGGACTCGGCCGGGAGGCGGGTCCGGCGTGGCCGGCCGGGGGTGGGTCCGCACTCAGGTGTGGGTCCCTCCGGGCGCGGACGTGGAAGACCGCGGGCGCCGAGGCTCGCCCTCCCGCCCCCTCGGAGCCGCCTTTCCCAGTATCCGCGGGCGTCTCCCGTGGTCAGTCCAGGCTCGGGCTGAGGATGCGGCGGGTCGGGCTGGGCTGGGCTCGGGGGCGTCGCCGCCAGGGGCCGCCCCCTCTGACCGGCTCCCGCCGCCGCCGCCTCAGCGGCTCCCAGCGCCCGCTCTCTCAGCCTGAGGGGGGCGGTGGCCCCGGGCTCTCGCCCGCCAGTCCTCAGCTCCCCGCTCGGGAAGGAGCCGGCCCGCCCCCCAACTCTCAGCCCACGGCTTGGGCCGCGGCTCCGGCTCCGGCTCCCGCTCAGCTGAGGATCCCCACAAGCCCGGCAGCCGCGGCGGTGGCGGCGGCGGCAGGCGGCATCCCAGGGTGATAGGCCGGAGCAATCGAGGGCCGAGAGCCCGGCCGCGTGTGCAATCCAGTAACGAAGCGGAGGAGGAACCGCCGCCGAAGGCAGGAAAAATCGGGAACCGAATTATTCATCTGGCCGGGCCCGCCTACTTTCCAAATACCGTCTCCCAGACCGTCTGGTACTGCGTGATCCTGGTCTTCCGAGCTCCTGCTCAAAGTAGAGACTGTGTGGGGAGGCGGGGAGGAAGAGGGGTGCGCGAAATTTAAAAAGAGGAAAAGGCGCTCCTCTTCCTTCTCACTCCTTTCCTATTTATTTATTTCTAGACCAACATTTATTTCTTACTGGTCGAAGAGATTGAAAAGACTGCTTTATTTTACAGTCACCCTAAAGGAAACGCCTACGTCCTTCCCAGAAAGGAGAGTTGGCAACGGATCTGGGATTGTGGGTTCTGTACAGGATCTGCGTCCTGCGCCCTGTCCGCGCTGAAGCTGGACTTGTCATCGGTTTAGAATAGCATGGTTAAGAAGTGTGGTGTGGATGGATGGACGGCCCCGCGAGCACATGAAATGCTCAAAAGCCCAGTATTAACCAAACATGCTTCTCTTTTTTGCCTTTGATCTTTGTGCAATATGTTGGCTTTTTTTCCTCTAATGATGTCACTTGTGTTTTATTTTTGTTCTCTTTGTAGACTGTCTCCTTCCTTGACCTTGACTTTACTTTTATGCCCACCCAAAGCGGGATTCACCAGTTTAGGTTTAAGATTACAAGCAAACAATGGTAATAATTTTGAAATTGAACACTAACAACTTAAACCGTGCTTTATGCGGTTGTAGATTTTCGACGACAGTGTTTCTTGAACACAGCTGCTTAAAAATGGAACAGGATTTTTTCATATATATAATTGCATGTTTCTTTTTTTTTTTTTTTTTTTTTTTTTTTTTTTTTTTTTTTGGTACTGGGGATTGAACTCAGTGGCACTCGACCACTGGGTCACATCCCCAGCCCTTTTTTTTGTATTTTATTAGAGACAGGGTCTCACTGAGTTGCTAAGTGCCTCGCCATTGCTGAGGCTGGCTTTGAACTCGTGATCCTCCTGCCTCAGCCTCCCAAAGTGCTGGGATTACAGGCGTGCGCCACCGCGCCCGGCGTTTCTCTTTTTTAAAAAAACACCTTCTGGGGACTTTTGTCAATGTTCCCCTCTACCCCATTTCTTTCTACTTTGTACAATGAAACTGTTACTCAATGTGACATTTTAGTTTTCTGGTTTCATGGTAACCTGGGTTTATTGAGAGTTATGAGCGTGCATTTTGCAATTTTCTCTTATTTTGATTAAAAGCAAGAAGTGACCTTAGAAATAATCTCATCCTATCTCTTATTTAACAGGTAAGGAAACAGGAACAGCCAGGTTACCTGGCAAATCAACCACCAGTCAAATAAATCTACTGTGTCTCCATGATACCAATTACTTCAACTTTGTTCAAGAACCCTTTGTGATTAAGCCTGTTCATCTGTTGCTTGGCAATATAGTGGAGAGATCTTTTTCAATATTCAGAACCTTGCTTGCTTACTGACTGCATAGTCAGTCTTGCAAGTCTAAACCACCATATGTACTTTAAGGATAGGGAAAGATTTTGAAGGCAGAAAGTTACAGGATTCAGCACTGAGCATTTCTGTCTACTAAATTACTGTCTATGTCTTGATAACAAATCAAAAAAAAGTGAATAATGGGCAGTAGATGTACAAATTTAAGTAGTCTTTATTAGTCAATGTTAGGAATTTATTTACCTAGGCATTTATCAAAAGCACCATTATAAGCAGTGTATGAAACATTCAGAGTTTTTTCCCAACTTGCTCCCTCAGTAGTATCATCCATTCTTGAGCTAAAGAAAAATTTCTGCCAACCCCCAATAATCCTGCTTTCTTAGTAATTCCACTTTCATCATCCAGACCACTAAATATTGGTCTCAATCCTAACCCCAGATTAGCTGCAGGTTATTATCTAATCACCTAAGTTATATTGTGTCTGGAATTTATCTAATATTCATAACCTCAAAAGAAAACACTTTCCACAACCTGAAGAATAATTCTGTGAGGTAAGCAGAACCAGTCCTTTTTAAATCACCCTTCAGCCAATGAAAAAAAGAAGATGCATAAAATTCTATTAAACTACCAAAACATAGCTAGTTAGCAGAATGAGATTAAAACTCTAGACTCTTAATTTTTAATTCATTAATTAATCTAGATTCCTTAGAAGTGTTTTTTAAATATTTTTTTAGTTATACATGGACACAATTTCTTTTGTTTATTTTTATGTGGTGCTGAGGATCGAATCCAGTGCCTCACACATGTGAGGCATGCACTTTGCCACTGAGCCACAATCCCAGCCCCTACAAGTGTTTTTCTTTAGCAGGTAGAGTTGTTCTGACTTTTGGGAAATGAAAAGTAAATATTTTATTATTTTTGCAAATTATTATCATTAAGAAAAAATACTGAAGAAAAAGAACAAAAAATTTATAAACCTATTTTCATGGCTAGGAGGCAGTAAATCCTACTTGGACTTAGACCTGTGGTATCTCCCTGATGTAATCCAGATTTTTTTTTAAATTTATTTATTTACTTTAGTTGTACACAATGCAAGGCATTTATGTTTACGTGGTACTGAGGATCGAACCAGACCGCGCACGTGCAAGGCAAGCGCTCTGCCGCTGAGCCACAACCCCAGCCCCTCCAGATTTTAATGTG
The DNA here is from genome assembly GCA_025594165.1 of Tamias sibiricus. NCBI lineage: Eukaryota > Metazoa > Chordata > Mammalia > Rodentia > Sciuridae > Tamias > Tamias sibiricus. The sequence continues at coordinate 12,659,324 of CM046669.1, read as the reverse complement.
AAGATAAATCCTTGGCTGATAAAGTCTTGGATTACATTGTAGATTGCAAACTGTCCTTTGTGTGTGAACTACAAAAGAGCTGATGTCCCATTTCCCTGCCTTCTCTCTGCCCTCTCTTCACTGCCCTAGAACATTAGACACCTCTCAGAGGTGACCTACATATTTATTGTCATTGGAACTCATAACCCCAGGAAACGAATCCAAAACCCAGGAAAAGTGGGAAATAAAAAAATGGGGAAACTAGGGAGGAGAAAAATAATTCTGTAATGAATGGTCTAACATGCAAAGGGTGGCAACCGTCTAAGATCCAAAAGAAAGAAAGAGGCCATAGGTTCTAAGTGCACATTACTAATATTAAGGAGAAATGAGCATTTGGAATTGTGACTGTCATGACCTGAGGGCTAGTTACTTGTCCAGTTTTTTCTATTCACTTGTCAGGAAACACACACATAAATGGTTCCCTCTTCAAAAGTCCTGTTAGCTAGTTTCTTAGAGCCAGTCCCTCCTGAACTATGAAGGCACCACCTCTCAGCAGCTTCCCCAAAACGATAATGCAACTTTCAAAATTATGGTTCACCAGCCCTCCCTTTCTATATTCCCTTTCCTCTCGAACACAGTAAGGTAGCACTTGCTCCATTATATACTATAATATTGATCATAATGGAAGAATTTAGACATTCCCCCAATGTCTAAATAATGGAAGAATTTAGACATTCCCCCAATGTCTATTTGGTCTTCCACCTACCTGGTGATCTATGCTCTTCTGTAGTGACAGCTCTCACTTGGATAATGATGATTTTGAGATACCCGTCTCTAGCCCCATTCACAGGACTGAGGTCCAATCCCAAGTTTGTAAATATTGAACACCACCAAAATATGCTTCCTGGGCTTCAGCCACAAAGTATGGGAAGTAATCTTTTGTGTTCTTGCTCCTTGCCCAAACACATACCCTTCCCTTCTCAAATTCCCTTTTCACATTAATGTAACTAGTATTTTGTCCTTCAGACTTACCATAAAACATGGAATTACCTATGAGTCCTCTCTTCATACCCTAGCTTGCATAAATCCAACCCTGTTTTCCATTTCTCCTGATACCAGCCTAGCTCAGACATGGTTAGCTTTCTTCAGGATTATTGCATTACTTTTTGGCTATCCTCTTTCCCCTGAGGATTTTTCCTCCTTTTTTTTTTTTTTTTTTTTTTTTTTTTTTTTTTTTCCTTCTTTTGGTCATACACTCTGTTGTAGAATTATCCTAAAGCACAGTTCAGACTAGGTCACATCTCAAAACCAACAAAACTGCTCCCTGTTGCCTCATAAGTCAAGCATATACCATTCTAAGCTTAAAAGGACCTCCCAGGTGTCCTTCACCACCACTGCTACCTCACTCCTCCCCTGTGTTGGGCCAACAGCTTACTGTCCCCCTAGTACATCCAGTGCTCTCACTGCGCTTTGCCCCTGCCCAATTGTTTCTGCTGTGGAATGTCCTTTCCTCCTTCTGTGCCTGCCAGAAATTGACCCCAACAAATTCCAATGTCTTGGGGCTGGGGTTGTAGCTCAGCGGTAGAGTGCTCACCTAGCACGTGCGCGGCCCGGGTTCGATCCTCAGCACCACGTAAATGCATTGTGTACAACTAAAGCAAATAAATATATATATATATATATATTTTTTTGGTACCGGGGATTAAACTCAGGGGCACTCGACCACTGGGCCACATCCCCAGCCCTTTTTTTAGTATTTTATTTAGAGACAGGGTCTCACTGAGTTGCTAAGTGCCTCGCCATTGCTGAGGCTGGCTTTGAACTCGCGATCCTCCTGCCTCAGCCTCCCAAAGTGCTGGGATTACAGGCGTGCGCCACCGCGCCTGGCTAAAAAAATATTTAAAAAAAAAAAATTCCAATGTCCTCCATCAAGTCATTCTTTTTTAAAAATTCTTTTTAGTTATGCATGACAGTAGAATCTGTTTTGATAAAATTACACATGCATATTTATATTTATTCTAATTAGGACCCCATTCTTGTGGATGTACACAATGGTGGGATTCGCTTAGGTTTTTTCACATATATATATATATATATATATATATATATATATGAAAATAATGTCAGATTCATTCCACTGTCTTTCTTATGCCTATTTCCTCTCCCTCCCCTTCATTCCCCTTTGTCTAACATACTGCCCTTCTTTTCTTCCCCCGTCCCCTTATTATGGTTTAGCTTCCACATAAACAAAAACATTCAACCCTTGATTTTGGGGGGATTTGCTTATTTCACTTAGCATGATAGTCTCCAGATTCATCCATCTACTAGTAAATGTCATAAAGTCATTCTTCTTTATGGCTGAGTAATATTCTATCGTGTATCTATACCACAATTTCTTTATCCATTCATCTGTTGAAGGGCATCTAGATTGGTTCCATAGCTTAGCTATTATGAATTGAGCTGTTATAAACATTGATGTGGCTGTGTTGCTGTAGCATGCTGATTTTAACTCCTTTGAATATATGCCAAGGAGTGGGATAACTGGGTCAAATGGTGGTTCTATTCCTAGTTTTTTGATGAATAACTGCTTTCTAGAATGTTTGCCCCAAATTTGCAGTCCCACCAATGTATTAGCATATTTTCCTCATATCCTCGCCAACATTTATTGTTGCTTATATATTTTTTAAAATATTTTTAGTTGTAGATGGACACAATACCTTTATTTTGTTTTAGTTTTTTTTTTTTTTTTTTAATGTGGTACTGAGGATTGAACCCATTGCCTCACATGTGCTAGGCAAGTGTTCTACCACTGAGCCCCAACCCTAACCCTGTTGCTTATAATTCATTTTTTAAAAAAATATTTATTTGTTTTAGTTGTACACAATGCCTTTTATTCTTATGTGGTGCTGAGGATCGAACCCGGGCAGTGCACACGCTAAGCGAGCACTTACCGCTGAGCCACAACCCCAGCCTGCTTATAATTCTTTTTTTTTTTTTTTTTTTTTTTTTTTTTTTTTTTTTTTGTGGTACCGGGATTGAACTCAGGGGCACTTGACCACTGGGTCACATCCCCAGCCCTTTTTTGTATTTTATTTAGAGACAGGGTCTCACTGAGTTGCTAAGTGCTTCCCCATTGCTGAGGCTGGCTTTGAACTCGTGATCCTCCTGCCTCAGCCTCCCAAAGTGCTGGGAACAGGCCGCCACCGCGCCCGGCTGCTTATAATTCTTAATAGCTGCCATTCTCTTGAAGTGAGATGAAATCACAGAGTAGTTTTGCAATTCTCTAATTGCTAGAGATGTTGAACATTTTTCATGTTTGGTGACCACTTGTATTTCTTCTTCTTCTTTTTTAACTAATTTTTTTTTCCTTTCTTTCTTTGTGGTACTTGGGATTTAACCCAGGACTTCAGCATACCAAACAAGCACTCTACCACTGAGCTACCTCCCCAGCCCCATATTTCTTCTTTTGAGAAGAGTCAGTTCAGTTCCTTTGCCCACTTATTAATTGGGTTAATTGCTTTTTTGGTGTTAAGTTTCTTGAGTTCTTTGTATATCCTGGAAATTAATGCCTTATCTGAGGTGCCGGTAGCAAAGATTTTCTCCCATTCTCTAGGTTCTTCATGCTCTTGTTTCCTTTGCTGTGAAAAAAGCCTTTTAGCTTGATGCCATCCCATTATTGATTATTAATTTTACTTCTACACTTTAGGAATCTTATTAAGGAAGTCAGTTCCTAAGGCCAATGTGTTGAAGTGTTGAGCCCACATTTTCTTCTAGTATAAGTGGCATTTCTTGTCTAATCCCTAGGTCTTTGATACACTTTGAGTTGATTTTTGTGCAGGGTGAGAAAAAGGGTTAACTTTCATTCTATTACATATGGATTTCCAGTTTTCCCAGCACCACTTTGAAGAGACTATCTTTTCTCCAATGTATGTGTATGGCTCCTTTGTCTAGTATGAGGTCTTTATGCAGATTTGTCTAGTATGAGGTAACTGTCCTCTATTCTGTCCCATTGGTATTTTTGCCTGTTTTGGTGCCAATACCATACTGGTTTTGTTCCTGTACCTCTGCAGCTAATTTCAGGTCTGGTATTGTGTGTGATGCCTCCTGCCTCATTTTTTTCCACTAAGGATTGCTTTGGCTATTCTGGGCCTCTTACTTTTCCAAATGAATTTCATGACAGCTTTTTCTATTTCTATGAAGAACATCATTAGAATTTTGATGGGAACTGCTATGAATCTGTATAATGCTTTTGGAAGTAGGGCCATTTTGACAATATTAATTCTGCCTATCCAAGAACATGGAAGGTCTTTTCATCTTCTAAGTTCTCCCTCAGTTTCTTTTAGAGTTCTTTAGTTTTCATTATAAAGATCTGTCACCTCTTTTGTTAGATTGATTCCTAATTTTTTTGAGGCTATTGTGAATGGAATAGTTTCCCTAATTTCTCTTTCAGCTGATTAATCAGAGTATAATAATGCAATTGATTTATGGGCATTAATTTTGTATTCTGAAATTTTACTGAATTCATTTATGAGTTCTAGAGGTTTACTGGTAGAATTTTTTGGGTCTTCTAAATATAGAATCAGGTTGCCCAGCAAACAGGGATAGTTTGAGCTCTTCTTTCCTATTCGTATCCCTTTCTTTTCATCTAATTGCTCTGGCAAGGGTTTCAAGGACTGTGTGGAATAGAAGTGGTGAAAGGGGGCATTCCTGTCTTGTTCTGTTTTTAGAGGGAATGCTTTCAGTTTTTCTCCATTTAGCATAATGTTGGCCTCATCAAGTCATTCTCTATCTTCCAAGCTGGCATTGACCTCAGGCTCCTCTAAAATCCCAAACATTTGTTCCCATCCAATTCTGGAATCAATCACAGTATATATTGTAATATAGTCACTTGTGTAACTCTTAATATCCACTAGTCTCTTGAGGGCAGAGACCTTGCATTATTTAGGTTTATCTCCCACCACATCTTTCACGCCTCGACTCCTCAAAGAAAACCAGAATCCAGGAAGCAAGAATTTAGACTAAAGGGGAAAAGAAAACCTGGTTTTGTTCATAGAAGTGTGGGACCACAAAAGACACTTAAAAATCCATTTAAAGAGGGCTGGGGCTGTGGCTCAGTGGTAGTGCACTTGCCTGGCATGAGTGAGGCACTGGGTTCGATTCTGAGCACCGCATATAAATAAATAAAATAAAGGTCTATCAACAAACTAAAAATATATTTTTTTAAAAATCCGTGTAATGAATCCAGTCATACAACTTGCATTTTCTCCTGACCCTCAAAATAAATAAATATCCCTTGCCTTGCAATGGGACCAACTCCTATAGTCCCGACTACTTGAAACTGAGGTGGGAGGAGAATCACTCGAGTCTGCAAATTCAAGATCAGCCTGGGCAACATAACCCCATCTCAACAAAAATAAATAACTATAAACATACCTGGACCCAGGGAAACAACATAACTTTCCCAAGGTCACATAACTAGTGACAGGAATAGTTCAGTTCTCCTGAATCTCAGCACATCAGCCCCATCAAATGACTGATTCCATCCCACCCTTTTCTGTCCTTCTCTAAATGGAGGGGGTATTTTCATTTTTCTTTTTCTTTCTTTCTTTTTTCTTTCTTTTTGATAAAGGGGTTTTTTGGCAGTAATTTTATTCTGTTACATATTATTTAAGCTTAAAGCATTTGCACCACATTCCTGGCCCCACATATAATTTTAGCAAAATTATACTTTTTTTTTTTTTAAACCAAAGGACCAAACAGAGACATCAGAGAAACATCTGGTCTGATTCATCAGGGTAGCAGCAACATTTCTATTTATACATGAGCACAGCCCTATCTTTGTAGCTCTCAGCTGTTGCTCATTGCTCAGTATGTTCCCCTTTTCAACCTTGTCTGTCCCTCATCAAGATAGCATCCTGCATCCTGAGTCTTAAGCAGAATCTAATGCCAGAAAAGAAAATATATGCTCCACTCCCTAAAAGGGGTCCGTATTTTAAAGGAACTATTTCTCTATATTCTCAGTCTCTTTGTTTTAGTTTAGGACAGCAAGCCTCAAGTGGTTGGGTGGCTGCCATTCATTCTGCTGCATTCTTGGTAGGAAGCAGTTGGATAAAGACCAAAGCTATGGCATAAGTGAAATTTGGAAGCAGGTTAGGTTACAAAAAATTAAGTACTTTACGTGGGGATATTGGGGTTAATGTAGAGAAGTAAGTAGTACTAACTCTTCACAGCAACATTTGATAGTGATCATAAGTTAGAAACTGCATGGCCTTATGAAGGCATTGGTACAAAAAACAAACAAACAAACAAAAAAGCTTAGGAATCTTCTAGGCTTTTTTTTTTTTTTTTTTTTTTTTTGAGTGCTTTTCAACACCTGTCCTCTAAGACAAGGCCACTGCTTGTACAAACCAATGACAATATTGTTTGGGAAAGCTTTGGAACAGACCAGAGACAAACAGATCTCCACGAGTCACTTCTTGGCAAAAACTCCTTCAAAATAATGACCTCACCTCAGTATTCAACTACAGGAACGCAAAAAAGAATAAAAACACTCAGATGGAACCACAATGCCCTCTGACATCAGGGCCTAATTAAAACCTTCAAAGGTCCTAAGCCCCGAAAATAATAAGGTGTCCCACCCCATGTAATTTTAAAGAACTACAAAGTGTTAAGAAAAGCAAAAAGTTCTGATTCTCCCTTCCCAGATGACCACTTCAGAATTCGTTCCAGAAATGACAAATACAAAACTCTTAAAAGTGATGTGTGTTTTTGTGTTTTCCTGCTTTGCAGGTGTCCTAAACACTGTGTCTTTGGAGTAATCTAGTAATCTGCTTGAAATACAGTGCCAACCAGCTGTTGACTGACACAGTGTATGAAGGGGGTATCTTTAGCAAATTAATTTGTGTTCTTCTAGTAACTAGAGAGATACCAACTTACTTTATCCTATCCAAATAAAATAACTTCCTTTGCTTTGTGGTTCTAATGAGTCCTCAAAAGATGAAATGTAAAACTCAGGCCCCAGTGATTCTAAATGAGAGATTATTTTTTTTAAAAATGATTCCACTGTCCTCGTGTTGGGAGCAATATTATCATAACTGATCAATACGTGAAGTTGACACTGAACCATTTTTATTTTGTCCCTTGTATAATAAAGGTGCCAAGGGCTGGGGTTGTGGCTCAGAGGTAGACCGCTCACCTAGTAAGCGTGGGGCACTGGGTTTGATCCTCAGCACCACATAAAAATAAAATAAAGATGTTGTGTCCACCTACAACTAAAAAATAAAAATATTTTTAAAAAACATAAAGGTGCCAGCCGGGCGCGGTGGCGCATGCCTGTAATCCCAGCACTTTGGGAGGCTGAGGCAGGAGGATCGCTAGTTCAAAGCCAGCCTCAGCAATGGCGAGGCACTTAGCAACTCAGTGAGACCCTGTCTCTAAATAAAATACAAAAAAGGGCTGGGTATGTGGCCCAGTGGTCGAGTGCCCCTGAGTTTAATCCCTGGTACCAAAAAAATAAAAAATAAATAAAGGTGCCAAGATATCAGTCATAATAGCTAGAGACTATTTAAGACTCTCATGAGTAAAAACAAAATATCTAAAATACTTCCTTGTAAGTTGTCATCTAAATATGGAGATAATCATAGAAACTCCCAAAATGTCTCCCCATTGTTGATCAGCATTGATCATTAGCTTTGAAAACAAGAAACCTGGAAAGTTTTTTTTTTTTTTTTTTTTTTTTTTTTTGGTACTGGGATTGAACTCAGGGGCACTCGACCACTGGGTCACATCCCTAGCCCCTTTTTTGTGTTTTTATTAGAGACAGGGTCTCACTGAGTTGCTAAGTGCCTCGCCATTGCTGAGGCTGGCTTTGAACTCGCGATCCTCCTGCCTCAGCTTCCCAAAGTGCTGGGATTACAGGCGTGCGCCACCATGCCCGGCCTTGGAAAGTTTTTTAAGATCATTTTCCCATTGGTCTACAACGGGACATCCTTAGCAGGACAACTAAGGAAGAGCAAAAGGTTGGGAGGAAATACTCAGAAAGTGGGACACTGGAATTCCATATTGCTGAGGTATAATGTCTGAGTGATGACAAGATTCAAAATGTAGTTCTGGGAAGGAGATAGCTGAAGTCAATTGGAGGAAGAGGTCACAGGGGTTAAGGAGGTACAGAAATTAGGAAGCTAAGGTGCTGGTTCAGTGTTGATGCCAACACCTAGGATGGTGCTAGGAGGTAGGGTAGGGGATATTTCCCAAAGTCTAGGGAATGGAGGGAAGTGACCAGAAGTTTGGTTAATGGGGAGAAGTCCGAAGGAACCTATAAGGGAAAGATGAGCTTTTACCTAAGAGTCACAGAGCAATGAATGGTCTGGAGTAGCCATGGAGAGTCAGTCAAATGCCAGCCCCTGTCCCCACCTGATTTTTATGAAAGGAGCAAGCCTGGCCCCATCTGTCTTCTCCCCCTCTCTGCTCCTATTTCATACGTGAGGGTTTACTCCTACGCTCGTTCCCATGATGAGGTAGCACCATCTACTACCTCCACTGGAGGCCAAACAAATGCCCCGCCACTACCACCTGATCTTTGACTTTAAACCTTCAAAACTGTAAGCTAAACAAATCTTTTTATAATCTAGCTGCCTCAAGTATTTCAGTGTAGTAATGCAAGGCAGACTAATAACATAGGCCTTTCTGTCACCTTACATCAACTATCCTGCTGCACCAACCCTGGATCATTCTCACATTCTGCTTCCTCTGTCTTTTGCTTTCAAACAGCTAAGGGCTGGAGACAAAAAAAATTATGTAACTTGGAGTCTTGTGTCTGTAGATTCAAGCTCAGCTGGACCCTTACAGACTCCATCAGTCCCTTAATTTCCTCTCCCATTCTCGTCACTAAATGTTCCTAACCTTTGTCTTTTTCCTCAAGATGTCAACTCCCAACTTTCATTCTCAACAATTATTTCTATCTCCTATTTCTAGAAGAAAAGTTGAGATCACTGAGAAAGACCTCCTTCAACAAGGTCGGACTTGGGCTGGGGTTGTAGCTCAGTGCCAGAGTGCTTGTCTAGGATATGTGAGGCCCTGGGTTCAATTCTCAGCACCACATAAAATAATAAATGGATAAAATAAAGGCCCATCAACAACTAAAAACCATATTAAGAAAAGGGAAAAAAAAAAAGTCATACCGTCCCACCTCTTCCTGGGCTTAAGCAATTATTTTCTCCCTTTTCTCTTTCAACTGTACTTCAACACTGGCTCCTTGCTTGAATCCATTGCTCATCTCTTCTATAGAATCAAAACCAAAAGACAAAAACTCCTGACTGATGAAGTACACTGATATCTGAAACTTTTTTTTTTTTTTTTTTTTTTTTTTTGGTGCTGGGGATTGAACTCAGGGGCACTCGACCACTGGGCCACATCCCCAGCCCTTTTTTGTATTTTATTAGAGACAGGGTCTCACTGAGTTGCTTAGTGCCTTGCCATTGCTGAGACTGGCTTTGAACTCGTGATCCTCCTGCCTCAGCCTCCCAAGTGCTGGGATTACAGGCGTGTGCCACCGTGCCCAGCTTTGAAACCTTCTTTTAAATATACCCAAACAACAAGTTGGATTGATGGGTGGATGGATAAATGGATAAATATGTGCTAAATCAAATAAAGCCAAATTCTATTTGGAGAATCTGAGTAGTGGATACATGGGCATCCACTGTACAACTCTTTCAACTTTTCCATATATTTAAAAACCATCATAACGTTGTTGGGTGAATAGGGCTTCCAAACCAGCATTTTCCTCAAGCCACCATCCCATCTCTCTTCTTCCTTTCTGAACTTTTTGAATGAGCAAACTATACCTCCTTGCTGCCCAGTCACTGTTTTTTCTTTGGATCTTCACAAAAGAATTAAGATGTTAGAAATATGCTGAAACTCCCTTGACACTCCATAGGATAACATTCTCTTCTAGTGACCAAGATATCATCACTATTCTACTGTTGGCTTGTATCTTTTCCACATGTATGTGTAGATATATATGTATATGCAAAACCTATGATGATTTTTTATACTGAATTTTTGTTTTGTGTCTAAAATTTACACATGTATAACATATCTTAAAATTTATACTTTGCATTCAATATTATGTTCTCAAGGTTTATCTGTGCTGATACTTGTGGACCTAATCCATTCATTTTAATTGCCATCTGGTTTGAATCATAAATATAGTCTACCATTAATTTACACTTTCTACTCTCAATGGTAGTTTCCAATTTTTCACTGTTTTAAACAATAAAGGAGTGACTATCCTTAGGACACTTCTCCCTGTGTACTTTTATTTGTCTAAATGTGTATCCAGAAATTAAATTGCTATGTAGTAGGGTTTACAATATCCAACCCTACAAAATATTGGCAAATTACTTTCCATAGTGGTTGGACCAACACTCCTTCCCATCAGCAGAATATGAAAGTTTCTTTCTTAGCATCCTACAAATATTATTTAGCATTATCAGATTTTAAAATTTTGTTATTATCCCATGTATGAAAAGTGATCCAATTTTAAATTTTGCATTTTTCAACAGAGGGGTTAAGTGTCTTTCCATGTGTTACTGACAATTTGATTTTTACTTCTGAACTATTGCCCACTCATGTTCCTTGATGATTTTTTTCTTACTGTGGTTGACTACTGGCCATGGAGATGTTTGGGCATTGCCGCCTTCCGTAGTCTCACGGGACTTGGCCCGGGATCTTGAGAGACTTGAGCCAAGATTGCTGATCGGGTCTGCACCATTTGGTGTGTTGGTTTTGGTGGTGTGTGTGGTGCGTGTTAAAGTTGTTGTTAGAGCCAGAGAGAAAAGTTATCAGAATAAAAAGCTGTTTGTTTCCAGTTCGCCTCTGAACTTCTTCCCGTGGCTTCGTTGCTCCAAGCGGCCATCGCTTCAGGCAGCAACACTCCTATATGCTGCTCTCTCTCCTATTCCATTGGATACCTTATCTATTCATGTTCTGATACCACACTGTCTTAATTCTTCTCATTCTTATTTTTCTTTTTCAAAATTGTCTTGCTTATTTTTGGCTCTTTCATGAGCATTGTAAAATCAGCTAATCAAATTCCACAAAATATGGCATTCTGGTTTTAAGATGTTGAACGTGTATGCCAATAGGTAGAATTGCCTCTATGACATTGTTTCCCTTCAAGACTATGGTATCTTTCTTCTATTTTCTATCAGTAAGGTCTTATCATTGTTTGCATATAGGTCTTAGACATTTTTGTTAGATTTATTTTGGAATACATTATGGTTTTTGTTATGACTCTAATGTAGATAGTGTTATTATATTTTCTAATTGGTTATTGCAGCTGTATAGAAACACTATTGATATTTGGATATTGATTTTATGCCCATCTACCATGAAGAACTCTTAATAGACAATGATAAAATATCAAATGATTGTCTTGAATATCTGGTGTAGATTATAATATCATTTGCATCTAAAGATTATTTGGGTTTTTGTTCCAATCCTTATAAATTTTTACTAGTTTTACTACATTTGTTAGGACCCCAGAACCATGCTGAATAGATAATAACCATGTCTTCTTTCTGGGTCTGAAACAAATGTTTCCATCTTTTCATCATTAAGTAAAATGTTTACTATAGTATTTTTTTAAAAAAAAATATTTAGAGTGGACTGATGTATTTCTAGTTTTCTAGAAGGATATTTTAAAATCAGAAAATACGTAATAAATTTTTTTTTCTTTACTTACTTAGGTAATCATTTGATTCCCTCCCCCCCCCATTGGATATTATAATAAATTATATTAATAGGGTTTTCTTTACCTTTCACCTGAACTAAAAACAATTTGCTAACACATTTCCTTTGTTTTTCTACCTTACATGTAGGTACAACTACAGCCCTTTCGAACTGTTCTTGTTATAGATACTGAAGAAATTTATTTAAAACTCTGATCTGGCCCTGCTACTTTTCTGCCTTAAAACCTGTTCACATTTCTACATTGCAGACAAAATAGTCAATACTTTTTAGTATTACATTCAATATTCACCACCAGGTAGCCCTTTTTCTCTAAACTCATTTATATCTTTCTTGGAGGGGAGGGGGGGTACCAGAGATTAAACTCAGGGCACTTGACCACTGAGCCACACCCCCAGCCCTATTTTATATTTTCTTTAGAGACAGGGTCTCACTGAGTTGCTTAGTGCTTCACTTTTGCTGAGGCTGGCTTTGAATTCGCGATCCTCCTGTCTCAGCCTACTGAGCTGCTGGGATTACAGGCATGTGCCACCACACCTGCGTCATTTATATCTTAATATTTTCTGCAGCAACTCAGAATGGCTTGTGGTCCCCTGTGTGTTCTGTGCATTTCTTTCTTTCAAAGCCTTTGCCTATATTGTCCCTCCTAGAAGGTGCACCTCCACTTCATTTCTCTCTCCTACCCTAACCCCAATCAAGTTTCCCTCCCCATCTCTACTTAAACACTTCACACTCTTTAAGATCCAACTCAGTAGTCAGCTCATTCAAAAACATCACCTCTGACCCTGACTTCTTCTGAAGGTTTCACTAAGTGCCTGTTTTTAGTGATCCCTTAAATCCATGATTATTTTTATATTTGGTGCTTACTGCATTGTACTGTATTTATGTATCCCAACTAAACTCTCATCTCATCAAAATGAGCAACTGGGTTTTATTCATAACTAAAATCTGAGAACCTAGCAGCATATCTGGCACATAAATATTTGTTTAATTCAATAAATAAACAATTTAGTTGAATTGAACATACTCTTTGTGTAAAACTTGTGGTTTTTCTGTCCATTGTTACTTAAAATTTAGTTTTTACTAGCTTTCAACTATATAGACTTCATAAACTTTAATTGCTCTGCCTAACCAACTCTAGAAATAAAAACAAACAGCAACCTATCAGTGTGGTTAGCATGGTCTAGGATTGGAGTGTGGAACCCAAGGGAAAATGAAAATAAATAAAATGACTGAAAAGGATCAAAATTGGAATACATACCACCTATTGTCTTAGTTCAGGCTGCTATAACAAAGTACCATAGACGGAGCATCTTATAAACAACAGAAAGTGATACTCAAGTTTTGGAGGCTGGAAGTCCTAGCTCAGGGCACTAGCAATAATCAGGTTCTAGTCAGGACAGGACTCTTTTCCTGGTTGCAGACTGATAATGTCTTACTGTATCCTCCCATGACAGAAAGAGGGCATGCAATCTCCCAGGGGTCCTTGTTTGTTATAGGACCACTAATACCATTCATGAATGCATCACCCTCATGACCTAGTTATCATTCAAAGACCACCTCCCACTTCCCAAAATCATCATATAAGGGAAATAGGATTTCAATATATGGATTGGCAGGGGAGATACAACCATTCAGACCACTGCATCTATCACCCTTATCTAAAATTTTCACTAGTACTACAGTGAGGAACGATTAAATTGTATCAGTAAAATCATCGTCAGTGGCTCCTGGGTTATCTATGAAGTCAAATGGCACCTTGCAGTTTGCATGAACCCATCTGGAATCCCCATCCCATATCTACAGGGAAATCAATGCACCCCCTAAACTCCTTGTGATGCTGCCCATTCTCTTGGCAGCCTCAGGGTTTGATTTCTGGTCTCTGCCGAATTCCCATTCTTCATTCTGTATCTTGCAGCTGTTCCTTTATCTTCTTTTGGCACTGACCCAAGGGTGGGTTACAGCCCTCCTCCTTGATTTCCCACCCCAAAATCATGAGAGGCAGCTGCATATGGTACACTCTTCCTGGAAATTCAGAGATAGTGTTTGCCATATGGGGGTGGGGGGGTAAACTTCAGCAGCCAATTTGAAACTGAAAACTCAATTTCCTTGTTCTATTTCCACCACTCCAAGTGCAAGCCTCCTGGCATATTGCTCAGCCTTCTCTCCCACTCTTCCTCCTTGCTTACCTCTTCTCTCTTCTTCCTTTCTCTCAATTTTTCTTGTGTGGAATGATTTTGTGATCTTTTTGTTGTTTCTCTCCAATCTATACAGCCTCAACTACCACCCCTCAGGCATATCTCAGTATATTATTTTTTAAACAGATACAATATTTTTATACCTCTATTTTATTAATTTTTATACCTTTATTTTATTAATTTTTATACCTTTATTTTATGTGGTGCCGAGCATCAAACCTAATGCCTTGCACATGCTAGGTAAGTGCTCTACCACTGAGCCCCAGCCCCAGCCCTCAGGATATTATTCTAAATAAAGGCAATCCCTTACCTATAAAAAACTCTGGTGCTAGTTGGCGAAATAGAAATTTTTTATTCATTCACTACTTTCCTTGTAGTGTACCTGTATTTGCTGCAAATATATAAATTCAATATTGAATTTTTTTTTTTTTTTTTTTTTTTTTTTTGGTACCGGGGACTTGAACTCAGGGGCACTTGACCACTGGGCCACATCCCCAGCCCTTTTTTTGTATTTTATTAGAGACAGGGTCTCACTGAGTTGCTAAGTGCCTCGCCATTGCTGAGGCTGGCTTTGAACTCACGATCCTCCTGCATCAGCCTCCCAAGGATTACAGGCGTGCACCACCACGCCCGGCTAATATTGAATTTTTTTTTCATAGGATCTTATGTAAAAGGACACTTTTAGTTCTAGTGACTGGTGCTTGAACCAGAGGGTACCAACCAACACGAATGGCCACTCCAGTGTTCAGGTTGGGACAATCAAACTAAGTTGTAGTTTTGACAGAATTATGTCTCAGTGGGATATTTCTCAACAGCAAATATTAATGTTCTAAAATTCTAAGATCTCAAAGAAATTTCCTCTTTTGGAAAGACTTCATTTGCTTTTGCAGCACTGGGGCTTGAACTCAGCGCCCTCACATACTAGGCAGGCGCTCTACCACTGAGCTATACCTCCACTCTCTGGAAAGGCTTTACTTCATTTTTTTTTTTTTTTTAAATAGAGAACTTTTTTTATTAAGTAGAATTCTTTTTTAATGTTCATTTTAAAATTCTTTTTTTAGTCATCATACAAAACCAAGATACACCTTGATATAATCACAAAAACGTGAAACACAACTCACTCCCATTCAGTCCTTAGTCCTGTCGCACCCCACCCCCCCGCCTCTGCTCCCCACCCTCCCTTACAACAATCCATATACAGTTTACTTTTTTAAAAACAAACAAATCAATAAATAGAGGACTTTTAAGCCTACTCATTGCTACTATCTCCTTCATTCTTTCCAGCAAATATTTGTCTTTTTTTTTTTTTGGTACCGGGGATTGAACTCAGCGGGCACTCAACCACTGGGTCACATCCCCAGCCCTTTTTTGTTTTTATTAGAGACAGGGTCTCACTGAGTTACTAAGTGCCTCGCCATTGCTGAGGCTGGCTTTGAACTCACGATCCTCCTGCCTCAGCCTCCCAAAGTGCTGGGATTACAGGTGTGCGCCACCGTGCCCTGCAAATATTTGTCGAGAGCTTTGCTCTTGGGTCAGGCACTGTGATAAGCCCTCGGGACTGAGTGGAGGAAAAAAATAAAATAAAAAGAGTTAAATTTCCTGTTCCCTAATAGTGGGGAAGACAGTCAATAGGAAGCAAGTATAGGATCACATATTGTGGTAACTGCTGTGAAGGGAGTTCGCATGGTGAATGGATAGAGAACAATGGGGTAGAGGGTGGTACTCTTGATGGGGTAACCTGGGAAGTTCTCTTTGAACCTTGACCTCTTTGAATCTGAGACCTAAGTGATGAGAAGGAGGTAGCCATGCAAAGAAAGGGGAGACTAGTTAAGAGGCCATTATAATAGTCCTGGTAGTTGTATTTGGGTCATGGCATTGGTGAAAGAAAGGAAGGAGATGTCGTCAAGAACATTTTGGAGGTAGATGCTGGGTGTGGTGGCTTATACCTGTAGTCCCAGCTACTTGGGAGTCTGAGGCAGGAGGATTGAAAGTTCAAGGCCAGCAGGGGCAACTTAGCAAGATACTGTCTCAAAATAAAATTTAAAGAAAAGGGCTGAGGGTGTAGGTCAGAGTCAAAATGCTCCTAGGTTTGATGCCAGTAAACAAAGGAGGGGGGGATGTGTTTTGGAGGTAGAACTGTAGTACTAGTATTTGCTGACTGTGTGTGTGGGGGGGGGGGTAGGGAGGAAAAAAATCAGATAAATTGCTTGTAGCTTATAACATATAGCTCATTTTAACACTAAGATGGAGAGACTAGAAGAGCTGAGGGCAGGGGAATTGAGAGTTTCATTTTGGACCTACAAGTTTATAGACGCCTCTTGGATATGCAAATGGAGATATTGGCTATATGAGCCTGGCATTCTGGGGACAGGTTAGGGCTGGGAATACACATTTGGAACCCTTACCACACGAATGCTATTTGGAGTTACAGAATTGGCTGAACTCACATCACTGAGTTATGCTTAAAGAAGAGGAACATAAGCCGGGCGCGGTGGCACATGCCTGTAATCCTAGCACTTGGGAGGCTGAGGCAGGAGGATCGTGAGTTCAAAGCCAGCCTCAACAATGGCGAGGCACTTAGCAACTCAGTGAGACCCTGTCTCTAAATAAAAATACAAAAAAGGGCTGGGAATGTGGCCCAGTGGTCGAGTGCCCCTGAGTTCAATCCCTGGTACCAAAAAAAAAAAAAAAAAGAAGAGGAACATGGACCAAGCACCACAACATTTAGAAGTCAGGTAGAGAAATGGGAGAGAGAAAAGGACTGAAATGGTGCAATCAGTGAGGAAGGATAAAGCCAAGAGAGTGTGGGACCTCAAAAGTCAAGAAAGAGTTGGTTGACAATTGAAGTCAGGCATAGAGGGCCACTGCAAACCCATAGCAAGAGTCTCCCCAGCCTGCAAGCTTGCTTAGTGTGAGGATACAGGTGAAGAAAGGTTTCTAACACCAAAACTTTCAGGAAAGGTTTTGCAACCTGACTGGGTGTCTGAAGAGGCAGCAGATCAAGGCATTGAACATGTGTTTGGGCTCTCCAGGCTTCTGATTGAACATGTAGTCGTAGGCAGTGAAACAAGTGGCTCTGAGCTGCCTCTGTGTTGGCACAAATTTGTTGGCTGATTCTTGGTAGATAATTCCAAAAGAGCTTTGTGATGAGAACAAAGTGTAAAAAGCATGATTATAAAATTAGTAGGGGAGTTTCACAATTTCTGTGGCAAAAGTGGGATTATCTTTGTTAATTTGTACCTAATTTTTTTTTTTGCGGGAGGCATTGATCATTGGGAATAGGAGTGGATCCTCTTTTTCCTGCAGCCCCTGATGGGCAAGACCAGTTCCAAACTGAAAGCAGAAGCACTGATGGAAAGAAATGCAACTTTTCATTTTTATCTTGCTATGAACAGCAATGACATTCTAGGGAGCATTCCCTTGTTGGCAAGGGCTGTGCCAATGGAGGATACAGCCATCTGATTGATGCAGGCTGTTTTGTCATAGTCGATATGCTGACACACAACTTTGTCATTCTGATGCCAAGAACATCTTGATGTGGCTGTTTTGATGTGGCTGTTTTGATATAGGGACATTTTGACTCTGCCTAAAAACAAACCAATACATTTTTTGCTGAGGAAAAAAAAAAAAAAAAAAAAAAAAAAAAACCAGCACCAAGTACTATGCACAAAAGGCTTCCTCACCAGCTTCCTGAGTCACATCTCAACTCCTAACACCACCCCCCGCCCCAAGAGAGAAGGTAGACTGCAGAGACATCCAGTGCAACCCTTGAAAGAAAAAATATCCCCACCAGGGAGGGAGGAGATCAGAAGTGTGGGTCCAAATTACCAAGACGGCTTGAAGGAAAGAAAAAGATGATTCTATAAAGCCTGACCCTGTTCCTGAATCACCCTGACTCAGCCTCTTGAAGAAGCCCTGTGACACATCCATTCAACACTGAAAGGGACTCAAGGAGCTTTTCTGTGAGACAAACCTCATCTCCCTCTCAAGAGCTTGCAAGAGCTGTGCGTGACTAGGCATTTCTTTGGCAAGGAATGAGCCACTGAATGAAGGACGGTACTGTTCAGTAAGGACACGGCACTGCACACCCAAACAGGAAGTAGCAACCCCAGGCTGCCAGATGACAGATGTGCGTATGAAGGAATCAAATGACTGAGTTTTTTTGTTTGTTTGTTTTAATATTTCTTTAGATGTTGGTGGACCTTTATTTTATTCATTTATATGTGGTGCTGAGAATCGAACCCAGGGCCTCACACATGCTAGGCAAGTGCTCTTACCACTGAGCCACAACTCCAGTCCCAAATGACGGAGTTTTGAACTGGTCCAGGGTTGACATTCTTTCATTCAGGCATGACCATGGCCAGGAAGATCCAATATCTTGGTCTCATGGTCCCTCTCATTATTAGGGAGCTCAGTGTCCTTGCTCGTTGCCCTCCTAGGTGATGGAGGATATAAACTGACTTCCTTCAGAGTAACTCCTTCTTCTAATAATTTTCTCTTTAAGCAACCGCAGAGCAGAGGCACTTGCTCTCAGAAGTTGGATAAATTGTTAATATGATTAATGGGGTAATCTCTCCACTACTAGGTGTTCATATCACTTATGCTTGTGAAATATTAACTATTTTCAAAAAGATGAATCTCTATTTCTGTCACTATTATATCTTTAAAGATTTGAAATGTCATTTAATTAAATTTTTAAATGTTCATTGAGGGTATTGAATGATGTGTAATGTGAAAATCTATACAGTGAATATAATTTATTTCCTGGGAATATGAATTGTCTCCTCTCCCCAAACCCACTTACTTCATCTTCTATTGCAAGCATTTTCTTTCTTGTTTTGGTCTCAAGTCTTTTCCAAATACTCTGATTTTACTCTTGGTCACCAAAGACATTAAATACTACTATGTACCAATCATTTTGCCAGGTACTATTGGTAAAAAATACAAATATGAATAAGAAATAGCTCCAGTCCTCAGTAAATATATTGTGGGAGATAGACTTGATTATTAACAGAATACAAAACACATGTCACTAGGTACTTTTTAAATTTTAATTTGTCATATATAACAGAATGCATTATAATTCATATTACACATATAGAGCATAATTTTTTATATCTCTGGTTGTACATAAAGTAGAGTCACATCATTCATGTCTTCATACATGTGCTTAGGGTAATGATGACCATTGCATTCCACTGTCTTTCCTACCCCCTATGCCCCCTCCCTTCCCCTCCCTCCCCTTTTCCCCTTTTGCCCTATCTAGAGTTCATCTAATCCTCACTAGGTACTTTTCTTGTACATTTAAATACCATCTGATAGTAGGGTGAGGTAGCACACACCTGTAATCCCAGCAACTCAGGAGACTGAGACAGGAGGATTGCAAGTTCAAGCTCAGCCACAGCAACTTAGTGAAACCCTGTCTCAAAAAAAAAAAAAAGAAGATGGTAGAATGAGATGGATATCATTATCCTAAATGTATGATTGAAGACATGAATAGTATGAATATACTTTGTATACAAACAATGTTGTGTAAAAAGATGTTCTATATGTGTATTATGAATTGTAATGCATGCTACTGTTATATATACAACAATTTCGAATAAAAAAAAAAGAGGTAGGGGTGTAGCTCAGTGGTCCTGGGTTCAATCCCTAGTACCAAAATAATACATATGTACATACACACCATCTGATAGGACTGAGGGAACAGCTCAGAGGTAAAGTGTGTGCTCAGCATGTGCAGAGCCCTGGGTTCTAGTCCCAGCACCAAGAAACAACAACAAGAAACCACATTTACTTGGCCAGGGTGTAGTTCAGTGGTTAGAGCACTTGCTGAACATGCACAAAACTCTGGGTCCAAGCTCTTCAAAAATAAGTAAAGGAATGAAGGAATAATAACTACCACATGATAAATTTCAGGTGCCATAAACTAGCATAATTAAAATTATTTGGACCTACAATGACTGGAGGAGTCAAACCCTACTGGAAGAAATGGAAAATGACATTGAACTGCAGTAGCTCCCTCTGTGATAAGAATGTCTGTGCTAAGTGCTTAATTGTATCTCATTTAATCCTCCCAACAGCCTCATTTCTAAAGGAGGAAACAGCAGCTCAGCAACATTAAGGAACTTCCCCCAAGGTCACACAGCTTAGATTTGATGTGGAGACCCGATTCAAATCCCACAGAATCCATGTTCTTTTCACTCACCTAAAGGAAGGCAGTGGTGTAGATTACAGCTCAGATAAGGGAAGATTGGGCAGCTTTTGATTTGGATAGGACACTAATGCCTGAAAAAATGACTTTGAGTTATTAAGATTTTATAAACCAAGGGCAAAACAGATAGTAGTCATAGTCAATCTACCTCCAATGCTGAGCAATTCAGTGGGCACGGGGTTCACCAAGGCACCTTGTCAATGTAACTTTTTATAGTTTGTCAAGTTGTTAATAAAAGTCACAAAAAAGGACTAATAAAAATATAACGTTTGCCTTTCAAAATGACTGTACTTCTTGAACCTACAAAGGTACCTTTTCCTCCAATGAGAAAAATTAATAACCAACATTTATTGAACATTTACTAGTGCTGGGCTCTGTACCATTAAAAAAAATGTGCTCTACATACCTGTAGAATAGAGGTTAAATCATGGATTTAGAACCAGGTTAAGAGGGTTCAAATCTTGGTCTCCTCTTCCCCATCTTCCCTTCCCCTCCTTTCTCCCTCTATCTCAGATTTCTCACTCTGGTGGAAGCCCACTACCACATCCCGTACACCCCTATGGAGAGGCCCACCTGGTAATAAACCGAGGTCTCTGCTGATAGCCACATGTGTCAACTTTGAAGCAGATCTTCCAGCTCCAATGAGGTCCACAGAAGACTGCAACCTCACAAGAGGCCCTGAACCAAAACTAGCAAGCCAAGCCACTCTCAGACTCTGCACCCCCTCGCCAATCTCTTGAAATAATGTTCTTTGTTTTCTTTGACTGCTAAGCTTTGGAGTCAATTGTTACATAGAAGTAGATAACTGATAGAATGTCCTCTTTGCTGAACTGTCCTTTATTCCTATGGAATGGGTTCTTATTAGTCTAAACTTGTCTCTAGTAACGTCACCACCACACACACACACACACACACACACACACACACACACGAGTCAGCTTCTTTCCCTTCTCTCCAGGAAGAATTTTTTCTACTATTTAGAGACAATCAATTGTCCCAGAGACAATCCCTCTCTTGCTACTGGTTTCAGAAATATTACATGGCATAATCTTAATGGGTTTAGGGGTTCCCCAATTAGTAAGACTCCCCAGACTTCCTTTTTCTTACACGTCTCACACCCCACCTCTGTTCTGCTTTTCTCCTTCACCCCATTCTT
Source organism: Tamias sibiricus (assembly GCA_025594165.1). Taxonomy (NCBI): domain Eukaryota; kingdom Metazoa; phylum Chordata; class Mammalia; order Rodentia; family Sciuridae; genus Tamias; species Tamias sibiricus. Next base: position 12,638,029 of record CM046669.1, on the reverse strand, counting down.
CTTCAAAGAGAGGATAACAAGGGATGGATTCAGGAAGTGAATTACTTGATAACTTAAAAGTTATTACATCAAAGCTGGGTATGGTGGTCCTTACCTTTAGTCCCAGCTACTTAGGAGGCTGAGGCAAGAGGAAAGGCTTGAGCCTGAGGGTTTGAGGCCAGCCTGAGCAACATAACAAGAACTAGTTTTTAAGGGAAAAAAAAAAAAAAAACATTAAAAAAAGAAATCTTGCCAGGCGTGGTGGCGCACGCCTGTAATCCCAGCACTTTGGGAGGCTGAGGCAGGAGGATCACCAGTTCAAAGCCAGCCTCAGCAATGGCGAGGCACTTAGCAATTCAGTGAGACCCTGTCTCTAATAAAATACAAAAAAGGGCTGGGGATGTGGCCCAGTGGTCGAGTGCCCCTGAGTTCAATCCCTGGTACCAAAAAAAAAAAAAAAAAAAAAAAAAAGAAATCTCACTAAATACACTGTCTCCTTTAAAACCCTATGAACCAAGTGTTTCTTATTATATTCATTTTACAGATAAGAGGTTAGAGCACATGGCTGGTAGGTAGGCCAATCAGGACTGAACTCCATGTTTGCTAAAATGAGGGCAATGGAGGTAGTCAAACGCCTTATAACCATTATACCAATATTGTAATATCAGAATATAATGAAAAGATGAGATTTGTGCAGTCTGCATATCCACTATAAACACAGCACTTATAATGAATTATTAATGAATATTAATTCCAAGAAATACTTTTTAGGCTATGTCTAGGCAAGCAGCTGACATGTCTACATAAGTTTCAAATTTATTTTTGTGAAGGAGGATAAAGCACTTTCCCAGCTGAGCTCCTGGGTCTCATGCAACAGGGGAACTTGGCTAAAAGTTACGTCATACCCCCTTTCCTTCTCCAAAGCAGCTCTCTCCCACATTCTCTGCAAGTCCTCAGACATCCCACCCTCCCACCCACACATGTCACTGCCCCTCAGTAAATGACTCAACACCATCTGACAGGGACCGTGCAGGCCACCCTGTGATAACCACCTCCACGTCCCTCCTAAAGTCTGGCCTCCCTCAGGACAATCCAAGTGGGCCTCTTTGCTGCAGCCAAAGCCCCTGCCCGTCCTTTGGATCCAAACCCTCCCACTTTCTCAGAAATCTTGCTCTGTTAATTTCTCCCCCTCTCTACATACTCCTCCCCTACTGAATCCATTCATCAATATTTAAAATATTCAAGTCTTCACTTTAAAAAACAAACAAATGAAAGCTGTCTAAGGGGCCCTGCCCTTTCTCTCTATTCCCTTCTCAGCCACAGTCCTCAGGAACTGTCCACACTTGGCCTAACTCCTCACCTCCCAATCACCCCTCGCCCACCATGTCCACCTTTATGCCATAACACTTCTCTCAATCTGCTATCACCAAAGGCACCAAAAAGCTCCTTCACACAAAATCCTAGGGACCTGCTCATTCCATTTATTTCTTCACCTCTCAGCGTTTCTCACTGCTTTTCACTGTCTCTTGAAATGCTCTTTGTTTAGCGAGATTTTCTTTCTACCTCCCTGGTTTTCTCCTTTTTAAGGACCTCTTCCACTGACCATTCCCCCTTTCCCATGGGGTCCCGTAGTGAAGCCTCTTCATTTCTCAGTCTACACACTTGCCCAAAATAGGACCATCTACTCCCTTGGCTTTACTTAGTCTCTATTTGCCTTTGACTTCCAAATCCATAATTCTGGACTAGGTTTATTGACCTGCCTCCTGGATTATTTCCACTTAGATATCCTACTTCAATTCAGTGACTCCACATTCACCTGCTTTTCCCTCCCAAGCTGCCCTTTCTCTTGGGTTCCTATCTAACTAGTTGCCTAAGCCAGCAATGGGGGTGTCCTTCTTAAATTCTTCTCCCTCATAAGTGCCCCATTGCCAGTCAAGCCTGACAGTTACTTCTTAAATATCTCTGGAATCCACACACATATTTCCATTTCCACCATCACTGCCTAGATTCAGAGCCTGTATCCTCTAATCAGGATTCTCCCAAGTGTCTCCTGATAGGTCTCAACTCCAAACTTGTTGTTCTCTAATCCATTCTCCAGCCTGCAGCCAGTGATCTTTCTGAAGTGCAAATCCTTTTAATGTTTCTTTTTTTTTTTTTTTTTTTTTTTTGGTACCGGGGGTTGAACTCAGCGGCACTCGACCACTGGGTCACATCCCCAGCCCTTTTTTTGTATTTTATTAGAGACAGAGTCTCACTGAGTTGCTAAGTGCCTCGCCATTGCTGAGGCTGGCTTTGAACTCGCGATCCCCCTGCCTCAGCCTCCCAAAGTGCTGGGATTACAGGCGTGTGCCACCACGCCCGGGCTGCAAATCCTTTTAGTATGAGGTAGGTCTTAACTTCTTGATGTGACATGAGTGTCCTCTCACAACCAAGCTCTCCTTGCCCCCAACCCCAGTCTTCTACCCAACCTTAGTGAACTGATTCTAGACTCTGCAAGAAAACCGTCCTTAGTCTCAATAAGATGAAAGTCTAGCTAACACCTTTTCTGGGATACCTTCTCTTCTACACCCATCTATACACAGGTTGAACATCTCAAATCTGAAAATCCAAAACCTTTCTGAGCTCCAACAGGATGCCCTAAGTGGAAAATCCCACACCATGAAACTTTGCTTCATTTGTACAAAATCATTAAAAATATTCTACTGTTACCTTCAGCCATGTGTAAGAGGAGTATATGAAACAAATGAATTGTGTGTTTAGACTTGAGTTCCATCCCCAAGATAACTCTATGTCTATGCAAATATTTTTTAAAATCTGAAATATGAAACACTTCTAATTCCAAGCATTTCAGATAAGGGTATTCAAACTGTGTCTGCTTATGTTTCTACATATCATAGACAAGATTACTTTCCCAGACAAACTCTTGAGTCTATACCGTTAGGAAATTTGGCTAAAACTATGTGTCCTTGTGGTACAGTAGCTTGGGTCAACATCTCTCTTAAATGCTCCGGTCACATCCCCAGCCCTTTTTTTGTATTTTATTAGAGACAGAGTCTCACTGAGTTGCTAAGTGCCTCGCCATTGCTGAGGCTGGCTTTGAACTCGCGATCCCCCTGCCTCAGCCTCCCAAAGTGCTGGGATTACAGGCGTGTGCCACCACGCCCGGCTGCAAATCCTTTTAGTATGAGGTAGGTCTTAACTTCTTGATGTGACATGAGTGTCCTCTCACAACCAAGCTCTCCTTGCCCCCAACCCCAGTCTTCTACCCAACCTTAGTGAACTGATTCTAGACTCTGCAAGAAAACCGTCCTTAGTCTCAATAAGATGAAAGTCTAGCTAACACCTTTTCTGGGATACCTTCTCTTCTACACCCATCTATACACAGGTTGAACATCTCAAATCTGAAAATCCAAAACCTTTCTGAGCTCCAACAGGATGCCCTAAGTGGAAAATCCCACACCATGAAACTTTGCTTCATTTGTACAAAATCATTAAAAATATTCTACTGTTACCTTCAGCCATGTGTAAGAGGAGTATATGAAACAAATGAATTGTGTGTTTAGACTTGAGTTCCATCCCCAAGATAACTCTATGTCTATGCAAATATTTTTTAAAATCTGAAATATGAAACACTTCTAATTCCAAGCATTTCAGATAAGGGTATTCAAACTGTGTCTGCTTATGTTTCTACATATCATAGACAAGATTACTTTCCCAGACAAACTCTTGAGTCTATACCGTTAGGAAATTTGGCTAAAACTATGTGTCCTTGTGGTACAGTAGCTTGGGTCAACATCTCTCTTAAATGCTCCGATTTCCTCCACTTCCCTCAATTATAGTACCTCGCCCGTCTTAAGAGTCCCAGGTACAGGAGGCTGTGGCAATCAAGTACAATTGCTTCACAATTCAGTCTCTGGAGTAAGAGTGCGTTCAAATCCAGGCTCTGCAACAACCTAATTCTGTGACTGTACAATTTGCTAACTTGGGCCTCAGTCTTCTTTTCCTCAAAACGTAGATCATAGCAATACCTATCTCACAGGCACAATGGGAGGATTGAATGGGAAAGCTAAGTAAGCAAAATATTTAGAATGGTGCCCGGACATAGCAAGTGCTCAGTAAGTCCTGGCTGTTAACTAGTTTTGACTTTTATTTTGTAAGTATTAGGTCCTGAACCCAGGACTCACATATTTGGCAGGTCGCCTACCGCTGAGCTACAGCCCTAGGTCCCCTCCCCTTACTTTCCCCTGGTAGTGGAGACTGAAGCCAGGGGCACCTCACTGCTGAGCTACATCCCCACATCCCCAGCCCTTTTTAATTTTTAATTATGAGACAGGGTGTCCCTAAATTGCCCAGGGTAGACTCAAACTGTGATCCTCCTGCCTCAGCCTCTCAAGGAGCTGAAATTACAGACATGCACCCCCATGCTGGGCTGTTAACTACTTTTTTTTTTTAATTTTTTTTTTTAGATGTTAATGGGCCTTTATTTTGTTCATTTATTTATATGCGGTGCTGAGAATCGAACCCAGTGCCTCACACATGCTAGGCAAGTTCTCCACCACTGAGCCACAACTCCAGCTCCTGTTAACTACTTTTAAAGGCAGGTAATATATAGCTGTTCACTCAATGTTTATGAAATGGATCAATGAATGAATGTTTGCATCTAAACATGACACCAAACTTTTAAACATTAATCCACATATGAATATTAAATATATTACACTAAAAATGACACTAACTAGGGGCTGGGGGTGCAGTTCAGTGGTAGAGCACTTGTCTAGCATGCATGATGTCCTGGGTTTGATCCCCAGCACCACAAGAAAAAAAAAATTGTACCAACTTGATCACTGGTCACTTGGAGTTTCTGGAAATGAGGTCATTCTATTTCTACCCAAGTACTGAGGGAATTATCCTCCCTTGAGGAGGGAGGTCTGAATCAAACAGGACACCTCAAGGTTCCTGAAAGCATCATGCCTGAGTCTGAGGTAACGTCTTCTTTCCACCAACGTGACTGTTAAAAGCACACAAACATTAAGGTCATTGTTTAAACTTGTTTTCGGTAATCTAAGGCTCCTGGGCCCTGTATTCTCCCAGTGTCACAAATACCTGTGAAGGGCTGGGTTCTGTGACACTTTCCTTTTCCAGAGACAAGGAGACCAGGCCTTGGCTCAAGTGTATCAGCCTGTGTGATTTGCAAGTCAAATTTTCATCATGGAGGTAGAGCCTCTGGGTACTTAGTTTGTTTGGTTGGGGGAGAGAGAGCTGCAGAATCAAATGTTTAACAGAAGGGGATTTGTTTCCTAGGACACAGTCTGGAGGGAACTGAGGTGATTTAGAAGTTTCAGAGTAGGAGAAAAAGCTGGACTAGACATATTTATAGTGCCAACCTGCCACATGTACATAGATGTAAATAAATAAAAGGGCCTCCCACTCCTCTCACGCCTGTCCTCCTGACAAGCTTCCTGCCTCTTCTAGGGATAGACACTGACACAGTATTTCTGTCTTCATAAAGAAAAGCTGGCATCCAGGGAAGTGACCTTGATAGACTGAACTATAAATACAATATTAATCAGAGCAATTTGCTCCTCATTGTGCCCCCTCTCCCACTCTCCCAAAGCAACCTTGGGAGAGAGGTTAAAATGCACCATGGCTAGCCATTTAATGAGTGTGCAAATCAAAGTCAAATGTCCCAACACAATCGGAAAATGACCTCGTCCTGCCTCCAAAGAAAGTCATTTCCCACCATCGGCTAAATCCTGGCAGATCCCACAGGCAGCTCCTCTGTGCCACGTGGTCTCAATCTTGGTGTCATAGAGCAGGGTGCTAAGGAAGATAAAGTCAGGAGTTTAATCCACATATAACTGGACACCTTGGCTCTTTGTAGAGCGACACAATCCTTATTCCTGTGCTCCACTGAGTCTGGGGCAGGAAAAAAGTGAAAATGAAAAATGAGTACCGGCCTATTGTCATCAAGGAGAAACCAAAGCAGCAACTGCCAATCACAGCCACGGGTAATAAGAATGGAACATTTTAAGTCGCCCTCCACTCTCATTGGACATGAATGAATATTATGTTTCAGGTCAAATGAATGCTTGATTTCAAAAAGACCAGTACTCTGAATGTCCCCCAGATAAATATCCTCAAATGAATGTGGAAGAGAATATTTCCGGGTAAACGTTGAATGCAGGAAGGGGAGCCCCTTCTTGCTGTTTGCTACGAGCCTCCACGGCCAATTTAGCTGCTGGTTTACAAGTCAAAAGCCGGCCTTTCAACTGCCTGAGCTTCCACGTGAGCCTGGAAAATTGAGCTGCTCTCCCTCCTCCTCTAGTGACCTGCTGAGTAATGAAGGTTTGTGGAGTTGCTTTGTTTCTTTCTTTTTCCTGTTGTTTTTTTAAATCCGAAGTAAGCTGACAGTCTTCATGAAGATGACAGGGAGGGAGGGCAAGGGCGAGTTAAAATCCACCTCCAGCTCCCTGGGGAGCCAAGACGCTGAGAGGCTCATTCCTGTCGCAGGTGTGAGTCAGACACACAGGGAGCAGGGTAAGAAGGTGCCATTTTGTCGTCAATGTTCCTACCACCACTGCACAGAAATAAATAGTTTGAGAAAATGATCCAGGATAAAAGAGCGATCCGGTTGGTCCTAGGGAGACTGAATAGTCCCCGTTGAATGTTTCATTATGCAACCTTTCTTTTCACCCAGGGAAGAGAGAGTCTAGCCCTTGGTGGAACCAATCCTGAGGAGGCCCCGCTGACAGGCTGGGAACCAGCAAAGCTGGCCTTTGATTTGTAGCCCTGAGGACCGGTTGTAGCATTAAATTGTTCGTTAAATGTCAGAAAGAGAATTTGATTGGCTTCCTTGAGTCTTAGTTCTTAAATCTCAGAACTGGGATCAGTAACCTTCACTATGAGCTTAACGTTTATGTATGTGTCTGATTTAGAGCTGCCATCATGCCACTTTATAACCATCCCCCCAAATCTTCTTGGGGATACTCATCTTGTCTTCCTGTTTATTTTATGCCCCAGATTTGCCTATACACGGCTTCTCCTCTGGTCACTACTGGAGGGGTGGCTATTGTTTTGGGGTTTATTCACCTAAATTCACTCAGAATTATCCTATAACTGGTAACAAGTGTTGCCAATTTCCTAAAGAAGGAGACAGGCAAGTTAACCCTAGAGCCTTGTTCTATATTATTCACCATTTTCATATTCGTTAGCTTTAACTGTTTAGTAAGCTATATGTAGTTCATCTCGAATATAATTTGAAAAGAGGACCTACAATATGTAGTTCATCCCAGAGATCAGGACAATTATCTATAAATCTTTTCACTTGTTTCATTATAAAGTCTAGAATTTTATTTTTTTTAAAAAATATTTGGGCCACATTTACTTTAGTTGTACACAATGCAATACATTTATGTTTACGTGGTGCTGAGGATGGAGCCCAGGGCCTTTAGTTGTACACAATGCAATACATTTATGCGTGGTGCTGACCCAGTGCGAGGCGAGCGCTCTGCCGCTGAGCCACAGCCCCAGCCCTAGAATTTTATTTTAATTAAGTCATTTATTTTTGCAGTGCTGGGATTGAACCCAGGGCCTCATGCATGCTAGGCAAGCACTCTACCACAGAGCTACACCCTCCAGCCCAAGTCTAGAATTTTAAACACAAAATCTCACCAAGTAGTTTACAATTCAGCGGTCCTGCACCTAACATGTGCATTGAATATGTATTTTGGGGCCCCACTCCAGAATCTACTAAAGTAGAATTTCTGAAGTTGTTGGGCAAATGTAATTGGCAAAGATGTCCCAATGTGATTGTAATGAGCACACTTGGATAAGGACCACAGATAAAGTTGCTTGATCAAATGATTCCAAGTGACCCTGGTATAGCCCTCCCTCTCTCAGTTGACGCTTTTTCCTTCCCGTCGGTTGTTCAGGCCAAAAGCCTGAGAGTTGCCCTTGATTTAACTCCTATTCTCAACCCCACCTCTAATCTATCAGCAAATCTTGTCAGCTCTACTTTAAAAAAAAAAAAAAATTCAGGAAAAAAAATGTGTACATACCCAAGACTCATCTCTTTTCCTGATACCCTCTTACTGCATATTTTCTATACCGAAGCCAGGGCAATTATCTTAAGATTTAAGAATATTTCATTCCTTCACCCAGAAACCTCCTGTGGCTCCCTCTTCCAGAGTCAAAGGTAAAGTCCTGATGACATACGGTGCTCATCTGGAGCTGTCACTTCTCTGTCCCTAGTACTCCAGCCACAGTGGCCTCCTTGTTGTTCTAGGAACATACTCATCTCAGGTCCTTTGCAATGCCTCTTCTGGTGGAAAAGTTTTTCCAATTTTTTTTTTTTTTTTGGTACTGGTAATTGAACCTAGGGGCACTTAACAACTGAGCCACATCCCCAGTCCATTTTTAAAAGTATTTTACTTAGAGACCGAGTCTTGCTGAGTTGCTCACGGCCTTGCTAAATTGCTGAGATTGGCTTTGAACTTGAAATCCTCCAGGATTACAGTTGTGTGCCACCGAGCCCAGCCCCATACTTTTACATAGGCCTCCTCATAGCTAACTGTTATGGTTTGGATATGAGGGGTCTCTCAAAAGTTACTATGTTAATGCAGGAATATTCAAAGCTGTGACCTGATCAGCCCATTTTGGGTCTGGGTGGTAACTACAGGCAGGTGGTGCCTGGAGGGGCTCATCTTCCCTGAGACTACCCCCTCTCCCACACCAAGCAGCTTCTTTCGGCCATGCCCTTGGCCACAATGTGCTATCTCACCTTTGGCCCAGAGCAATGGAGTCTACTCATCATGGACTAACCCTCTGAAACTAAGATAAACTTTCCCTCCAGGTCATAATTGTTAGGCATTTTGGTCACAGTGATGCAAACCTGCCTGACATACCAACTCTGTCACTTCCACTAAGTCTTTGTTCAACGGCACTACAATTTTCCCAATTGCCCTTGATTTAATCTACGTTTCCCATAAAGCACTTATTACCTTTTAATATGTTCTGTAATCTACCCCTTGTGCATTGTTTATTGTTCATCTTCACTGGCTAGACTACATATCCTATAAGATCTATATTTGTTTTATTCACTACCGTCTATGAAGGATCCAGAACACCACCTAGCAGATAGAAAGGGCTCAATAACTATTTGTGGAATTTGATAAAGATTCTTGATTCCAGAGAGAGCAAACCAGGTAAGTGATGCACCTTTCAGAATGTCACCTCAATGAAGATTGCTCCTAATTGGATTTGCCACTATGGTGACAATCATAGCTTATATGACATTTTATGACCTTTGCAGTGCTGTATCCTACACATGCCAGAAAATATTCTATTCCTGTTTTGTATCAAGAACTAAGAAGGGTTGAACTACTTCTACACCGACAATATCTAAATCAAAATTGTTACTAGTAATTTTACTTTTGCGACGCCCCTGCATGTTACTGGGCAGGAAAAGGGGGTGAAACAGAAAAAGGCATTGGTCTGGAGACCTCCAGCATCTACCAGGTCAATAGAAGTCAAAAGCCAAACTGTTGGAAGGTCATTCTCTAAAATGAGTTAGTGACAGAAACCCAATTCATTGCAGAGCACACGTGACAGAAAAAAGAGATTTCACTTCACATATCTATTTTTATTCTATTGGGCTTTATCACAAGCTCCCCCTAAAAATGGTTAGCACAGCAGGGCGGAGAGATCAAGAACATTTTAACAGTACTCATGGCAGCCTTACTCCCCCCTGGTGGAAACGACTGGTCTCTGGAAGCCCGCCGCCCTCCCCCCTCCCAGGACAATGCTCTTAATTAGCTGCACCAGATTTCCCAGAGAACAAAAGCTCCCCACCCCTCACAGGAAAAGCTTTTACAGGAGATATCTCACTGGGGAAGCGCCAGGCACACAACAGGGAGAGAAGAACATACAGGCTGTTCTGAGCTCTGCAAAGAGACACAAACTCTGGATTCTCTAGGGAGTCTCAGAGGTTAGCCTGGCACATTTCTCCTCCATGTGACCAGCCTGTGCCTCACGTACCCCGTACCCCGAGGTGGCCAATTCCAGAGGGCCCCCTTCCTCCTCCCTCTCGCTCTGCCACGGGCTGGGGTTGGGAACCTTGGGGGTGGCAAAATAAGCTTGAATAATCTTTAGAATCGAGCATCTGGGAAGCAGGAGGGAAGGAACTGGGAGTTTATTTCAGGTGACAGACATCGAGCAGGCCCCTATTTTTTCCTGAGACTAATAATATTTCTGGAATGGAGATGTTTGAATCATATGTCTCTTCATATCACTGTGTGGGAAGTCTCCGTTATAAGCTCAACAATCAGAGATGGTGGTTCTTTCAGGACTTGGTGGGGGATTGTGCTGAGGAGTCTGGGAGCATACTGGGGGGCTGGCGGGGCGGGGTGGGGTATAAGCAAAAAAGGCAGTTATGGGGGAGTAAGGACTGCCTCTCCCGAGTCTTTTGGGGTAACATAGAGGATGGGCCTGAAAAGTCTTCAACAGTTTTGCTCCCCCACTGTTTTTTGAAAAACAGAAAAAAAAAAAAAAAAAAAAAATCTTGTTTAAGTGCCTCTTCCTGAGTGAGTTCACTATCAGGAAAGGAAAATCCAAACGTTCAAATATTCTATTTTTGTGCCTAGAGGATCTAGCCCTTGCACACACTCTTCCTTGCTCTGAAGGAAAGGAAACTGGGCGTGAATGATCCCTGTCCCAGAGGCCAGGATTGAGGAACCCGTGTCAATTGCAGGCCTGTTCTCCATAGGGCTTCCATTTTAGGAAATGAGGCTGTAACACAGGCTGTCTGGGGCGGAGTTGCATTAAAAAAAAAAAAAAAAAAAAAAGACTCCCGTGATTATTATTTTAGCAAACAAAAATGGAACCAGACTTTAATTAAATTGGAAGGTTTAAACAGCTGCATTAATATGTTGCTTCTGGTCATTAGAGTATGTGGCCATCACCTGCCTCTCTGCTACCATGAAGATAAGCACGCGGGAGTTCTGATTAAGAGTTCTACAGTTTGATGTGTGGGCCAGGTGAAAGTCATACGTCAGAAATAGGAGTAACAGAGCAGCTGTTACTCAGGTAGAGAAAGCCTCTCTTTGTAACTTAATGGAAGTTTCGTGCTGATCTGTCTGAGCTTTGGCTTCGCCTGTCTTCTTCCTCTGCATTTTGCCAGAGCTGCCCCCCCCCGCCCCCCCCACAGGAGAACTACAGGGGGAAGGGGAAAGACCACTGGGCTTTGGGAGTCACATTTGTCAGGCTCTCTTGCTTCCCTTGCTCTCTGGAAGGTAAAGCCGAACTTAAAAAGAGGTTTCTGCCTAGACAATGTTTCAAGGGAAGCTGGTGAAAAGGGATGGAGGAAAGAAACCAGAAAGGTCCAGTTAAAGGGGAGAGGCCGATTTCCACGTCAGCTTGTTTGTTAATATTCCAAGGTAGCACTGACTCTGGCCTAGGCAGGTCCTCCTAATACGCACATCTCATCATGGCACCACTACTTTTTTTTTTTTTTTTTTGGTACTAGGGATTGAACCCAGCCACGTCCCCAGCCCTTTTTGTTTTTTGTTTAGAGAGACAGGGTCTTTGAATCCTCCTGCCTCAGCCTCCTGAGCTACTGGAAACTACCCCTGCTCTTAACCCTTCAAAGGCTCCCCAGTGTTAGGAATACCCAGGTGCCACAAGAAATCACACGGGAGTTTGAAAGTTGGGGGGCAAGGCAAACTTTTACTTCTAACAGAAGAGCATGCTACAGAACCTGGCTCCCAAGTGCGCTTGGACAGGCAAGCTGGCCGGTTTATATACCTAAGGCAGTGCTGTCCTTCACCCTGATTGGAAGACTCGTGGGTACAATCTAAATGATTGGCTCATTTTAAAATTAGGGCGGGGGATAAAGGGAAGGGCCATATTAAAATGGCTACAATTGGATCCAATTAAAGCCCAATACCATATTTTGAAAACGAATGACTGGACTTTCTGTTTCTCACATCAGCACTCGGAGGATAACGTTCAGACATCCCCATTAAAAGACGAGGCTCCATATGAACCGGCCCCTGCCCACTTTGTGCTCCCCCCCCCCTGCTTAGCATACTCTACCCCTACTAGGCTAGCTCTTTGGCATTTCTTCCAGTTCCTCCCATGTCTCTGCTGCCTCTCCTCCCCAGGTTCACTTTTTCTCTCTCTGCTTCGAACTCCTGTAAGTGCTTCCATTGGAAGGAAATGGAAGGCTTGCTTCACCACCTTGGCTCTGGGTTGGGTTTCTCTCCTATGAGTACCCTCGAACCTATCTTCCCTATCACTTAACCCACAGCTTTGTAATTACTCCCCTATTGGATTGTAAACACCTGAGGGCAGCACAAGGCGTTTGCTATTGTGTTCCCCGTGCTTGACCTGTGAAAGATATACAGTAGCGCTCTGCAAGTGTTCATTAAGCAAGCGAACACCATGCCAACAGGACAATTGATGGCCCCGTGACACTTTCCAGGTTGGCATTTGCTGTATTTAAGTACCTGCTGAGACACAAGGAAGGGCCTCAAATTTGAAAGACACGTGCTGCAGCCAAGCTGGCCCGATCACTCCTCCTTTTCTTGACTATTCCAAGCTCCCACCTTTTCCAGGATGCTTTCTTAGGGATCTCAGCCTGCAGTTCCTTGTCTGGTTGAGGCCCACTCATGAAGTTCCTTGTATGTGCACATACTGGCATCTGTCTATGTCTGATTCATTTAATTTATTCCATTTTTACTATTAATTTGAAAACGACTATCAATTGCACTTATTTTAAATGACTTTACAGTTTTGTCTTATCTTTCCCACATTTTCCTCGGGAGTAGGAAGAATGTCTTCAATTCTTGTAATACCTAATGTTTTTGTGGCATACAATTTGTAAGTGTGTAATGAATAAACATAGGATGACTTAAAGTCTGTTTTTTCTTTAGAAATTGAATTTATTACAGTGCCATTGTGGAAATGCATGCAGGACATATTTGATGATGTGGCAACTGGGCTGTTTCTGAAAGGAAACTGTGGTTCCAGAATGAGCTTGGAAGCTGCATCCCAGAGCTACGTGGGCGCCACAGTGCTGGCCGGTTAGTATGAGCAGGAAGCCATAGCCTGGGAAAAATGTTGTTCCAGGGTGCCCTCTAGTGATCCATGGTGCCACTAGGTCAGAAGCCAGGGCCAGAGGCTTTTGAACTTCAGCAAGAAGCCAACTCAACAGGGCTGATAAAACTCTGGATGGCAGGGCTCATTCCCCAGGATACCATGCCAGCTGCGAAATACTTCTTTTTTTCTTCCCTCCAGTACTAGGATTGAACCAGAGGTGCCCTACCACTGAACTACACCCTAGCTCTTTTTGTTATTTTGAGACGGAGTCTAAATTGCCCAGGCCATCCTTGAACTTGCAACCCTCCTATATCAGCCCAGTCACTGGGATTTCAGGTGTGCGTCACCCTGCCCAGCTGAGAGCAATCATTTTAATCAGCATCTTCAGGGATCGGAGGCTCACAGTCCTCAGATCATATTCTATGAAATATGGGTTAGGTGATGCTTATCAGAAAAAAAAAATCCTTTTTGGATATGTCATCTGAAAATACCCAGGCTCCTTCTGCTCCTAGGTGTGGATCACTAACTCCTTGCTGAAGTGTGGACTTGAGTGAGAGAGAGACAGAGATGGCCTCCACTTCCAGTCTGGACATACAAGAATACTCAGCAGCAAAACAGCTGGACGGCTGAGCAAATATTTAGAGGATCTTGTTGTGATCACCTGTTGTGATGTCTGTCTCTAATCCAGCGGAGCTCTAATAAAGGAAGGGATTACTAAACAGTTGGCTCAAGCGTGGGCAACAGGTAGGACTCACCTTTGTGTGTGTATGCTTATGTTCTGTTAAGCAAACTGACTGGGAAGATAAATAAAGCCAAGCCCACATCCTTTTCTCTATCATAAAAAGGGCCAATTTGGGCTGGGGTTGTGGCTCAGCGGCAGAGTGCTTGCCTAGCACGTGTGAGGCATTAGGTTTGATCCTCAGCACCACATAAAAATAAATAAATAAAATAAAGGTATTGTGTTCAACTACAACAAAAATATTAAAAAAGGGGCCAATTCATGCACATAAACCTAGCAGAAAATGCCCATAAATGACAAAAAAAAAAAAAAAATGCCTTTTTGAATCCCCACCAGTACTTTTCTTCCTCCCTCTTGACAATTTCAACTGAAGCTGCTGCTTTAATTAGGGGTTGTTAGCACATTGAAATGTTTGTTGAACCTTGCAAGGTGATAAATTACTGTGATGTGTAGTCTAGTACTCAAGTCTATTTTTTAATGTACCTTTTCGTGTGCTAATTGCACCTCGTGAATTCAGTTAAATGGTATAACCGCACTTAGCATCTACCATGTTTTTGGGCCGTGTGTTGGACCTGGAAATACAAAGGAGGGAAAGGTGGGTGCTGATCCCACCTCGGTCAGAGCCCAGAGAGGACATTATCTCTGATGCTATGTGATGGGTCCTTCACTGGAAATAGGAACCCAGAGCTAGGACAGCACAGGACAATTGACCTCTCCCCCCAGAACTGGTTGAATGGAGAAATGCTATCACAGACACTAGTATTCTAATAATTAATGACCATCATTAGTATTTTCACACTAACGATTGGCTAAAAACACATTGTTAATTTTCAAACTTCCTGGCACAAGAGGTAGCAAATCTCTTAGCCCCCTCCCTCCTTTTGTATCTTAAAAACAAACCACGAGTCGCTGGGCTGATGCCATCTGATTTCAGTCCTGCTTCTTTGCTTGTCCGGAAAACTTTAAGCATAGACTCACAGAGCCCTTAATGAGAAAGCTCATTAAAAAGCCGTCTGAAATGGTGAAACAAATTACATGCACCACACAGCCCACTCTTTTCCTCTCCATTTCCTTCTCCCCCTCCCAGGCTGCGCCATTATAAATGACAAGGTGAAGTGAGTCATCAGGTCCAACGAAAGCACTGCCGCCTAGCTCTGTCTTTACCTCTCTGCTTCGATGACATTTATCTTGCTTCACTGCCGCACTAAAATGTTGCCCAAACAGCAGGAGGGCCCTGTACATGTAATGAGGGCCTTGGTAAAGCCTTTGATGGTGTGTATTTGGGTGGAACTTGAGCTTGTAATTGGCGAATGCGTACATTGTCTGATTTCACAGCCTCTCCCTAGAAAGCTTGTTTACCCCTGGGGAAGGCAAAGTTTCCTTCTTTTCTGCTGCATCTCGAACCATTTTATGAAGATTGCTTGAGGAATACAACCTCAGGATGGTAGAGATGAGGCTGGCTCAGCCCAAAGTATCTTATTAAATCACCACCTAGACCCCTCCTCTGTGAGGAAATCTGAGGCAAACTGGGAGTTTCAGGAGCTCCCCTAAGCTTCCTGCCTCCTGGTTTAAGAGGAAGTGATGGGGGTGACTGTCCACTGGGAGGAAGAGATGGGAGTTTGGCCTTTTTTTTTTTTTTTTTTTTTGTCTTCTTATCCTGGGGTGTGCAAAAGGAAGGCTACAAATCCCAAACAATCTGTCCACACCTGGAAGCTGGGCAGTGTTTGTGGGGAAAAGGAAATCCTTTTTCCATCTTGTCCCTTGAATTATAGAACTCACTGGGGTCTAGGCACTTTAATTAGGTACTTGTAACATTGCTCTTGTCTGTGTTGAGGTGGAGAGATGACAAACCTGCAAGTCAGAAGAATAGGGTTTAATCCCTACCCTTGACTCCTGAGATTCTGACAAACACCTCTAAATCTCAGCATCCTTCATGTCCCAGGTACTGAGCCAGGCATGGAGAATTCAAAACAGAAGTCACTCTTTCACCTGAAGGTTTTCATATCTCCTGGGGAAAAAAAAAAAAAAAAAACCATAAACAACCACAAAACACTGTGGTTAAGTGCTTACTGAATCTGTGGAAGGGTCACCATGAAAGCAAGAGAGGGGGCATTGTGCATGTTTTTGAAGCTGGGGAGAAGAGAGGGTGAGGGATGGGGGTGGGGAGACCAACTGTTAGGGAAGAGATCACAAATGGGAAGCCTAGGATTTTAATTTTTTTAAATATTTATTTATTTGCACGTGGCGCTGAGGATCGAACCGGGGCTGCGCACATGCTAGGCGAGCGCTCTACCACTGAGCCACAATCCCAGCCTGGAAGCCTAGGATTTTGAAGAAAGAGAGACTTCATTTAGAAGGAGAGGCAGATAGGTGTGGATCCACTTCCCTCCTCCCACACACAGAAAGAATCCTGGGAGAAGACTGAGGAAAAAACCTGAGAAGGAGTAGGCCGGGAAGCAGGAGGAGAACCAGCACTAAGTAGCTTCAAAAGCTACAGGAGACTACCATGGAGGGACTGAAGCATCCCTGGGTGAACAGGAGGTCGCTGTTTATTTAGTAAGAACAATTTCAGTGGCATTTGGAGATGATTACAGTGTAATGAGTGACCGGAAGGGGGACTAACATGCATATTCTTAAAGTTTAGTGGACTTGGCTGTGAGGAGGCAATGAACGGGGTTTTGGCTAGGCAGGAATAAGGAATGCAATACAATTTTTGTTGTTTCTGTTTATGACAACTACATGTATGGTTTGAAGCCACAGGGAAGGAGGCAATGGAGAGGGAGGAGTTAATTTACAGGAGAGAGAGAGAGATGGGATTAAAAGGGGTTAATTCCTATCTCACAGAGTCCATTTGTGGATTAAAGGAGATTCCCCATGGTGAACCCTTTCTTAAAGAGGTATACACACGTGAAGTATGATTATCCTGTTGCTGAAATAAAAGCCCTACGCAGTATCACAAGGCATTTGAGCCCACTTATCACCTGGCTGCTGAGATAGCAAATCTCCCTCTCTGTAACCTTTTTGTGTGTGCTGCTTTCCTATTTCCTCTTGCCCCCACCCCAGACCTTAGAGCCCAAGAATGACTTGAGCCCTCCTTGACGTTCCTTCCTGCCAAACAACCCAACTCACCAGTTCCCCGGGATCACAACAGGAAGCTGGGACTTGATAAGTGAGATGCGATTAAGGGAGAGGACAAGAGCTTCTCATTGTTCATAACGAAGTGGGACTAACCTCCAGACCTCTTGGGAACTTGGTTTTGCCAGCTTATTAGCTTTTCAGCAGAGAACTACGGAGCCACAGGGGCCATGAAGTAGACTGTCCTCTTACGCACACCTGTGGCCCCCTTTTCCATCTCGGTTCAGGAACTGGAAGTCACACCAGGGCAGAGCTTTATCCGTTTTGTTCACTGCTGTAGCCCCACTGTCCAGATCCACGTCTGGCACCACACGGTGGCTTCTAATAAATATGCTTTAAGTGAATGGATTCAACCATCCGTCCTTCCATGGACTCAATAGAAAACATGTGCATGGGGCTGGGGTTGTGGCTTAGTGGCAGAGCGCTCGCCTAGCATGTGCGCGACCTGGGTTCAATCCTCAGCACCATGTAAAAATAAAGGCATTGTGTACAACTAAAGCAAATAAATATTTAACACAAAAAGAAAAAAAATGTGCATGATATGGGCCAACCACTGAACAGAGCTAAAGAGCCTCACTCTCATTTTAAAAATGTTTAGTATGTGCTGGGTACTTTATGTACATAGCTTGTGGAATTGAAATCATTTTACTAATGGGGAAACTGAGACTCAGAAGTCATCTGAAGGAGGATGTATGGCTGCAAAGTGATGAAGTTCTTCCCAATTGCTTGACTCCAAAACTTACACTCTTTCTACACCAGCCTCATCCCTTACCATTCTCTGGCTCAAACCATAATTTCTATAATTCTTTGAACATACCACATTCTCTCTCATGCAGTCCTTTGCCTGTCGCCGCCTGAAGTGCTTGGAGCAACGGAGCCGCGGGAAGAACTTCAGAAGCAAACTGGAGACAAACAGCTTTTTATTCTGATAACTTTTCTCTCTGGTTCTAAGAACAACTAACACACGCCAAACACACCACTAAAATGGCCTGACCCGATCAGCAATTTCGGCCAAGTCACTCGAGATCCCGCAACAAATCCCGTGAGACTACGGGTGGCGACAATGGCCAAATCTCCACGGCTCATAGTCAACTGCAATTCAAGTCAATCCCCAAACAGGGCTCCTGCATTTGCCTAGTACACATTTAACTGTGCCCTCTGGCTTAATTCTTCTTTATATTTCTTATGCTTTCCTGAAATGATACTCTCTGCCTGGGGTAGGTTGATCTTCCTCTGTGTTCCCAGAGCCCCCTTTGCAGCCTCCATCACCTTAAAACAAACAAACAAACAAACAAACATCACAGGCATCATAGATGCCTGTTTCCACGTGCCTCACTCTTCTGGGAGAAGTTCAAGGGTAGGGAAGGACTGTGTCTTTTTACTAACAGCTGCTATTTACTGAGTGTGCCATGTATTTGTTCACCTTGATTAGTCCTCACCACCACCAACCAAGGTGGGGATTATTATGCCCCTTTTATAGATGAGGAAATGGAGGTTCACAGAAATAACTTTCCCAAGGTCACAAGAATAGGTCGCTAAGCCAGGGCTTGAATGTGGGTACATTTGATTCCAAAGCCCAAATTCCTTTTGCTTTGCTATGCTATCCTTGGAGTCATCCATGATGCTCACAGCTTAGCTGTGGAGATAGAGAAACAGATGAACACCACCTGAACAATTAGTGAGCTAATACAGGTTTGTACAAAGTTCTCTTGGGGACATATGGAAGGGAAGAATTTGTTCCCTCTGGGGGAGGTGAGAGCTGGAAGGAGTTCATAAAGTTGCCAGAATGCTTGGGCATTTGTTAACTGGTTCCATAATGAAGGTTCAAGGTAAAAAATAGTTTTCTGCGTCAAATACTGGTGGTTAGCTTTAGGGCCACCACAGCCATTCCCCAGGTCACCACTGTTTCCAAATTGTTCCATCTGGGTGCCAGAATTTTAGCTCCAAATGCCTGCTGGTACCTGCATAAGTGACAACTAGTAACCAGGCAACCGAGTCAGCATATTGGTTCATTAAAATCATATTTGTGTGCGTGTGCATATGTGAAAGCTACTTTACATAATCACATTTTTAATCTCATATAAAATACTTTAAATTTAAGTGAAATCAATGCACTTTCAGGCTTCTGGCTATATGGAATAGGTTAGGAGCTCCTAATTATGTGTCAGCATCTTTTGCTGCCCTTGTCCCTTCACTGTGGGCCTCCCTGGAGGCTGCTTTCTCTACATTCTCTCCTTCAGGAATTAATCTATTTTCTAGGCATGAATGACTGTAAGATTCCCATAAAATCAAGCTTAAAGCGACAAGCAAAGCAAGGCTTTAAAATGTATTGTATAATACCTTCTTTGTCTGCCCCAGAGGGCATCTGTGAGGGAAGCACAGTGGGCGGCCGGATACTGTTAGAGGAGCTTTGGCACAAGGCAATTAGGATGATGCTAAACTGATCCATTTCCTAGCTGTGTGGCCTTCGGCAAGTTACTTAACCTCCTTAAGCATATATTCCTGATCTAGAAGAGGGTGAAAAAAAAAAATAGTATCTTAGTTATAGGACCTTTGTGAGAATTAATGAAAGCATGCAAAAGTACTTGGTAACTAACTGGCTTGTTATAAGTAACCATAGGTGCAAGTTGTAATGATAATTATTATTACTCTCATCATTAGCAAGATGAAAGAATTTTGTGACAGTGATTTGAAACCTGTGAAACACTATGAAACTATGTACGCTGCTGAGGAGTGAGATCCAACAATCATGTAGAAAGAGCAGGGAACTAAAAATTAAAAAAAAGTCTGATATTAATCTAATGCTACTTCTGCTACCATCTAGCAGTGTGATCTTGAGCATCCTCCCCCACTTCTCCTCTTTCTGAGCCTTTGCTTTTTCTTTTTCTTTTCTTTTTTTTTTTTTTTTTAAATAAAGGGAGCACTTTGATTAGATTGTCTTGAAGATCCATCCCAACTCAGAAATTCTGATTCTGTGACTGTTAGAACAAATAACCCACATAGCAAATCTTATGGTTCCCGGAATGGAGAATATGCATTATTGTATAGATCAATGGCTAAAATGTTGAAAAATATTGCCTATAATGGCAATGCTGAATTAGATCGAAGGAAGATCAGATTACGCTCCGTGACTGTAAATTTAAGGAAATAAGTGTAAAAAACTTTAACAGTTTTTTGGATTTGTGGCTTTGGATAGTTACCTTGTGCGGCGGGCACCACTCCCACACAGTTTGTAGGGCTCCTTGCTTCCTACTTTCCTAACCACTACTGAGTACCTGCTGTGTGCTAGACTCAGGGATGAACTGGGAGGCTGTGGAGATGGCGTAGCTTCTCAAGGCGCTGAGATTCTACTGGTGGAGGCTTTAATGGTAGAGGACACTTGCACATCCCCAGTGCAGTTCTGTATGGTGCTTGTATTGTTTGTGTATCGTTTGTCTACTATTCTGTGAAAACATAGCTGTTTGTGTATTCAGCTTTGGCTGGCTTCTCCACCCTCAGCCCTCCAGCAGCCTCGGGATGTTAAATATTATCTCTTCATGTGAGTTGTACCAGAAGGAAGAGTCATCTGTTACTCTTTTACTTCCTTAATGAGCCCTCAAGCTGGTTTGCAGGGCGGCTATTGATCCCTTTTTACTTTTTTTCCTTTCCAGAGAACTGAGAAGTTCAGCTGTAGCTGCTTGACCTTAGTTTTCTCCAGAATTCAAATTTTATTTGTTCTGTCTCCACTTTCCATCCCTCAATAAAACCAAATAACCAGGAACAATAACCAAAAGTAGACAGTAAGGTGTGGTGGCAGCTCTTTGATGGATAAGCTAAATATTTCTTTTGCTACTATAGCAACTACTATTAAATACCTTGTCACTTACCTTGGACTGCTCTTTGAAACTGTGAAATTTATTTTGCATATAAATGCTTAAATCACCTCAATTACCTAAAATGCTTTCATCTCCCTTCAAGATCCTTCTTAAAGGGATTTTTACTATGTTCTTCAGATATTTTCACAAATGTAGAATGCAGTATTGATAGATTTTTCTCCACGCTTATTGATTTTTTACATTCCCTGAGAGTGACAAGTATATTCTGAAAAATCATAATATGAATTTTTTATATAAAAACATTTAATTAAAAATAAAAGACTTGAGGCTTAAAGATACCTCCAATTATCTGGAAAATTAATACGAGATAACTGAGTACTCATTCAACACTTCATTAGAGAATATCTATTAAATGCCTAAAAGTGTCAGGTATTATGCAAATACTATAAGCATACAGGAGATTAAGAAATGGTTGCTGCTTTCAAGGAGCTCAATTAAATATTGCTTGCTTTATCCTTATATTAATACCTTATTAAGATATTAATATATCTAAATATTTCACAAAACATTTTCCATATGTAACAACTCATTTCACTCCTAGGACAATCAACTGTAGTTTCATAGGTCATAAATTTGAGATTTCTTGTTGCTCATGGTTTGGCAACCAGAATGCTGGGGCCTTAGGTTCTGAACTCAGGGCCTGGGCTCAGCCACTGAGCTACACCCCAGCCCAGGGATGTTCATTTTGATTTGAAGGTGTTAGCATTTCTCCATTATTCCTGATTTCTTTATTCTACAGTGCTGTGGATGGAACCTAAGGCCTCAGGCGTTTTAGGAAAGGGTTCTGTCACTGAGCCACAAACCCAACTCCTTGGTTTCATTTTAGGTGCTTAATGATTAACAGTTTACAAAATGAGAATGCTTTCATGTTGAATTGTGAACCCAAGTGTTTTTCATCTCACCTTCTAGTCACTGTTTCTTTTCTCCTGCAGTGGGGGTTAAAATGACTTCTCAAATTCCCTGGGAGTGCTTTTAAAATAAAAAATAAGCCCTACTATATAACCAAGGTGGGTACTTGCTCTTGGATTCCCTGACCCCAAAGCCTTTAGGCCATAATCTTGGGAATTCATTTCTATTTCATTTGTGCTCTCCAGTTTCCCTTTATTCCATTCCTGATCATGCCTGCCCAGTGCATCCTTTTGATGGAAGAGTTACTGAGGTCATCAAGAGTCAGGAAGGGTAGCCAGACAGGGTAGCCAGAGGCTGTCACATATGTCTGTAAACCTAGCAACTTGGGAGGATCCCAATTTCAAGGCCAGTCTTAACGGTGTAGCAAGACCCTGTCACCAGATAAAAAATAAAAGGGGTCAGAAATGTAGTTAAGTGGTAAAGCAATCCTGGGTTCAATCTCCAGTAACCCCCTCCCCCCCCAAAAAAAAATCATCAAGGGTCAATGCCAAAACCACACAAGTAGGTGGTAGAGAGCTGGATTTGAACCTGAACCTGAGATCTATACCATTTGACCAGATGTCTTTTAAAGACATGCTGTCTTTAAATGCTATAATCCAGTGATAAGCATGTGTCTTTCATATATTGATAGTATATAAGTACTTGGTTACTGTTAGAAAAAAGGTCCACTTCGCTTTAATATTTCACGGATGATGCTTTTATGTTTTAGTTCTCCAAGAGTGTGCCTCTTCATCTAGGTGGTCACTGAATCAACATTTACTGAGCATCTACTAAGTGCAGATGTAATACAGGCTTTGGGAACGTGAAAATCTCTAGATTTTAGCCTGACATTAGTTGGAAGTACTCTTTGGATTCGTGTAGGTTTATTCAATATCTGATCATTAGTAACCATTTAGTCTTAGTGTAATTGATCCTGTGTGAGAAAATTAGTAACAAGAATTGAACTCTAGCAAGGTGTTCGAATGCAAACATCAAAGGCTTTACATATGAATTTAGCATTTCCTTTTTTTTTTTTTTTTTTTTTTGTGGTACTGGAGATTGAACGCAGAAGTGTTCTGTCTCTGAGCTACATCCTCACCCCTTTTTTAAATTTTATTTTTGAGACAGTCTCGCTAAATTGCTGAGGCTGGCCTCAAATTTGCAATCCCCCAGCTTCAACCTCAGTAATCCCAATAACTGGGATCACAGGTGTGGGGCAGCGCACGCAACTATGAATTTAGGATTTCTTTCGTGCAGAGGACCCAAGAACCTCTAATTAACTGTTGCCAAATGTGATTTTAAAATTCTCCCAAATCTGCTACGAAAATGCCAACTAAGGATGAGCCAACTCTTTTGCTTTTTTTTTTTTTTTTTTTTTTTTTCATATATTGATAGTATATAAGTACTTGGTTACTGTTAGAAAAAAGGTCCACTTCGCTTTAATATTTCACGGATGATGCTTTTATGTTTTTAGTTCTCCAAGAGTGTGCCTCTTCATCTAGGTGGTCACTGAATCAACATTTACTGAGCATCTACTAAGTGCAGATGTAATACAGGCTTTGGGAACGTGAAAATCTCTAGATTTTAGCCTGACATTAGTTGGAAGTACTCTTTGGATTCGTGTAGGTTTATTCAATATCTGATCATTAGTAACCATTTAGTCTTAGTGTAATTGATCCTGTGTGAGAAAATTAGTAACAAGAATTGAACTCTAGCAAGGTGTTCGAATGCAAACATCAAAGGCTTTACATATGAATTTAGCATTTCCTTTTTTTTTTTTTTTTTTTTTTGTGGTACTGGAGATTGAACGCAGAAGTGTTCTGTCTCTGAGCTACATCCTCACCCCTTTTTTAAATTTTATTTTTGAGACAGTCTCGCTAAATTGCTGAGGCTGGCCTCAAATTTGCAATCCCCCAGCTTCAACCTCAGTAATCCCAATAACTGGGATCACAGGTGTGGGGCAGCGCACGCAACTATGAATTTAGGATTTCTTTCGTGCAGAGGACCCAAGAACCTCTAATTAACTGTTGCCAAATGTGATTTTAAAATTCTCCCAAATCTGCTACGAAAATGCCAACTAAGGATGAGCCAACTCTTTTGCTTTTTTTTTTTTTTTTTTTTTTTCATTTTCCCCTCGGGCGGGTTCAGGGAGGCCTGGGGAAGAGGGGCTCCCACGCCCCAGTGTGCAGGCGGAGAACTGCGGGAGCGCAAAGCCGGCCTGGCGCGACCTGGGCAGCCACCGCCCCGCCAGGCTTGAGCCCGGGTGTCCCTTCGGCTCCCCGGGGCGTGGCCGGCGCGGTCCGGTCTTCCTGCCCGCTCTGGCCACGCCCCCTAGCGACTCCTCCGCGGGTCATGGCGGCGTTGGTTTGCAGACGGTGCCTCTCTCGGACGTGGCTCTGCAGGTGCAGTGCTGACTCCCCCGACCCTAATGGCAGCCCCGGGGTGCGCCGGAGGGCGGCCTGAGTGACCAGCCCCTGTTCCCTGATGCAGGAGAGCTGGGCAGGGCCGTGGCCGGCACTACCGCGCCGCGCTTTGCGCCGAGCTGAAGCAGCCCCTGGCCATTGAAGAGCTGGCCCGCCGCCCTGTCCGACCTCACGAGGTAGGGTGGCAGGCCTGTCCCTGGGAGCCCGTGACACACCGCAAGCGTCCTGCCTGAGTCAGTTCCCAGTTCCCAAGCTGGGGGGAACCCAGAGACTTCAGCGCGACTTGGTCCCAGGGCTAGAACGTCAAGCCCTTGCAAGGTTCACAAAAGGGTCAAAAGCGCTAAGGAACATTGTTCCCCAGAACACCCGGGTAGGCCTCTTTCTGAAGATTCCACATCTGTTTCCTTTAGAAACAGAAAACTGATTTGCACACGACTGCACAAACACCTGCTAGTTACTGATGTGACAGATAAATGGACCCTCTTGTGTCCTGTGTTCCTTTTCAGTGTCCTGTCAAATTATCTGCCTCCATCTACCCCAAACCCTGGTGCCATTCTCTGGTGTAGTGCAGTGACTTGCGAGAGATTAGTTAAGGCTGGAGGGCCGTTTCACTGAAATGTGGAAGTCACTTTGGCCTTGCCTGTTGACCATTCTGGTAACATAATGTTACTGGTGTGGAGCACGAGAACCTGTGCCAGGGGGAAGCCATTGGTATGCCTCAGTGTCGGGGACCACTAGTGTGAGGGAGAGAGGCAGCTGCAGGGCCGAAGTGACTCTAAGGTGGAGCCTGCGGCTAAATGGATTATTTGGAGGAGCCAGAGATGGCAGCTCGTCTGTTTCCTGGGATTCTCATGCTGAGAGAGCTCATCTTGAGTCAGTCTTAGATCAATGTGGAGTGGCTTTGAGGAACACATGTGCAGGATGCTTGTCGATAACTAATGTGTCATGCACCCAGTGTGTGCAGGCTGAGGGCTGGCTTCCTTTGTTCTATTTGTCCAGACATTACATTGTAGGACATTAGCTCATGAGAGCTGCAATTATGTTATTTTTATCTACCATCAAATTTCTGTACTGTAGAATGGTGCTTGGCATGTGGCAGATGCTTAGATTGCTGAATGCATGAATTTTTGTAGATAAAAATGTCTTCTCACCAATAGGGCTACCTCTGTACTAAATTTAAACACACAGATATATATTGATTTGGTGTCTCAGCCTTCATTTCCTCCTTCGATTCCAACCCCTGTTGGGGTGTGTTGCCTACCATAGTAGTTCTCTGGGGTGCCTTGAGCCACCTGGGGCTTGTTAAAACAGATTGCTGGGCTTTGCCTCCAGAGTTTCTGCTTTGGCAGGTCCGAGATGGGGCCTGAGAATAGGAATTTCTGACAGGTTTCCAGGTGCTGCTGCTGCTGGTGGTCCTGAACCACCTTTTGAGAACCACTGGCTCACCACTGTAGTTCTGCCTCAGTTACGGGGTTGCCATAGAAGACACAAGATGGGTGGCGTGTAGGCCCGCTTCTCAGCTTCCAGATTATGACATGACAGAGTAGTCTGTCGTGTTAGTTTTCTGTTTAGAACATTTTAATTGTTCTCTACTGCTCTTAGAATGAAGGCCAAAATCCTCAATGTAGACCTTCAAACATTTGTGTGGTGTGGTCCTTTCTCTCTCTTCCTTTTTCTTCCCTTCTATGCTTCCCTCCAACTCTTTGTGCTCTAAGCTCACTGATTTTTTCCTTTGTCTCTTATGCAGGGCCTTTGCACATGGCATCGCTTTTGTTTTGCCAACTTTTCCCCCTCCTGCTTTGAACAGTTAACTCTTAGTTGTTAATTAGCTCAAGGATTATTTTCTTAATTTTTCTTGACTTCCCCAAGAGGTCAAATCCTCCCATCATAGTCTTTCTCAACATCACGTATTCCTAACTTTTAACACTTTGTGTTGAGTTAT
Organism: Tamias sibiricus; assembly: GCA_025594165.1. Lineage (NCBI taxonomy): Eukaryota > Metazoa > Chordata > Mammalia > Rodentia > Sciuridae > Tamias > Tamias sibiricus. The sequence continues at coordinate 12,611,953 of CM046669.1, read as the reverse complement.
AATTTGACACATGTGGCTTCATTATAATTTTGGTTTATATCTTCTTTTTTCCACATTTTAAAATTGGTGAATTAGAGTTGCACATAGTGGTGGGATTGGTTGTTACATATCATACATGCACACAATATTACGATATGGTTTGGCCAATATCATCCTCATGTCCTCTTTACTGTACTTCTAGCTCCATAAGGCAGAAACTCTGTCCATTTTTTTTTTAAATATTTATTTATTTGCTTTAGTTGTACACAATGCGTTTTTATTTTTTACGTGGTGCTGAGAAACCCGGGCCGTGCACGTGCTAGGCGAGCGCTCTACCACTGAGCCACAACCCCAGCCCCAAACTCTGTCCATTTTGCCTCATGATTATACTCTGGCTCTTAGCTCAGCTTCCATTCCTTCAGTAAATCTGTTTGAATAATCAAATGAACTTTGTCTCCAGAATGTGCCCTGCTCTGTTTTGCTGCTCTGTTCCCTTTGCAGGTCAGAGTTGAAGTCCATTTCTGTGGAGTCAACTTTGCTGACATTTTGGTCTGTCGTGGCCAATATCAGGAGAAGCCCCAACTTCCCTTCACACCTGGTGAGTATGGGGGACCAGGTGACTGCTGCTTCAAGAAAAGAAGATTCCAAGGGTTTTCAGAACCACAAGCATCTCCCTAGACACTGCTCTGGTGGTGTTTGCCTGCCCTTGGTGAGGTTTCTGTTAAGATATGTCAGCATCATTGTTGAAACCACTAGAGTGTGAGCCCCCTGAGGGTAGTTTCTATGCCTGTCTTGCTCAACATTGTTTCCCTAGTTTAGGGACCATTGTGTACCTTGCTCATAGTAGATGCTTAGTAAACACTTTAAAATGAATACATGAACAAGTGAATGTTTACACATCATTATGTTAACGTGGATTTGGCTCACCACTCTCATTCCTGCCTAGACAGTGCCTCAGTGTTGTTTTGTTCATTAAATGATTACAAGCATCTGTTTGCATCTAAGGCTTTCAGTCTCACAAGCACACGCCCAGTGAAACCTAATGCCGGAGGATCAAAAAGGAGAAAAACAGTCTACACTTCTTAGTGGGCCAGTGTCTGATTTTCATGATTCCTAATCTCATTACTTCTAGATCCTAAATATGTGGACAGTGACTGATTTTTAAAAAAAATATTTATTTATTTGCTTTAGTTGTACACAATGCAATGCATTTATGTTTACGTGGTGCTGAGCATTGAACCCGGGCCGCGCACGTGCGAGGCAAGCGCTCTACCACTGAGCCACAACCCCAGCCCCAGTGACTGATTTTTATCGTTCAAGTTGATTTAAAGAGATACAGGTAGAGCTTAGCATGTTGACATTATATCTTATGTAGATACATATTATTGAGAGTCCAGTGATTCAAAATAGTTGCCACATTTTGGTCTGAAGGTATTGGATTTTGCCTTAACATTTGGAACCACTTCCTTTTGTTCGTATTTGCTAAAATGCTGGATGGGGAAAGATGTCATACACAATTGAGTTATTTCCTGGCAGGTCAGGTAGGAAATGCATGATCATTAAATTCAGAAATATCAGATGTGGAAGAAGAAAGGGCACACAACACTAATTCATCCAGTTGAGCCAGTACTGTCTGAGTAAACAGTTCGTGTCCTGGAGGGCCTCACACCCGCAGAGGAGACATAGAAACAGGTAAATAAGCTATGATAAACAGGGTAACTGGGAGCTGTAGGAGCCTAAGGCCCCAGTGATCAGGGTCAAAAGTTTCTGTGTACCTGTGATACTCTGTGCTTTACACGTCAAGGTTAAGAACAGGACTGCTACAGATTTCCAGTTTGTGATCGTGAAATCTTGTGCTCACGTTCCTATGCTTTGAGTATGCTTTACCCACTGCTAGGTGAAAGTAATTGTACTTAAGACCTTACCAGTTCCAAAAAGCTGATGGACGTGGCCTGTTAATCAGGGTTTTCTCGTTGCCATGGTGCTGAGTTTTACAGATAACCTAATCTTTAAACACTGTTTTAGGAATGGAGTTTTCTGGGACAGTACTGGAGACAGGCACAGATGTCAGCACAGTGAAAGAGGTAAATGAATTGAAATCCAGAGAACCGAGTGTGTGCGTAGCTATTAGAAATGTGCTAACCTCATTTGTGCCCCAAAGGTCTTGCTCCCCTGGCCTTTGTCAGCAGACACTATAGGAAAACAGATGGAGAGTTCCAAGTTGGGGGACAGAGTCGGGTGGAAGTTTCTGGCTTCATTAAACTCTTCATTATTAATTCCCAAGTTTGAGTCTCATGTAAAACAAGTTCACACAGGGTTTCTAATTCATATCAACCTTTTCCTTACCATACCCCATTGTTGTCTAAAATATGCTCAGATTGGCTTGGCAACTGGGTGGCAGTATTGAGAGAATTGCTGTTTTATTTACTAAACATTAACTGTGAAGAGATAGGAAGGCCAGCTCATGTCTTGAGGGACAGAGATGTGCATTTTTTCTTTTGCACTTTGATTGATTCAGGAATTAATGGATGTAAGGCCATGCATTTGAACATATCCTTGATATTGTTTTCCTTTCAGGGAGATCGAGTCATTGGTGTGAGTGGCTTTAACGGAATGGCTGAAGAGTGTATCACTGATCAGAAGGTAGCCCTCTCTCCAGATCAATGCTTGGAGGTTTTTCCTCTTATGTTTCCTTTAATTTCCACCCTTCCCTCATTCTTCTTCTTCCTCACTCCCCATTTCTTTGCATCTGTTTGGTCTTGTTTCTCAGCCAAGTACCCCCCCCCCCCAATGCTAAATCCCTTCTCTCTATTGATGTGACAACCCTTGCACAGAGCTTTGTTTGTGTAGGGTGTTTTAATGAAGAAGGGCACTTTGTTTCTGGAGTGCCTAAGCAATTGGCTGGCAGTCCCATTGGAACATAGGTAGTTTTGGTAGAAAAACTGGTTGGGTGCATTGAGCTGGATGTAATGGGCTTCTTCCCCCACACAAAGCTTGTGAAAGAGATAGCTCTGGGAACGCAGCCAGCCACGGTGGCCTTGTGTGGTTGAGCAAGATGTGGATGGTGCCCCCGAATGGTGTACAGTACACGATCCCCCCCGCCATGGCTTTATGGAAGTGAAATTTATGTACCATACAAGTCACCTATTACAGTACTGTGACTTGTGGTCTGTTTTCCACAAATTGGTTCCTTTTGGAGCCAGGTGCCAGCCTTGGGGATTTGAAGTCTGATGCACCCAGGTCTTGAACTCCGCCATGGCTTGCTTGGTCTTGACTTCCACTGGGCTTGGTTATTCTCGTTTCAAATCAATCACTCAAACCACAGTATTTCCTGTGTAGCCTAAGCCACTGTTTTTCTCTTTCTATAGTCCCTGTGGCAGGTTCCAGAAAAGGTCTCCCTACAAGAAGCTGCCATCCTACCTGTATCTTACGGCACTGCTATTTTGGCTCTAGAGCATCGGGCCCATACCCAGCCTGGGTAAGGACTATGTAGCCAATAGGGGATTGGATGGTACCCTTCCCTGATCCTAGAAGTGCCCAATAAGACCTTCCCCAGTCCCTTCCCTTCCCATCCCTTTCTCTGTCCTTCCCTCCCCTTCTTTCCTCTCCTCTCCCTTTCCCTTCTTTTTCCTTCAGCTCATCATCATTTTGGCTGAGGAAAAGCCAAAAGGAGGTAACCACTGGAAACTGTGGTCTAGTGACTGTGAGGACATCATTTTGAGAGGGAACAGTAGATGGTGAACTTGGCCAGCGTGAAGTTGCAAGCATAGCTCTCTCAAAGCTGAGTACTCGGGGGAGCACTTCATAGAAAACCTTAGAATTGAGAGAGTTGGTTTGTTTAAACTCACTTCATGCCTGTGGTATGTGAGGCTCAGTGGGGTGTGCCAAGTGGAGTATTTTAAACTCAGATGCTGAAGTTTCTGGTGTTACCAGAAACTGCCTCTTGATCTTTTCAGAGAGCTGACCCTCAGAATTGCTCCTGACTGGTGGGTTCAGGCCTTGACCACCATCAAAATGGGCAGAGTGTAGTATGAGAATGATTTCAGGGCAAAGTTTCTGAAGCATATGTTGGGGTGGTTGCTCAAACGAGCAGTTGCCCTTGACAGGAGTAGGGGAGGCTACCTAGAGAGACTGGGGAGTCTTTTTCCTGGGAAACCATTAGAACTGGATCAGATTAGCAAAGATCCAAAAGTCACATACATAATCCAACCGTCAAGGCTGGGGAACAGATGTATAGGAAGGTTTGAACGAAATGCTCTCTTAACATTCTTGCTTTAAAATGTTCTAGTTCTAAAATGTTCCTGAAGTCATTACTGGACGAGTCTTGAAGGTGTCTCTGGTAACATTCATCTTTCTTTGGCACAGAGAAACGGTTTTAGTGACGGCAGCTGCTGGAGCCACGGGCCTTGCAGTGATAGATGTGGCAACAAATGTTCTTCAGGCCAAGGTATTTACATGTTGGAGTCTCTCCAATTTTTTTTTTTTAAACCTACCTCCAGTTTTCAGACATGGGATATATTCCTTATTAAAAATCATATGTGGGGCTGGGATGTGGCTCAGCAGTGGGGCGCTCGCCTAGTGCATGCCTGACCCGGGTTCGATCCTTAGCACCACATAAAAATACATGCATTGTGTACAACTAAAGCAAATAAATAAACATTAAAAAAAAATCATATGCAGTGCACTGAGGAGATAAAGCAACCCAACCGGGAGTGGGGATTACAGACAGGTTCCACCGCACCTGGTCATGTGTTATCTTTAAAAAAAAATATGTATATTTTGTTATAGTCAGACACAATACCTTTATTTTATTTCTTTATTTTTATGTGGGGCTGAGGATCGAACAGTGCCTCACGCATGGTAGGCGAGTGCTCTACCGCTGAGCCACAACCCCAGCTCCGACCATATGTTATCTTTTCAGAGAAGTATTCTCTGTGCTCAGGCTGGCTCAGTCTCCTGTTCCCACTGTTTGTATGTGACCTCACCATACCCTTCACTTCTCTGTCTTCATACACACCTGCCTGTGTGGTTACCTTTTCTCATGTCGTTTTGGATTAATATCTCTTCCTCCTGGACTGTAACCCCACGGAGGCAGGGGAGTGTCTGTGTGGGTCGTCACCGTATCCCAGCACCTCGCAGGTGCCTGGAACTTGGTAGGCATTCAAGAACCATTTCTTGAATGAACAGACAATGAATGAATAGAGAAAAGAATGAAGGAAGGAATCAAGTTTCCACAGGGGCATCTCTCTGAGGCTGTGGGAATCAGAGAAGGAGGACTTCTTGGAGGAGGGAGACACTTAAGACAACTTCCAAAGAACTGGCAGCAGTTGATAGAGGAAGAAGGGAGGAAGAGCCTTATTCTAGTGATGGGGGACATTCTTAGAAGACCAAGAAGTAGGAACTGGCACCATATACTTTAGAGAACTGCAAATGGCATCTTCAAAACTAAGGACTTGTGGTGGAATGGTGGAAGGTGACTCTAGCGAGTTGGGCAGAGAGAAGGTCGTGGGCTGGCATGGAACCAAAAAACATTGAACATTTATTGGAAGCTGTTGGAAGCAATTGAGAATTTCAGGTAAGGAATAGACACAATCATCTTTGCATTTGGAACAGCTTACTTGGTAGCCATGGGGAGGAGCGATGGGACAAGGTCACAGGTAATGGAGGCAGGGAGCAGGGTGGGCTTCTAGAATAATCCAGGCAGTGGAGGTCATGAAGTGAGTCATACTCAAGTGGAAAAAAAAATAGATTGGTGACTAGAGAGCATCCAATTAGTCAAAGGAACAAAAGCTTTAAAGGTGGGTTGGGGTTGTAGCTCAGTGGCAGAGCACTTGCCTTGCACATGTGAGGCACTGGGTTTGATCCTCAGCACCACATAAAAATAAATAAACAAAATGAAGATATTGTGTCCATGTATAACTGAAAAAAATATATTTAAAAAAAAAAGCTTTAAAGGCGGCCCCATGAAGGTTCTCTTTCTAGCTCTTAATAGCATCCCTTTCCTCTTTTGTAAAATAATGCCTTCCTCATGAAGTTGTGGGAATATTGAGAATTACACGTGTGGTGCACCTATTAGAGGGGTGGCCTGTCAGTAAGAATCTTTTTAAGAATGAATCCTAATAAGGGGTTGGGGTTGTGGCTCAGCGGCAGAGCGCTCGCCTCGCACGTGCGCGGCCCGGGTTCGATCCTCAGCACCACGTAAACATAAATGCATTGCATTGTGTACAACTAAAGTAAATAAATAAATATTAAAAAAAAAAGAATCCTAATAAGAAATATTATTAGACATGGAGGGGGAAGGAGCACACTAGGTTAGCTTGTGGAGTTGCCACAAGAGAGACTGAGAACACTGGAAGAAAGGGGAGTTCAGTTTGGATGCATTGAGTGCAAGGTTCCCGCGGAGCGTGTGATTGGAACATTGAGGTAGCAGCTGGATAGACAGGTTTGGAAATAATTGGATTGGCCTGGAGTTTCTTTAGGTAGCATCTCTCCTTTCCTTTGAAGTTCCTTTTGGGAAGGCCATAGCAATCTTAGAAACCAGGAGGCTCTTCTTGAAATGTTAACACATCTTCTGTTAGCATGAAGGGCGATGAGCTCCTCTTAGGGGAGAGACCGTAATTAGTCTAGTCATTGATGATTTAACATTTCAAGGAAGATAAAATTGGACCATTTGTTTCAAATAGTTCTGAGCGATTAAATAGCAAACTTTGCTTTCATCCAGATATTAAAATTAATGTGAGCTGTATTTTCTTTCACGGCAAGAATGGTTTTAAACAGACATAAGCAAAAATAAAAGTAAAAGCAGTGTTACCACATCACCTGCTTGGAAGAGGTTGCTTTGATAACACCTTCCATCCACAGCATTTCATATGCACCCAAAGTGCCTCACAGCAATTTTCTTACCCTTGACCCTCGCAAACCCCAGGGAGATAGGCAGTGGACGTGTTTATTATCCCTGTTTCACAGATCAAGAGAATGAGCCACCAAGAGAGAAAAGAATTCACTGCAGGTCTCACAGAGTCCCAGTGAGAGTCTTGGGATGGAAATCAGGTGCCTGACCCTAGTCTAGTGTCTGCCCACTGTGGCCCATGCGCAAATAGCCCCCAGTGAGCTGCTCTATTTTGAGGAGTCCACCAGGGAGTATTTGAGAGTAGCTTCTAGTTTCACATAGTTACAGGTGATTTTGGAATTCTTTAAGGGCATCCATATTCTTGGGGTGTTTGTGCAGGTCCTGGGCATCACTTGGGGGCGAGGTTCTCAGGCTGGTGGCATTGCTCACTGATGAGGCACCTGTAGCTTAAGCTTGCCTATTTGCAGCTCTTGTGGAATTCCCTGCAAAGGGCCCCCAGCCATCTTGGCCGTCCGTGTCGGGGCTTAGGCACTGTTTTCTCCTAGGATGATGGAGTAGAAAGCATGGGCTTTGAAGACAATGGGGTTTGAATTGTTGTTCTACCATGCCCTCCCTGGATGACCCTGCTGGATTGTTTAACTTCCCTGAGTCCCTGTTTCTAGAGTGAAGTAATGAAGTTCTTCTGAGGCTTAAGTAGAGTAAGTGGTTGCACACATGTAGCAATAGATGCGGTTCATCCCACACTTTGTTTTCCAAGTGCCTTCTACACAATGCTCCATTTTATTTTAAAAATAAGTCTCTCTAGCCGGGCGCGGTGGCGCACGCCTGTAATCCCAGCACTTTGGGAGGCTGAGGCAGGAGGATCGCGAGTTCAAAGCCAGCCATCGGCAATGGCGAGGCACTTAGCAACTCAGTGAGACCCTGTCTCTAAATAAAATACAAAAAAGGGCTGGGGATGTGGCCCAGTGGTCGAGTGCCCCTGAGTTCAATCCCCAGTACCACAAAAAAAAAAAAAAAAAAAAAAAAAAAGTCTCTCTCTTGTTTTTTTTTTTTTTTTTTTTAACCCATGCAGTAACGGAGACCTAGAGAAGCAGACAGACTGCACAGGTTAGATGTGTAGACTCTGGAGATGGGTTCCCTGGGCTTGGATCCCAGCTCTGCCTCCTGGTAGCTGCGTGACCTTCCTCAGACAAGTCCCTTCACTTCTTTTGTGTCTGTCTACAAGAGGGATATTAACAGTATTTCCTTTGGGCTATTGTGATTAAATGAGTTATTAATTTATGTTAGGCCTCCCCAGCATGCTGCTGGCCCTCGCTCTCTTGACTGAGCTTGGTGTTCGGCTTGTATCCTTATGACCGACCTGACTCATGGTGGGCGCTCAGTAAGTGGTGGCTTTCACTGGCAGCTGGAGAGAACTTTTGGTGTCTTTAGAGCCACCTCCCAGCTAGAACTGTTGGGGTTCCAGAGTTCCTAGAGATGTGGACCTCACGGCCAGCAGGGCCCGGAGGGGCCGATGGGATGGTGCATTTGTTGGGCCTCATGTGGGCTCAGGCCGATGCTTGGGCAGCAAGCCCACGCCAGTGTCCGTGAGTAGCGCCTTGGCTGGAGGCTGGGCAGACAGGGTGTGCTGCTCTTGGAGCACGTTGTGGGCATCCTGACCCTCGCGTTCTGCGTGCAGGTGATAGCCGCGGCTGGAAGTGATGACAAGTGCCGGCTGGCCGTGCAGAGGGGCGCGCAGAGCAGCGTGAACTACAGCCAGGGCAGCCTGAAGGAGGCAGCGAGGCGGCTGGCGGGCAGCGGTGGGGTGAACGTGGCCATCGACATGGTGGGAGGCGATGTCTTCCTGGAGGCCCTCCGCAGGTGGGTGCACGCCGTGGTCCGTCCACCGAGTGGCCTGGAGCTGACCCCTGCGCACCGGTCTCCCCCTTGGCCTTGCTTCTCTCTCGTCCTTGCTGTCGGCTTCTCCCCGTCAGGCGTCAGCATCAACGAGAATAGCTGAGTGAGTGGGTGACAGGGAATAGAAGCAGAGAAAATCAGGAAATCTTAAATATAGCAGAAAACAAAATACCCAACTGGAAAATATCCAAACAATGACTGCAGACTCTCCAGTTGGCAGCATCAAGTGCTTAAGAAATTAGACCTGTGTGAAATGCAGCTCTGTGGGCCCCGCTGCGACTCACCTACGTGGAGGTGGAGGGTCCCCGAGGAGGCCACGTTCAGTGGTAGCATGGCAGGGTGGCAGTTCCCTTTGCCCAGTTCATGGTGCCCCAAAGTCCAGGCTCTTCTGAGGGTTTCTGAAGTAGCCCCTGTGTGTTTCCTTGATTGATTAAAAATATGACACTGGAGACTCAGTGGGGCTAAGTCTGTTATTTATCATACCACTGCTCACTGTGTTTTCAACCAGGGTTTTTGGAGCATTCTGGGAGTATTGGTTCTTTTTTTTTGGTACTGGGGATTGAACTCAGGGGCACTCGACCACTGGGCCACACCCCCAGCCCTTTTTTTGTGTGTGTTTTATTAGAGACAGGGTCTCACTGAGTTGCTAAGTGCCTCGTCATTGCTGAGGCTGGCTTTGAACTCGCGATCCTCCTGCCTCAGCCTCCCAAGTGCTGGGATTACAGGCATGTGCCACCGCGCCCGGCTGGGAGTATTGGTTTTATGTCTCATGTCATCCTGGAAAGATCATGTTGTGGCTTATCTCAGTTTAAAGCAGAAGAAACAGAAGCAGAGAGATTAGTCTGCCTGCAAAAGGAGAAGCGGGCAGTTTACATGTTGAGGATCACTGCGTGGTGCCTGGTGTTGTGCTTAGAAAGGAGGCAAAGGCCGAGTGTGGACCACATGAGCTCACCCTTTGTCTTCTGTGCGTTTTTTTTAGTATTGGGCATTGAACCAGGGTACTCTGCCACTAAGCTACACCCCCAGCCTTTCTTATTTTTAAATTTTGAGACAAGGTCTTGCTAAGTTGCCCAGGTTGGCCTCAAACTTGCAATCCTCCTGTCTCAGCCTCCTGAGTCACTGGGATTACAGGTGTGCACCATATGCCCTGCTTTGGATAATTGTGTTTTGACCATAGCTTCTCTTTCTCTTCTGAAGAAGAAAAGCAAAAAGGCAAAACAAACATATTTTATAGCAAAGATGTTTACAAAAGTTGTTTGTAGTGGCTTGTTGGGTAGCATATGTACACTGCGTGGTACTTTGTGTAATGGACAGTAGAAAACTTGTGAATTTTTTGTGAAGTATTCAGAATTCTTCAAAGAAGCACCGTGCCTAGAGTTGTAAAGCAAGTGTTTGTGTAAAGCAGTGATCCTGCATTTCGGTGTCCTCCTTATTCCTGATTCCAAGTTTAAAATCTTCAAGTTGTCTTGAAGCATAACCCATGGAAGGACATTTGTTTCTGCCCAGTTTCCTCCCACACACTAGTCAAGGAGGTTAAATAGATGGTCTTGATCCTAAAGTGGGCCCCCTTAAGAAAGTTTGGTCCTCTACTATCTTGCTCATGGCTTATTTCAAAGTTTTTCTCCTGAGGAATTCAAGATAGTAAAGGATGGTTCATGTCTTCCAATTTGTAAGGTCAGCAGAAGTTCCCAGCCGTGGGTTTAATACCAGTTGCTTTTTTCTTTAATGTGATGAAATATACATAATCTAATATTTAGCATTTTAGCCATTTATGAGTATACAGTTCAGTGTAAATATACGTGCGCACACGGTTTGTAAACCCACATCACAAGCTCTGTACCCAGTAAGAAAGCGCTGCCTCTTTTCCCCTTCCCCCAATCCCTGGCGACTTTTCTTCTATAGTCTGTCTCTAGGGATTAGTAGACAGTGTTAATTCTCCCTTTTCTATTGTGGTGAAGAACACATAAGAAAAAATCTGCAGCTGGGCGTGGTGGCGCACGCCTGTAATCCCAGCACTTGGGAGGCTGAGGCAGGAGGATCGCGAGTTCAAAGCCAGCCTCAGCAATGGCGAGGCACTTAGCAACTCAGTGAGACCCTGTCTCTAATAAAATACAAAAAAGGGCTGGGGATGTGGCCCAGTGGCCGAGTGCCCCTGAGTTCAATCCCTGGTACAAAAAAAAAAAAAAAAAAAAAAAAAATCTGCCCATCTTTTTGTCTTTTCCTCGTTGTTAAGTACATTCTCATTGTTCTACAATGGATCTCTAAAACTTTTCATCTGGAAAATGTGAAACTTTACACCCATTAAATAACTCTCCACTTCCCCGCTCTCCCTAGACCCTGGTAACCCAATTCTACTCTCTATTTCTATGAATTTGACTACTTCAGGTGCCTCATCTAAATGACCATATAGTATTTGTCTTTTTGAGTCTGGCTTATTTCACTCAGCATGATGTCCTAGAGGATATCCAAGTTACACGTGTGACAGGATTTCCTTCCTTTTGAAGGCCAAATAATATTCCACTATATGTATATCCAGATTTTCTTTATCCATTCACCAGTTGAGGGACAATACTCAGCTTGTTTCCGTGGCTTGGCAATTGTGAATAGTGATGCTATGAATGCAGGTGTGTGAATATCTCTTCAAGACCCTGCTTTTGCTGGGTGCAATGGTGCACGCCTGTAATCTCAGCAGCTCGGGAGGCTGAGGCGGGAGGATCACAAGTTCAAAGCCAGCCTCAGCAACTAAGGGAGGCCCTAAGCAACTTAGTGAGACCCTGTCTCTAAATAAAATATTAAATAAAGGGCTGGGGGATGTGACTCAGTGGTTAAGCTCTCCTTGGTTCAATCCCCGGTACCAAAAAAGGAAAAAAAAAAAAAAAAAAAAAAAGACCCTGCTTTTAACTTGTTTGCATGTATACCAGAAATGGAATTGCTGCACCTATTTTTAGTTTTTCAAAGAAACTTCATACTGTTTTCTACAGCCTTTGCACATTTCATAACCCCACCCGTGGCGTGTGAGGGTTTCCGGTCTCTCCACATTCTTCTCATACTTGTTATTTGTTTTATTTATTTATTTATCTATCCACAGTAGCCTTCCTCGTGGGGACAGGTGTCCATTGTATCTTACAGTTCTTTTCTTGCCCCTCAGCCTGGCGTGGGAGGGCAGGATCGTGGTGCTGGGATTTGCTGGAGGAAGCATCGCCTCTGTACCCGCTAACCTGCTGCTCCTGAAGAACATCTCTGCCATGGGCCTGTACTGGGGCCGGTACCAAGACCAGGACTTCCCCATCTTCTCCAGGAGCCTGTCCTCGGCTCTCCAGTACTGCCAGCAAGGGCGCATCCGACCGTACGTGGGGTCGGTGTTTAAGCTGGAGGAGGTGAGGCTTGCTTTGGGCACGTGGCTCAGATGAGGCTAAGGCCAGGAAACGGTCTGGGCTGCGCTGCTGGCCAGCTGACCTCTGCGCGCGGTACCTGCTCCTTTTGTGGGCCGAACAGGTGAAAATGCCGTACTAAATTGTGGGTGCCGTGGCTTCTGGGCCACAGGATTTCTGCCAGTCTTCTGGGTTGATGGCTGTCAACTCAGGCCCAGCGTGAAACTGGATTTGGAGGTGCTTCACCTGTGTACTGGTGTCTCAAGTGGAGGAATGGTACCACGCTTTAGGAAATAATTTACATGTGTTGATATGAACCTTGAACTCCGTACACACAAGCCTAAGAAGGGAGCGCTCCACTTGACCTTTGATTTTTCAAATATAGTCCCTTTGAAAGTGCAGCCAGATGATCTGTGCTGGGGTTCTGTGAGCAGAACGCTAAATCATGCTTGGCATCCTCAGACTCTCCATCATCCCTTAGTCACTGTCGTTAACTTTTTTTTGGCTCTTCACCCCCCTTTTTTTCTTTCCCCCTCAGTCTCATTAATGTGGCTTCAGCTTCCTCCAAAGCGTAATTGCGTGCGTGCACAGGCGGTGTGGTTCTGAATGCGGATCTGTTAGGCAGTCACTGTGGAGCCTTTATTACTTTTTGCCTTAATTTGTTTTAATGTTCAAAAGACCGTTTAGTAGCTCGAGTCACAGCCATAGATGGAGCCCGTGTTTGGTTTAGCTGCAGATGCAGGGGAGGTCACATGGTCAGTGCCACACCTGAGTTTTATGTTTTTTTTTTTTTTTTTTCTGTGATGAGGCACCTTCGATTTTTGTGCTCCGTTTCCTTCCTTTTTAATCCTTTTATGTGTGAGTCAAAAAGAACGTGTGTGTTGGTGAAAAGGACCTGAGCGGCCATCAGAAAGCTGGCTGGCTCTAGCTCAGCCTTGCCCCTCTCGTCACTCTGGGCAAGTCCCTTCACTCTTTTTTTTTTTTTTTTTTTTTTTTTTTGGTACCAGGGATTGAACTCAGGGGCACTCGACCACTGGGCCACATCCCCAGCCCTTTTTTGGGATTTTATTAGAGACAGGGTCTCACGGAGTTGCTAAGTGCCTCGCCATGGCTGAGGCTGGCTTTGAACTTGCGATCCTCCTGCCTCAGCCTCCCAAAGTGCTGGGATTACAGGCGTGCGCCACCGCGCCCGGCTTCCCTTCACTCTTGTGACCTTCCATTTCCACAGCTCTAGAATGAAGGGGGAGTACCTTGCTGGTGACTCTTGGATCAGGGTCAGGAGCCACAGTGGGCAGGGGTCGACTGGAGCTGTCTGGGCCCTGGGACTGCGTCTTCGCCAAGGCCAGCAAAACTGCACAACTTTGCTTTTTTTTTTTTTTTTTTTTTGCTCTTTAAAGAAAAGGTCTGGAGGGGCTTAACTACTTGAAACCACCACTGTGGATACTTTCCAGGTCCCTTGGGCCATGTGGCTTTTATCTTCAGGTGACCTCTAACCCGAGGTTGGGCGTACCTGAGGCTGCAGGTACCTGTTGTCGAGGAGAAGGACAAGCACAAGCAGGCAGGGTGGCAGTGGAGACAAGCGTTGCTGTGAATTGTCCCCTGTCCCCACTGACTCGTTTTTCAGTGCTGCTCAGGCAGGGGAAAAAAATAAAGGCCGGAGGTGGAGTCTCACTTTAATTGTCCACACTGAAGCTCTCTGTCCTCACGTGAGCTAGCTGTATCATCACTCGCCTCCTGTCACATCTGCCCTTCCGCTCTCCTGCGAGGGCTCTGCACTGAGTCCCACCCACTCCTCCAACTTCAGTGTCATTTGGTGGCCTTTGGAGCCAGGCTTCTGGGCACATTTCAAGCATCTCACTCGCACACCATCCGCTCGCTATTTCTTATTTTTCTATTTCTTTTAATATGTAAACTACTTAGGGGAATAATCAGTAATCATATGCTAAGCATTTTGCATGCGTGATCTCATTTAACCTTCAGAAGGACTCTCTGAGGTATGAACCATTTTACATTTTACAGAGGAAGAAGTCAGACTTGCAGAAGCTAAGAAATCTGCTCAATGATGCATAGTAAGTGGCAGAGATGGCATCCGGGCCCTGCTGGCCTCATGTTCAAATCTGGGCTCCTTACGGCTATGTCACACTCTCTCGAGAATGCTGTGAAGTCACTTCTCCCCAAACTTATTCCTTAGGATGATGTTTATCCATCTATTACAGAATTACCTATGCAAAAGAGCTATATTTTCATTAAAATGATCAGGATTCTTGTATTTTCCTGAGCAGAACCAGGGTTTATGTATTTTGTCCTTTTAAAATGAAGATGATGACGTGAATGTATAATTAATTTCACTGAACTTTAAAGCCTGGGTAATATTTTTTTCATGTAAATTAGTTCACATGCTGGAAACATTATTTGTGAGAACCTGTTTGGGCTTGAAAAATAATCACTGAACTTATAAAATATATGTAGTCTCAGAAATGCTGGCTGTTCCTAGCTTGTCTTTTCTGGTGCTTCCTAGTTTCTATTTTCTCCTAAATATGTGGTCTTGCAGATTTGACCTTGACAGTTCATACTAATATGACCACTGACCTGGCACCAAAGCCGAAGCCACCCTGAACGTCTGTAACATTGTTGCCCTTTCATTTGTTTGTAGTTACGTGTTCAGTGCCCATCTCTCCTGTAAAGCATAACTCCACGCAGGTGGGGCCAGGTGCAGCTAACACCTCTGTATTTCTGGGTTCTTGCAGGCACCACATTTCTGCTGAATGACTGAGCTCTGAGTGCAGATGCTGGCTGTGGGCTGATTGGACATCTTTGTCCATGTCTATAATAGGCAGTAATGTACCCTGATGCCCAGCGTATTTATGAAGATAAATAATATATATGAAAGAACAGCAATGTATGAGTGAGTGTACCCTTTCCCCCACATTCTTGCCAATATTTAATGTTTCCTGTATTCTTTTTTTTTAATGTTTTATTTATTTGTTTTTAGTTGTACACAATGCCTTTATTTTTATGTGGTGCTGAGGTTTGAACCCAGGCCGCACATATGCTATGCGAGTGCTGTACCACTGAGCCACAACCCCAGCCCCTGTTGCCTGTGTTCTTGATGATTGCCATTCTGACTGGAGTGAGATGAAATCTAAGTGTAGTTTTGATTTGCATTTCTCTAATTGCTAGAGATGTTGAACACTTTTTCATGTATTTGTTGATCGATTGTATTTCTTCTTCTGTGAAGTGTCTGTTCTTTTCCTTAGCCCATTTATTGATTGGGTTATTTGTTTTTGGTGTTAAGTTTTTTATATATCCTAGAGATTGATGCTTTATCGGACATGCATGTGGTGAAGATTTTCTCCCAATCTGTAGGCTCTCTCCTCACATTATTGTTTCCTTTGCTTAGAAGAGGCTTTTTAATTTGAATCCATCCCATTTATTGATTCTTGATTTTACTTCTTGCGCTTTAGGGGTCTTGTTAAGGAAGTCAGATCCTAGGCCAACGTGATGAAGATTTGGGCCTACTTTTTCTTCTATTAGGCACGGGGTCTCTGTTTTAGTGCCTAAGTCTTTGATCCACTTTGAGTTGATTTTTGTACTGGGTGAGAGATAGAGGTTTAATTTCATTTTGCTACATATGGATTTCCAGTTTTGCCAGCACCATTTGTTGAATCTTTTCTCCAGTGAATGTTTCTCGCACCTTTGTGTGAGATAACCGTATTTGTGTGGGTTTGTCTCTGTGTCTCCTATTCTGTGCCTTTGGTGTATGTACTGGTGGGACTGCAAATTGGTATAACTACTATGAAAAGCAGTGTGGAGATTCCTCAGAAAACTTGGAATGGAACCAACCATTTGACCCAGCTATCCACTCCTCAGTTTATACCCAAAGGACTTAAAAACAGCATACTACAGTGATGCAGCCATGTCAATGTTTACAGCAGCTCCATTCACAATAGCTAAACTATGGAACCAGCCTAGGTGTCCTTCAATAGATGAATGGGTAAAGAAAATGTGGTATACATATTCAATAGACTTAATAGTTTTAAAGAAGAGTGAAATTATGGCATTTGCCAGTAAATAGATGGAGCTGGAGAATATCATGCTAAGCAAAATAAGCCAATCTCCAAAAACCAAAGACTGAATATTTTCTCTAATATGTGGATGCTAATTCACAATAAGGCAAGGGAGCACTAGAGAAGAATAGTTACCTTAGATTAGGTAGAGGGAAGTGAAGGGAGGGGTGTGGGGAGGGGATGTGGGGCTAGGAAGAATTGTAGAATGAAACGGACATTATTACTTTATGTATATATATGGCTGCATGACCAATGTGATTCTACAATACATACACTCAGAAAAATGAGAAGTTCTGTCAATTACATGAGTGTATCATGAATTAGCCGGGACCTGTTCAGAGGATGCCTGTGCAGATGTGCAGACTGTTTTCTGTATGAAGTTGTCCATGTGCATCTTGCCCTGATATAGCACCTAAACCACACAGATCTGAGCGAGTTTATTATAATGGTCAGGTGAGATCACCACAGGATCAGAATTAATAGGTAGAAATTGTTTGCTTAAAGTTTGTATGTATCGGGGCTGGGATTGTGGCTCAGCAGTGGAGCACTCGCCTAGCACGTGTGCGGGCCTGGGTTCGATCCTCAGCACCACGTAAAAATAAAAACACATTGTGTACAACTAAAGCAAATAAATATTTTAAAAAAAGTTTGTATGTATCTATGTATCTATGATTTTTTTTTTTTTTTTTTTTTTTTTTGTGGTACTGGGGATTGAACTCAGGGGCACTCCACCACTGGGCCATATCCCCAGCACTCTTTTGTATTTTATTTAGAGACAGGGTTTCACTGAGTTGCTAAGTGCCTCGCCATTGCTGAGGCTGGTTTTGAACTCGTGATCCTCCTGCCTCAGCCTCCCAAGTGCTGGGATCACAAGTGTGCGCCACCACGCCCGGCTATGTTCTTAAAAATGAAACAGCTGTTTAAATTCGGATGGTATATTATCACCCATTATTCTAGACCCACTTTAGGGAACTCTCCATATCAGCTGGTCCCCCATCCCAGGCCTTGGGTGCTTGGCTGCTTGTTACACTTCTCTGGGGACGGCTCCTGCAGTGGCTCCCTGCAGTCCTTTAGCCTAGACTACTGTCCCTAGGGTGCACCTTCTTAAACCACTGATTGTCTCAGCTTTCCTGGTGTGAGGCCTGATCCTAGGGCAGGGCTTCCACTGGGTTCTTTGGGTGGGGCTGCTGCAGCTCAGGAGCAGAGGCTTGATCCGAATGGACCTGTTGAAGCCTCTGCTTCCCCGGAAACTGTGGGTGAGGGCTGGGTAACGCAGTCCAGAAATGTGGGGCGTTTGCTTCATTGGGAAAGCTTGGATGAAGGCCTCTCAGTAGAGGTCCCATGAGAACCAGAGCCAGCTGGTCCCTCTGAAGCTGCAACCATTTCAGGATGGGTAACACGCCACCTTGTGGTTCCTTTCTTCCCTTGATTCACTTCCCTTTGTCTCTCACTCCTGGGATCTGCAACCTCAGTGAAGCCCTGGGCACAAGTTTTGATTACGTTCTTTTCTAGGGAATCCAGGCTGACACTTAACTTTAAAAACTTCATTTTTGGGTTTAGTAACACATTGCCTGGTTTCTTTGTAAATTCAAGCTTATTGAGGTATAATTTACATATAGTAAATTCACCCCTTTTAGATGTATAGTTCTCCAAAGTTTTTGGCAGTTCTGGGGATTGGTCCAGGGCCTCGGGTGCAAGGCACATGCTCTACCTATGAACTACACCCCCAGCCCTATTTTTTGAAATGGGTCTCTTTGTGTTGCCCAGACTGGGCTTGAACTCCTGGGCTTAAGCGATCCTCCTGCCTCAGCCTCCTGAGTAGCGGGGGGTACAGGCATTTGTCAGTGCACCTGATTGATTCTCTGGGTTTGGGCAAGTACATGCAGTCATGTAGCCACTCCATCACAATCAGGATACGGGGACATTTCTGTTGCCAGCCTTGGCTCAGGCCTGTAATCCCAGTTACTCAGGTGGCTGAGGCAGAAGGATCACAGATTCCAGGCCAGCCAAGGCAATGTCGTGAGACCTTGCCTCAAGATGGAAAGGAAAGGGCTGGGGATGTCACTCAGTGGGTTCACCCTGGGTTCACCCTCCCCAGTACTTCCAAAGAAGAAAGTCTCCATTATCCCAGAAGATTCCCTTGTGCCCCGTTGTGATCCATCCCCTTTTCCTGCTTTTCAGTCTGTCCCTGCCAACCACTGATCTGTTTTCTTTCTCTATACTTTTTTAAAAAAATATTTATTTATTTGCTTTAGTTGTACACAGTGTGTTTATTTTTACATGGTGCTGAGGATCAAACCCGGGCTGCGCACATGCTAGGCAAGTGCTCTACCGCTGAGCCACAACCCCAGCCCCAGTCCTTTTTACTTTTTAGAACTTTGAGACAAGTTCTCACTAAGTTGCTGAAACTGGCCTCAGATTTGTAATCCTCCTGCCTCAATCTCCTGAGTAGCTGGGAGTACAGGTGTGCACCACCGCACTCAACTATAGTCTGTGGCCTGTTGAGTCTGGCTTCTTTTACTTTGCAAAATGCTTCTGAAGTTTATCCAAGTTGTTGAATGTAGCCTGTTCCTTTTTGTTGCCGAATAGTATTCCATTGTGGCAATATGCCACAACTTGTGTTTAAAAAATTTACCAGTCATTAATTTTCAGTTTTTGTTGATTATGAATAAATCTTCTATAAACATTTATATACAGATTTTTTTGTGTAAACAAAGGGGCTTTATTTACTTAGGACTGAGATTTCTAGGTCATATGCTAAGTATATGTTTAGCTTTCTTTTTTAAAAAGCTGCAGAGACGTTTAGTTGGTTTTATTCCTACTCCCTACAGTCTCCAGATACCATCTCTAGATGACATCATCAGGAAGGAATGATGTAAGGCTGGAATTTGATTGTAACTGCTTCTAAATGATGAATTTAAGAGAAATCTATGCAGAACCTTAAAAATAACAGACACAGATGCTCCTGAGAAAGGGGCCAGTATCTTTGTGTTGGCACCTCTTTCTCTCTGCCTCAGTTAACTCAGTGTAGTTCTGTTTCAGTTTTTACACCCCATGATTTTGAAGACAAGGCCACAATGACTGCATTCCTTTTAAAGCTCATAGCGCACAAGGTTTTCTATTTTTTTTGGGGGGGGGTATTCTGGACTAGTTGGTTGCTTCGGTTTTACAAATATGCCCCAAGTCATATTTATTTTATTTTATTTATTTTTAGTTGTAGGTGGACACAATACCTTTATTTTATTTATGTGGTGCTGAGGCTCGAACCCAGGGCCTCACACATGCGGGACTTAGCCCCAGACCTAGTCAAGGTGTTTTAATGTTTTGTGGTTTTGCTTCTGCTGATTTGCTACTAGATATTTAGCTTTTTAAATAAAATGTCAAGCTGTTTTCCAGAGTGGTTGTACAGTTTTTTCTTCCTTGCAGCAATACCTGAACGTTCTAGTTACTCTGCATCTGTTGGGAGTTAGTGTTGTTTTCTTTAATTTTTGGCATTCTAACAGGTGTGTAGTGGCAGCTTATTGTGGTTTAAATTGCATTCCCCTGGTGCACAGCGATCTCAACTCCCTTTTTATATGCTCATTTGCCATCTGTACCTCCTTTTTGGTGAAATGCATTGGTTGACTTTTCAAAGAAGATTCGGATCATTTCATATTAGAGTAATGATAGGAGGAATGTAATTCAGCTACAGCAGTCTATCATTAATCCAAAGTTTTTACCTTTTTATAAACCATCCCACTCAGTCTCAGATACACTCATACATTCATGAATTTATTCTATCCATCAAACCTTCACCAAGTCTGTTCCATATGCCTGTCATTAACAATTAAGACTTAGTCCGTCCTTAAGGAATTCAGGTTTTGATTGGGAAGATCTCAGGATGGTGCTACAATAGGAGAAGAGCCAACTTTTAATGGGAAGTGTGAATCAGCATGATATATTTAGGAAACTAAGAACTCTGATTATTCCTTCTTGATGAGCTAATTAAAAATCCCAATAGCAGAACCTTCACATCCTAGAACAAAAGCAATCTCCTTATTCTGCTGCAAATTCCAAGTTGCATGTCTCTGGAGACAAATTTAATTATGGCTTCATCCAGCTGAAGGCAGAGACCAGGGTGCTGGGGACAGCCTGTATCTAGGCATCCATTTGGGGCAGCTTCCGTAATCTAATGCAGCATGTGACAGACAGGAGGAGTGTGTCCCTAGGCCTCTGAAGTAGCTCTCAAAACAACTGGTTTACAACCGTGCGTTTTACTTTTCAGTCCCTCACTTGGAGCCTTATCACTGGCGTTAAGCTTCCTGTCCTTAACACCACTGGCTGTTTTCCCAGCCCAGGCAAAAGCCACCAGGTAGAAAGGGACAGAGTTGAGGTATTTTTAGAAGCAGCAACAATCACAACAGAAGTGGCGACTGGACACGGAGAGGTGACGGAACATGATGAGATTCTCAAGTCGTGAAATAGAAGGATCGGGCTTCCCCCACAGTGGTATCTTTTAAGGGAGCCAGAGAAATATGTGACACATTTTCATAAAGATTTACATGCAGCATGGCTAAAACAATGAATCCTATTATTACATATAATTGTAATGCACCTGTAGAAAAAAAACCCCAAAAGTAAAATCCATTTCTAGTTAATAATTAAAACAATAAGCTTTAGCATTTGAAGGCACAACTTTGTTTTATGTTAACATTTATTTGTAGGAGAGCCTTCATTTCCCTAGGATACTGGGGGGAAGAGTATCACTATCTCGAATAATACTTATTTTTCTCAAGTCTTTCCCATTGTGGGGCTATGGCAGAGCTCTGGGAACAAGTGACTTCTAGCTGACAAGGAGAGAGATGGGGTGCTGAGTCACCTGGAGATCATCAATAGGGGCTGCTGGGTGTGTCAGATACCTGTCCTAGACCTGTTCTCTCTCCCTCGATGAGTCAAAGATGCTTGGACTGGTAAGGTCTCTGTAAGGCCAACCCTGCAAGGCAGATGTTTTTGGAACCAAGGGTTTCTTGCTGCCGAGAGATTGCCACCATTGGTTTATTTCTCAGCTTATTATTTATTTATTTATTTGGTGTGACTTTTTTTTTTTTTTTTTGAGGATCTCCAATGGAAAGGGTTGGTAAACCATAATTCTCATTTCAAAGCACACATTCACGATTGGACTATGCAGGGCTCATCTTTTGCTTTTATGTCTGCCTGTCTAGGAATGAATTTACTTTCCCCCTTTGCCTTCATTTTCCACGGCCTCTCCACTCTTCCTTTCTTCTGATTCAGTCTCTGTAGCATGTTTGGTATATATTTTTGGATTTCTATTTCCTTGTGAAACACACAGAATCATTTTGTGTGTTAATTTATTCTTTGGTTACACGGTTGGTGGTGTGCTCTTGACCTTGGTCTGCTTCTTAATTTTTCACCCCGAGATCTGTCTGTGCTGCTGCTCCTATAGCTAGTTTACTGCTCCATACATCTGCATAATAGCACATGGAATGCATCCACCATGGTTTACAAACCCATTCCCTAGTGATAAACTTTGAGGTGGACTAGATTTCTTACCACCATAATCAGTATGGTAACGAACAGTTTCATATATGTAAACTTAGGGACTTGTGCAAATGTTGCTTTGGGGCTGTTTCCCAGGAGTAGGATTGTTGGGTCATAGGATGTATGCACACTTAATTTGATTGCCAGTTACTTTCCAGCTGACTTGACCAATTTATGTCCCTTCCAGCAGTGCATGAGAATTCTTATTTATTTGGCACCCTGTTGATTTGTAGCAAGATCCAACTTTCTGCTTTTTGCCCAAATGATAAAGCATAAAGTGGCATTTTATTATTCTAATTTGAATTTCGCTTTTTTTCTAATGAGTTTAAGCATCTCTTTATATATTTTCCAGCTGGCTGGGGATGTAGCTTAGCAATAGAGCATCTGCCTAGTGTGTGTGAAGCCCTGGATTTAATCCCTGGCATATAAACATACACTAGCCATTCAGTTTTTCCATGCTTTTGAGTTGCAATTTGGTCTTCTTATATATAGTTTTCTGTTTGGGAGTCTCATCTTTTTCTTAGTAACTTGTGAAAGTTCTTTGTGTAATTTGTGCTTCTTAAACTCTGGTATGCATGGAAATCACCTGGGGGGTCTTATTAGGATTCAGATTGTGATTTCAGTAAGGCTTGGATGGGGCTCAAGATTGTATGCAGCTAATAAGCCCCCAGATTGTACAGAAGCCGATGGTCCTTTGAGTAGCCAGTTCTAGATGTTAGTTTGAGGCTTTGTGAAAGACTTCTAAGTTTGTCACATTATTGACACTTTTTTCTAGAGTTCAAGTAATCATGCTGTATGGTGATGCTGTTGGAGACTTCTTTCAGAAGTTCTTCATTATCCATGAGTCACAGTGATTTTCTTCTCTATTAACTTTGTAGTTTTTTTTTTTTTTTTTTTTTTTTTTTTTTTTTTGGTGAGGTGGGGTCTTGCTGTGTTTTCCAGTCTGGCCTTGAGCTCCTGGATTCAAAGGATCCTCCTGCCTCAGCCTCCCAAGTAGATGGGACTCTAGGAACCGACTGCCACACCTGGCTACCTTCATAGTTTTATATCACACTTAAGGATTTAATACTTCTGAAGTCTCCTTTGCATTGTGTACACATCAGGTAACTAATTTTTATTTTTCTTCTTTACAGCAAGCCAGTTTTCCCAGTATCACATAGTCCACAGTTTTCCCATCGATTTATGATGCTACCTTTGTCTTATTTCAAGTTCCAACCTATATGGAAGAGTAACTCTTATACCTTTGTCCTTTCTTTTCAAATTTGACTTAGTTATTTGGGGATCTTTGTCCTTTTAAATGAATTTTGCAATAAATTTGTTTAGCTTCTCAACAACTCTAGCTGAAATCTTGAATGAAACTATTGATTTTTTATACTAATTTTCAGGAAATTAATATTTTTTACTATCTTCTCTCATCTGTCAACAGGGATAAATCACCACGTATTAAGGTCTTTCATGTCTTTTAATGGGGCTTAACATTTTTCTCTACAAGGTCTTGGGTGTTATTCTTTATATCTAGTACAAATACTTTGTTGTTTTTGTTGGTTTTGAGAACAATATTTTATTTATTATATTTCCAAGTTGATTATTTTTTATATAGAGAAATGTCAGCTATTTTTATAAACTATTTAAAAAATTTTTCAATTCTTTTTGGTTATACATGACAGTAGAATGTATTGGGACATATCATACATGCACGGAGTATAAGTTCCCATTCTTGTGGTTGTACATGATGTGGAGTTACACTGGTCATGTATTCATGTATGAACATAGGAAAGTTATGTCTGATTCATTCTACTGTCTTTCCTGTTCCCGTCTCCCCTCCCTTCCCTTCATTACCCTTTCTCTAATCCAAAGTACTTCTATTCTTCCCTCTCACCCCTTTGTTGTGTGTTAGCATCTGCATATCAGAGAGAACATTTGGCCTTTGGTTTTTGGGATTGGCTTATTTCACTTAGGCATGATAGTTTCCAGTTTCCTCCATTTTCCTGCAAAAGCCATAATTTCATTCTTCTTTATGGTTGAGTAGTATTCCAGTGTGTGTGTGTGTGTGTGTGTGTGTGTGTGTGTGTGTGTGTGTGTGTGTGTATCACATTTTCTTTATCCATTCATCTGTTGAAGGGTATCTGGGTTGGTTCCATAGCTTAGCTATTGTGAATTGAACTGTTATAAATATTGATGTGGCCATGCTACTATAGTATTCTGATTTTAAGTCCTTTGGGTAAATGATGAGGAGTGGAATAGCTGGTTCATATGGTGGTTCCATTCCAGATTTTCAGAGGAACCTCCATACTGCTTTCCAGAGTGGTTGTACCAATTTGCAGTCCCACCAGCAATATATGAGTGTACTTTCCCCCCACATCCTCACCAGCATTTTTTTTTGGTGTGTGTGATACCAGGGATTGAGCTCAGGGGCACTCAACCACTAGGCCACATCCCCAGCCCTTTTTTGTATTTTATTTGGAGACAGCGTTTCACCGGGAGTTGCTAAGTGTCTCGCCATTGCTGAGGCTGGCTTTGAACTTGTGATCCTCCTGCCTCAGCCTCCCAAAGTGCTGAGATTACAGGCGTGCGCCACCGTGCCCAGCATCTCACGAACATTTATTGTGACTTGTATTCCTGATAATTGCCATTCTGACTGGAGTGAGATAGAATCTCAGTATAGTTTTAACTTGCATTTCTCTAATTGCTAGAGATGTTGAACATTTTTTCATATATTTGTTGACCATTCATATTTCTTCTTCTGGGAAGTGCCTATTGAGTTCCTTTGCCCATTTATTGATTGGGTTATTTGGTTTTGATTTTTGGTGTGAAGTTTTTTGAGTTCTTTCTATATCCTGGAGATTAGTGCTCTATCTGAGGTGCAGGTGGTAAAGATTTTCTCCCATTCTGTAGGCTCTCTCTTCACACTCTTGATTGTTTCCTTTGCTGTGAAGAATTTTTTTAGTATAAACTAATTTTGTATTTCATAGTCTTGATGACTTTTCTTATTTGCTTATTTTTTCATTAGCTTTTCTGTGTAGATAATGATACTACTTTTTATGATTTTTATCTTTTATTAGAACTCTTCTGATTCCCACTTAACTGAAATTATATTTGCATTATTTGCAAATAATGATATTTTTGTATATTCCATTCTTTTTTTAATTTCATTTTTTTTGCACTTATCACTTATTTTATTCAAAAAATTAATAGACTTTTTTTTTGGAGCAGTTTTTTTAAAAAATATTTATTTATTTGTTTTAGTTGTACACAATGTGTTTATTTGTATGTGGTGCTGAGGATCGAACCCGGGCCGCGCACATGTTAGGCGAGCGCTCTACCGCTGAGCCACAATCCCAGCCCCTGGAGCAGTTTTAAGTACAAGAAAAATCAACAGAGTATTCAGAGTTCTCATGAACTCCCTCTTCCATACCCTAAGATTCCACTCTTATTAATACTTTGCAATGGTAGTGTAACATTTGTTGGAACTGATGAATCAATATTGATACATTAATGGTATTAAAGAAAGCGCACTGTTTGTATTAGGGTTCGCTCTTTGTGTTGTACAGTTCTGTGGGTTTTGCCAAATGTATAATGTCCTGTATCCACTATTACATATCACACAGAAAAACTTCACTGCACTAAAAGTTCCCTTGAGCTCCATATGTTCATCTTTAGCTCCACTTCTGGATCTGTCAATCACTGATGTTTTTAGTGTCTCTACAGTTTTGCTTTCTCCTGAATGTCATATGGTTGGAATCATATGATACGTAGCCTTTTCAGATTGTCTTCTTTCATTTAGCAATCTGCATGCAACCTTTCATTTAGCAGTCTTCTTCCATGTCATTTTGTGTTTTGATAGTTCACTTCTTGGATGTCCTAGTTTGCTTTACAAATGTCTGTCCCCCCCCCCCCCGCCATGTTTTGTTAATTGTGAATAAAGTTGCTGTAACCTTCAGGTGCATGTTTTTGTGTGGACAGAAGTTTTCAGTTCCTATGGGTAAATACCTAGGAGTGTGATGGCTGGACTGCACAGTTAAGGGTATCTTCAGTTTTGTAGGAAATTGTCCAGCTGTCTTCCAAAGTGGTTGTACCACCTTGTGTGCCCACTAGCAGTGAATGAGAGTTCTTGTGGCCCTACATACTCACCACCATTTGGTGTTAGTGTTTTGTTTTGTTTTTTTGGTACCAGGGATTGAGCTCAGGGGCACTCGACCACTGGCCACATCCCCAGCCCTTTTTTGTATTTTATTAGGAGACAGGTTCACTGGGAGTTGCTAAGTGCCTCGCCATTGCTGAGGCTGGCTTTGAACTCGCGATCCTCCTGCCTCAGCCTCCCAAGTGCTGAGATTACAGGCGTGTGCGCCACCGTGCCCAGCATCTCACGAACATTTATTGTGACTTGTATTCCTGATAATTGCCATTCTGACTGGAGTGAGATAGAATCTCAGTATAGTTTTAACTTGCATTTCTCTAATTGCTAGAGATGTTGAACATTTTTTCATATATTTGTTGACCATTCATATTTCTTCTTCTGGGAAGTGCCTATTGAGTTCCTTTGCCCATTTATTGATTGGGTTATTTGGTTTTGATTTTTGGTGTGAAGTTTTTTGAGTTCTTTCTATATCCTGGAGATTAGTGCTCTATCTGAGGTGCAGGTGGTAAAGATTTTCTCCCATTCTGTAGGCTCTCTCTTCACACTCTTGATTGTTTCCTTTGCTGTGAAGAATTTTTTAGTATAAACTAATTTTGTATTTCATAGTCTTGATGACTTTTCTTATTTGCTTATTTTTTCATTAGCTTTTCTGTGTAGATAATGATACTACTTTTTATGATTTTTATCTTTTATTAGAACTCTTCTGATTCCCACTTAACTGAAATTATATTTGCATTATTTGCAAATAATGATATTTTTGTATATTCCATTCTTTTTTTAATTTCATTTTTTTTGCACTTATCACTTATTTTATTCAAAAAATTAATAGACTTTTTTTTTGGAGCAGTTTTTTTAAAAAATATTTATTTATTTGTTTTAGTTGTACACAATGTGTTTATTTGTATGTGGTGCTGAGGATCGAACCCGGGCCGCGCACATGTTAGGCGAGCGCTCTACCGCTGAGCCACAATCCCAGCCCCTGGAGCAGTTTTAAGTACAAGAAAAATCAACAGAGTATTCAGAGTTCTCATGAACTCCCTCTTCCATACCCTAAGATTCCACTCTTATTAATACTTTGCAATGGTAGTGTAACATTTGTTGGAACTGATGAATCAATATTGATACATTAATGGTATTAAAGAAAGCGCACTGTTTGTATTAGGGTTCGCTCTTTGTGTTGTACAGTTCTGTGGGTTTTGCCAAATGTATAATGTCCTGTATCCACTATTACATATCACACAGAAAAACTTCACTGCACTAAAAGTTCCCTTGAGCTCCATATGTTCATCTTTAGCTCCACTTCTGGATCTGTCAATCACTGATGTTTTTTAGTGTCTCTACAGTTTTGCTTTCTCCTGAATGTCATATGGTTGGAATCATATGATACGTAGCCTTTTCAGATTGTCTTCTTTCATTTAGCAATCTGCATGCAACCTTTCATTTAGCAGTCTTCTTCCATGTCATTTT
Organism: Tamias sibiricus; assembly: GCA_025594165.1. NCBI lineage: Eukaryota > Metazoa > Chordata > Mammalia > Rodentia > Sciuridae > Tamias > Tamias sibiricus. Next base: position 12,584,647 of record CM046669.1, on the reverse strand, counting down.
GTGTTTTGATAGTTCACTTCTTGGATGTCCTAGTTTGCTTTACAAATGTCTGTCCCCCCCCCCCCCGCCATGTTTTGTTAATTGTGAATAAAGTTGCTGTAACCTTCAGGTGCATGTTTTTGTGTGGACAGAAGTTTTCAGTTCCTATGGGTAAATACCTAGGAGTGTGATGGCTGGACTGCACAGTTAAGGGTATCTTCAGTTTTGTAGGAAATTGTCCAGCTGTCTTCCAAAGTGGTTGTACCACCTTGTGTGCCCACTAGCAGTGAATGAGAGTTCTTGTGGCCCTACATACTCACCACCATTTGGTGTTAGTGTTTTGTTTTGTTTTTTTTGGTACCAGGGATTGAACTCAGGGACACTCGACCACTGGGCCACATCCCCAGCCCTTTTTTGTATTTTATTAGAGACAGGGTCTCACTGAGTTGCTAAGTGCCTCGCCATGGCTGAGGCTGGCTTTGAACTCGCGATCCTCCTGCCTCAGCCTCCCAAGTGCTGGGATTACAGGTGTGCGCCACTATGCCCGGCTTTTGGTGTTAGTGTTTTGAATCTTGGCTAATTCTGATAGGAGGGCCGTGGTCTCTCATTGCTGGCTTTATTTTCTATTCCCTAGTGATGTATTACATCGAGCGTCTTTTTCATATGCTTATTTGCCATCGGTATATCTTCTTTGGTGAGGTGTCTCTTCAGATCTTTGCCTGTTGTTTAATTATATTGTTTTCTTGTGTTTTAAGAATTCTCTGTATGTTTTAGACACAAGTCCTTTGTTAGATATGTGTTTTGCAAAGTTTTTCTCCCTGCCGATACCTTGTTTTTTGAATTCAACTTACCAAATTCCCCTCTTCCCCCATGTATTGTGCTTTTGGTGCTGTATCCAAAACCTTATTGCTGAGCCAAAGGTGACCTAGATTTTTTTCTATGTTTTTATTCTGGAAATTTTATAATTTTGCATTTTGCATTTAGGTCTCTGATCCGTTTCAAGGTAGTTTTTGTGAGGGATATAAGGCCTGTATCTAGATTTAAAAATTTTTTTTGCATGTGTGTATGCAGTTTTTCCAGCATTATATTTTGAAGAGACTCTGCCTTCCCCATCAAAGATCAGTTGACTATACTTGTGCAGGCCTATTTTGGGGATCTCTCTTCAGTTCCATTAATTTATTTTTCTATTTTTTCACCAGTATCACACTGTCTTGATCACTGTAGCTGCTTTTTAATTTGTTTTATAACCTTGTATTTTTGAAAAAAAAAATTCAGTTGATTTTAATCTCAGTTACGTAAGAAATAGGACATTTTAAATAAAAGATAAAAATCACAAAACATTATAGTTTTTATTCTTCCGCCAGAGGCTTCATTTTTTTTCAAAAGCTGGAACACTTTTGAAGTGGGACAGCCGGGCTGGAGCTGTTACAGTGGAGCGGGGACTGGCCTGTGGACTCTTTACCTGCCGACATTTATCTGACATCATTGAGAATGACAGGGAGCCGGGCGTGGTGGCGCAAGCCTATAATCCCAGAGGCTTGGGAGGCTGAGGCAGGAGGATCGCAAGTTCAAAGCCAGCCTCAGCAACTTAGCAAGGCCCTAAGCAACTCAGTGAGACCCTGTCTCAAAATTAAAAAATAAAAAAAAAGGATTGGGGGGGCTGGGGTTGTGGCTCAGCAGTAGAGCGCTCGCCTAGCACACGCGAGGCCCTGGGTTCCATCCTCAGCATCACATAAAAAAATAAAATAAAATAAAATGAAGGTATTGTGTCCAACTACTAAAAAATATTAAAAAAAAAAAAAAAAGAAGAAGAACTGAGGATGTGGCTCAGTGGTGTTAAGTGCCCCTAGGTTCAATCCCCAGTACCAAAAAACAAAGCAAAATGAAATAAACAACAACAGCAAACCCAGAAGAAAATGATAGGGAGAAATACCAAGGGGTAGGTTATTCTTAGATATTATTATTATCCTTTGTATTTATGGTGATGATTTAGTTAGCATTGAATAGTTTATTGGAGACACATCTGAATACTTTAGCCATTTTAGACTTTAGCCATCAAGAGACATTTGTTGCAGTATGCACATATGCGAGTCTGACCACATTTTTGTTTTATTTTATTTTTAGGTCAATGATGCCTTCCTTCACGTGATACAGCGCAAATCCACGGGCAAGGTTCTTCTCTCTCTTAAATAAATCCTCACCTCCGCAGCAAATTCAGCATGTCCGAATCCAAACTCACATTCTTTCCCCAAAACCTGATTTCCTCCTGTGTTTCTAAAGGTGTTACCACCTTCCTTACTAATCCAGGTTTAAAACCCGAACAAGTCACCTTTGGTTCTGGTTTCGTATTGCTCATAATTAGTGTGACCATGGAGGGTACTGTCCAAACTTGGACCTTTCTGAGAGTGAAAGGGTGCTGTTAGTAATTGCCCCAGATAGATGCGTCCTAGGAAGCAGGGTGGATGGTCCCCCTGTACAAAATGCGTTTGCTGCCAGTCCTGCGTCCCCACCCCTGAGGTCTGTCTCACCTCCAGATCCTCCTTCTGTTCTTATTGCCTTATCTGCTGTTTCCAGTGATCTTCTCACTCGCTTCCTACCTTTGAACCACCCTGTCCTCTCTGTCTTTGTCATGCGTTAATTACTCCATGGTGGTCTTCCTGATGCATGGTCTTGTCTCAGAAAACCTGCAGTGGCTCACCGTTGCTTGCACCGTGGAGTTCAGACCCCGGGAACCAGCACTGGATTATGGCCATGCTTTTGCCCGACTCTGTTTTCCAGCGCGTCCCTCCCTGGTCATGGCCCTGCCTCTTTCACTGTCCCCTTCTCTCCTTTACTCTGTCAGACACAGGCCTTCCTGACCCCTCGTGTTACATCCTGTCTGTCAGAGGGCGTGGCCTGTGTGAAGGAATGGACACGGGCTCCCGAATCCAAGAAGCAGGTCTGAATCCTGAACTCACCACTGTGAATGTGGTCGCTTAAGGGCGCTGCGCATTCATTGTTCTCAGTGCAAAGTGGCTATGACGACGGCTACCTCCCAGAGTCACTGTGGGCAATGCAGGCCGTGATAGGGGAACACACCTGTTGGGTAGTAAGGGTTAGCAATATGAAAGTAATTAGCAGATTATTTTCATTTCTTTCTTTCCTCCTTTCCCAGTATATTTGAAGTTCCTTAAGAGCAAGTATCATGTCTGATTCACCTTTGTGACTTCCCACACTGCCTCCCGTAGTGAGTGAGCCTGGGTAAACGTGAAATAAATTGAACTGAAATTGAATTACCTGAAACTCTTAAATCATAGGATTAAATTAAGAACATGTTGCCCTGGAGACAACCCAAATGTCCATCAGTTGGTGAATGGATAAATAAAATATAGTATGGACATACTGTGCAATATTATTCAGCCTTAAAAAAGAACAAAACTCGGGTACTTGTTACAACATGGATGAACCTTGAGGATGTTACATGTGAAATAAGCCAGATATAAAAAAGACAAATACTCTGTGATTCCACTTATATGAGAACCTAGAAGAGTCAGATTTGTAGAGACAGAAAGTAGAATGGTGGTTGCCAGGGGGAGGGGAAAATGGGTAGTTATTGAATGGATATAGAGATTTGGTGTGGGAAGGGGAAGAGGTTTTGGAGGTTGATGGTGGCGATGGTTGCAATACAATGGGAACGTACTCAGTGCTGCTGAACTATACATGTAAAAATGGTTAAAATGGGAAAAAGTTAAAATAAAAATGGTTAAACTGGTTAATTTTATGTTATTTATGTTTTACCATATTAAATTTTTTTTTTTTTTTTTTTGGTACCGGGGATTGAACTCAGGGGCACTCGACCACTGGGCCACATCCCCAGCCCTTTTTTTTGTATTTTGTTAGAGACAGGGTCTCACTGAGTTGCTAAGTGCCTCACCATTGCTGAGGCTGGCTTGAACTCGCGATCCTCCTTCCTCAGCCTCCCAAGTGCTGGGATTACAGGCATGTGCCACCGTGCCCGGCTTAAAAAATTTTTTTTTTTTAAAAAAGAGAACATGTTACCCTCAGTTCTCAGTTAATTGGTTCAGGAAAAACACAGGGTGTGTCCAGAGTGTTGGGTTCAGGAAGCTGCGGTCGGGCCTACATCCTGGTCTGTGGGGAGGGGTCCTGCGCTCTGCCAGTGCTCAGCTGGCCCTTAGTGGTTGGACTTGGATTCTCCCACTGTATGGTGGTGTGAAAGCCTCATTCATTCAGTAGAAACCTTACTTTGCATTTTGGTCTTTTCCCTCTCTAGCAGTGCGATGCTGTCTTGTGATGCCAGGCAGTGGCCGCTGGTCACAGCTCCCAGGCAGCCCCTTGACCCTGCGGGTAACCATGGACACGCTGCTGGGCTGACGTTCCAGAGGTCAGGTGTCTTAAACACACTCTTCACTTAAGGATCTCTTCCACCTGGGATGGGCTCGAGGCCACAACCCCATTGTAAGCTGAGCAGCATCTCTGTTCCTCCCGCTGCATGAGTGATGATAGGTGAGGAGGGAGCGCGGTCGGGTCAGAACAGGTGTCACTCACAGCAGCCATGTGGGACCTGTGGGGACCTGTGCGGACTCGTGGGGAGATGGCGAGAGTTTTTGCTTTCCGATAAGTATCTCAGAACCATTTCAAAACACCTGTCTTCCCAGGTTCTCAGGATCTGATTGCCAAAAGACATCTTTTTTTCCCTAAAAGAATAGAATCGTAAAATAAAGATGAACATTTGGGGGAAGAATTTGCAACCTGGACCATTGCAGAGGGAAGAGAGGGAAACCCTCGTCTCCCGTGGGCCCACGTGGTGCTTCCCTGAGGGTCAGGGCGCCAGACGCCGCCTCCTGCCTCCTCCCGCCCCAGACTCCTGGGGGCGCTGTCCCAAGGGCTCCTTGAGTGATCCCACTCTCCTCACCTGTCTTCTCCCAGCCTAGCCTCACCTTCATGGGAACTCTCTTTACATTGAAATGAAAGTTGGTTTTTAAAGATCTCAAGAAACACCGGGCGCAGTGGCACACACCTGTAATCCCAGCACTTTGGGAGGCTGAGGCAGGAGGATCACCAGCCTCAGCAATGACGAGGCACTTAGCAACTCAGTGAGACCCTGTCTCTAAATAGAATACAAAAAAGGGCTGGGGATGTGGCCCAGTGGTCGAGTGCCCCTGAGTTCAATCCCTGGTAACACACACACACACACACACACACACACACACACACAAAGATCTCAAGAAACTCCACTTTGAGGGTGATTTTAGAATTTCCTCTGGCATCAGCGAAGACATGTGCATGGTGGAGCCTGGGAGAGAAGGAAGATGAATCAGGACCTGGGGGAGCTCCAGAGCCCAGCCAGGGGCCGCAGCCCTTGTCACTGTGCAGAGCTGATCCCTGGGTGTCGCAAGCAATAAAGATCGAATGTCCCCAGCTCACTGATGTCAAAATGACTCAGATCAGAAGAGGCAGTCATTAAGAAGAGTGAATTTCTTGAGATGTCACAAGTACTGGTTGGAACCCCTAATGACTCCTTCTCGGCTTGCCTGTCTTCCTGTTTCATGGGAATGATTTGATTTGAAAGCTTTTGACTCATATTTTAGTCATTGTTGGGTGGCTCCACCATCTGAGCCATCAGTCCGAAAAAAGAATCAATGCGGCTCCAAGTGACAGTATTGATTCTAAATCCACAGACTTCCCCAGCTTCTGGGAGGCTGGCTGCCCGGCTCACACCCACACACCTGCCTGGGGTGTGTGGGCCCGTCCACCTGCACCCGCTTCCCTCGGCAACCAAAGCCAGGTTTTCTGCAATTAGCCACAGAAGAAGCCTCTCTGCCCCTGCCAGCGTGCTCCATCCTCTCCTTCCTCCGTACCCTCTGAGTTTAGAAAGCTATCTTGAGCCACGGTGAAGACAATAAAAGCTTTGCTCTTTGGCCAGCGAAGGGAAATAAGGGTGACTTCACACACTCACCTGTATTTAACAGCCACAACAAGAAACAAGTAAACTAGGAAAATTCCATGTTATTTCTTTCCCTTATTTCCCTTCTGAGATTGTAAAAGGGAATCAAAGAGCAGTGATTTTTCACGATCTGTTTTGTTGATAAAAGTCACCCGAGGCAGAGACCTAATTGAATAAACCCTGGCATTTCCGGGCCGAACACTTCATCAGCAGAGCTGATTGCTAAAATCGAAAATCTGAATCGGCTATATGCTGGTTTCAGGAACTTTATCACTGTTGAGGAATTAGAACCAAATGTGGTTCCCCTCTTTTTGTGAACTGTCCTTAGAAGTGAACTGTAACATTATTGTAAAACCTAGTTTTAAAAGCAATTACAATAATATCACATGGTCACTGAAGAAAGTCAAGCCACCCAGAAGTTTGAGTAGAAATTGTGATCCTGGTTTTCCCTACCCTTTCTCATTCCCACTCTCCAAGGAAATCGCTGTAAATGGTTTGGTATGAGTCTTGCAAGCCTTTTAAAAACATGCACATACTTTACACACAGAAGTTCTTTTTTTAAAAAAATATTTTTTTTAGATGTAGATGAACATTACACCTTTATTTATTTATTTTTTATGTGATGCTGAGGGTCGAACCCCAGTGCCCCATGCATGCAAGGCAAGCGCTCTACCACTGAGCCACAACCCCAGCCCCCAAACATTTATTTTTGCTCACAGGTTCAGGGGTTTCAGTGCATGGTCACTTGGCTTCATTGTTTCTGGGCCTGTGGTGAGGCAGAACAGCACGGTGGGACCACAGGGTAGAGCAAAGCAGCTCACCTGTGGCAGCCAGGAAGCAGAGAGGTGGAGAGAGAGAGTGAGAGGAAGGGGAAGGGGCTGCCCCTCAGATCTACTCTCTCAAACTAGTCCCTATCCGGAATTTCCACTGTGTCGTAAATTATGAAGCCACTGATGGATGGATTCACCAATGAGGTTAGAAGCCCTTACGATTCAGCCACCTCCCAGAGGCCCTACCTCGGAACACTGCTGCAACACATGAGCTTTTGGGGACCGTTTAGGTCTGGACCATAACAGCAAGGTTACCTTATACCAGTGTGTTCAAATTCATTTCAGAGTTGAAGCAAAAAATTGTATATTTTTTCAGCATAGGCTGAGCTGACACTAAGCAAAAGAATTGTTTGATTTTTAAAGATGTCTCTCAAATGCCTTTACCTTTTAGCTGAGGTCAGTGTGTTCTTTTATACAGAATAATAGACCTAGTGATGGGGGCCAGATGATCTGATGCACTTCAAAGACACACGGAGCCAGACAGAGTCTAGAGAGAGAAGGATATGTCATTTGATCAAGATGGTAGGGAGCTTTTTCTTTTCTTTCTTTCTTTTTTTTTTTTTTTTTTTTTTTTTTTGAGGGATGATAAAAGAAGTAGGGCTCTTGATTCTGGAAAGACCCAGACTAAGAGAGGGATATGATTAAAGATTATAAAATCGTGAAAATCACAGGATGAAACCATAAACCTATTAAATCCCAGAGCATAAGAACTACAGACAACTTTATCATGCTAAAGAAATAGTTTTAGGGTAAGGTAAAATAGCACTTTTCACACAAGAGTAGTAAACACCTAGAACCTAACTGCTCTCAAAGTTTCGCTGGGATTAAAATCAAACATTACAAGAGGAAGATTTATATTGTTGGAGAATAAATTCATAGCAGAAACTAAAACCATTTGGCTAACTCTCCCTGGTCTTGGAGGATCTGGCATCCCTTGTCCAAATCAGGATTCTGAGTGGACCTGCTGGAGAGCAGGGGACCCTGAATTTGGGCTCAGAAGGCCTGCCTGCAAGTATGACCTCTGGGACCCTCGACAGTCACCTCTAAGTACTTCAGATCCCTCATCTGTTAAAAAGGAGAGGGAGGCAACAACATTAAGACCTGCCTAACTATTGTGAGAGGTTCAAATGAAGTGGTGTTTCTGGAAGTGCTTTGTCATTGATGAACAGATGTCATCCTCGCGGACACAAGCATGTCCTTTGGTCGTAGCATTTCCAGTTCTATGCCCTCCAGATGGGTGGACCTTCACCACCAGGACCTTCACCGTCCTGGTCCTCACCTCCTCAGGGATCACATTTACCAACTTGGAAGTGAAAGAGAGGACAGAGGGCAGGTGTTGTACCCAGCGAAATATGAATTAAAACTCCAAGCCATGTCACACTTGAGCCAAAAAAAGCCTTTATTAAGCTGATCAGTGGCCACCATCTGCACGCATCACCCAGCGTGACAAGATGGCGCACCAGCAGTTATTTTCAAGGGTTTATATTTGGTTGTTCAGCCAATGCAAGCAAGCCATGGTACAGAAGCTGAATTTGGGCAGTTAGCAAGACAATGCAATGGGTACAATGGTATTTCCCATGGGGCTTTCCAGGTTGGCATAGCAACAAGCAAGTAGAAGGGAAGGGGGGTGCGTCAAAGTGACCCTAGTTGAGTACACATCAGAGGATGGTTACTAATGTCTAGACAATCAATCTCTGGCAAGGTACGTTGCCCAAGGAAAATGGAAATTAAAGAGAACAATTTTACATTGTATAAGAATTGCTATTTTTGTGTTACCAAGTATGTTGTGCTGGGTAAGGATTAATGGGTTCACAGGCAGGACTTTCCGTGTTCTATTACTTCTGAGAAACAGAACTATTGCTTGGAACTCCTAAGGTGGCTGCTGAAGAACAAGGTGGAGTCCCTTTAGTTCTCTTATCACACAGGGAACAACCCCTGGTCCTCTAGGGTGGTGGAGAACGCAGACACCTCTTTTCTCAGCACCTCTCCCCCTCTGGGAGATCTGGTGGGAGAATTAAAGGTAGGGAGAACTTTGGAAACATCTCTTTTCTCTTTTGGATGTTATGGTGGTATGCTAATGCTTTGGATATTAGGTGTCCCCAACAGCACCAGTGTTGATGCAGGACTATTCAGAGATGAAATTATTAGATCATGAGTGTTGTAACCTAATCCATTCTAGTTTGATGGACTAACTGGGTGATGACTGTAGGTAGGTGGAGGGTGGGAGAAGGTGGGTCACTGGGGGTGTGCCCTGGAGGGTGCATCTATCTTCCCTTTGGTGTCTTCCCACTTTTTCTGCTTCCTGGTTGCCATGAGGTAAGCAACGAACTCTATGGTGTCCTTTTGTCATGATATTCTGCCTCACTTTGGACCCAGAGCAATGAAGTCAGCTGACCATTGCTTTGCAAAGAGGGGCATAGGGAGTTTCTCACCATGCTCAGTTTCACCAGCTACTCAGAGGCCACTGCATCTGTGGTGAAAGGGCATTCAGCTACCGCTTGAGCTGGTGGCAGATCTTGGCATCGTCCATGTGGTGCTGGTTCTGCAGGAATGCAGGATTCCTGAGTTAAAGGGTCATGACATCTTCCACGGAGATCTCAAAGGAGGAAGCCCAAGCTGCAGTGAATAACCCTAAGATTAAAAGATGCCAGCAATGTGGAACATCTGCAGAGGAAAGCTGCTGGCCATGGACAAAGCTTGCCTAAAAGAGAGGCTACATGGGCTGAAACCAGCAAGGCCAACGGGGTGTGGTTGCCCAAGCCTTTTGGAGATCATATCTCACCACCATATGCTCCACGTACCAGACATGAGTGCAGAAAATGTTTGCCTGGCTGGGTGTTCATCTTATCTTGGTTCTATTTCTTTTATTTATGCCTCTGTTCTCCATTTTTGGAATAGGAATGTTAATCTGCACCATTGTATATTGCATATATGTAATTTGCTTTTGCTTTTTTTTTGGGGGGGGGAGGGGTACTGGGGATTGAACCCAGGGGTACTATACCACTGAGCTACATCCACAATCCTTTCTTTTTCATAATATATTTTTTAGTTGTAGGTGGACACAATATCTTTATTTTATTTATGTGGTGCTGAGGATCGAACCCAGGGCCTCACACATGTAAGACGAGTGCTCTACCGCTGAGCCATAGCCCCAGCTCCCCTAACCCTTTTTGCTTTTTATCTTGAGACAGGTCCTCACTAAGTTGCAGAGGCTGGCTTTGAACTTGAGATCCACCTGCCTCAGCCTCCTGAGTTGCTGCCACAGTACCTGGCTTTGCTTTGCTTTTGGTTTTTACAGAGACTCACAGTCAGGAGTTTGCTTTGAGTCTCAGATGAGACTTTGGACTAGGACAATGCTGGAACTGTTAAGACAATGAGGACTTTTGGAAACGGACTAAATGCATTTTTGCATTGTGAGATGGACATAAACTTTTGCAGGGGTCCGGGGTAAAATGGTTTGGATAGGAGGTATCCCCAAAAGCTCCTGTGTTGATACAGGAGTATTCAGAGGTGATTAGATTATGATAACCATAACCTAATGAGTCTATCCTAGTTTGATGGACTGACCAGGTGGTAATGGTACGCAGGTGGGGCGTGGCTGTGGGATGTAGATCGCTGGGTGTGTGTCCTAGAAGGGTACATCTTCCCTGTGATCCCTTCCCTTCTCTGCTTCCTGGCTACCATAAGGTACCCCACTGTCTGACATGGTGCCCTTCTGTCTTGATGTTCTTGTCTCACCCTGGGCCCAGAGTGATGAAGTTGGTTGACCATGGACTAAATCTCTGAAGCTACGCACCCAAATAAACTTTTCCTCCTCTAAGTAGCCCTTGCAGGCATTTTGGTCACAGCAACACAAAGCTGACTAACAGGGTGGTAAGATGCCACCTAAAAGATGGGGGTGTTTGGGTCTCTGGGTGACTTTCCAGGTTCTTGTAGTGGTAGGAACCATAAAAGGCCTGTACCAGATGAGGAACAAACACGGTTTCTTATGGCTTCTCAGGTTTAAGATTTAAGGGAGAGAGACAAATAATGGCACGAATTTTCCTTTCAGGATGACCATTGAAGTTCACTGTGGTGGGAAATGAAGGGCAAAAAACCACACCAGAGACAACCGTGCAGCCAAGAGATTTATTCACCAGCCTTTATGGCTGGTCAGAGGTAGAAGACGTACGGGGAGAGAGGAGTCAGGGAGAGGGGAGTGTGCGAGCTCTGGTGGGAGAGAGGAGTCAGGGAGAGGGGAGTGTGCGAGCGAGTCAGGGAGAGGGGAGTGTGCGGGGAGTGGTCGCGCTGGCTGCAGTCTTTGGAGCTGCCGGCTAAGGCAGCTGCTGTCGGGCTGGAGGATGGAGCTGTCGGCTAGGGCAGCTGCTGTTGGGCTGGAGGCCGTGGGTCTGGAGCTATTGCAGCGTCTGCCTCCTCTCAGCAGGGACAGCTGTTGAGATTGAGCTCTGGGCAGGCAGGAGCTTTAAGTAGGGATTTCTGGTGGGGAGGTGTACCAGAGCGACCTTTAATGCTATTGGCTCTTTTCCCAGGGAACAGGGTGACCTTTAAGCCCATTGGCTCCTGCCCAGGGAAAATGAAACAAGGTTGCTTGAGGGGGCGCAGGCGGGGGGTGGGGGGCTCACCGGCTCAAGACCATCTATCAGGAAAGTTGATGGAGATTTGGGTTGGGGGGAAAGCATGTCTTGCTTGGAGGACTCTCTGCATTCCATGTGTATCTCTGGGAATCTGACGCTGGCCGTGGAGTACAGCAATAGCAGAAAGAGAACCACTGACAAATACTGTCCTGATCCTCCATGGCACATATGAACCATGCCACCTGGCTTTCAAGTACTGCATCATAGAACCTTGCCTGGCCTTATTTCCCATGTGGTCTAGTGGAAAGAGAGTGGCCATGCACCAGGCAGGCCTGGGTTTGAATTTTTATTCATCCCTAAGAAGCTGTGTGACCTCAATTTCCAGTGCGTAAGATGGTTGATAATGTTATCCCCTTACCACTGAGTTGCAATGAGGGTCAGACGAGATTTTTGTGAAAATCTCAAGCATAGTGCTTGGCACACCATAGATCTAAGTGTCAGCTTTTCCACGACTATCCAGTACCTTCTGCTTTGAGGAGACAGCTAAATTGCAGGCTCAGAAACAGCAGGGACCAGAATGTGCTCTGCTCGCCGCTGTGTCTGTGGCATGCCCACAGCGCGGAGGAACAGATCTCTCTCTCTCTGCTCCAGGTCATTCCTTTTCTGTGCCGGTTTTGTCTATTGAGGGCGGGCCCACTGGAGGCCCGTTTCCTCAGTGAAGAGGATTCCCATGGATCTTGCTCTCAGAACTCTTAGCACAGTTTGGCCTTTAAAAGCTATAGATTTGCAGAGTTGTCTTGGTATGTGTCAGTCTACCCTTCAGAGATACTGAACAACACTTAGTGAACACTAACCCAGGTCCTGGGTTAGAGATGCCACCAGGAAGTCGGCTCCTGACATGCAGGACCTATATCTGACACTATTTCCCCTGCCGGGGGCCCAGTGCCGGAGAGGGCCTGGCTTGCCTCAGACCTGAGGGGAACCTCTGGTTCTCATGTGCTGCCCTTGGCATGAGACATACGGGGTGGCTTTGTGCAGACCCTGCACTTTGAGGTCCTGGGAGACATATTTGTAAGTGCCCGAGTTCCTTCTTCATTCCTGGTATCTTGGTGTTGATTTTGAAAGCTGTGCAGACAGTTTGTATTGCAGCTGATGGGTCTGTCAGAGCACGTTTCTTTTTTAAGAGACGCAGCTTTCACATGTCAGTTGGTGCTACTTTTGTGTCACCCAGGGTGATTGCTTAAAAGGCTTCCCCTTCCTTTCCTTTTGCTCTGAAGTTTGCAAGGGTCAGTGGCAGGAGCTGGACACACCTGCTGACCTCCCCCCCTCCCCGCTTTCTTCTCTGAAGGAAGCATCAGGGGTGGGGTCTTTCTGAAGGCAGGTGTGGGGGAGTGGTCCTGGAACCCACCTGTCTCCTGCCTTCGGTTCCTGCTTCTCTCAGGTGTACTTTCCGGTGTAGACCCCAGGCCTCCTTCTCAGTTCTGATGGAGCCAGGAACCCTGTGACCCCCCCAGGACCCCGCCCTGCAGCTTCCATGTCAGAGTCAATAACCTAGTGCTTCCTATTGAACGGTTTCCTTTTCAGCTGATGACATTTCTGACTTATTTATTATTTAATTTTTATCCTCTCCTTTAAAGGTTATTTTTTAAAAAGTCTAAAATAACCGCAAGGAGACCTTGTGATCCTCTTCTCACTGACCCAGATAGTTTAAGAGCAGATATTTTAAGAGACTGACAGCAGCCTCTCATCTGGGGACTTGGGCCCGCTCTCAGGAGCCGATGAGCTAAATGTAATAATAAAATATTAATCCCACTTCCCGCACATGAAACACTCTTTTTGTTTTTCCTTACCTTTCTGAGCCCGATGCCTCCTTCAGGGTGCCATAGAAAAAGCCTTGGACTTGGGGATGAAAGACTTGGGTTCAACTGTGACCTACAAGCTGTCTGACCTTGGGTGAGTCACTTCATGTCCCTGAACCTTGATTCTTCATCTCTAAAACAGGGGTGCTGGGACCCTCATGGAGTGAGCTGAGGGAGTAGGGTCCCATGGGCCTGGTGACTGGGAACACAGAACAGGCCCCATTGCTACCCTCTTCTGGATGTGGTGACCAGTTCTCGGGCTTAATAGTGGCCCAAGAGGTATGTTTAAAAGTACCACCTCGGGCTGTCACAGCACTTCCATAAGCTGCCTGTTGTGGGTTGAATTGTCGCCCCTAAAATGGATGTTGAAACCCTAACTGTTAGTCCCTGTGACTGTGACCTCGTTTGGACATAGGGTTTTTGCAGATGTGATCCAGTTAAGATTAGGTCATATTGACTTGGCCTGGGCTGTAAATCAATGCCTGGTGTTCCCATGAGTGGGGAGATTTGAACACTCGCAGAGGGAAGGTGGCCTAGGATTGTTGGGAGCCACCAGAAGGTAGGGAGAGGCAGGGAGGGTTCTTCTCCAGAGCCTTTGGAGTGACCATGGCCCTGTTGACACCCCAATTTTGGGCTTCTGGCCTCTACAACTCTAAGAGAATAAGGTTTTTTTTTTGCACCAGAGATTGAACCCAGGGGCACTTAACCACTCTGGTACCTCCCCAGCCCTTTTTAATTTTTATTTTGAGGCAGGGCCTCACTAAGTTGCTGAGACTGGCTTTGAACTTGTGATCTTCCTGTTTTAGCCTCCCCAAACACTGGGATTATAGGCGTGCAAGAATAAGAAGAGGGGGCTGGGGTTGTGGCTCAGCGGTAGAGCGCTTGCCTAGCATGTGCACAGCCTGGGTTCGATCCTCAGCACCAAGTAAAAATAAAGGCATTGTGTACAACTAAAACAAATAAATATTACAAAAAAAAAAAGAATAAGAAGAGTTTTAAGCCACCAAAGTTTGTGGTAATTTGTTGTGGCAGCCACAGAAATTAACACACTGCCTAAGAGTCTAAATATAATATAACCACGTGCCGCGGAACAGTGTTTTGGTCTACGGTGGATCACAAATATCACAGGTCCCATGTGATTCTAATGGAGCTGAAAAATTCCCACCACCCAGGGACTTCGTAGCCATTGAAGCCTCTCTGGAGCACAGTGCATGGCTCAGGAGTCTGCAACGATGCTGGTTTAAATAAACCCACTGTGCTGCCGGTTGTCTGAAGCATAGCACCTACGATTTCCTGCAGCATGTAATACTTGGTGATGATAATGCCCGACTGGGTCCTGTCATCGTCATTGTCAATATATATGTTTTAACATTATTTTTTATAACCTTGTTTTATTTTTTTATGTGCTGCTGAGGATTGAACCCAGTGCCTCTCACGTGCTAGGCAAGCGCTCTACCCCTGAGCCACAGCCCCTCATCATTATATTTTTTATTGTTATTTTGGCCTGTCATCCTACTTACCAAAGAGGGTCACTGTGACACCCTGTGCTGTGCTATGCTGGCAGCGGGTCCACCGCATCTCGCGAGGGTGCTGCGAGCCCCCGCGGAGCCTTGACTTACACCATCTGGCCTTGTGTAAGTGGGCTCTGTGGGGTTCAGTGACAGACTCGCCCAGCGACGCGTTTCTCAGAACACGTCTTCATCATTGAGTGCCACGGGGCTGTACAAAAGGGAGGCTCTGATCAGGACTGATCACCCCCCTTCCGCTGAAGGGCCGTGGTGCTGATCGCATCATGCCTTACCTGATGGCTACCCGAGGGGAAGTCTCCCGGGCCCTGCTCCCTGCATAGCTCGGCATAGCTCTTTATTTGACGTTATCCCCATGACTCCGAGCCGTTTTCCTATGTCCTCGACCTCTTTGTGAATGTCCCCTTCATCTTTGTTTTTTTAAATACTTCATTTTTTAGTTGTAGTTGGACACAATACCTTTATTTTATTTATTTATTTTTACATGGTGCTGAGGATCGAACCCAGGGCCGCGCAGTGCTAGGTGAGTGCTCTGCCGCTGAGCCCCAGCCCCAGCGCCCCACTTCATCTTTTTGTTGAGCGATGCCTGGTTCTTTCCGGGATTCATAGGGGACACCCTAAAGTGAGCAGGGGCTTGCTGGTGGGTAGGTGTCCTTATGCTCCCAGAGTATGGTTCCTCCTGACCCCTCTGCCCCTCCACAGCTTTGAATCACGGGCCATCAGAATCACACCCATGTCCCTGCCGTGGCTGGTCGCCTGCCATCCCTCCCTTGGGGAAGCTTGTGGTCCTGCTGGCTCCCGTGCTCTTCTTCCCCACCCTCCTGGCCTTTGTTGGTGGCTGTGTTACCCACTTAGATCATTCTTTCTGGGACTACTCGCGGTCCCCCACCCCACACCCTGTTTCCAACAACTGAGCCTGAATCTTTGGGAGTGGGAGACATGCATACTTTTCCCACTGCTCCCAGATCATTCTGGTGTGTGGCTCAGTCGAGAATCACCAGTGTAGATGATCCAGATAGTGTTTTGGCCTCTCAGATCCTTAACCCCTTCGGTTCCAGTGGCCCTTTCTCCCCCCTGCGGATGGTCATTGCTAGTGCTCGTGTTTCCAGCCCTTGCTCAGATGTCTACCTCCTCACTTCCACTCCCTCCCCCTAGGACCCCAGCTCCTCCCCTTCCTCACCCTCATCAGGTCCACCCATCCATCACCCCTGCTCCTCTCCACCGTCATCATGACCTTCAGGCCTCGCCTTCTACCTTCCCAGCCCTCTCTGCCTCCTGCTCTCCCTTGACGCCTTCTCCTGGCAAATCCCAGACCTGGCAGATCTCTGCTTGTCTATTCCCGTCCACGTCCAAGCACCAAATCTCAGGATGCGCCTGGACGAAGGCACCCAGCTGGCTGGTCTTAGTTTTAGGAACCCAGAACTTGAGTGGATTCTCAGTGCTGTCTCAGTTCCCCAGTGAATTCACTTTCTGCTCTTTAAGGGGTGATCTCCCACCTTCTCCCTCCAAACCGGCTCCCTCTAATATCTTTGGCCTCCTCCTTCCTCCACGGCTGCGCTCGCTCCTGCCTTCAGAAGACTGCACCCACGGTCACTCGACTGGCACTGTCCCCCAAGTTGGGCCACGCACGTCTCCCTGGGTGCATCTCACCTTCTTAGAGAGGGATTCCCTGACCCCTCTACCCAAGCAACCTCCCACCCCCTCGGACTCTCCCTGGCTTTATTCATGGCACTCACCACCGTCTGAATCATAAGATGGATTGTTTTTCTGGCTTGTCTCTCTCCTTCGTTAGCATGCAGGCTCTGGTGAAGGCGCCCTCCTGGTTGCTTCTTGTCTATATGCCCAGCACCAGGTACCAAGCGAGCTCTCACTGTACCTGGTGAGGGAGGGAGGGAGGGGGGGATGAACAGAGGAACGGCTAGATGGTGTGACCTTGTGAACTGTTGGCATGGAGGAAGTATGAACAGTGATTCGGACGTGAAGGTCTGGATCTATCCTAGACCTGGATTCAAAGTCTGATCCTCTCCTTGCTAGCTGTGGGACTGTGAGCAAAGTACTCACCTTCTCTGAGTTTCAGCTTTGCTTATCTGCAATAAAAAGGGATCGTTAACTGGAGCTACTCCATAGGAGTGCTGCGTGCATTATGTAAAATAAAATAGCACACAGCTGGGCGGGGGTTGTGGCTCAGGTAGAGCGCTCGCCTAGCATGTGTGCAACCCAGGTTCGATCCTCAGCACCATGTAAATAAACTCATTGTGTACAACTAAAGCAAATAAATAAATATTAAAAAAAAACAACCCAGCCGGGCGCGGTGGCGCACGCCTGTAATCCCAGCACTTTGGGAGGCTGAGGCAGGAGAATCGAGAGTTCAAAGCCAGCCTCAGCAATGGCGAGGCACTTAGCAACTCAGTGAGACCCTGTCTCTAATAAAAACACAAAAAAGGGCTGGGGATGTGGCCCAGTGGTCGAGTGCCCCTGAGTTCAATCCCCAGTACCACAAAAAACAAAACAAAACAAAAAAAAAACCCAGAGATTTAAAAAAAGAATAGCACACAGTTGGCGTCTTATATACACTCAACAAATGTTAAAGAATAGAATGATTATTATTAGTTTAATAAACCATAGGCTGCAGTGTCTTTTTTTTTTGTTGTTTTTTTGGAGCGTTTCTAGCTGTTAACTTTTCACAACAACTCTTGATTTATCCCACTGCTACTAATCTCATTTTACAGGTGAGGAGACTGAGGTTCAGAGAGATGCAGTGATTGGTCTGACATGGCGAGGCCAGAGAGAGGCGGAGCCAGAGCTCCGTCTGGCTGGGTGGCTTTAGAGCCCATGTGTGGAACTGTTCGTTGTAAGTTGCTGCCTCTGGTCTAAAAATGGGCTTCCCACACTTACAGTCACAGGAGTCTGGGGAGTTCAAGATGTTTTCCCCTCATTCGACTCAGTCTTGTGGTAGGTAAACATGAGATTTTTGGCCTGTTGCAAATAAGTAGTTTAAGGAGTAGAGCTTAAAATTCTTTCAAGAAGAAATATTTAAACTTGTAATTTTCTACCACGAGTTCTGGCTCAGCAAAATCAGAGCTACAACCTTCAGTCTCCTGACGAGCTTAGGATGGACTCGGGATTCAGAAGATAAGTACTTAGGACCATATCAACATGGAATTTTTCACCTTTTATTCAATCGTTTAGTGATACACAGACAAGTCTCATAACTTCCTCAATTTACCGAGTTTTCTTTGTCTTGGCAAAGAAAAATGCAGGTCTGTGAACGTGGGGATGTATTTTCACTGTGCATTTTCCAAATGTCCCTCTTTTTTGGAGGTGGTGGTGGGGGAACTGGGGATTGAGGCCAGGGGTGCTTTACCTCTGAGCCACATCCCCAGCCCTTTTTTAGTTTTCACTTTGAGACAAGGTCTTACTAAGTTGATTAGGGCCTTGCCAGTTTGCTGAGGCCAGCCTTGAATTTGTAGTCCTCCTGCCTTTGCCTCCTGGGTTGCTAGGATTACAGGCATGTATCACCATGCTCAGCCCAAATGTGCCTCTTTTAAAGTAAGTGAAATGTGTGGAAATTAGATTGCAATATTGTCTTAGGATCAGGGTCACAAGTCCCAATGTGAACTAAGGCCTGATATTATTATTAAGAGCTTGGATAGTATAAGTGTTCTAGGAACATGGGCAGTTTTCATAGATAACATGTACTTCAGATTTTAAATTCTTTGCTATGCTTTTTTTTTTTTTTTAAATTGATTTCTGTTCCCAACCTCCCTTCTCAAAATTAATTTGGGTTCATCTGTTTCCTAGCCTGTCAGAGCATTTACTGCTGAAGTCATCTACTTGCTATTTACCTTCTGCTTTTTATGGAGATCTATTTGTATGCTTTGTTTCATCTAGTTGAGTGATTATTAACAAGATAAAGGAGAGTTTGCAAATTGCAAGATGAGATGGCAAATGAAGACCATATTCAATTTTTTTTTTTGCATAAATATAAGGAAGTGTTCTTCTACACAGAGTAAGAACATACATCTTGTCTAATCATGATTAGCTGGGTTTAGCAGGATCTCTTGATATTTGCAGCATAATGTGGATCTCTGAGATCGTCTTCCCTATTTGAGTTTGAAATTGAGAGCTTCCTCTGGTTTAGATAATGCACACATTCATACATACAACATATGCCTCTGATTTGTACATGTATCTACTTGATGCATTGTCCTTATGGTGACTGAAGATGTTAAATTTTCTAAACTTTCCCTGATAAAACAATTCTGTGTTATTTATAGCAATAAGATAATTTAATGTCCAAGTACATTCCTAATACCTCCTGTTATGATTTAGATGTGAGGTTCCCCCAAAAGCTCACGGGTGAGACAATGCAAGAAGGTTTAAATGTGAAATGATCAGGTTATGAGAGTCTTAACCTAATCAGTGCATTAATCCCCTAAAAGGGATTAACTGGATGGTAATTGTACGCAGATAGGGTATGGCTGGGGGCATGCCTTTGGGGTTTTTATTATGTCCTTGTTGAGCTGACCTGTCTCTCTGCTTCCCGATCATCCATCACATCCTGAGCTGCTGTGCTCTGCCACACTCTTCCGCCACCATGTTCTGTCTCATCTCAGGCCCCGAGGAAGGGAGACCTCTGAAACCTTGAACCCCCAAATAAACTTTTCCTCCTCTTATTGTTCTTGTCAGGTCTTTTGGTCACAGTGGTGAAAAAAAACCGACTGTAACACCCCCCTTCATTTTAATTTAAAAAATGTGGTGACCTCTCCTGTGTTCTGGTTATGTAAAACACATTATTTGGCCATTAATCAACAAGAGCTTTTATTTTTTTACTATGTAGATTCGTAACTGAAATAGAGGGATCGGTTGGCCACTACCAAATCCTTTCTCCTTTCCTCAGATGGCATTTTGAGGAAATGCCTGATTCACCCCTGGTGGCATTATCTGAGGCAGTATGGGTTGAACACCAGTGTCTGCACCATCTCTCTGTGGGCTTCTGCCCTGAGGCCCTGCCTGTGTGGCACAGATCTTGGAAAGGCATGACAATGTGACCCACCTCTGACAATAGTCTGGAGGTGGGGAGGGCCGTGTGAGGTCTGGACTGGAAGAGTGCTTTCCATTTCTCCGTGGCATAGTTTGTCTGTCCCAGATAAGTACAAGGGCATCTTTAGATTTTTTTTTTTATAATTGTAGATGGACACAGTGCCTTTATTTATTTATTTGTTTGTTTGTTTGTTTGTTTGTTTTTTATGTTGTGCTGAGGATCGAACCCAGTGCCTCACATGTACTAGGCAAGTGCTTTACCACTAAGCTACAATCCCAGCCCATCTTTAGAATTATTGAGTGTGTTTTGAACAGAGGGGGGAAAAAAAAAAAAAAAAAAAAAACCACCCAAGTCTCTTTAAGATTCAGCAGAGGGTTCAGAAGCATGAGTTCAGGCAAGTTACCACTTGTCAATGGTTTGTACAAAATAAAAACACCTTTATGGTTTTCTGATTATCTAAACAATTTTCCTTGAAAAAAAATTGAAATATACTTAAAAACGTAGAGGGTAAAATAGAAGTCGTCTGACATCCTACTACTTTCAGGTATCTAATTAACACTTTTATAAACTTATACGTACTTTAAGCATAAACAGCTTTCACAGAGACATTTTACAGGAACAAGATGTAATGCTTTTTCATTGTGAAGCCTTTTAAAAAAGTTATATCCACCCCCTACCAATACTCCCTTTCATACTTTCTCTCTCAAACAAAGGAAGCATTATTAATGTCCAGATATGTAACTTTTATATCCTTTTATCTGTATGGATACATAGACATTCACATATAATCTTATATAGTTATACATAACTAAAAACATATAGTGACATATGAGATAATATTATTTTTCCCTCAATAATATATCATAGAAAACCCTCTAAGTCGGTGGATATAACTCTAATGCATTGTTATTAAATAATGTTTCACGCATAATTGACTTATTACTAATCATCTACTTCCCCATTCATGAGCAAAACCTTTTCGATTTTTTGCCATTCCAAACTCATAATTTTTAAAAAAATGTATATTTTTTAGTTGTAGGTGGACACAATATCTTTATTTATTCATATGTGGTGCTGAGTCTCGAACCCAGGGCCTCACACATTTTAGGTGAGCCTTCTACTGCTGAGCCACAACCCGAGCCCAAACTCATAATTTTTTTTTTTTTTTTTTGGTACCGGGGATTGAACTCAGGGGCATTTGACCACTGGGCCACATCCCCAGCCCCTTTTTTGTATTTTATTAGAAGCAGGGTCTCACTGAGTTACTAAGTGCCTCGCCATTGCTGAGGCTGGCTTTGAACTCGCGATCCTCCTGCCTCAGCTTCCCAAAGTGCTGGGATTACAGGCGTGCACCACCGCGCCCGGCTTCATAATTTTTTAATGAACTAACATCCATATGCTAAAAGTCCCTAAGTTTTCTTTTTAAAATTTCTAATCCAGATACCCTTTTTAAAGGTCAATTACTAACCTGCTGTTATGATTATTTAAAAAGTCAATATAATATTTACGTTTCCCTTGGAGTTTTCATTTAGATACCCAGAGGTATTTGTGGTTTATTCCTATAATTTTAAGTAGTGTCTTCTTTAATTCAGACCTTCTCAATATGGTGGTCAGATCATGTTTCCAGCCTTGGGAAGCACATACTAAATCATTCCGTTGGGAAACTGTGGCTGAAGCAGAAAAGTTCTGCGGGGCTGACGTGGCATCACTTTTTACAGTGTCTGCCAGCTGTGAGTAATAGCAGGCCGTCATGAGGGGATGTAGCAGCAGCAGCAGCAGCAACTCCTGATTTAGTGGCAAAAGATGTAAGTACTTATTTTCACCATTGACCAATTAACCCAGACAGAACCCAAATGAAGAATGTTAAGAAGGAATACAATTCCCACTACAGACCCTTCTAGCAGATTCCTTTGAGAAGTATTAGGTCTTAACCAGAGAAGAAAGGTATTAAGCCAGCACATGGTTTCCGCAAAACGAAGAACTTAACAGGGTCTTGTTTATAAAAACTAACTTCAGACAGGCTATG
Source organism: Tamias sibiricus (assembly GCA_025594165.1). NCBI lineage: Eukaryota > Metazoa > Chordata > Mammalia > Rodentia > Sciuridae > Tamias > Tamias sibiricus. The sequence continues at coordinate 12,562,865 of CM046669.1, read as the reverse complement.
CCGCTTTCAAACCCTAACTTTGTACAGTGCCCGCATACCCTGGCAGGGGCTGTCCCCTGTAGGATGGAATGCATGGCTAATGTGCACAAAAATTACATAAAAATTTAGGCAAGTTTGATTATGGTAAGATGAAAGGAGGCTTAGCAATTACAGTGTTTGGGGAGAGGGAGAGGGCCTGTTAAATATTTTAAGAAGGATTCAAACTGGTTAAAGCTGACTTAGAAGCAATGTGGAAACTTCTGTTCTCAAGCTATATAGATGACCAGGGGCCTGGTGCCTGCCAATTCCATGACAAATGAAACCCTGGCACAGGTCCCGTTAGTAAGAGGTGGCTTTGTGGCTGCTTTTCCCAAGACTTCCACTCTGGAAGTCATGTCCAGAGTTCCTGGTATTTTTCAGAATTCATAAGCCATGTGTTTATGGGTTGGTGATTTTTTTTTCTTTCTGATGAGACTCTTTGATGTCCAGTGCTGCATGAAATCTTACAAATGACCACCAGTGATCCACCCCAAGTGCGGTCCACTTGTTGACCAACAGATATTTCTTTTCTTTTTTTTTTTTTTTTAAATTTTTTTTCTTTTTTTTTTTTTTTTTTTTTTTGTGGGTACCGGGGATTGAACTCAGGGGCACTCGACCACTGGGCCACATCCCCAGCCCTATTTTTGTATTTTATTTAGAGACAGGGTTTCACTGAGTCTCTAAGTGCCTCGCCATTGCTGAGGCTGGCTTTGAACTCGCGATCCTCCTGCCTCAGCCTCCCAAAGTGCTAGGATTACAGGCGTGAGCCACCGCGCCCGGCCTTTTTTTTTTTTTAAATATTTATTTATTTACTTTAGTTGTACACAAGGCAATGCATTTATGTTTACGTGGTGCTGAGGATCGAACCTGGGCTGCGCACGTGCGAGGCGAGTGCTCTGCTGCTGAGCCACAACCCCAGCCCCCCAACAGATATTTCTGATTGTCACCTCCATGCTGGGTATACCTGAGTGAATAAGATGAAGAGGTTGCTGCTCCTGTGGAGTTTGTATACAGTAGGAAAAACAGGTGTGAAAAGAGGAGGAATGAACATGAGGCTGGTAGGCTGCAGACCTGGATTTGGGTCCTGGCATTGACACCGTGAACCATGTGGCATTCTGGCTGTAGCTTATGTGCTAGAAAGCGGGTGCATGGGAATGGATAACCTCTTCAGTAGTCAGTCTTCACCTGGTGTGAGTCTCCCCTTGAGGAACAACTTCCACACAGCATTGTATTTTCTCCATATCCAATTTTGGGAGGGGTGCTTTACTTACTCAATGGGTCTCACTTATCACTAACCAGGCCTTATCAGATTGTGATAGTCTGTGACAGAAACCGGAAGAATCCTCCTAGAAGTGCCCACTTACAATAAGATATTCGTAGGAGAAAGGGTTGCTTTTGAGGAGCTATCCCTACGGAATCATCTTAAATGCCTGGCTTCTATTTTCAAGTGGTTAGTGATTGGAACAAGTATCTATGCTGATGCTGAATTTTAAGGACAAAGATAAGAAAGCCTGACACCAAGGAAAATGAAATTGCTTAAAATAGGCATGACCGACAGGCTTATGTTTGAAAGGAATTTAACTTGAGTCAAAAAATAAGGCAGGCTGTGGTTTCAAATAGAATAGAATATGCCCACCACGTGACTGTGTGGTGCATCTTAGCTTTTCAAGACCCACCACCATCAGCTCCGTCAGTTTTGATGTTGGAAATTGTGGGCGTTTCACATTTTAATAGAATGATAGATGAAAGAGATTTCTTTAACATGATTTTTTATATATATATATATATTTATATTTTATATATATTTATATTTTATATATATATACATATATATATATACATATATATATATACATATATATATATATATATATATATATATATACCGTTTCCCCATCAACCTTGCTTAATCTAGCTCACAGAATTATCTACATGGCCATGCTCCTATCTCTTGCTGCCTTCCTCCCTTCTCAAAGGCAGAGGTGTGCTTCCTGACCTGGGACACAGCCCTTCTCTTGACCATCCATTCCCACCACCGCGCTCAGTGCTCAGTTATTCCTCTTGCATCTCAGCCTCTCTTTTATGCCAGGTCTTGCACCTTGTGTAAAAACATATTCAGGAGTCTCCCTTTTTATACCAACTAACCAAGCAACCCGCAATCCCGCCAATGAACAAGCACAATCCCTTCTCACCATCCTCTGCCTTTCCTGACCCTTCACCAGCCTCGTAGATGCCTGTGGACACTTTCCCCTTCTTATGTGACTTGATCTCTAACTCAATCAGTTCTTTTTATCTCTACTTCTTTCCTGACACTCCCTCCTCCTTGGCTGCCCTGATGCTGTTCTGCCTCCATTCTTGGTCTGTGGGGATCTCTCTTTCTCTGCTTTTGACCTTTATGTGTTCTTTTCTTATTTTGAAGTCTGTGCTCATCCTTGATAACCTCATTCGTAGCCAGGATTTTAATTATGACACGTCTGATAATACCTCCATAAAGCCCACACAGATCTTCAGGAAAGAGGCAACGGATAGAGAGAGGAACACCACCTACCCCAAGTGAGTGTCTCCTCAGACTTCTCCCTGAGCTCCTGACTCACAGTCACTGCCTGGCCACCTCATGTACATTGTCCTGTGGGAAATTCAACTTACTGGGGCCCAACCTGAAATTACCTTTGCTCATGAAACCTGCTTCTCCCTGTTAAACAAATTTCACTCTTGATCAGGGACCTCATCATCGTTAGTTAGTCACCAGTCCAGAGCTGTGGAAATCCAGCTAACTTCTACATCCTATTTATTCCTCCTCCTTGCTGTCTGTCCCACTGCCTGCTCCCCTTGTCACCTGTGCTTTGGCTTAGCGTTGTTTTAAGGAGGACCATGGTAATTGCATCCTAAGGCTCATCTTGTCTGCAGCCTTGCATTCCCAAACCATCTACACTGTGACTTGTGTGATTTTCATGCTACCCTCCGGCTTTGACTCTTCAGCAAAGAGCCAAAGCCTCCGTGTTTCAGTCCGTGCTGACTTGACTGGACTTTTCTTTCCCATGTTGCTGGACGGCAGCGCCCTCCAGCCTGTCTGAATGTGGTGGCTCACCAGAACTCATAGCCCAACCTCCCCCGGAGACTTCCTGATTCTTCTTCCAGACCCTTCTCCCAATTTACCCAATCAAGTTCTAATTATCCAACAAGGTTCAACGCATACTTTCTCCCCCAGGAAGCCAAGCTGGCTGCCCTTCCCTGCACACATGATAATCTATGTAACCTCTACTCTTAACACTGCTCATAGTTTATTAAAGACATTATTATTATTATTATTATTTTGCCTCTCCAGTTGAGGGTGAAACCTTGTGAAGCAGAATTGTTTTTTATTTCTGTATTCCTAATGCTTGGAGTATAAGGCACACACTAGCTAATTATTTAACTGTCACGGAATGGATGAACAGGGGAGCAGATGGCTGCCTGTAGCTCCAGGTTGTCATCCTGTTATCTCAGTCCACCAATGGGAAGCATTCTTCCTCTCCAGTAGTTCAGGCCAAGTTCAGGGTGTGAGTCTCTTGAACACATGCTGACTGCTCAATCAATCACATGGCCAGGGAGATGCAAGAATCTTGCTCTTCAGGTCTGAATTTTTGTGCCTGTTCTTAGAGCAAAAGGTAGGGCTGATTCCACCGTGATAGATAGACAGAGAGGGGGCAGGAAAGTTCATCAAAGGGAAAATTGATGATTATTCCTGGTACCTAGCATGAGAATTGCCTGTTACCTTGTCCATGTCCCTATTAGGCAGTGAACTCCAAGAAGACAAGGAATAAGTTCGCTTTGTTCACTTCCTGGGGCCTCAACACCTAAACAATGCTCGGCACATAGTAGGTACTTAACTAATGCCCAGTGAATGAAGCACTCAGTTTCCTACCATTTCTTGGTTATTAAACAGCACACAAGCTGTTTTGGGTTCCTTGCATAAAGTGTTTGGGCTTAGCAGCCCTATATAGGAGTTATAGAGAATCCATTCATATGGGAGAAAAATCATTTTATTATAAAGAAGTGAATTAATATTTGTCTAAAATGTTATTTGTTGAATGAAGGAGGTCTTTTCTTCCTTTTCCCAGGGTTGAGGTCATACCTCAGCTGGATTCAGTTATTGACATCATGTGTTCAATGAATGACATCTGGACCAACACTAGAACACGATGTCGTGGTGTCATTAATGTCACAGGGCCTAGGAGGCGTCTTCTTGGTGTAAGAGGGAATATGGGTAGCAGCTTGTACAGAAGCCACGTGGCAGGAGCAATGTCAGGCAGGGCAGTGAGTCCTCGCCCCGCAGGCTGCCAACCGACATTCATTGATGGGACGCTCCCAGGAAACAGGGAGCTTTGGCAGTCTCCTCCTTCATGGCTGCAGACACCTATGCCTAGAAAAGAAACTTCTCCATCATCTTGTTGTGCCCTTAAATGTCTTCCAGAAACTGAAGTTTGAACTTTGTTTTTTTTGGCATCATAAATGGCTCCTATGGAAATTTCCCTGATGTGCTAAATTCAGCATTAGAACAGCCCCCCCACCCCCACCTTGGGGCACTGCTGGAGCTGCAGGCACTTATTCCAGACCGAGGGAACAAGGGACGCGAGAGTCCCACTGAAGCACGTGTACGCAGTCCCGCTGTGCACACGCGGGCTATTTCTGTACGGGAACAGTGGGCAGACAGCAGGGCACCACGGAGTGGTGTGAAACTTTGTTGGCTGACAAATGGGTGAGGAGAAAATACAGAAATTAATCTTTGCGCTCTTATTTTTATCACTAGATATCTCCCTACCCACCTACCTATCATCAGGTTGAATGGATCTATTTATATGGGCTGATAACTTTGAGGGTTGCAATCATTGTATTAGCATGCAATGGATTTTTAAATAATTGCATTTTTGTGTTGAATATATTATGTGGCTATTACTAACCGGTATGCCTGTTTTTCTTTCTTTCTTTCTTTCTTTCTTTCTTTCTTTCTTTCTTTCTTTCTTTCTTTCTTTTTCTTTCTCTCTCTCCTCCCTCCCTCCCTTCCTCCCTCCCTCCCTTCCTAAACCAAAGCATTAGACTAGCAGTCTTGTGATTGATTTTCCTCCATTTCAGGACCAATACTGAAGCACTGTGTGTGTTTGGGTAAATCTCTGACCCTTTCTGGTCTTGAGGACACATTCTACTGACATGGCTAGGTAATGAAAATAACGAGTTGGGCTGGGGCTGTGGCTCAGTGGCAGAGTGCTTGCCTCACATATGTGAGGTACTGGGTTCCATCCTCAGCACCGCGTAAAAATGAATAAACAAAATAAAGATATTGTGTCCATGTATAACTAAAAAAATTAAAAAAAAATAATGAGTCAAGGACACACATCTCTGGAGAAGACAAGCTATGATTGCAATAGATTATGATGAAAGAAAGGGCAGAATCAATATTAAAAAAAAAATCTTTAACCAACAATGAAGGATAGTTAAGGTAGAAGTTCAACAAGAGCTGCTGTGATGAAAGCTAGATAAGAATATATGGGCTGGGATTGTGGCTCAGCGGTAGAGCGCTCGCCTGGCACGTGCACGGCCCGGGTTCGGTCCTCAGCACCACGTACAAATAAATGCATTGTGTACAACTAAAGCAAATAAATAAATATTAAAAAAAAAGAATATATGCCCGGACAGGCTAGAAAGTGACCCTTCTGCCATGCCCAAACTTTTGTTGAACACTTACTATGTGCAGGCACTTGTTATGTGCTTTTCCCAGATCATGCATTCATTTATTCATCAAATTTTAATTTTGCATCTGCTACATGCCATAAACAGTACTTCACTTATTTATTCTACAAACGACCTTGTGAAGATACCTACTAGTATGCAGACATTTAACAAAGAGGGACACAGCCTGGGAGCTGAAGAGCTGGCTTCAAGTCTCAGTGGAGGAGGAACTGGGCCTCAAATCTAGTTCTGCCTGCTGAGCTGGGGCTCTTGACACTGCACTGTCCTGCACTTGTGAGCTCTGCGTGTAGCTTAGCTGGCCCCACCTTTAACAGAAGGTAAGGATGCTGGATGAGAGGAAGGCAAAGATTTATCGAAAACCCATTCCTGTGTTTAACAGGCACTTTGGCGATTTCCATTTATCATTTCATTTCATCTACAGCCCTTTGAAGAACTTCTTAGATTTCATTTTGAAGATGAGGAATCTGAGGCTTATAGAGATTGGATGATTTTTCCAAAGGCACGTGGTGGGAAGTAGCATAGCAAAAATTAAATCTACCTTTCAACTCCTGTGTTCTTTCCTCTGGACCTTGGTTCCACCCCAAAATGATCAAGATAGGAAGTTTTATAGGGAAACAAACAAATCAGGGCCATATAACCTGGAGAAGAGAAGGCTCCCTGGTTGGGCATGGTGACTGTTTCCCTTCTTCCAGTAGTTGAAATGAGAGTTTGAGTGACATTTGTGCATTATCTATCTCGATGCTAAAATGTTTCTCTAAGGAGCTTGGGAACCCACTTTTCCTAAAGAATAAACACTGTCTATCCCAGGTGCAGCAAGAGAGATTGCCACTGAACCCCTAGGGATCCTGTAGAATCTTACATAACAGAATTTTAGCTGGGCGCGGTGGCGCACGCCTGTAATCCCAGCACTTGGGAGGCTGAGGCAGGAGGATCACCAGTTCAAAGCCAGCTTCAGCAATGGTGAGGCACTTAGGAACTCAGTGAGACCCTGTCTCTAATAAAATACAAAAAAGGGCTGGGGATGTGGCTCAGTGGTCGAGTGCCCCTGAGTTCAATCCCTGGTACAAAAAAATTTTTTTTTTTTTTATCCAGCAATGGAGAGCTGGTGCCGTTATTGGTCTGTAAATGAAAGCGTTGGATCTGAGCGAGGGCCTCTCCTGTGCCTTGCTGGCTGGGTGGGTCACTGTTCACCTGCAGGGGTGGATTCTTTCCAGCTCACTGCCTCTGTGAGTCTGAATGTCTGCTCTTGTTCAGGATGTGTCTCTCAAACTTTTCCACCAAATGGCCTGGAATGACTTCTGTGTGGGTGTGGGTATGAATGTGTGTGTGTGTGTGTGTGTGTGTATGTGTGCGCGCGCGCGTGCACGCACGCACACACGCATCTGTCTTATTCTAGTATGAAATTTCTTTGATGCCTTCTGCTTAATCTTAAAAATTAAGATAAATTTGAATTTTCCCCCGAAATGTGTGTTTATGATTAAAATAATATAATATGAAATGTAATACATTCTGCTGTCATTTCTAACAACTTAGAATAAAAAATAAATTAATTAAAAGTATTAAAAAAGGGATACTAATTAGAATAAGTTATACTCTATGTATGTATAATATGTCAAAATATACTCTACTTCTATGAGTGGTGTGAAAATACTTTGTGTAGGACCAGTGACTTGAAAAATTATACTCTGTATATGTAATATGAAATGAATTGCATTCTGCAAGCATGTATAACAAATTAGAATAAATAATTTAATTAAAAAATAAAATACTATTTATAATTATTTAAAAAGAAAATCGATGCTTATCCTGTGGCATCTTGCATTGTCTTTGGGGCTACAAGTACTTCTGTGTTGAAGCCCTGGACTGTACTGTCTTAAAGTTACTAATTCTGCTATTTCCACCTTAACACACTCTCCCCCTCTGCCCCCTCCACCCCCTGAGTCAGGTGACACAGTTGCTCTATTTCCTGATGTCATGGCTCCATGTCAGTTGTACACCTCACAGCAGCGATGGATATACTCATCCCTCACCCATGACCTGTACAGAGCTCTTGGTAGGCACTCTCCAGTATTTCCAAGAAAATGATAGCTATTAATATTTATTGAGAATTTACTATGTGCCAAATATTTTTTTTTAAAAGATTTTTAGTTGTCAATGGACCTTTATTTTGTTTATTTTTATGTGGTGCTGAGGATTGAACCCAGGGCCTCACACATGCTAGGCAAGTGCTCTACCACTGAGCCACAATCTCAGCCCCTTTGTGCCAAATATTCTATAGGTTTTTTAAAGTATTTTTTAGTTGTAGATGGACACAGTATCTTTATTTATGTATTTTTTTAATGTGGTGCTGAGGATCGAACACATGAAGGCAGACGCTCTACTGGAGCTATAGCCCCAGCCCATCTTATAGGTTTTTGATCTACTTTCACCCTTGTACTAACTCTGTGAGGTAGGAGGCACTCCTGAGCCCCGTTTTACAGACGAGGAAAAGGAGACATGAGTAACTTGTAGGATCACACGGCCAGCAGATAGTGAAGCAGGAGTCACACCAGGTGGCCTTATTTCAGGGTCACCGTGTTGTGCTTCTCCTCTGTGGAATTTCCACCCCATCGGCCTGCAGCTGGGAGAACACCCCAAGAACACTGCCGTCATTTCATTTGGCTGGTGTGTGAGTCTCCTCTGCCTCTTGGAGCTTCCTGTGGGGTCAGAACTCCCAGGAGCACTCCTCTGCCATCCCACTTGTCCCAATTCAGGGGACACCAGTAAAGTGGGAGGGGGGAGGGGGGAGGTGGGTCCCCTTGCCACTCTGTCGGTGGCACAGAGCAGTCCTTCCTGAGCACTGTGCTGCGTCCCTAGCTCCTGGCAGCTGAGGGGACAGGCAGCAGGTCTGTGTGGGGGTGGCGTTGGAGGGAGGCCCGTGTCTGGGCTCATCTGCAGGATTCCTGGCTCCAGTAGGAAATCTACCTTGTGCCCAGACCTTCACTTCTAAGACTGCATAAGAGGGACAGTCCCAGGACTGGCGCTGGAGGCTCACAGAGCCTGTGCCAGGCTAATGGACTCTGGCACTGCCACCGCTTTTTCTTGGCACACTCCTCCTGACGACTGGCACTACTGGCCGGCACACGCTGCTCAGCATCTTGCTGCCACCCAGCTTCCCTGAGGGAAGGGTCAGAGTCTTGATGGCCAGTCGCTGGCTGAGGCCAGGGGATCCATATCTCCGAGTCTGGCTCCAGGGGTGGCTTTGCTAAAGGCACGAGGTCGCTCCGCACTCCAACTTTGCCCCTTGACTCATTTCTGAGTCAGAGACACGAGAGGCCTGCTCCTGGGAGCAGCCCCCGCGCGTCATGTGTGGCTGGAAATGCAGGTGTGGAGAGTGCCCGGTCAGTCCCACTTTTATTATTTAGGTACCAGGGATTGGACTCAGGGGCACTCAACCACTAAGCCACGTCTCCAGCCCTATTTCGCATTTTATTAGAAACAGGGTCTCACTGAGTTGCTTAGCACGTCACTTTTGCTGAGGCTGGCTTTGAACTCGTGATCCTCCTGCCTCAGCCTCCCGAGTTGCTGGTATTACAAGTGTGTGTGTCATGGCACCAGGCCAGTCCCACTTTTAAAGATTATTTTTGTGATTTAATTTTTTAAAAAATATTTATTTACTTTAGTTGTACACAATGCAATGCATTTATGTTTACGTGGTGCTGAGGATCGAACCCGGGCCGCGCACGTGCGAGGCGAGCGCTCTGCCACTGAGCCACAACCCCCGCCCGTGATTTAATTTTTTTAAAATTTAATTTTTACTGTCCTGTTGGACTCTATCTCTTCATTATAGCCAGGGATCTCAGTGTAATGAGATATGCAGATGACTTATGTCTGTTTCTGCCTCATTTGTGTCCCGTATATTCCTAGTTGAAACACGCACATTTTTCACACTGGCCATACTAGACCTTCATGGTGCCTCGCAAGACCCTAACCAAACTGGGTGTGTGGCACACACTTGTAATTCCGGAGGCTCAGAAGCCTGAGGCGGGAAGATTGCAATTTCAAAGCCATCCTGAGCAATATAGTAAGGACCTGAGCAACTTGGTGAGACCTTGTCTCAAAATAAAAATTCAAAAAGGGCTGAGGATGTGGCTCAGTGGTTAAGCACACCTGGTTTCAATCCCTGGTACAAAAAAAAAAAAAAAAAAAAAAAATCCCTAACCAAACTCCTGAGATAGCCAGTGGACCTTGGCATTCTGATCCCCAGAGAGCTGTTTCCAGTCCCCTTGTGTACAAACTCACCTCTGCCTGTGCCCGTCTTCTCCTTCTTATCCCTTTTTCAGAGCAACAGCTGCCCTTCCTCTTAGCATGGTTTAGTTTTCCTTCTATAACCTGGATTCTGCGTGTCCAGTCTCTTCTGAGGCTCGTCCCTCAGCGGCTGTTTCTTTTCTGGGTTCCCAATCTTTCATATGAATTGGCATGTGATTAGTTTTGCCCCTCCCTAAGTAATTCTTCAAACCTGAGCTCCTCCCAGTGGCCCTAACCCTTTTCTCCATGTCTAAGCTTCTAGAAAGAGTGGTTTATACATCTTGCCCTTTATGCACTTGCTATTTGCTATGTAAGTGATTCTTTTGTGTGTGTGTGTGTGTGTTTTTTTTTTTTTTTGGTACCAGGGATTGAACTCAGGGGCACTCGACCACTGGGCCACATCCCCAGCCCTTTTTTATATTTTATTAGAGACAGGGTCTCACTGGGTTGCTAAGTGCCTCACCATTGCTGAGGCTGGCTTTGAACTCACGATCCTCCTGCCTCAGCCTCCCAAGTGCTGGGATTACAGGCGTGCACCACCGTGCCCAGCTAATGTGATTCTAAGGCTCTCATGCCTCCCTCCCTTGACCATAGTTCCACTGAAATTGTTCATGTTAAAACCACCAAAGTTCCTCACTGTCAAATCTGGTGGAGCAGGGGATGCTTGCTTTCACTTGTTGCCTTTCGTGACATTCACTTTTTTTTTAAAAAAATATTTTTTATATACATGGACACAATATCTTTATTTTTGTTTATTTATTTTTATGTGGTGCTGAGGATCCAACCCAGTGCCTCACATGTGTGAGGTAAGCGCTGTGTCACTGAGCCACAACCCCAGCCCCTCGACATTCACTTTGGACTTTTTTGACCACCCTCCTGTTTTTTTGAAGCCACACTCCTCTGACCCTAGGACGCGGTCCCCTGCTGATTTTCTGCCTGTTGGGCTGGCACCTCCTTGTCTCTCCCAGGCTCCTCTTGCTGTGTGAGTGTTGGTGCTCTTGTTCAGGGTTCCTCCTCCAGAGCCATCTTTCAATCGCTCCTTGGCAATGCCGTCCACATGGGTGGTTTCTGCCACCACACCTCTCTTCTCTGGGTCTCTAGACCATTAAAACCCACCACTTACTGACCACACTTACCTCCGTATCCCACAGGCCTCTCACATCCAGCATGTCCCAAACTGACTGTATCATCTCCCCCACCAAACTGGTTCTCCCAAGATTGCTATCCAAAAAAAGGCACAGTCCCCAAATGTGGGACTTCTCTTCTCTCGTCTTCTGCAGTCAAGTATCAATTCATGTTGATTCTAGTCTACATAGCATGTTCTCTCTGTATATACATCTCTATGTATGTGTGTGTGTGTGTGTGTGTCTGTCTGTCTGTCTTTTCTCTCCCAATTTCCATCAGTTCCTGCAGCTGTTCTGGTGACATTCATCTGTCTTGCTGGATTTGTCAAATGGCCTCGCACAGCAGATCTCCCTCTTTCTAGTCTTGTGCTTTCCCCCATGCTTCCTCCCACTAGAAAAATCAGTGATGTATCAATTAGAAAAATAATTGCCTATTTCAGTTTCTGTTGCTCCTCTGGATTGAGAGGTTCTTTAGGGGAAGGATCACACGTTATTTATCTTTGCATCCCCACTGCGTGTCATAGCATTGGGCGTAGAGTAGGTGTTCATGAAACACTTGCTTTGTGAATGAATGATTCAGACTCTATGCAGAATATCAGACTGGACACAGTTGATCAATCTTGGATGTTTTGGAGAAGTCACTGCCCTTCTTTAGTTACTTGGGTGCCTAATTGGTTACTGACTTGACAACGCATTTGGATATAATGTTGATTAAAAAATAATGTTAGTTGATTTTTGTCTTTTAAAGTAATATGCATTTGGGGCTGGGATTGTGGCTCAGCGGCAGAGCGCTCGCCTCGCACGTGTGCGGCCCGGGTTCGATCCTCAGCACCACATAAACATAAATGCATTGCATTGTGTACAACTAAAGTAAATAAATAAATATTTTAAAAAAGTAATATGCATTTATGTAGAAAGTTATTAAACATGGACAAATAAGAAGAGGAAAGTAAAATCATCCAAAATTCTATCACCCCAAAGTAGATAACTACTGCTAACAGGTTGATACAGAGCTTCTCAAATTGTTTTCTAAAGGTTTAATTTCAGTAAAGGAATAGGCTCAAGCCTGGGACAAAGTCTCATCTGCTGAGCTGTCCTTTGTGAGAGTAACCAATCATTAAATCACAGTGCTCAAGGATTCACGGAAGCCCAGCCTATGGGTTTCACATCCTGCAGCACTGATCTGCTTGGAGAGATTAGCAGCATCATTGGTAGTGATGATATTTTCTCAGGTGTCAATCTAGGGCGTGTCTTAGTTCAGGCTGCTCTAACAGAATAGCATAGACGTGGTGCTTTGAACAACAAGAATTTGTTTCTCAGGGTTCCGGGGGCTGGAAATCAAAACGCAAGGTGCTGGTGGACGTAGTGTCTGGAGAAGGCCGGCTGCTTGGTCTGCAGATGACTGTCTCTGGTCGTATACTTACAAGATGGAGCAGAAAGAGGAAGCAGGCTCTCTTGAGTTCCTTTATGAGGGCACTAATCCCATTCCAAGGGCTCCACTCATGACTGCTCACCTCCTAATACCAATGGGCGTTGAGGTTTCAACTGAGGGACTTGGGAGGCAAGATTCAATCGTTAGCAGGTGGTTACTCCTCTTTGAAACAGGATCCTTGACAGCGGTCTAGCATTCGGAAAGGAAGGCAGGAAATTTATGGAAATGGGAATTCACATAAATTAGCAAGCTTCCAGGCCTCCAATCTGGTGGTAGTTGAGATTCACAGCTGAATCAGGTACAAGGAGAGGACACTGGGACAGGAACTGTGTGTGAAGACTGCAGCTGTACGGACATGAGGGAGCCCATACGATTCCCCAAGGGCACTGGCACCAGAGCTCAGAGTGACAAGACTGATCGTAGCCCACCTCCTGCTGGGGAGGTAGCCCTAATCTGCTGTCAAGATGGTCACAAATGGTGTGAATATACTTCGTATACAACCAGAGATATGTAAAAGTGTGCTCTATAAGTGTAATGTGAATTGTAATGCATTCTACTGTCATATATAAGAATTCAGAATTTAAAAAAAAAGATGGGAAAATTTGGTTGAGAATCCAGGAAGAATTGAGCTTTCAGGTTGGAAGACTTAGTAAACTGTAGATATAGGGGACTGGGGAAGGCAGGGACTGATAAATCCCAAACTTTTGGAGTGGCAAGATTCGACCACAGTCTACTTCATTCTGCAACCCATATAACTGTTGTATGCCATATGCCTTTGTAACATAATTAAAGCTAATTAAAATTAATTTTGGTCGTTGAGTGTTTGAAGAGTTTCATAATAACTCTTGAGATAATTAGAGATGCTTTGGGATGTCACAAAAGGAGCATTTGGAATAAGTGGGCTAGATGTTTAAACCAGAAATGTGCAGTAAAGGGTAGCAACAGAGGATAATTCTGTGACTGAAGGATGCTGAATTAGGTACTAAGAGTTTGGGGATGAACTCAGTCTGCTGGTAAACTGGCTCTCTAAGAAACAGCCTTGCTTGCCGGGCGTGGTGGCGCACGCCTGTAATCCCAGCACTTTGGGAGGCTGAGACAGGAGAATTGCGAATTCAAAGCCAGCCTCAGCAGTGGCGAGGCACTTAGCAACTCAGTGAGACCCTGTCTCTAAATAAAATACAAAAAAGGGCTGGGGATGTGGCCCAGTGATCGAGTGCCCCTGAGTTCAATCTCCGGTACCACAAAAAAAAAAAAAAAAAAAAAAAAAGAAACAGCCTTGCTTTATAGAACTTGCCAGTATCCGTGGTGTGAACATTCCCAACATGGTGGATTTTATATTACCCTTGGTGTATAACAACTGGCTCACACAATTCCTGAGCATTTTTTTTTCTTTGTAGTTGTATGTGGCCAGAATGCCTTTATTTAATTAATTTTTTTATGTGGTGCTAAGGATCGAACCCAGTGCCTCACATGTGCCAGGCAAATGCTCTGCCACTGAGCCCCAGCCCCAGGCCAATTCCTGAGTATTTCATAGTCAGCTTTTGTAAGCCCTGTGCAAGACAGCTGGAATATACCCCTAGAATCTGCACTGCATTTCTATCTAGCTTTGTGATCTTGGGTAAATCACTTCAATTCTGTGGACCTAGTTTTATCATCAAAAAAGTGAAGATGCTAAAATAATCCGTAAGGTCCTTTCCAAAGTTCACATTCTGGTAATGCAGCTGGTGTTACAGGGCCAGTCTGAGGCCATGTTATAAGCCAACAGAGTTGCATCAGAATTTTATGACTGTCACTGTGATATAAATGCACACATAATTTGATAAAGTCATATCATATTGTGTGTCATAATTAACCATGTTCTGACTCCTGCTGTCAATGCTTTGTGTTTTTTTGTAGTACCTCTTCCCAGAGGGATTAAGAGCAGCAGTGTAGCCATTGGGGAACCAAACTTCATGGCCCAGCAGTGAGGTAAGAAACCCTTACCCACAGGTTGCTGGGTCCTAGGATACCAGGCAGGGTTGAGGGAAGATCTCAAGGCTTAGATACCTCACTTCTCTGACAGCGAGACCCAATAGTTGTGGTTTTCCCCGGAAAAGTAACTATGTGAGAGGCTAATTTTCTCCATGCTTTTTGAAGCAAAGACAGCGTGTTTCATATTTATGTGTGTCAAATTCTGGAAGCCAGTTAAGAGTTTGTTGAATAAACAATTGGGCTTTTATAGAGCAAACTGCGAATTTAAAAATATGCATTCAAAAGTAGACATGAGTTTGTGTTTACCTTAGTGCTGAAGACATGTATTTTTCCAATGTGAGGAATTATTTTCTTGTCATAATAGGAAATGTCTCAATGCTTTCAGTCCGGTTTGGGGTCTTGAAAACTGCCTTCCAGTGCTGGGTTATACAACCAGAACCAAATGGAGAGAAACATGAATGAGAAAAACCCATACCAGGCAATCCAGGTATTTACTCCTCACCTATGAGTACCCCCATCCAGTCTCAACCCATAAAATTAGCTCATCTCTTAAAAAATACTCATATTTAGAGAATACTTATTGGTATATCATATGTTTTGTGACTATCATTTAATCCTCACGATAGCCCTCATAAGCTAAATATTATCATTCCTATTTTAGAGAAAAAGAAACTGAGACTCAGAGAGGTTGAGTAAGCCACCGGCAAAGGCACCGTCCACACCCCAAAGGTGGTGCTTTCGGCCAGCCTGCCCCAGGGCACTCTGGGTTTCCGCTTCCTGGTGTCTCTCTTTGTGTTTTCTGCGGGCGTTTTGGTGCCTTCTCATGTGAGTGAGCCTGGCTCAGTCCACAGCCAGGCAAACAGAAGCACCAGCCTCTGGCAAGATTCTGAACAAACAGGCCATCAGGACCCTCCCGGCCAAGGTGGCTGGGCTGTACTTTGCCCCCATGAATCAGCTCCCTGGAGGCTGGGCAGTTGCAAAGGTGACTAACTAGCTGTAGATCTGGGGGCCAGGTAAGTCTGGTGGATGTGGCACCTGGACTTTGACAGGCTGCAGGAGCAGAGGAGGCGCCTCTGCGCAGGTCCTGAGTGGCGCTGGAGGAAGGTGGGAGCCAGCCGAGCAGGTGTGTGGGAACCAGCCCCCTTCTTCCTCCTCTGGTGGTGCTTGCTGGGCTGTCAGCTTAGGAAGGGCACCATTGTTCTAGTGGGGTCCAGGGAAGGTCGTTTATGTGAATATGAGAGTGTGATTTGTCATCATAGATAGAAGTCCTTCGCTTTGAGAATCTTCGGCGGTCTGAATTTGCTATCCTTGATCACAGCCCAGCTCTAACTGACTGGAGCTGGTGTCTCTTGGCAACAAAATGATGTGATGTCATAGAAGAGATTGGGAATTGTGCCTTTGCAGTTTGGGGACTGGCTGCCTGGTGAAAACATCTGGGGACAAGGTGAAAGCAGCTTTCTTCTTGTCCTATGTACTTGGCCTCTCCTGGGATTTGCTGGCAAGGGCTCTCAGGACACCTGGCTTTTTCAAGGAAATGAGCTGCCATGGACAGGAAGACAGATTCCCCGAGTTGTGACTGACCTTGAGGTGGCATGCGCCCCTGGGCCCTGTGCTTCTTGCACATTCTGCTGTCTCACAGCTCTTGGCGCAGAGCTCTGGCCCCTGGCTTGGTGGTGTTCCGGCAGAGTGACATCTTGGTTTCGACATGTATTCTTTTGACCTTTTGTTCTGATATGAATTTTTAGATGAGACTGGGAGCTTCAGCAGTGGGAGAAAGTGAACAGATGTGATCAGAATCCTGCAGCCTTAAACAGTTCCCGCGGGACAAGACAGGTGGAACTACCTGGCTTGTATGCTGGTGGCCCAGGAGGTTCCCTGAGCAGGAGTGAGGGCTGAGCACTTGCTTCTCTGTGGTAGGGGCAGAGGGATTTGGAAGGCCATCATCCCCTGGAGCTATTTCCCATTTTTGAGGAATTAGGTGGGAAGAATGAGTTTGATGCAAAGGTGTCTTCTAGTTTTTAAAATTCTCTGGCTAGGAAGAATGGTTTTAATGTAAGAACAAGAACGGCCGTAGTATACGGTCTCATCCTTCTACAGGGCTAATGTCAGGATTCAGAAAAGGCGTCTCTTGGAGAGGTCAGTTTAAACTTCTTTTTGTTTAGAAAATTGTTTTGGCTACTCAGACCACCCTAATCTATACCTCTGATAACACTATTCTTTATCAATCACTGTATACCAGGCAGTGTGTGGGGTGATTTCCAGACCCCATCTATCTCTGACTATAACAGGCACCCCCTGCGGAGTGGTTATTGTGGACTCCATTTTATGGGTGGGAAATTGAGCCTTCAAAAAGCTAACCGTCTAGTAGGTGGCAGTCAGTATTTGAACTTGGATCTTGCTCCCTCCAAGGCTGACTCATTTCTATGATGCCTCAGCACGTCCACCCCGAGTGTTGTATAAATATTTGCTGGTGGGATAAATGAAGAAACACTAATTGGGATTCCTTGATAGCATCCCTAGTTGCATCTATTACTGTTATCTGTCTCTCTTGCCTCCCACATCTGCTGTTCCATATGTACTTTTTAATTTTGTAAGTAATATCAATATAATTGTCTAGCCTGTTATTTATTTTGTGTATCTGCTTGAGATTTTTTTCCCCCCAGATTTCTCTATATCCGTGCCCATATGGTTTGTTTCAGACAAGGTTTGAGGACTCTGGTTGCTCTTTTCACAAAACCTAACCAACCACCATGTTTAGATACAGGCTTAAAACAAGTACTTTCCCCCCCTTTTTTTGTTTAGTGTGCAGGAAAATAAAACAACTGTATCCCTGACTCAAAACCCAAGAGAAATCCAGAGGGTCAGGGATGGAACCTTGGGTTCCCCTGTGGCCATCTCAGCCATGGGGGAGGCCCATGGCACCTCCCAAGGACCCGGGCCCTGGGCTTCGAAGTGGACATCATCGGCCTGTTCCTCACCCTCGGCACAATGGAGAGGGGTTCCACCAATGGCAGGACATCCGTGGGAGCCCGCAGCCACTGCAAGACCCCCAGGCAGATCACCTGCAGCCTCCTTATGTACCCAGGTCTGGGGTGGACTACTACCACGGGGCCTATCCCAGTGGGTACCCCAGGTACGGCTTTAGAGTTTGGAATGGACCCAACTTTCCAAAATGCAGATGAACAGTTTGTTCTTTTCCTTCTTCCTTTTCCTTTTATTTCTCTCTTTCCTTCTTTTTCTTTCTCCACCCATTATATGGCCTTAGCTAAAACCTGTCCTCTCCCAAGCTGTTTTTTGGTGACAGAGGATAGTATTTCTCTCCTCTCTGTCCTCAAGTGGAGCTTTTTAAATGAAGCAGCTGTCACAGTGCCATCGGAGGAGGGGTAAAGGTGGAAATTCAAGGCAGCAGATGGGACTCTCTTGCTCCGGGATCCCAAAAAGCAACATATGTAGACTATGGGAAAGCTTTTCTTAGGACCCATGAGAAGGTCTTCACAGTCTTTGGACAGTTCTAACCTGGGGTTAGCCTGATATCTCCAGCACCAAGGAGAGTCCTAGTGCCCGGAACAGTGCCTGGAGTGTGACCGGCACACAAAAGCAGCCTTGAATGAACGGGGATTGTGGGAAAAACCAGCCTCTTAAAGAAGCTGGATCTGGACTCTCAAGCTCTATGTTAAGGAGGAAGAGGTGATTCTAGGTTGGAGAATCTGTAACTCCTGCTCCCCCAAATTCTAATTGAGAACACTGTACTACATATTTCATGGAACGTTGGAAACTGTCAGTGTTCTGGAATGTTCTATTTTGCCTTTTCAGTTAGGATATTTATTCACTGACTTAGGTTGAAATTAGGGTTGAAATGATGATAATTTTTTTAAAAAGATGGGCACAATATCTTTATTTGTTTTTATGTGGTGCTGAGGATCAAACCCAGTGCCTCACATGTGCGAGGCAAGTGCTCTACTGCTGAGCTATAACCCCAGCCCCAAATTATGACAATTATTGTAAAGAAGTTTGTATTTCTGAAATACTAAAGCATTATGAATTGATAAATTAACTGATATGATATTTCCTTTCCCTGTCATTTTGGGTTATTGGATTCTCAAAGGGAGCTATGTTAAGAACAGAAACAATAAAAAATAATCAGATTTAAGATAGGTCTGACTTTTAAAATCTTATTTCTATCTGAAACATGAGAAGAAATTACAATAATATATTACGTTCTTACAGAGTCTTCTTAGATAATGTCAGAGCAGAGTTTGTTTAAAATAACAGCTACAGAACTATTGGATGGATTTATTTAGGGAGTAAGAGTTTTACCATAAAAATAAAAAAAGTTCTAAATAAAAATAGTAAAAAAAGATTTTTTTAAATATAAAAAATAAAGTGTTTTCTATTTCACTGCAAAAATCCCAACCTTGCCATGTAACAAGGGCCCTCCTCCTGCTCTGATTCTGGATTTGTTTAGAGGGTCCAGAACACACTGCAGCTTTCAGGCAGATTCTAGTCTGGTGTGGCCACTCTGTCCTCTGAAGTCATTTAGTTTGTGCAGTCCTTCCTGGGTTTCTCTCCTGCATGCATCCTCAGATGACTGGACTTCCTTGTGACGCTTTAGGCCAGGCTATGAGGATCCCTACCAGAGCTATCACTCTCCGACAATGAGGGAGGAATATGCCTATGGCAGTTACTACTACCGCGGCCACCCACAGCGGCTTCAGGAAGAAAGAGGTATGGAGTGCTCTCCACCATCCTTTGGGGATCGGGGTGTTGCAGCTGGCCTGATAGGTACGGCGGAAGCCACTGGTACCATGTTCAGAGCCTCTCCTTGGGCAGATGAGACCACAGCAGAGACCGCCCCTGGGTCTACTGAGCAGAAGAGAGCAGGGACTTCTGTTTTCAAGTGACGATGGTACTGAAGCTGTCTCTGTGTTATTTCTACTGAGGATAGTTTTTACTTCATCTACATTTTTTTTCCTCCTACTCTTTATTTTTATTTTTGGTACCGGGGATTGAACTCAGGGGCACTTGACTACTGGGCTATATCCCCAGCCCTTTCTTATATTTTATTAGAGACAGGGTATCACTGAGTTGCTAAGTGCCTTGCCATTGCTGAGGCTGGCTTTGAACTTGTGATCCTCCTGCCTCAGCCTCCCAAGTGCTGGGATTACAGGTGTGTGCCACCGTGCCCGGTTCTCCTACTTCTTCTTATAGCTAAGGTTATGATTACTGATCAAGTAACAGTGAAGTCAGTTCTTAAGGACATTTGGTGTTTGTTGGGCTGCGCTGTAATGAGTCTGACCATTGCTTCACCCTGAGGGTGGTGGACTTGTACCCATGGGGGTTTTATACCCTATACTCACAGGTGTAGGGTAAGTGCCAATGGCAGCTTCTGACCACCTAGCCAAATGCAATTAATGTTGAAAACACACACATACACGTGCGTGTACCCTGAACCCCACCATTGTGCAACCATGTCAACTGGTTCAGAGAGGTATCTTGGAGACTTTCATTTTAATTTGAAATTTAACTCAATTTGGCCATAAATTTTTTTTGTGTGTGTGTGTGTGTGTGTGATATTTGAAACCAAATCCAGGGTGTTGTGCATGCCAGGCAAGTGCTCTACCACTGAGCTATGTCCCCAGAACCAATCCATTTTTATAGGTACTGTGCCCTAGTACCTCAGCTGGACAGCTCCATAGCATCTTTCTGAAGAGACCTCTCAGAGACAGCAAGTGACCTGTCTTCATTCTGTTTCTCTGAGGGAGCAGCGCCAAGGCAAGGGAGTCCTTACATCTGGCACGAAGACTATGGAGATCAAAAGTACCTCAATGAACACCGTCGTGAAAACCAGAACAGTCCATTTGGAATGAACAGTGAGACCCAGTTTCAGTAAGTGTGAAGGGAGAGGCCACCCCACAGAGCTGGCCACACTCCGCCTATATTAGATGGATTTTTTCTTTCTTTTGTTTCTTTTTTTTTTTAAATGGGAATATCATAGAGTACATTTTATTTTTATTTATTTAGTTAATTTTAGTTAGAGCATTATAATTATATATAGTATTTTGGTATCAATCTTGTGTCATCTGGTTGTGGTGGTTGTCCTGCACCTCTGGAAGCCCCAGGAGAAGAGACTGTTTTTTTATTTTTTGTTACTGGGGATTGAACCCAGGACACTTGACCCCTGAGCCACAATCCTGGCACATTTTTATTTTTCATTTTGAGACAGGGTCTCACTAAGTTGCTTAGGGCCTTGCTAAATTGCTGAGGGTGGCTTTGAACATGTGATTCCTCCTGCCTCAGCCTCCCGAGTCACTGGGATTACAGGCATGTGCCACCATGCCCAGCAGAAGTTCTGGTGATTGGGTCCTGCCTGGGGCTGCAGGGCTCTCCTCTGCCCACTCCCGGACCGAGAGAGTGGGGGGCTCCTCTGGCCTGAGGCAGAGCAGGAAAGGGACTTACTCAGGCCTCTGTTCTGGTGTCCTTAGCCCTGGAATTCAACAACCCAAGTGCTGTCATCTAGGCCCTTCCAGACTGCAGGCTGCAGAGGCCAGCCCTCCTCTGTGGGGTCTGAGGCCACTTCCTGCGACTGTCCGTGGCCCCCAAGCTTTCCTGTTATTCTGGCATGAGTGCTCTTGAGGGGGGCATGGGAGGAAAAGGCTTTTCTCTGTGGCACCCAGGCTGACCTGCCACCTGCCACATGGAGATTCGGGACACCTCCAGAAGAGGCCCCTCTCCCTGGCTGGCGTGTCCAGGACCCATCTCAGCACTGCTGTCATTTCTCTTCAGAGCCATCGGCTGGAGCCCTCAGAAAGATAGTCCCGCCTCCAGCTCTGGACAGGAGCGGCCTGGGGAGCTCTTCGTAGAGAGTCGGTTAACTGGTGCCCGCAAGAACAAGGTAACTCGAAGTGACGTGGGGCTGGAGGCCCGTGGCCATGCATCACAAATGACCCTGTCAGCTGTGGCAGGCAGGGCCCTTAGGGGTGGGGGTCTCCAACAGCCAGGCATCTGCAGGGGCCTGTTCCTGTCCCCATGACAGGGCCTCCACTCACACCTCTGCCTCTGCCTGCCTTCCTGCTTCAGTCTAATGCGTCTGAGACCCTGATCTGGCCCTTTTGTATTTTTGTCACACTGGCAGGATCCAAGTCACTCTGAGGTGGTGGGAAGAAAAGGGGCTGACACTTGGTGTTCAGTATTGGAGACCTCAGGGCGCTAGCAATTTGGTTTACCCAAGAAATGGGAAGTTGCTAGAATCTTTTAATTCATGTTTGAAAAGCAGGCCTTGTAATCTTTCCTGACACTTTCATCTCTTGCCTCTAAAATCTTAAAAATGTACTTCCTGGGTTACAAAATGGAGCTCTTAATGTTTTTTAAATAACCCTTTTTATTTTGGAATAATTTTAGATTTATGGAAAAGTTGCAAAGATACTATAGAGATGAGCTCTTAAGTTTTGATGGTCTTGTATTAATTTTGCCTCCCTGATTAGCATTATATGTCTTGAGGATAGTTTCTCCATATACTTAGTGCTTAATAGGGCAGGGTATATGTTTTTGTGACTAATCCTAATAACACAATAACTGCAGCCACTCACATGTATATAGCACACTATAGCATACAAAGAGCTTCTGAATCCATTATTTCACTCATATTTTCCCAGAATGTAGTTCCATGAATTTCTTGTATACCTGTATCCTCTTGTACCTGGAGCATAGTAGGTATTCATTAAACAGCAGGTAAATAAATATGTGAGTAAGTAGTTGAAGTATACAGGGCAGATACATTTATCTCTATCACAGATGAGAGTACTGATCTCAGAGAGCCAAAGTCACTTGTCTGAGGTCACAGCAGCAGGGCACTAGAATCAAAACTAAGCCTTGACTTCAGGGCCCCCTGACCCCAGGACCATAACATAACCTTTAGCAAACACCTGTTGATGGAATTCTCCCTTCTCCTTTCAACGTATCCGTGTTCTCTGTATTTCTCGGAAAGTTTGAATTTTGCTTCTTTGAAGGAACACGCGGGAAGACCAGCTCCCTGAAACTCCTTCCCACGTGCCCTCATTGTTCTTGACTTTCAGCCGTCACTGACCAGCAAGTCCAACCTCGTCCAGCAGCACGAGTCTGGTCTCAGCTCCAGCAGCTACGAGCTCAGTCAGTACATGGCGGATGCCCCCGAGCACGGTGACCCTATGGCTTCCGCAGCTTGGAGTGCAGGTCAGGAGGGTGGGTGCTCGAGGGCGCACTGTTGGAAAGGTGGGCACGAGTCTCTTGGAAAGCTGCGCGGAGCCTGTGTTTCCAAAAAATAAATCCTTGTCTGCTGCGTGGGCTGCTGCAGGGGTCCTGGGCCGAGAAGCCACCCTTGGCTCTGTTTCCCACCTTTTCTACTGAAATGGAAATTGCATCCTGGTTGGTCCTTAGAAGGGAACACTGCCCCGCAGCCATCAGCAGACTGGGCCAGAAGGCACTCAGAGGTGCTTTCAAGTAATAGGTGAAGAAGTGAAGACCAGAGAGAATTGGGTAAAGCAAAAGCAGGACCCGAAGCATAATTGCTTTGTTGATTGTAGGAGTCTTGCCCTGGGCACAGAAGACAGGAGAGCCACAGACTCCTGGCCTCTCACCACAGGGAGAATCTGGGTTGGGTTGCACTCTCATTTGGACCAAATTAACACATTCTTACATTCTATTCTGACATATTCTCAGAGGCTTAACTTGGACTGGTGCAGGGAGTATGGGCTTCTTCCAATTATGTAGCCCACCCAGAATCTTAGCTTGGTCCCAGGCTAGAATTGGGACAGAATATGTCTGTGGCATATTTATAAACTAAAGAAAAGCCACGAAAGTAGTGCTAACGGGGTCCGTCTGTGTCTCTTGGTCAGGGGATGTCTTGGAAGCAGGTCCCAGGGCACCCATGAAGTTCTACATCCCTCATGTGTCTGTGAGTTTTGGGCCAGGAGGTCACCTGGTGTGTGTGTCCCCCAGCTCGCCCCCTGATGGGCAAACGGCCCTGGTGGAGCTGCACAGCATGGAGGTAAACAGGATCTTGTGTCCCTGGTGTGCTGGCACACTGTGCACCAAACTGCTTTCCTGCTTCCCTTTGCCTGAGCCTGGGCATCTCCAATCTTAACAAGATGAACACACTGATTCTTCTGCTTTCTCCCCAGGGCACTGAGCCCCCCGCCCCCCCCACCAAGGACCACAGCCCTGGGGTCTGATGCTGAACTTGACTGATGGGGGCACTGGGTGGAAGTCTCAAAGACCAAATTTGACTCTCTGTTCCAGGTTATTCTTAATGACTCTGAGGACCAAGAAGAGATGAGAAGTTTCTCAGGACCCCTGATCCGGTAAGTTACTCTAAGAGGCTGAGGAAGGACGTTTGCATTTTGGGGCTTTGTTTTGGTGTCCTTGGAAGAAAACGACTTCCTATGCTACCAGATATAACCAGATGTGACCTGTGTCGTTTTGATAAGCCATTGGATAGCTGAAGGACAGACAGAAAAAATAGCTTAACAATTTAAATTCAACAATCAGGTCCATTATGTAGAAGTTCTGTGGTGGGACGTTTTAGCATTCTGTATACTTACAGATGTTAGTAGAAAAGAGGAGCACAGCCTGGGAAATCACCTACAAGTGGATCACAGGGGCAAAACTGCCAACAGTGACTTCTTTAATAAGAGAATGTTGTCAGATTTCCAGTGACTGGACAGGGTGCAGGTCTGCCCTCTGCAGGCCTGAATTGGAACTGCTTTAAAGTTGCCAGTCATGTTGCTGATAAATTTTCAGGGTACCTTTGTTGTGCAGAAAGACCCCGTGGGGCATCAGAGGACCTGGGTTCAGGCATCCTACTAAGTGGGGTTATCGTGGTGGGCAGGCCAATTAACCCTCTCTGCATCTTACTTTCTCCTTGGAGAAATGATGTTATACTCACTCTTGCCAATTCAGGTGGTGACTGTGAGACTCAAGGGAGATTATGCAGTATAAGTCCTTTAAATAGCATTGCTACTATTCAAATGTATTCTTGTCCTGAAGCCACCCTGCCCAAGAAAATCCCCTTATTATACCTGACAGCTCCTTCAAGTGAAATGAGTGCTGTCTCTATGTCTTACACACAGGTCTACAGATTAGGGTAGAGAACCGAGTTGGCTATTAAACACTAGGTATCGGTCCCAACCTGGCTTCGATTTGTTGGAAGAGCAACAAATCATAATGCCCATTTATTGAGAACTTAATATATGCCACAGAATCTGATTGTTCCTTTTTTGTATGCATGTAGTTTCTTTTATTATCCTTATTTTAGGGGGGAGAAAAACAGGTTTAGAAGTGATAAGAAATTTGCTAAACTAAGAGTGACAGACCAGATTTAGATTCAGAACCATCTGACTTGAAAGTCAGTGCTCTTTGCTTGTATTTTGTCACTTTACTGAGGCCTCTGGGTCTTAGTTTCCTCATCTGTAAAATAGAAAAGGTGTAAAAGAGAGTCTCTGAAGTCCCTTTCTGTTCTACCAGGAAATGACCATCCTGTGGCTACAGACTTATTACCAGTCAGTCTTCTATCCCAACCTCCCCCTGCCGGTGCCCACACACTATGGTTAGAGCCAGGATCCTGAGTAGGGGGGAAGTCTGCCTGCTCACTCTTTGCTTCCTGAAATCTCTCCCAGGGAAGATGTTCACAAGGTGGATATCATGACATTTTGCCAGCAGAAAGCAGCTGAGAGGCTCAAGTCTGAGACACCAGGAAGCAGAGACTCAGCTCTACTGTGGCAACTGTTAGTTCTCCTCTGTCGCCAGAATGGGGTAAGTTATGGCTGGGATGGTTGGGCAGGTGCAGGCCAGGGTGGAGTTTCAGTCTGTGGGAGGGATAAGGTTTGCTGTATGGTGTGGTTCTGAAAAGCAACATTAAAGAAGCAACGCATCACCTCTGGGAAACACTGCTCAGACCTCCACACCAGGTTGCTGATGCAGACATTCCCTCCCATGCAATTCTGCCCTGGCTGGGGGACGCTGTGGGATCACTGCACCAGCCTGATTAAACACCTGTGAAATTATGACCGGCTCCAGTAAGCTTCATGGCTCCTGACAGCCAGAAAATATCCATGATAATGAATTTGACGTTTGAAGTACAGTAATCCGAGGAGGGACTGCCTCCTGTGCGCATGAGTGGCCTCCTGTGCGCATGAGTGGCCTCCTGAGCAGAGGGCAAGAGCCTGGAGCCTTCCTTCTGCAGCTTGGGCTGCCTGCCTGAGGACACGGGGATTCTCCCCCCACGATGACCCCTTTGCCTTGCAGTCCATGGTGGGCTCTGACATAGCTGAGCTGCTGATGCAAGACCGCAGGAAGCCGGAGAAGTACAAGAGGCAGCCCCCTGTGGCCAACCTCATCAACCTGACCGAGGAGGACTGGCCAGTGCCAACCTCGGGGACCCGCAACCTGCTCACTGGAGAGGTCCCCCCGACTGTGGAGACGCCTGAGCAGATCGTGGAGAAATTCACCAAGCTGCTGTACTATGGGAGGAAGAAGGCAAGTCTGCCCGCCTCCCAGGCACGCTTTAGAAGGGTGACCGCTGTCCCCGCGCCAACACCCTTCCTCCAATTCCATGAATGACATACACTCGTTTTAGAGCAGGTGAGAAGTTCAGAAAGGTACAGCAAAGAAAATAAAAACACTCACCACTGTAGCTTTTAACCATTAACACCTACAATATGAGTGTAGTCTCATTATTAAAGATAATACCTGTTAGCATCTAGATACATTTACTTCCAGCATTTTCCCATGTGTATATTAAAATGAAATGAAATTACATATACAATTGTTACTCTTTTTTCATTTAAGATAATATGGTGAAATACCTCTATGGTATTAAACCAATAGCACCATTTTATTTATTTATTTTTGTGGTGCTGGAGACCAAACTCAGGGCCTCAGGCAAGTGCTCTGCCACTTGACCAATAGCACTGTGAAATAAAGTCTTGCTTTATTTATTCACTCAACTATTTTTGAATATATAGGCTATTTACAATTGTGTCATCTAGTATAAACTATGCCATTTGAACATTTATGACATGTCACTGCTGATCCTTGTTTTATTTTTTAGGACAGATTCCTAGAAGTAGGATTACTGGGCTAAAGTGTATGTCCTTCCAAGAGGTTCTTCATGTATACACCAAATTAGTTTTAGAACCGTCATTTACAAATACCACTTCTGCTTACCAACATTGAATGCTGTAATTTAGCAGATGGAGGGAGATGCCTTGTCTAATTTTGAAATTGTGTTCATGCTTTATAAAAATCATATAAAGTTAACCCAAATGTTTGGATCTATGATTAAAATCAATTTGAATCAATTTAATAAAATAAAACAGTAAGGAATATAAGGGAGAAATGAAACCCCCTTCCCTCTCCAATCACCCAATTTCTCACCGTCTGAAACATCCAAATATATTTTTTTGTGTATATAGTTATTCCCCTCTCCTTTTTTTTTCTTATAGCATACTATGGGCCAGTGCTGTACTTTCCTTTCTAAATATCTTAGAACACAAACTTTGGAGTTGGTAAACTTCTTCCATAAAGGGACAGGCAGTATACATTGTAGGCTTTGTTGGCCCTCAGGTCTTGCTGCAGTATTCAGTTTAGCCTTTGTAGCATGAAAGCAGCCACAGACAATGCATAAATGAATGAGTGGCTGCATTTCAAACTTTATTTATGGATTTA
The DNA here is from genome assembly GCA_025594165.1 of Tamias sibiricus. NCBI lineage: Eukaryota > Metazoa > Chordata > Mammalia > Rodentia > Sciuridae > Tamias > Tamias sibiricus. The sequence continues at coordinate 12,535,607 of CM046669.1, read as the reverse complement.
GCAATTTGAATCATATGTAATTTTCATGTGTAATGAATTTTTCTTTTGATTTTTTTCAAATAATTAAATAAGATAAAAACATTTTGAACTCGTAGGCTATACTCTGGGCCATGCCAAACACACAGTGCATTGGATTTGGCCTTTGGTGTAATTTGCTCCTTCTTTCCTTTTATCATTCTCTCTTTCTCATAACACATATATCACCTTATACATCACAGTTGCCTCATTATTTTTTATGGCTGCATAGTTTTCTGTGGATTTTATAATTAATTTAGCTAAACTCCTATACATGTAAATGATTTCTTTTGCTGTTACAAACAATGCTGAAATGAATTGTTGTTTTTGCCTAGTGTGAGAAAATATATCAAGGTAAATTTCCAGAAGAGGAAGACTTGGGTCAAAGGGTAAATGGTTTATAATTTTGATGGATATTGAAAAATCTCATTAGAGGTGTGAATCAATTCACCTCCCAGCAATGTATGAGAGTATCTGTCCCCTCACATTCCCACCATGTCACCAGTCAAAAGTGTTTGCAGACTTTGGTACGTGCCAATCTGAGAGGTGAAGAAATGCAGTTTACTGTAGCTATTTGCATTTCTGTTATCAGGAATGAAGTTGATTATCTTTTAATCTGTGCAGTTTCTGGTCGAGGGTTTTCCACATCTTTCCTTTCAGTCTTTTTATCATCACGAGTTGATGGGTTGGAGTTCTTCCTTGCTTTTGGACTATGTGTCCCAAATCACAACTTTTGAGGGATTGTATTTAAAGAGCCTTTTCCTATGTCAAATTTAATTCATACAAATAAGGTTGGAGTACTTTGGTAACTTCATTTTCGCATTTAAATATTCAACCTCTTGGGATTTTGGCATACGAGGTTATAAGTGAGTGTTTGACATGCTGCCCAGTAAAAATCAGGGGGTCAAGTCACAGCCAATCCCTGTCTATTCCCTACGGAGTAGGGAGTTGCAGTTTTCCCCATGGCTCATTTATTCAATGAACATTTATTAGCAGCTACTACTTCTAAGGCGTTGGACCCAGTGGGGCATACAGAGATAAATGAATTATGAACTCTTCCTTTAAGAAAGATAAACAGCGAGCATAACAACTATAATAACAAAAGCAGAGACTTAAAGAAGTATTTTCTATCTTCCAGGCACTTGCTTAACATCCTACATGCATTGTTTCCTTTATCCCCATAGAAGCACTGCATTCGGTGCCCTCCTTGCTTTGTGTATTTTTGGATTAGAATTGTTAGTAAGTGGTAGAGCGAGGGCTGAGCTCTGGGCAGCTGGGGCCCGAACCTGGGTTTTTAACCACCCCCACACCTGGACCTGAGAGGGAGCGAGGGGAGAGAGGTGGTACCCCTGGGAGTGGGAGTGATGGACAAATGGATGAGGCGCCTGGTGGGAGAGGATTTTTAGAACCTTTGCTCATATTTGACTGGGTCTTATTTCTGGCATTGGGTGAGACATATGACCTTGACATAAGTTCTCAATTTCTTTACTAGTTCTTTTTTTTTTTTTTCCTAGTACTGGGGATTGAACCCAGGGGCCCTTAACCACTGAACCTCATCCCTATCCCTTTTTATATTTTATTTAGAGACAGGGTCTCACTGAGTTGCTTAGGGCCTCTCTAAGTTGCTGAGGCTGGCTTTGAACTCCTGATCCTCCTGCCTCAGCCTCCCAAGCTGCTGAGATTACAGGTGTGCGCCATTATGCCTGGCTCTTCACTTGTTCTTAAATTATATTTTTGGAGGGGCAGATTTTTGTATCATCTGTAATTCTTAGTCAAGCATTAGTAACTCCTTTTCTTAAAAAAATTACAAAATAATCAATATATACACAGAAAGTGACCCTTAATGTCATTTTTTTTTTTTTTTTTTTTTTTTTTTTTTTTTTTTTTTTTTTTGGTACCAGGGATTGAACTCAGGGGCACTCAACCACTGGGCCACATCCCCAGCCCTTTTTTGTATTTTATTTAGAGACAGGGTCTCATTGAATTGCTAAGTGCCTCGCCATTGCTGAGGCTGGCTTTGAACACGCAATACTTCTGCCTCAGCCTCCCAAGTGCTGGGATTACAGGCGTGGGCACTGCGCCCGGCTCTTAATGTCATTTTTTACTTGCCCTGGATAAGAAGCTGAATTCCCTGTGACTATTTAAATTTGCTCTCCTCCTTCCCCAAGAAGATCACATGGGGGGATGTTGAGCCAATTAAAGCACTTGTTACTTGGAGATGGAATCACTTCATTAGTGAATTCCTATCCCCCAATCACATCTTGTGGCAGTAAGGAAGTTAGTAATACCAGCTCATATAAGCTAGTTCCTTACTAAATATTTCTGAAAAATTGCATGTAAAGGTGGTTATGTATGTGTGTGTTTTAAAATATTCAACTCTAGCCCATGTCACCCAATTAATGGTGTTATTATTTTGGCCTAAGAAGTTAACAAGCTAACAAGCCTGAGATAGTTAACAAGCAACTGCTTTTAGCATTAGGAGGTAGGTTAACTCCTAGGTTTACTGGCTTAAACTTACAGCAGTTCATTCTGGTTCCTTGAGAGCCCTGGACGGGTTGATGGACTGTGGGGCTGGAGTTGGACCCAGGATGCAGCAGGCTCCTCCCTCCTCACCCAGGGAGTCCTCTCCATGCCAGCAGCCAGATGGGGTGGAGGATCGGGTGTGGGTGCCTTTATGGTCCAAAACACTTCCATTTCCTTTACATGGTGCAGACGCAGCCACACCCAGGCCCCAGGGAGGTGGGAAAACATAGTCCAGCTCTTCACCGAGGAAGGAGAGCGTGGATCTTTTTTTTTTTTTTTTTTTTTTAAATTTTTTGTAGTTGTGGGTGGACGGAATGACTTTTATTTCTTTATTGTTATGTGGTGCTAAGGATCGAACCCATAGTCTCATACATGGCAGGCAAGTGCTCTGCCACTGAGCTATAGCCCCAGCCCCGAGAGCGTGGATCTTGACCAACTTTTCCTGTCTGCCTCAGCTGTTAAAAAGGTTCCTCAGGGGCTGGGGTTGTGGCTCAGCGGCAGAGCGCTCGCTTAGCACGTGTGCGCGGCCCGGGTTCGATCCTCAGCACCACGTAAACATAAATGCATTGCATTGTGTACAACTAAAGCAAATAAATAAATATTTTTTTTTTTTTTTTAAAAAGGTTCCTCAGCAGGCCTGCACATGAATACTGCTATGCTATTTATATTTTGAGACTTTGTCTTTGGGTGACAAAGTGACATCTATGTAACGTTACGTTACATAGATCCTTACAAGTATTTTGTAACTTGCTAATAGATATGGCTACCTGGTGACCACGTTTGAGGGGAAGCCAAGGACATGGCTTAACGGGTGGCTGGAGAAGTTCCTAACCTAGAGGAAATGCCAAGCTGATTAGAACCCCACCCCTTCCTTTTTCACATTCATAGTGAGGCCCAAGAGTCTCTCAGGAGGCCCAGCCTCTACGGCCCAGGTGCAGTGGTGCTTACGTGTGGGGATGCGTTGTGTCTGTGGGAGGAAGGTGGCCGAGGCGCTGCTGAATGTGACGTTTTGGTTTTCAGGAGGCCTTGGAGTGGGCCATGAAGAACCACTTGTGGGGTCACGCTTTGTTCCTCTCCAGCAAGATGGACCCACGCACCTACAACTGGGTCATGAGTGGGTGAGTCCAGCTGACAAAGGAGGCCTTGCAGGGCTTGGGGGGGGGGGGAGTGCCAGCGGCCCCCAGAAGCCCCATGCTCCCAGCCGCTTCCGGTGTCTCTTCTCTGAGCCTGTCTTTTCTCCAGAATCTTACAGCCCAGACACAGAGACATTCTTCCTACCTGTTGAGAGGAATGAGACCTTTTTTTTGTGTTTTATTAGTAACGTTTTTTTGAGTTTCCAAAAATTAAGTAGTTTCTACATTGCTGCAGTCTTCTCTGGGAGGGGCTGTTCTAGATAGTTCCGTTAGGGGGGACTGGACGATGACTTAAGCTTAATTGAGGCAACCTTAGGTCCAAGGGTTTTGATGTAGGTGAGTGCAGAGTGGGTACGTGGGTGCCAAGAGGTAGCCAGGAGACAGGGCAGCAGGACCCGTGGTAGGAAAAGATGCCAATGGGCCTGGGAGTCTGACCCCCAGGTCTGCACCTGCAGCCGTGGGGCTGTTGAGACGTCACAGGTGTGCTTCGCCGGAAGTCACACCAGCAACTAAGACCCATCCGGGTGCCAGGTGCACCAGGAAGGATAACCAAACCAGAATGGGAGAGGGGTTGAGGACAAGGTGCACGGCCAGCCTCCCGGGACGAGGGGGATGCAACAGAGCAGAGAGGATTGGCGGCGTCAGGAGGAGGTGGTGGCCTGGGGGGTGGCTTCCTGAATACGTCCTGCAGGCTCCAGCTGGCACGGTGGGGGATGAGGGGGTCTATAAGGAGTGGGCCCGGGTGAGACTGTGAGAAGACGACGCTCTTCTTGTGTTGGCTGAGGCCGGGAAGCTGCCCTCCAACCTGACTTGTGCTTGGATTGGCCGTAAATCCTGCTGGGCCAGGTTGGACCAGAAGACGGACCCCCCACTTCAAGTGTTCCTCCTGGCTGCCCTCTAGGCGGGCGACCCCCACCCCCAACAGCCTCATCAGTCTCTCTCTATTACTCCCCCCCTCAGTCTTGCTGGGGGAGGGACAGGTCACACTGATGAGCGCTTCATTATGCCTGGAGCCTGGAATGGCGGGGAGCACTGGGGGAATTAGGAAGCGCGTCCTGGGCTCCTGCGGCGAGGGTGCTGTTGGGAGAAGATGGTGTTCGGAGGGACGGTGTTCCTTTGGGTTTTGAAGATGAACATCCCACCGCCCCACATCGTGGCATGTATCTCTGCTACAGAATTTTTTTGCCTTGGGCCATTGACTTTTGATGGGGCCCAGTGAATTGTGAAAAGTATCTTACTGAGTTTGCTTAAATCTCAGATCAGCTGCAGAGCTCATTATATCCTTGTTAAGCAGATCCCATGGTTTGTCATAGCAGGATCATTTCTGGTCCCTGTTCCACGCCTCTTTGGTTATTGAAAATGGCTATTTAGTGCCTGTGAGTAAAAGCTGTACAGGCCCAGGCTGGTGGTGAGCCAGAAAAATGTCACAGAGCTGTGGGCTTGGTGCAGAGGAGCCCGTGAGAAGAGAAGAGCTTCCAGGTGACTCTGCGGCTCCCTGGGGGCCTGTGAGACGAGGGTGGGTTATACCGTTAGCAGAAGAAGGCCCATAGAAGTGTCACTCAAGAGTCAGAGGGCTAGGGACAAAGTGCAGAAAACATGCACGTGGGGGTGTGTGGGGATGAAGATGCTACTGGTCACCCCCAAAAGGAGGACAGAAGGCCCAGCAGGGCAGAGATGCTCACACTCCAAAAGAAGCTACCGGAACCCCAATGCAGAGGCCTTGCTCATGGCCACGGGCCAACACCTCTGGGCCTGGTCCCCCAACGGTCCTTTCTCTCCGCAGCTTCACGAGCACGCTGGCGCTCAACGACCCTCTGCAGACCCTCTTCCAGCTCATGTCGGGGAGGATTCCACAAGCAGCCACGGTACCTTCCCCCACCTCAGGATCACCAGGGTCAGGGCGGGGGTGGGGTGGGGTGGGGACTGCTGGCTCAGGAGTGCAGCGATGGCTTCCTCGAAGAACCAGGACTCACGGTCGTCTGTTCGTTATTGACCATGTTCCTGGCCCTGGGCTAAGCCCTTTGGTGCATCGCCTTTCACTTACCACGTGGAGGCAGGAGTGATCTCTGTTTTGTGGGTGAGGAAACTGAGGTACAAAGGTGGACAGCGGCTCAAGGTCACAGAGATGCTGAGGAGTGGGCTCACTCTTGGCCCGGGTCTGCCTGACTCCAGAGACCTTGCCCTTCCCACAGTGTTACGGCTGCCTGCTCCGCAGTGACTGGCCACAGCTGCCGCTCTCCGGGCTCCCTCAGTGGGCTGCGCTTCTCTCCCCCGGGCAAACTCTCCCCCGGCACCAGTCCTTCAGAGCCCTACCCGCTGGACTTCACATCTCCCGGAGCGGGATGTGGCTGAGGAGTCTGAGGCCTACCTGAGAGTTTCCCCATGATAATAGACTTGATCTTTTTGCCCCAAAGAAACCTTAGCTTTGAAGCCCAATAACCACTAGGAGGTGTCCTAGTGTTGACTGTCTAGGTCAGTTTCCTTTTCCCCTGGGGCCTCATATGCCCTTTAAATATGTCCATTTTCATAAATTAGAGTCCAGGAAAATTCCCTTGAATTATTATTTAAAAACAATTTTTTTTTAGTGATACATGGACACAATATCTTTATTTTGTTTATTTTTATGTGGTGCTAAGGATTGAACCCAGTGCCTCACATGTGCAAGGCAAGTGCTCTACCACAGAGCCACAAACCCAGCCCAATTCCCTTGAATTATATTCTTAAGTATTTGTCTCATTCTATTACTCTGGTTTTGTTTTCAGGAATTCCACGTGTATACATTTCAAATGTATCATGTATACATAAATGTATATAATTTTCTCTTTAATTAAAAAACTTCTTTCCCTCCCTTCCTCCTGCCCTTCCTATTTCTGCCCTCTGTGTTTTCACCAGTGTCTCTTGCTCTTGTGTTCTTTCCATTTTTGTCTTTATTCCTTTGATGTTTCCTTTCACATCTGTTCTGAGCTCTGCAGGTCAAGCTTAGCTCCTCCCGTTGCCCACTATTTCTCTCCTGAGCTCTTATAACTCAGCTTTATGCTCTTGCTTTATAGAAGCAACTGTTTCATTGTCTTCCCTCTGCTTCCTCCCCAGTGCTCCTACATTCAATCTCCATTACTTTTGGTGCCTTTTCTTATATTTTGAAGTTTGGAGTTTTTTTTTTCTTTTTTTTTCTGACAACAGTTTTAATGAAAATGGACATCACATTTTGACTTTTTTGTCCTTATTGCTGTGTATGATTCTAAGAAAATAAAAGAGACACCATGGATGACTTCCATGACCTATTGTTAAACTGACAGGCTGTTTTGGAGCAGTGTGCCTCTCAGTTCAGCTGATTGGCCTGTGCCCTGCAATGCAATTGCATCTGCCACAAGTGCACTATTGCAGAACATGGTAGGATCAGCTCAGGGTCTACTGGGTCTCACTGCAGTGGTAGAGTTAGCTAATGTTCCCTACTCATGGGTGAGAAAACTGAGGCACCAGAGGTGATGGGCAGGTACAGTGTTTGCTCTGGGAGTTTGGGATCTTCCTGGCATCCTCATGAAGTGCCTGAATTGAGTGACATGTGATGAGTGACTTAGGCAATGGCATGGCAATGGGACACACAAATGCAGGTTTCATCACAGGTTTAACCTTGACTTTACTCTTACCACTGTGCAAGCCTGGCCTGGTTTCACAATCCCACAGAGCCTCAAATTTTCACCTTTGTGGAGAGTTTGGTACCTAACCAATAGAGTTATTGTGAAAAATGAAGACGAGAGAATATGTGACCCTATCATCCACCATGGCTGGCCCATGGAAGTTAGTTAGTAATGTTTCTTATTCTCCCCTTAAACCCACAGATCTGCTTTGCAGAGATGTTTTACAAACCATACAGGAAGAGACAGAAGAATGAATTACAATTTTCTCTCTTCCTCCTCTGCTTTCTTTTTGTAAAGGATTTTTTTCTTTTCTGCTGGTTCCTTTACATCCAGCAGAAGAGGCCTGACTCTAGGCAATAATAATTCCTATCATATATGATTGTTGGCAGGAACATGCTCAGCACAGGATATGATTCAATACCTGACCCAGGTGGTAAATGAGAACTACTGTTATTATTTTGATTTTTCATCATCAATATATTATATTGCATTGCCCAAATAAGCAGGGGGTAATATAACAGAGTTAGATAAAGCATCTTTTATTCCTTGGGATAATTACAAACACCAAATAATTGTGAATCGTTTTGATCTCCAAATCTTAGTTATTTCTGTCAATCTGTTATACTCATCTGTGCGACAAATTGGAGTTGGACTAGCCTCTTTGCTGAGCTTACCAGTGTGTGTGTGTGTGTGTGTGTGTGTGTGTGTGTGTATTAATGCCAATTATGGAATTTATAAAGTGAAAACCAAAGCGGGGCACAGTGGTGCATGCCTGAAATCCCAGCACCTCAGGAGGCTGAGGTAGGAGGATCACAAATTTGAAGCCAGACTCAGAAATTTAGTGAGATCTTGCCTCAAAATAAAAAATAAAATAAAATAAAAAGGGTTGGGGATGTAGTTCAGTGATAAAGTTCCTCTTACTTCAATCCCCAGTACAAACAACAAAAGAGCCAAGAGGGAAGCACTATGCTATATGCTTTACGTAGATATTACCTTATTTTATTATCAACAATAACCCAGAAATTATGATCTCCATTTTAGAGATGAGGAAACAAAGATGAAAAGACATTAACAGTCTTGTTCAGGGTCACAGCTAGTATGAGGCAGGACTCAAGTCAAATCCAGGGCCTGTGTTGTTTCGATGACCATCATATTGTTTCTTGACAGTTTCTTCCCTGAAATTCTCCCTCACTTAGGAGAAGAGTGGCCCTGGGGCCCCCTCACAGGGAAAGCACCATTTCTGTGGGCTTTCTCCACGTTTCTGCTTCTCTGCTGCCCCCTGGTGGAGTCTTCAGCCTCCCAAGGCAGGAGGGAAGTGAATGGGGATTGAGTACTGCCTGGGTGAACGGGGCTTGATTTTCTCCTTCCTATACACATCCCTAAAGCAGTAGTAGGAATCAGACTGCACAGGATGGTTGCAAAGGTTAGACATGATGAAGTGTGTCAAGGGGCTTCGTAAAACCAGAAACATTAGCACTGGTGAGACATCAGGTGGCCTAGTGTTCCCCTGATTCTGTGACAGGCTAATAATAGTCTCTTCTACTCACAAGAAAAAGATGTTTGATCTTCCTTCTCCCACGCAAACATCAAAGTTTGTTTTTCTTTTCTCTTTTGTTTTGTTTTGTCTCTGCTATTTGGGGTGAAAGTGAGGCACTGGGAAGAATTTAAAAATTAGTGAATGACTAATGCCATTTTGTTTATCTCCTGGTATTCTTAGGCACATGCGTCTGGATGTATGTGTCTATACATATCTGTCTGCCTGTCTATCTTTCCAGCAGTTTTGTCTTTTTATTTATTTTTAATGAGAACACTAGATCAACATATGGCAGCACCGCAGTCAGTATCCTGAGTGTCCCCTGACTTCCTCCAAACCAGATAGACAGCAGCCTTTTATTTCAACCTGTATCCTGAGCAGCACTAAATGAGTCTGTAAGCCTTCATTATTTTTCTGCTCTTTTTCAGTGTTGTGGGGACAAGCAGTGGGGGGACTGGAGGCCCCACTTGGCTGTGATTCTGTCAAATCAGGCTGGGGATCCGGAGCTGCACCGACGTGCCATTGTCACCATGGGGGACACCTTGGGTAAGTGGAAACCTGCACGGTCCCCTGCTCCTCTAGGGTATCTCCAGGCCAGCTTTAAATACCTGTGCTTAGATTCTGAGACTCTGTGTAAGGCCAGAGTCTAGGTCCCAGACCCAGGAGCTTTGCGGTTCTTCCCTGTGTCCCTGTGCCCCAGGATTTCCACGGCAAGCTAGAGCAGGCCAGCATGACACTTGGTGTTCTGCTGCCTCCTCCCTGCCCCTGGGTGAGACTCCCCTGCACATAGAGAAGCACAGAGGACAACGTTCCTGCTGCTATCAGTCCTTCAGTGACCCAGCTCAGTCAGACAGGAAGTTCTGTTTTCTTGCTTGAACTACTTTAAAAAAATCACAACAATAATAGCAGCCTTTAGTCTTTACTCTGTAGTCTTTACTTCTATCATCTCTGTCTAAACACAGCCTTGCAAGCACTTAGAGGCTAGTGAGTGTTCCAGATGAGTGGCTCTTTAATTTGGTCAAGGGGAAGAACATCCAGAAACCATGGTGTTCCGTGTGGAACTCGTGCACACCGCTCTATTAACCGGAGGTAGTCACGTGTCCTGTGGTGCCAAGAGATGGGGCCTTGTTCAGCACCCTGGACGAGAGGGCACAGATGTTTGTGGAGCCTTTCTTGAGCCAGGCACCTTGCTAGGGACTTGACTGACTTGACTTCATTGCATCTGGTTTAAGGATGGACACTTCCATTGGTCCACTCCTTTGCTCAGGTGTAGGCATCCCTCCCCTCCCCCATCATCACGAAAGACTAAAATGTCCAGAAAATTCCTATGGAACATCCATTAGGGAGAATGAGACTGGTGCCTTTTTCTGGCTGAAGAGAATTGAGATGTAATACCTGAGGTCATAGCCCCCGTCAGTGAAGGGGTGGGGTTGCAGGGTCTGTGACCTGGGCTATGAGGAGACTGGTGATTTGCTCCCATGAGGCCTCTCCCCCTGATCCCCAAGTCCACTCTCCCATCCTCTCTCTCCCCCACCCACACCGGGGGACCCCACCTGGGCTTGCTGCATGACTGGGTCTTGTTCTGCTCCTCCCACAGCTGGGAAAGGGCTTGTGGAGGCAGCTCACTTCTGCTATCTCATGGCTCACGTGCCCTTTGGCTACTATACCGTGAAGACAGACCATCTGGCCTTGCTGGGAAGCAGCCACAGGTATGTGACTTCCCGGGAAAGGGAACCGCAAAGATGTTTTCCCTGGGACCGTTTTAGCCCTTGCTGGGTTTCATGGCGCCACTTATTATTTTGTGTGTGTGAACTTCAGCAGCTGCTGAGCTAGCTCACCACTAGGGGGCCTCAGACCCCAGGAGCTGCTCTGGGAAAAGGGCGAGCTGGTGCCTTTGAGTTGTATTGTGTCCCTGTGGACACTAGGTGGCACTCTGGTTCCACAACCAGAGATCCTCTCGAAAGAAACCCACCCCAGCAAAACCCAAACACCCAAACCAACAACCCCCTGGGCTGCTTCTGGGAGCCCACCCCAGGAAAAACGGGGAAGTGGAAGAAGTTTATGTTTAGCCCCTCCTTGGAGCCCCAGCACCCCTAAAATGACTTTGTGCACGAGTCCCTCAGAGCCCCACTGGGGGCTTATTACTCTCTGTTGGCTGTGACACCAGGTTTTTCACATGGGACAACCTCAGCAAGGCCTTGGAGAATGAGCAGATGGACAGACGGACAAGCTTACTCCCTAGCAGTCCTCCCTGCTCCGGATAGCTATCCCCTGCCCCATAATGGTTAAGATTTCTGGAGCTCTTGGTGGCTCCAGACATTTCTTTGTACCATTCCCCACGTTTCAGATCCACCCTGAGAGAAGGGTGTGTTTTCAGTCTCAGGGAGGAGGACACCAGGGCACGGAGGAGCTGAAACGCTGGTCTCGGCCGGCCGGCGAGCCAGGCTGGACGTGGAGTCCTGGCTGGCAGCTGCGCAGCCTGCTCTTGTGACTCTTGCCCCCAGCTGCCGCCACCTTAGCCAAGACCATGTCCACAGCCTGTTGTCTCAGGACCCTGGTCTCCATGCACGGTTAGCTCTTCAAAGGGCCAGATGTGACAATAAGGGTGTTTGGACTAATATGTCCCCTTCCATGCTCATGATGAATGAGGACGTTTCTGGAGGTGATGACCTAGCCCCCAGGAATAACCCTGGTGACTGTGACTTCAGACACCACGGCAAGCTGTTCAGGAAGAGTGATCGGAGGGGCGTGTGGGACCCCTTCAGGTCACACTCACCGCGTCGTCGTCCTCCTCCCTGGGTGAGCTCCTGGTGCAAGGCTGTCACTGCTGCCCGGCTCAGCTGTCCTCCTTTCCTGAGCGCACAGGAGGGCCCCATGTCTCCCTCTGCTGTGCCCCTGTGCTCAGGCTGGGGTGTCTTTCCTGGGATGTGCCAGGCATTGGGGCACAGAGGCCAGTGCTTGGTGTGTTTAAGAAGAGGACCCTGTACCTCACCTCCAGCAAAGAAGGCTGAGGAGGGCCTCCTCCCGCGGCCTCTGCCTCCTAGTGTCCAGGTGCAGAGCTCTGCCCCCTCCCCCCAGCTCAAGGCGGGGACTGCAGGTCCACTCTGGGGTACGGGTCTGCAGTCTCTTGCCTCTTGGAGCCACCCTGGGATCAGCCAGAGGACGTAGCTGGTGTTTGGGGTCTGCGAGGACTTAGCCCTGCCCCTTCCTCCCCAATCTCTTTATCACTCTTTTCTGGTTTCAGCCAAGAGTTTGTGAGATTCGCCACCACCGAGGCCATCCAGAGGACGGAGATCTTCGAGTACTGCCGGATGCTGGGCCGCCCCAGGTCCTTCATCCCTTCTTTTCAGGTACCTGAACCCGGAGGAGGGCGGGCGGCCATGGGCAGCTGGATTTTCAGCTTCGCCGTTTGGCCCAGGGTGCCCGGGCTGCGTCAGCTCCTGCATTCCTCCTCATTAGTGTGAGAGCGGGGGTCAGGACGTCTGGTTACGTCCCCTAAAGGTCTGCATTTTACAATATGAGAGCAGAACCTTGCAGATGCCTCTGCTGGAGGCTCCTGCCTTACTCCGGGCACCGGAAGATGGTGCTGTGCCTGCGGTTCTGGGCTGGCCTCGTCCCACAACAGCCCCCTCTCCTCCCCCTCCCCCCTCCTCCTCCTGCCCCTCCTCCCCCTCCTCCTCTTCTTCCTCCTCTTTCTCCCCCCCTCCCCCCTCTCCTCCTCCTCCCCCTCTCCTCCCCCTTTTCTTCTTCTTTCTCCTCTTTCTCCCCCTCTTCCCCTCTCTTCTTCCTCCTCCTCCCCCTCTCTTCCTCCCTCTCCTCCCTCTCCTTCTCCTTTTTCTTCTCTTCCTCCTCTTCCTCTTCTTTCTCCTCCTCTTCCTTCTCTTCCTCCTCTTCCTATTCTTTCTCCTCCTCCTCTTCCTTCTCTTCCTCCTCCCTTCCTCCTCTTCTTCCTCCTTCTCTTCCTTCTCCTCCTCTTCTTTCTTCTCTTCCTCCTCCCCCTCCTCTTCCTCCTCTTCTCCTCTCCCTCCTCCTCCTCTTCCTTCTCTTCTTTCTCCTCCCCTCCTCCTCTTCCTCCTCTCCCTCCTCTTCTTCCTCCTCCTCCTCTTCCTTCTCTTCCTCCTCTTCCTCCTCCTCTTCTTCCTCCTCCTCCTCTTCCTCCTCTTCCTCCTCTTCCTCCTCCTCCTCCTCTTCCTCCTCCTCTTCCTCTTCCTCCTCCTCCTCCTCCTCCTCCTCCTCCTCCTCTCCACAGCATCCTGCCCAGAGGGAGGCCTGGGGAGTCGGATGCCCACCCAGGGCACTTGTCCTTCCCCTCCTTCAGACACTGCCTCTTGGCCCAACTCTTCCCTCTGAGACCCTTCCCGCTGGCTCTGTCCTTGGCCCTCAACCTTCTCTCCCCTCTCAGGGCTTCGGTGGGGCAGGTGGGGTCCGTGCTGCAGGCTCTGCCCTCTCTCCTCACCTTCTCCTCTTGCTGTCACTTACACCCGTGATGACTGGTGGTGATGACGCACCCTCCTGGGCGGGCTCCCCCGTGCTCCCAGCTCCGTGAAGCTTCCTCTCTGTGTTCCTGCTGGGGGACTGTGATGGCAGCCCTCGGTGATCCTGGCTGTGGAGTGGGCGTGACAGTGCCTGCGCATGGAGCTGGCCTGCCGTGGGGTTGGGTGGTTTCTGTGGTGCACCAGTGGCTGCGCTCGCTGTCCAGATGATGCCGCCACAGCGTGGCTCCAGGCCCCCCCCACGTCTAACTCACGCCGCCCTTCCTTACCTGGCAGCCACCTGCTCTCCCTACTGGAATTGTCCCCTTTAGTAAAGCAGAGACTTGTTCTTTTTCTTTTTAAATTATTTTATTTATTTATTTATTTATTTATTTTTATTCCAAGTTGTTAGAAATGACAGCAGAATGTATTACATTACATATCACACTTACAGAGCACATTTTTACATATCTCTGGTTGTATACAAAGTATATGCACTCCATTGGTGACTTCATACATGCACTTAGGGTAACAATCCATCTCATTCTACCATCTTTATTTTCCCCTTTACCCTTTTGCCCCCTCCCTTCCCCTCTCTCCCCATTGGCCATTCTAGTGTTCCTCTAATCCTCCTATGCTCCTTGTCCCAACCCCACCGTGAATCGGCCTCCTTATATCAGAGAAAACATTCGGCATTTGACTTTTTGGTATTGGCTAACTTCACTTAGCATTGTATTCTTCGACTTCATCCACTTACCTGCGAATGCCATGATTTTATTCTCTCTTATTGCTGAGTAATACTCCATGGTGTATATATACCACATTTTCTTTATCCATTCATCTACAAAATATGAGTGGATAAAGAAAATTCATGAATTTGCGTGTCATCCTTGCGCAGGGGCCATGCTAATCTTCTCTGTATCATTCCGATTTTAGTATATGTGCTGCCGAAGCGAGCACTAAATGTTTGTTTTAATTAGTTACACATGACAGTAGAATGCACTTTGATACATTATATACAATGGGGTATGATTTCTCATTCTTCGGCTTATACATGATGTAGAATCCCACTGGTCATATAGGTATATATGTACGTAGGGTAATGATGTCTGATTCATTCTACTGTCCTTCCCACCCCATGTTCCTCCCCTCCCTTCACTCCCTGCTGGTGGGAATGCAAATCAGTGCAACCATTATGGAAAGTAGTATGGAGATTCCTCAGAAAACTTGGAATGGAACCACCATTTGACCTAGCTATCCCACACCTTGGTCTATACCCAAAGGACTTAAAATCAGCCTACTACAGTGATGCAGCCATATTAATGTGTATAGCAGCTCAACTCACAATACCAAACTATGGAACCAACCTAGGGTGCCCTTCAACAGATGAATGGATCAAAAAAAAAAAAAAAAAGTAGTATGTATATACCATGAAATATTACTCAGCCTTACAAAAGAATGAAATGATGGCATTTGCTGGTAAATGGATGGAGCTGGAGAGTATCATGCTAAGTGAAATAAGCCAATCCCCAAGAAGCAAAGGCTGAATGTTTTCTCTGATATGTGGATGCCAATTCACAGTGGGGGGGGGTGGGTAGGGAAGAACAGAGACCTTTTCTAATGACTCCTTTTGTCTCCTTCAGTGCTTGGTATTGAGAGTGTGCACAGCAACAATAACAGCACACACACACACACACACCACGATTTTGGAAACAAATTACTGTATTATTGTAAGGAAGCGATGCACTGGGTATGGCCTCTCCTTTCAGAGTTCCGCCAGAGGCCCACCCCTCCCAGCAGGGCCTTGCCCATCAGCTCCCCCGTGGCTCCCCTGCAGGCACTCTGGCCTCCTTCCTTTCCCTTGTGTATTCGTCCCAGTGCTCGGTGATTTTGGTGCCGCCCTGGGCTGACGGTGATGAGAGTGGCTGCTTGCACTGGGCGTCCCAGCTGCCTGCTGTGGCGTCCCATCGTGCTCTGGTGCTTCTTGTGCACCATCTCTGATCCTGCGGGGAAGGAAGGCATGTTGTATTATCTCACTTAATGTTCACCACGACCCAAAGGGGTAGTGGCATTACTGGCCCCAGGCTGCAGTACGGAAACTGAGGCACACAGGCATGGGCAACCAGGCCAGAGCGCCAGACCTCGTGCCTAGCGTGGGTGTGACTGGGTCTTCTGGCACCCAGCCTTTGGGCTTGGTCTGGCTTGTCCCGCGTGCTCGTGCGAGAGCTTATCTGTGCTTGTCTGCGCCCCCCTTGAGCTCCAAGCCCTGTGCGCTGAGGCCTGGTTTTGCCTCTTCCTGTCTGCTCTGAGCTTGCTGTTAGGTTATCTGGCATGTGGGCAGCTGGGGAAGCACTAAGTCCTCCAGCGTGTCTCCCCTGCGGCCAGGGCCTAGGAGGACGGGCTGGCGTGACCCCATCCCTTTCTCTATCACGTAGGAGCTCCAGGCTGCGTTTGGAGTTGTGCCTGTGCACAGATAAAACGCCCCAAATGGCACGGGGCCCTTGATATCTGGACGCCAGAGCTAGAGAAGCTGGCAGTCAGCTGACTTCCAAGAAGTCTTATCTGCATTTCTCTCTGTCCCTGCCT
Organism: Tamias sibiricus; assembly: GCA_025594165.1. NCBI lineage: Eukaryota > Metazoa > Chordata > Mammalia > Rodentia > Sciuridae > Tamias > Tamias sibiricus. Next base: position 12,519,706 of record CM046669.1, on the reverse strand, counting down.
GGATGGACTTGTCACCGGCCCCTTCTCTTCACAGGTATATAAAGCTCCTTTATGCTTCCCGTCTGGCAGATTATGGCCTGGCGTCCCAGGCCCTGCATTACTGCGAAGCCATCGGCGCAGCTGTCCTGAGCCAAGGAGAGAGGAGCCACCCTGTGCTGTTAGTGGAGCTCATCAAGGTGAGCGTCTCAAAGGGTTCTCTGCAGGAGTTTTATCTTCAGTGTTCAGAGAAAGCCATTGTAGAGCCGCTTAGACTCCACGTTTCATCTTCTTTGAGCATGCTGCAAAATTGGAACCCACGGCTGTCTTTGACCACGCTAGCGTGCCCCGATGTGATAAGCACAGAGGAGGATGTGCTGGCTGGGGGCGGTGGGATCTGGGGACTGGAAACCAGGCACGCGCTCCTTGGGAAATTCATTCTTGCCTCTGCCTTTTCTGGTACAGTAAAACCATGTGCCATCGTGAGCGGTTCTAATTACAAAAGCCAGCATTAGAAAATATATTTTAGTTGATTAAAACAGGAAATGATCCTTATTAAAATGCTTTTAAACGCATGGAATAGTTTATCACATATGGGGTACATTAAAAAAGAAAACAAAAAAAACATATCAACCCTTAGTTCCTGGGGAAGTCAACAACAATCAGGCAAATAGTTATTCCAATTAATTGAAGAAAAATCCATTAGCTAGAGAGCAAAAGGCAGCTTGTCCTTCAGGTTTTGCTTTGGCTTAGAGGAGGCCCACGTTTTGGATTCTGTAACCAGTAAACCTTGTGGTGCTGAGTCCCTGTTCCCTGAAATTTCTGGCAACAGGTTTATGATTGCAAGGGGCTTCCAGGATGGAAGATTGAGGTTTGGGGACATGATCATGGAATGAAGCTTCACAGTGACCTCAGCCACCTGGGAGCTGTTAGAAGTCCAGGTCCCAGGCTCCACCCAGGTGGCTAGAATCAGAATTAGCATTTAAAAAAAAATCTATATTTTTTTAGGTGTAGGTGGACACAATACCTTTATTTTTACTTTTGTGGTGCTAAGGATCAAACCCAGGGCCTTACACATGCGAGACGAGCGTTCTACTGCTGAGCCATAGCCCCAGCCCCAAGAATTAGCATTTTTAACAAGGTCCCGGGTGGTTCCCATGTGCCCGAAGTTTAGAGGCCCTCTTACAGAGAAATGGCCAGACCCTGTTTCTCATCATATTTTGTCTAGTATCCAACACCAAAATGGGCTAATTGTTTAAGCGTATTGCCATTTTGGGAGGGCATCTGATGAATTTCCTGTTTCTTCTTCTTTATAACCCAAGTTACAAGTGAATTATGGCTCTTTCTCCTTATCGCCTCTGTTCCCCACCCTCTTTCCGTGTCTTCTATTTTTTCCTCTCCTCTTGGCCTTTCTTACCTTCTGCCCCTGACCTGTCTGGAAACCCGGCACAGTTGGCAGAGAAACTGAAGCTGTCAGATCCTCTGGCTTTAGAAAGACGCCGTGGGGACAGGGACCTGGAGCCAGATTGGCTCCTGCAACTGCGGAGGAGGCACAGGGAGCTGGAGGTGAGGAGGAAGGAGCTGGGTTGGGAGGGTGGGCCCTGCGTTTCCCTCTTCAGGGTTGGGAGGGTGGGACCTCCCTGTGTTTCCCTCTTCACTCCCCTAGAAATGGAATACGCTTAGCAGGTGCCTGCAGAGCCTCCCATCACCCCTGAGGCCCAGGCTGTGGCCTGGGAAGGGTGGGACTCCCAGGGGCCTGGGGCTGCTTCTTTTCCTGGTCTGAACTATGTTTGCATGTGACGCAGAGGGGCGCTGTTCCAAACCACTCTTGCCACCCTTCTCTGAGGTCCCAAAGAATATGTTTCGTGACCATCAAAGCTTCCCCATCTCTGCTAGGAACAATGGATCACAGTGGACCTGTGTCACTTTCATGTAATGTAGGGCAATTGCTTAAAAGACTTCCGGGCCTTTTCTCTTTGTTCTGACAATTGCAAAAGCTGCTGGCCGTAATCAGAGGAGTAATTGGAGCAGGGCCTCCCCCATTTTCTTTCTTCCACTCTGCTCTGAAGAAAGGACAAAGTGGATTTTTAAAAGCAAGCAGCCTTTCCTCCCTCCTTCTGCTGCAGACGCTGAGACCTACAATTTAGACCTTTCTATCTGCCCCTCACTCGGGGGAGGACGGACGGTGTTGGTTTGTGGCCATTTCTGCTGCTCTAGCAGAGCTGGGAGACCGGGGAGCGAGTGTCCCCTCCCTGAGGCCCTGGGCCCTGAGCATGCAGTGGTCCCCTTTCCTTGTCACTTCTACTGGAATTTTCTTGTTGACTTAATTTTTCAACTATCTTGTTCCCTCTCCTTGTTGTTCTGAGGCTGCTTAAAAGGATTTTACTTTATTTTGAATAGCAAAAGATAGCAGGAGACATTGGAGAGCCTCCTTCTGCCCGCTCAGATATTTCAGGAGCCAGAGGAAGAATAACAGGTATCCAAAATGATGCACGGACACTGGATTGGACTGTAGTAGATGAGACAGTTTAGGAAGTGCCCACCCTTCCGTCCCCATGGCTCTAGCTCCTCCACACAGCTCCCGTGGGTCTCACACCCGGACATTTCTAAATCTCTGCACTGTGAGAGTTTCTGTTTCATAGTCAGGCTTTTTTTTTTTTCCTTCTTTTTTTTTTTTTTTTGGTACCGGGGATTGAACCCAGGGGTGCCTAACCCCTGAGCCATGTCTCCAGGCCTTTTTAGTTTTTATTTTGAGACAAGGCTTCACTGGGTTGTTTAGGGCCCCACTAAATTGCTGAGGCTGGCTTTGAACTTGTGACCCTCCCGCCTCAGTCTCCTAAGCCTTTGGGATTACAGGAGTATGCCACCATGCCTGGCTCCCAGTCAGGCTTTTAAATGCCACTTATGCATGTTGCTTCCCCTATGTTAATGCCTTCTCCCCACCTGGATAAGTTTCTTGAGGCCAGAAATTATAGAGTACCTGTGTCTTAGGTTATTGTTGGGACATTGGAAGCTCTGGAGATTTTGGAGCTACCACTTGCCATCTAACCATGAAATAAGTGTGTTTCAAAGGATGACACCCCTGTACCCCTGCACCTCCTTCAGGATGCCTGGCCAGCGGGTGTTATGCCCCTAATTACCTCCATGTCCTTTTCCCAAGTCACCACCATGGTGGGGTCAGGCAAGGCCTCTCCTCTCTCCTCTCCCAGCCACGGGCCAGCCTTTTGTACTTCCTTCAGGGATGAGCAGAGGGGAGGGAGGGAGGAAGGCTTTGCCACATGCCGCAGGGCTGTGAAGGTGCAGGCTCAGGAGAGCCAGGCTGGCGTCTCAGGGTGGCTGCTTCCTGGCAGCCCTGTCTGCCGGTGCCCGTGGGGCAGGTGGGCTCGTTGCCTACACCAGGCCCCTGACCTGGGCTCCGTCATGTCACACATCCACACCTGAGGTGTATCTTATCAGCAGGGTCCCTTCCAGGGCCAAAAACAAGGTTGTGATTTCTAAGCTTCAATTTGGGTATTAAAAAAAATTTTTTTTTTATTTTTAGTTGTAGGTCGACACAGTATCTTTATTTGTTTATTTATTAATTTATTTTTATGGGGTGCTGAGGATCGAACCCAGGGCCTCACACGTGTGAGGCAAACGTTCTACCACTGAGCTACAACCCCTGCCCCCAGTTTGGGTTTTAACTAGAAGTTTCCTGGGTTTCCAGTACCCAAGTCCATTAGGAACTCCTCAGTGGAGAAAGTTTATCCAAAAATTAACAGGCGTGGCCTTAGAGGGGATGGTGATTTTTCCTCTGCTCCCTGGGTTAAGGACTCAGAGATCCTATGAGGAAGAGGGGGCACAGTCCTCTGAGCAGCACCGAGAGGCGTGACAGTCGTTCTGTGCTTTGCTTGTCGTCCCAGAAGCCCCGTCTAGGGCTGGTCCTTGTTGCTATGTTCAAAGAGGACGAGGGCAGGGAAGGTTCTGATGTGGTTAGTCTGCAGACGCCGCACTCAGGTCTCACGGTTTCTTTGCCTTTTGTCCTTAGGCATTTCCTGCCAGGATCTTTTGGGACATCAAGGCCACTCAGAAGCCCCTGGGTACCACTCAGCCCAGTGGCCAACAGCTGAGCAGACGGGCCTCCCCGGGCCCAGCCCACAGCAGCCCTTCCCCGTGCAGCAGGGCCCCTACCCCGGGGGAGGAGGCTCAGGGCACGCTGAGGCACCAGTGCCTCTCTACTGGGTTCCTGCGACCCGTCTCCCAGGGCCCAGCAGTGACAGCGTCAGTGACAGTGTGGCAGTGACAGGCACTCCTGGAGGAAGGGTCTGGGAAGAAACACTGCAAATACACCCCGCCTCTGGTAAGACCCCTGCCCGGCCGACTCCTTGGGAGCCGTGGTGGGAGGAAGCAGGTGAGGCAGGCTCAGGCCTGGCAGGAAGTGGGGCTGGAGCTGGGGAAGGCAGGGGCCCGGCCTGCTCCATGTCCCAGTCCCCCTGGGGCAGGTAGCATAGGAGGAGCAGTCCCTCCGGCCCTCTCCTGGACCACGCAGTCTCCAGGGAGCCACTGCAGGGTGGAGCAGTAAAGAAAATGCCCCCTGAGCCGCATTTGCACGGCATGGCAAGGCAGGCCAGACCCTCCCTCTGAGTCCGCCTACATCTAAGAGCTGATTGTCAGGACTGTGGCAGGAGCCTGCGTCTCTGTCCCAGTCCTGTTTCTTCAGGTCCAGGAGACCTTGGACAGCAGGGGCTGGGTGTGGGGGAGTCACGCTGGGTCATGCCTGGACAGTGTTGGGAGCCACATGGGAGGATTAGATCCTAGACCTTCTAGGATAAGACCCTGGCCAACATGGAGACTCCCACGGAGCAGAGGGTGGGGGGATCCCTGTGCTCTAGCTCCCAAATTCCTAAGGCACGGCCTTGGACTTCAGTGGGGTGGCGTTGGGTTGACCAGCAGGTCCTAGGGTGGCTGGAGTCGGGAGGAGCCACGCAAAGGGCTTTGCATCCCCGTGACCTCCTCGAGGGTTTAGGCTCCTGGCTGCTCTGCTGGGGAGATCATCTCCCTGCTTCAGGGTGGGGGCGTGGCGCCATGCAGGCCCCCTCTTTGTTTCTGTTTGGTGCTACAGGAGAGAATGCAGCCTCCCAAGACGCCTCTCAGCAACCCGATGATCCAAAGGACATTTCCAAACCTCAGGTGGGAGAACAAGGCGTGAATGAGGACCTGGCCTGCTCGGTCGGTGGCCCTGGGGTCTCAGCCACACTCCGGCTCCTCCCTGGCGTGGGGAACATTCTCTTCCACATCACACCTGGTCTCTTCTCCCACACCAAGTCCTGGCAGCTGGAGTGAGGCTGAGTTCTTGCTTATGCTCAGCCCCCCCCCCCCACCTGTGTGCTCTGGGGGAGGGAGAGCACAGCTGGCTCAGCTACACCCCAGGGACCGACCTCTTGTCCCTCTGCTGTCTCTTCCTCCCACTGCACCCAAAGCTCTCAGAACCTGTGCCTCTGTAGGAGACTTTGATATCGATTTCCTTATTTTAATTTGTACCCGGCTTTATATCCAAGAAAGACCTATGGCGGCCGTGACAGTGCCCACCATGACTTTTCTCCTTGGTGGGCCTGTGAGGTGTCGGTGTCGGGGACGGCCATGTCTAATTCATCATCCCACCAGCGGCCCCTTCCCTCAGCATTGGGCAGCTTTGATACCAAACTGAAGATGTTCTGTTAGGAAACGAGCTCTAAGATGGCTCAGGGTCTCTGGTTGCTATACTTCTTGGGCGTGGAGGTCTCTGTGGGTTGTTCCCAGGTCCTCTTCATCTCCAGTGGTAGCTTCCATAGCTCCTGCGCCAGGCCTTGGCCTGGTTCTAGAGCAGAAGCAGAGCAGCCCAAACCCTCTAGGGTCGGGGGACGGGGGTGCACGAAGGCTGGATTTGACACCAGCCTTGCCCCAGACCTTCAACGAGTCACTTTTCATGGCTAAGCCTTACTTCCTCCTCAGTGGGACACGGCCCCCTAAGACCGTCCCTTGGATGTACTGAGTGGGTCGGGTGCGAGAGAGCGTGCGTGGCAATTTGCTTTGTAACCTGTCAAGTGCTGGTATGAAGTCTGGTTCTTTGTCAAAATCCAGACACCCCTGGCCCCCAGAGCACGAAGTTTCTCTGAGAGTCCCGCCATCTTGGGCCAGGAAGACAAGGAAGGGTCCTCTGAGGAAGCAGACAAGAAATCGTCCCCAAATGCTGCGCAGAGAGAGAAGCTGGGAGACGTCAAGGAGAACGCGAAGGTGGAGGGACTTGTTCTTCTCTTCCCGTCCTTCCTTCCTAAGTAGTGGGGCAGAATAGGAGTCTGGGCTCAGGGGCCGTGTCCCCTCCCTACCACCCTTCGCCTCTCACTGGGGGGAGTCAATCTCGCAGCCACTGGGGATGAGGGAATCCACAGGCCGCAAAAACTCCTCTTTGCCTTCCAGAGCTCAGGATTTGGCTGGTTCAGCTGGTTTAGGTCGAAGCCCGCATCGCCCTCTGGAGAGGAGGACTCGTCCGACAGCACTGACTCGGAGGTAACCTCCGTGGGAGACGGGGGAGCCCTCCACGTGGGTCTTCCGGAGGGGGACGTCTCCCCAGCTCTGTGGAGCCGCAGGCTGGCTCCCGACTCCACCCTAGCCTGAAGGTTCTGGGAGGGCCAGGGCAGCTTTCAAGAAGTCCTAAAGATTAGGACAAAGGATTTTAACTTCAGAAGGCCGACAGGAGGGAGCGGGTGTGGATGACTGAGCAGAGTTGTAGGAGGAAGAGGGCCCTTCAGGGAGAGCCTGTGGGACACATGCGTGAATGTGTTAACCACCAGTGTCCCCAATGCTGCCTTTCTGCACAAAGCAGGAGTCCCCCAGAGCGTCCCCTCCCCACCAGGGACTCTCACCCGCGCCTCTTTTGGAGTCTCCACCTCTGCCTGGTGCTGGCGTCTCCTCCAGGGACACAGGTACCTCCCACCTCGGGGCTGCCTTGGGGGTGGAGGTGGCTTCAGGGCGCCGGGACTCCCCAGTCCTGAGCAGAGGGAACAGCTTGGACGCTTTGCCTTCTAGGTGGGGCAGACCTTGGAGGGTCCGGTGGGGCAACAGCCGAGGACCCTGGAATCGGAGGGTTCTCGGGGCCTGAGGTGAGCAGCCCCCAGGAGCCGCGGCCTCTGCAGGGCCTGTGTGTGCGTGAGCACCGGGCTTCAGCGTGGGCTGCAGGTGCCACCTGTGTGGGGCTGGCACCTGGGGAGTGTGGAGGAGGCCTTAAGCATCAGAATGGATTTCCTCACAGTTCTGAAGACTCCAAGTGCAAGATCAAGGTGTCGGCTGGTCTGGTGCTTGTGTTGCCTTGCTGCTGGGCTTGGTGGTGGCCACCTCCTCCTTGTGTCTTCTTGTGATCTTTCCTGTGTGTGCCCGTGTCCAAAATCCCTCCTTTCTTTTCTTCTTCTTCTTCTTTTTTAAAACCATCCTCATTTTTTTTAAAAAAAAAAAAATATATATATATATATATATATATATATATATATATATATATATATTTTAGTTGTAGGTGGATACAATACCTTTATTTTATTTATGTGGTGCTGAGGATCGAACCCAGGGCCTCACACATGCAAGACGAGCGCTCTACTGCTGAGCCTCAGCCCCAGTCCCCAAATCCCTCCTTTCTAAGGACACCAGTCATGTTGGACTAGGCAGCCACGTGGCCCCTTTAAAGATGCCCTCTGCACGCACAGTCACATTCTAAGATACCAGGGGATAGGGCTTTGTCATGATTTTTTTTGGAGGGACACAGTTCAGCTCATGCCGTTTCCTTGGGTGGGTTTTAGAGGCTGCCTCTCTTCCTGCCTGGGTGGGAGCTGCGATTGTCTGGTGCCCTTGGCTGGGGCTGTGATCAATTCTTCATGAGTTGTCCACATCACTAGGGATTTCCTGCTGATTGCTAGGAAAGCAGTTTTGTTTCTTGAAGCCTGATTAGAGCACTCTCTTGGAGTGTTGGAGGCCTTCTGAAGGATGTGATGTGCTTTTGGGGACAGCAATGGCATAGACTGTGGCTCTGCCGGCCTGCCCGCTGCAGGTACCGCAGCACCCCGAGCCTCTGCATCGCTGGCAGGATCTGGGGTGGGTTGTGCCCCCTTGAGCCACATTTGTTTGCTGGCAATTTCTTACGTTTTAAGAGAAACCTTCCTCTCCAGTTGTCTTGGGCAAAGTCGATGCTGAGGGCAGGCTCTGGGCCACTCACTGGGTTGCCATCGTTTTCCTTCCCAGGGTGTCTCTTCTGAGCCCTATTCCAAACCTGGCGTTCCTCCTCCACCTGCCTTGCAAGGGTCCGTTCCTCTCTACAACCCATCTCAGGTTCCTCAGGTAAGGACGCCCTCAGCGGGAGGGTCAGGAGCACAGGTTGTGAATGAAGGAGGCCTGGGCTTATAATCCCACCGTACCAGTTACTATGGTAACCTAAATCTCAGCTTCTGCATCGGAAGTACGGGATTATTAGTAGCTACCTCATGGATGTGAATGTGAAGTGCTTTGCACCTAGAAGATGCTCAGTGAATGAGGGCATTAGAAATACTGCTCTTGACCTTAAATGGACTTCATTGGTGAGAGCCACAGTTGGTGTTGGTATCAGTGGTGTGCATACACCGTCCCTCTGTCCTGGGCTGAGGACAATCACAGTAAACTTAGAGAGAAATCAAGCTCCCTGCTCCTTAGGGACCTGGGGCAGACTTAGCTCTGCTAATGTAGCATTTGGCCTCCCCCTTTATGCAAATTTCTTTTCACTGTGTTTTTTTTTTTTTTACATTGTTCTTTTTTTTTAAATTTTAATTTATTTATTCTAATTAGGTATATATGACAGCAGAATGCAATTCAATTCATAGTACACAAATAGAACACAACTTTTCATGTCTCTGGTTGTACACAAAGTAGAGTCACACCATTCGTGTCTTCATACGTGTACTTAGGATAATGAGGTTCATCTCATTCCATCGTCTTTCCTACCCCCATGGCCCTCCCTTCCCCTCCTTCCCCTTTGCCCCATCTGGAGTTCATCTAACCCTCCCGTGCTCCCCCCCATCCCCATTATGAATCAGCATCCTCGTATCAGAGAAGACATTCAGCACTTGGTTTTTGGGGATTGGCTGACTTCACTTAGCATGACAGTCTCCAACTCCATCCACTGACCTGAAAATGCCATGATTTTATTCTCTTTTAATGCTGAGTAATATTCCATTGTGTCTAGATACCACAGTTTCTTTATCCATTCATCTACTGAAGGGCATCTAGGTTGGTTCCACAGTTTAGCTATTGTGAATTGTGCTGCTATAAACGTTGATGTGGCTGTGTCCCTGTAGTATGCTCTTTTTAAGTCCTTTGGGTATGGACTGAGGAGTGGGATAGCTGGGTCAAAAGGTGGCTCCATTCCCAGTTTTCTAAGGAATCTCCATACTGCTTTCCAGTTTGGTTGCACCAATTTGCAGTCCCACCTCTTTTCACTGTATCTAGGAGGTGAGGGTGGACCACGAGACTACAACCTTGAGGAGCCACCTGCAGCCGGAACATTCTAGATAGACATAGGGTGCTCTCGCCAGCCCTGAGCAGAGCCATGCTCGGGGCCGTGCCGTGGCCTAACGCGTGTTCTTCTTTTTCAGCTCCCCAGGGCTCCTAGCCTGAACCGGCCAAGCCGCCTAGCTCAGCGCCGCTACCCGACCCAGCCTTGCTGAGAGTGAGCGCCTGCTCCAGCTCCTCTCTTAGGAGCACAGCTTTTCTATTGCTCTGCCTTTCTCATCCCCATCCCCTCTGCCACGTCCAGGCCCTCAAGATAGTAGTGCCAGCCTCTTGCCTGCACTGGCACTTAGAGGCAAGGGAACAGGATTCCCAAAGCAGGCTTAGATTTAGCTTCAGCACGGTGGAAATTCTTCCATCAGATGGAAAATCTGGGTATAAGAGTAGCCTGGAAGTGAGCAGAGTGTCATGGTGGCCACCCTTGAGACGGCGGCTTGAGAACCTCAGGAAAAGTTAGGTCCCTGAGAATCCAGTGGCTCCCGTTAGTGGGGACCCTGCTGGGTGGGGCAGCAAGGGCTTGGAGCAACATTCCGAGAGCACACTGACTCCTTCCTCAGTCTTAGTTAGAGACCAGGACATGGTTCCAGTTAGCAAAGTTTTTATACTGAAACTCGAGCACTGTTGCCCTTCAACGATTCCCTCTTCAATGACATTTCAGCAATTTTCCTCCTGGTCCTCGTTTTCTGCACATTTTCTCTGTGGTTCAGATTAATTATATTTCCTCTCACTTTCTTAGCTGGTCCTATTTTTTCACATTCTGGCATCTGGCTATCAAGTTAGATTGCTGTAGGCATCATATTGTCATGGTAACTACTGAACCTAATGATGCAGATGGATGGAACATCAGTATAATAAATGATGGAAAACGTTTCCTAAAAATTCATCCTTTCCATGAGAGGGGAGGAATGAGTGTCTGATACTGTTAATTTCTCCCTTCCTACCTCAGCCTTTTGCAAATTGATATTCGGAGGGTCATTGGGGCTGGAGGGAGGAGGGGGATATCTTGGAAATTTCCATTTCTCCTTTCAGACCCAAAATAGGAATGATTCTTGCTGTTTGTCAGATTTGCTGAAAATTACTCCTCACAAAGAACAGGTTTTTTTTTTTTTTTTTGTAAGTGTAATTGTACATACAGGTTTTTTTTACTTTAATGTACTACAGTTCTGATGTTGATAGCGATTAAACCCAGATAATTTTATAGCAAATGCTTGTCTCTAGCTGATTTTTGCAGAGGGAGAAAATAAATTGATGGCTCTTCCCTGAGTCTTTCTAATAATGGTTTCATTGTGTGGCCAGGTGTGAATAGTTGGAAAGAGCCTTTTGTTAACAAAGAACCTAGGGACTGGTCCTCTTAAACTTCCAAGTCTACTCTAGTGTTATTATTATTTTTTTTAATTCAAAAAATATGGACAAAAGTTCCTCTGACACAAACCAAGTCACTTCAGTAACTAAATGGTGCATGTTCTGCTCCCTAAAAAATTTGTCACCTCTCAAATTAGAAAACGCATGCACAAGTGTTTGGCACCTAGAAGGCTCTCAGCAAATGCCTCCCTGTTCTTCCTTAAAAGGCTGCAGCTGCTTCCGTTTGGTATACTGACACCTAGTGGCGGTTCTGTGGCAGTAGAGTGGAGTTTCACAGGAGCCAAATGGCCTAGACTTGAATTCTGCCTCCACATGCAGTTCACTTGTAACCTTGGCAAGGCTTCCTCCCTGTCCTGTGCTTTAGTTTTCTCACCTGTAAAATGGATGAAAATAGTAATAGTACCTATCCTATGGGGACATTGCAAGATTAACTAAATCAAGTCCTACCCAATAGAAGGAGCCCTCACGTCAAAGGAGGGGAGTGAAGACCAACAGGGCAAAGCCCTCCGATGCCTGGTGCTCACTTCCTCCCCCTCGGGATGACTCGTGCAAGGGGCTGCTGGAGGGCTCCGCACAGCAGGCTCCGAACTCGCTCACTTCCCAGGCAGTGAACATGTTTTCCAAGAAGGGAAAGGTAGGTTGCTTCTGTAGGAGAGGCAGCAGGTTCCTGGTGTTCATGCTAATCTGTCATTGAGAGCTTTCACTTTGGCAGAGTCAGAGTGTGGCCATTAGTTTGGAGATGCTTGGTTAAAACAAATCCCCTTGCTCATTGGTCAGGGAAGTTAGGTCCAGTAAGGGTCTGATGAGCTGGGGTCACTCAGAGTTCTTAGCTGTTCATCAGCTTTGGCTGGGTACTGGAGGCTGCCTTGCTAAAGGTCATGGTCATTTTACAGCTTCAGCTGGTAAAATCCAGTCATGGTGAAATGAAGCAGGTGCAGCTGTCAGAGTAAAGTGGTTTTTTTTTTTTTTTTCTTTTTTCTTTTTCTCCTTTCTCCTTTTGTGTGGTGGAAGCTCAGGCAGAGAGAGGGAATGGGAATGCTCTGGGGTTAGAGGCCCCATCTCTCCTCTTCCACAGCCTGGGAGAGGCTGCAGGACTTGGGGAGAAGTTGGTGTTGGCTTAGTGACCTGTCCCATGTGTCCTGAGAGCCACCCCAACTTGGTCTTGGGGGATGGCCAGGTCCATGATCTGAGGCAGAGCCCCAGCTCCCTGCAGCCTGGAGTGGTGTGGACTCCAGAAGAGAGTGACTGTCCAGTGTCCCCAGAGGCCTGATGGGACGAGCAGTGGCCCAGAAGAGGACAGTGAGGTCTGGGCCAGACCAGCCCCAGCAAGGAACAGGGCACACTTCTGTGAGGCACAGGCCCTCCTTCCCGCCACCATCAGCCATTGCAGGAGGGAATGAATAGAACTCTCTCTCTAAACAAAGGGACCATGGAAACACTGTTTCAAGGGGAAGATACGATGTAACTAGTTGGCAAGTTTGTTTTTTCCTGTGCTGCTCAGTGGCATTTGAACTGGGAGGAAGACTAGACCAGGGATGGGAAACAGAGAAGCCACATTTTTTCTTGCAAAACCGAACGCTAGTGTGCAAATTTGCAATCCTGCTACATACATATAGCATAATATTTATATGAAAACATTTAAACTTAATGTCCAATAATTTGAAAGAGAACAAACCGTTAAATTCCATTTAAGTGTCTTTATCGCACACCACCATTCCAGCCCTCAGTCTGATCCCTGTGAATGGCCATAAAACTGTGAATGAGCCTCTATTCCTCAGTCCCCTGCATATACACCCCTTTCAGGCCTGACTCGGGCTTCAGGTTGCCCAGCACGGAAGCCACTGTTAGCTATCCTCCCCACCATCCCCCCAAAGGGACTTTCCTTTTGGTCCTTCCTCTGAGTGACCAAGAAGAGCAAAGACTACTCCATCCACCTCTTCACTAAAGTCAGAATATTTTCTATCCAAGAGGGAATATGCACCATGAGCTGCTTCTTGAAAAGAGGAATAGACAGGTAATTTGGGTCTCTTCAGTTTTTCTGACTCCTGCCACGCATCTCCACAGAGGAGTGGAAGTGACGTCTTCCCTTTTCTGCTTTTCGGGTTAGGCTGGAAATTGCACATCTGGTGACATGATCCGTGAGTGACAGAAAAATTGGATGTAGGTACTCCGCCGAGGTTGTCCCTAAATGTGGCCTTGAAGGCTGCCTGTGTGCATAACACACCTGGCCATCACTCATGCAGGCCCCTCAGACGTGGCTTCTTAGTGACACGTACAGTTATTTTCCACGAAGATTAACAGCATGTTAAGTTGTCCTCACTGCGTGGAACCTGCTTCCCCCACTTTCCCGGCTTCGGTGTTTACGTCCCTAGGTAATAGTGCGTCTCAGGAACAAGGTCAGCAACGGTTTAACTCGATCTGACCTGTGACAACTGCTTGTTGTTCTAGTGTGAGATGCGTTCCTGGGCCCTGCCCATCTTGTGAAGAGCCCATTCAGTCCTAACTATTCAAATTTCAAAAGGATCTTATGAGGGGGTTCCACGGCTCTGGGTGCCCCACCTTGAGACATGAAGGAGCTGGGCCAAATACTCTGTACCCAAATGGCTCATGCGGCTCTTTAAGGCTGGTCTTCAGTGGAGATGGAAAACAGCTGCTTCCACCACCTGTGCCTGGAACCCGGTCACGTTTTGGAAGGCCACTGACGCACGCCTCAGCTTCTAAAGTGAAGTCTTGCCAAGTGGGGGTGTTCGTCAGGAGAGTTGGGGCTGAACTGGATCCATCCTTGGGGTCTCTTGGAAGCTAAGGTGGCCAGAGAGTCTGAATTCCAGTAAGGGTGGTGATCTTGATCCACGGTGTGCGTTCTGTGAGGTAGACAGGATTGTTATTTCGGCATATAACGTGGGAGGAATCGAGATAAGAGAGGGTACGTATCTGGTCCAAATTCGCTGGGTTGGTAGGGATGGAGCTGGAGTTGTGATCCATGTGGCCTGACTGCAGAATCTGGGCTTTTAGCCACATTGTACCTGGACTCTGTTCATTTGATCATTTATTCATCAAATAATTGAGTGGAATGTCAGGCAGTACAGATTTTTTCCTGGACAATCTGATTTAGACTTGCCAAACAGCCATCACAGAATTTGTTCCTGCATCTGCTTGTCCTTTCTAGGATTTGGAGGCTGGAAAAGACCATGAATATAGCCATGGAGCTCCTCTGAAGGGGGCAGGCCAAAGTGGGGAGTGATTTTAGTTTTATTCACTTATGTGGTACCATCCCATAAAGCACTCTTCAGATTGTATCTCTTCTCACCTCGTCTCCACCCGACCTCTTTTATTTCCCCTTCCTCACAATCACTTTTTACTCCCAAGAGAGGAAACATCCAGAGGACAGCCTCTCCGTGAAACATCTTCCAAATGGCCATTACTATGAAGACTTCTGTATTAGTTTGTCTTCCATTGCTATAACAAAATAGCTGAGGCTGGATAAAGTATAAAGAAAAGAGGTTTGTTTATTTCACACTTTTGAAGGCCGAAAATGCAAGATCTGGTGCCCCTATTTGGCTTTTGGTGAAAGCCCCATCTGGTGGTTGTATTTAACTACAGTGATGCAACAGGAAAAGATCACATGGCAATTCAGGAAATCAGAGAGGGAGGAGGGGCCCATCTTGCTCTTTGTCCACAAGAACCACCTTAATCTGTTCCAAGGGCAGCGCCCCCAATGACTGCACCGTCCCCTTCGAGGGTCCACCTTCTAAATGTTTTGCCAACTTCCTCCTTGCCACACAGGGGAGCAAGCTTCCAACCCCCGGACCCTTGGGGACACGCTTAAACCACATGCAAATGATAGTCACGCTCACGGAGTCCCCCTCAGCAGAATGGGGTGGGTCAGATCCTTTGTCAATAAATCCAACTTTGGGCTACATTTCTTTTTTTATGTTTTCCCAAACCAAGTTCTTAGAAACCTGCGGCCTTGGCTTTTAAACCTGGTGTCTGAGTTTTAAGAGCCCTTTTGCAATGCAAGAGGTAATCATGGCTTTTCTCTTGTTGCTTTTGTGTTCTACAATCATGGTTTGGGATCATGAGGAAACCTCATTGTCCGAGAGTGGAAATTATTGGAGTTTGGGGCCTCGAGATTTTATTCTTACTCCTTTGGGTACTTTGGATGAATACCCATGACTTAACAATCTGGAGCCTCACCGTCCTGACCTCTTAATGGCTTTTTTCAATGGCTTTTTGCAAACAAGAACAACAACAAACCCAGCCCACAGATGGCGTTAGTCATCCTCACCATGAACGTCAATTAATTAAACCCTGAGTCAGAATCCAGCTCTGTGCGGCAGATCTATTACCGACAAGTTGCAGATATGTTGAGATTTGCCAAATCAAATTAATTTTTGAATGTACCGGAATAGCTTGCAATTTAAAGGTAATTGATGTGAAGCCCTTAAAACAAAGCATTATTTGCACAGAAAACAATCACTCCCAATTTATCACTCCGCAGAAAAGCTGACTTTGTAGTCTGGGGGAAGACATACTATAAGAATGAGAAGAACTTCAGTCCCGGACTCACAATTCCTACTGGTGGCTTTAAGTTAACTGACTCTCTTTAATGCCCTTCAACTTCTCAGATAAACTGGGAGACCAGTAAGTGACAGAGCGCAAACCAAGCCTGCTGTCCCAGGTGCTGCTGGTGAGTCATGTGCCCCTGACTCTGCCTAACTGGGAGGGAGGCTCTCTGGAGCCTTCTGGACCACGCAAGTTTATCAGTGAGGAAAAAAAAAAATAAAATAAAAATGGCCTAGAGAGGTTAATCAATTTTCCTGATTCTCCTTAATCAAAGTTTTGATTCCCAGCTTGACGGTCTTTTTCTTTGAACGTGAGAACATGATTTACAATATAAAGCTTTTTTTTTTTTTTTATCATAATGTTGAGAGTGGGTTTGTGGTCATAAAAAACATCAATAACAGTCCCTAAGATTTTGTGCCAGGTATTGTTGTCAGAGTTCACGCGTTTACTTGTTCAATTCTTTTAAAGACGCCGTGAGGTATTTTGAAGACGCGAGACACTGGGTTCAGATAACTTGCCCAGCACTGCCTGGCTAACACTCACGGGGCCGGGGGATACCATGGGAGGCGGTGTGCACACGTCTCAGTCCTTAGAACAGCTTGCAGCATTTTAGCCTCGTGTGACAGGCGGGGACGTGGAGGCACAGAGAGTTAAGGGTGTCCACAAGCTCACACAGGAACTGGAGGACCAGGGTGTGACCTGCGCAGTTTGGCCTCTGAGGTGGCACCTTTACCTCTGCTCAGGTGGGTGCACCTGGTCTGCGGAGGGAGCAGTCCCCTGGCCTTGTCCCTATCAGGGAGAACTGCTCTCCGTGCCTCTTCCTCTGCCACTGAGGGTTGCTGCTTGTCATCTTGAGGGTTTGTGTGTGTTTAATATTTCCCCAGACTTGTGACTTCTAGGGGAGATGTGACAACTCAGTCATCTGGGTGTTTCCAGGACCTCGCGTGGGGCCTGGGCCTCCTAGGGCTCAGCCGTCAAGACAGACGTGAGTGAGTGATTTTGATTTTGCCAAATGAGAGAGCCTTACAGCTACTTGCAAGAAAATGTCTGCAGATGACATCTGGCCTAGAGACGCTCATGTGGGGCCACCTTGTTATAAGTTGATCTTTCTCCGCGTCTTTGGGAGCTGATACAGGTCTTGGCAGATACTAAGTGCTCAAACAAAATCTGTGAATGAATGAATGGCTTCGTAAGGGAGGCCAGGGAAAGGGAGAGGATTGAGAAGATTGTAGAAGCTTCTGAGAAAATATCCACAGGACGGTAGAGAGGTCTCGCGGAGCGGGAGGCCTGTGCTCCCTGGGGAGATCCCAGGCCGGCAGCCTCCGTGGCAGGTGATGGGAGCGCCCTGTTTAAGGTCACGGCAAACCATGTCCTGCATTTACAGCTCCTCATCTGACCCTCCAGGGCGCTTGTTTCTGGCAGAGGCATTTCTTGGTTTTGAAAGGTACTTCACCCCTTTACAACCCGTGTAATTGCTGTTGGAGTGCTTTGCCCCATAGTGTCTTAATTAGGTCAAATTTTATACCAATGGCTTTAACTTAATGCTATATTTGCAATTCTGAGCCCCCCCCTACCGTCAGCGCTGCCAGGAAACTTTCATATTTCCAAAGGTGGAGACATTGAGACCCAGAGCTTGTTTGGACACTGTTTTAGGGGATGGGGTGGTAATGGGGTTCCGCAGGACTGGGCCAAAGGAGACGTGTGCAGCAGGAGAGTCACCGAAAAGCTTCTAGAATGAAAATCCTACCCTGTTCCAAGCACTGCGTGGATAATTGTAGGATCCAAGTCTCTTCACATTTAAATTATATAGTTTTCTCTCTCTTTGTGTTAAAAAATAAAACCCACTTTTCTATTATCTGACTTTTTTCTAGCAGAACATACCCCTCGAGCTACACCCTTCCCTCCCCACCATGTCACCCCAATGATGAGCCATCTGCCAAGAAAACAAGCATGATGTAAAAATCACACAAATGCATAATCCCCCACCCAGGAGGAAGGCAGTAGCTGTCACCTGGTACCAAGCAGAAAACGTGGGATATTTGTCTAGCAGAGGGGGTTCCCCAAGAGGTGGCAATGCCTCTGTTGGGGATCCGGTCAAGGGGAGGTCAGTGGCGGAACCACCCCCCCAGGCCCAGTCTAACTGGGGACCCAGGGACATCAATTCAGCCAGCCCAATGTTGCTGTCCCCTGTTGCTGGCACACTCAGGAGGCACCTGAGGAGGCCATCAATCTGTCACCAGACAGGGGAGAGAAGGCAGGGCAGAAAGGAGGTAATTGGAATTGAGCTTTAGCGGGGCTTCTCCTCGGGCTGGGGGTGTGGTTGGAGCAATGCGAAGCAGATCTGTTCCCGAGGTGAGGTAAATTGGGACTTTTGCTCCCAGTGTTGGTGAGTAGAGCCTGGGAGATTAAAAAAACCCGCCCTGGCTGCAACATCCAGACAAATCTCTGTTCTAACTCCAGGCCTGGCCTTGGCTTTGGATAAGATTTTACGCCCTTCACCCAAGAAATGTACTTCACAGTGCCTCCGCCAAGTCAGGGCTCGCGTTGATTTACACATAACTCGTATCTAATTTCTTAATCAAATACTCTCTGAGTGGGTAGAAATTCAGTGATCAGAACTTGTGCAAGGTATGGGAGCCAGTCAATCTTCTGTTTTATTGATAAATTGGAATGTTAGAACAACGGCGCCCATCGACATGACAGTTCCTTCTAGGAGAGGCAGTTTACCGAGCTGTGTAAATCAGAAGTGTCCTTAAACTGTGGTTGGGGAGACATGATATGGCAAAACGTCTACCAATAAAGTGGAGCATTACAGCAAATTACCCAGTTTATACATCAGGCAAAGCTTCGTGTCTCACGCCATGTTGGAGGGCCAATAAAGCTTGCAAATGCGATGGGAGTCACTATTTCCGCCTCTGTGCAGCTGTTTATCAGCAGCTTTTTAACACATTTTCCCATATTAATGAGGTGGCATAGCAGTTCCAGAATTAGAACAGTGGGATGTATCATTGTCTGCTTTATCTGAAGATATGCAAGCTGTCAGCATCGTTACCAGGGGGATGTACCATGAAGGAAGAGCACTAGGGTGGGTGCAGCATGTGCACCCCGTCTTCCCCGTCCCCCAAGCCCCCTCACTTTCTGGTCATAGCCCGGCCCACCCTGGTGCTGCCACCTGCAGGTCTTACTGCAACATGGACTCCTTGTTTTATCATGAGTGTGTCAGCTGGGCTGGGAAATTCCTTCTTGCTTCTCCATTTTCTTCTTTCTTTCTTTCTTTTTTTTTTTTTTTTTTTTTGTTGTTGTACCTTTATTATTTATTTATTTATATGTGGTGCTGAGGATTGAACCCAGGGCCTCACATAGGCTAGGCGAGCGCTCTGCCACTGAGCCACAACCCCAGCCCCTGCTTCTCCATTTTCTAATACAGTCCCTGGTGTTCAGTAGGTACTTAAATGCTGTATGAATGAATGAGTAGACAGGCAGATGAATGAAATCTTCCCTCAGGGACTGTCCTCCGCAGGCACAGTCTACCTGGCATGGGGGTGTCAAGGAACAAAGCAGGCTTTCCTTGCACGGCATATAAAGGTAAAATGGCAGGATCTTGGCTATTAAGAGCCATTGGGGACTGTATGAAGCACATAGACTGGTGGTTTCCAAATGCAGGTTTGCAGCTGGTGCCAAAACATTGTAGTCTGCAATGGTACGAGAAAAATAAGGACAGCGGGGTGAGTTCCTCATAGAGCTAAATGTACTCTCTGTTAGGTCCTTTCACTTGGTTTTAGAATGAACTTTCTTTAATGAGATGATGGTAATAGTAAATGAAACTTTTTCTTCCCTGCAAATGTCTTAGTTGGTAAAATAGCAAATTCCTAACATTTTGATCTGGGATCTCCTGCATTTTGGGGGAGGGTGGGGAAATAGGGGCTATTTAATTGGTTTTTTAAAATCTCAAAGTTCAGAACCACTGATTTAACTTATGTCTGGCTTCAAAATATTCCACTGAAATCACCTGCTGGCCTCAGCTGAGACGCAGGTCTGCTTAAAAGAACTGATTGTGGTAAATAAGACGCTTTGAGTCTTACAAGTCCCCCTGTGTTGGCTCTTCAGAGCAGGGTGGGCTGGGTCCAGGCTTATAGTAACGACCTAAGACTAAGTCCAGTAGCAGAGGGGCCCGAGGCCTGGTCCACCCATGTTTAACGCGCTCTCCCAGCACAGCACGCAGTTGCTTGTCTATAGTGGAACATGCCCGTGCTCAGATAGAGCCTGCAAAGTGCTTCCCCCCTCAGCTCCTTCCTCCATCACACGTCCTTTCTCTGAATCCCCACAGCTCTCCAGGTCTGTGCCTCACAGTAGCACTTGACTTTCACATCTTCTGTTCTCTGCTGATTATTCTCAAATCTCATTTTTCTTTAAGAATGGGAACACTCCCCCCTGAGTGCTGTTATTAATTGATATATATATATATATATATATATTTTCATACACTCAATCTTTCCCAGAGGCCATTGGTCACACTGGTTCTACCTGTGTTGCAAAGATCTGAGACTCTGTCCACCCGGAACACACAGCTTTGGCTGTGTGACTGACGGATGACAATTTGTGAGTGAGGGCTGCATCTCGCAGCACCTGGATCCCGGTTGCTAAGCGAGAACAGCAGCACTGACCTGCCTCACCATGAGAAGTCATCTGCATTAACTGTCTAATGATGCTGATGTTTTGTGAGAATCTAAATGTGAAACATTATCATTATGGTTAATGCTAGTCTTCAGCTTAAGATTTTTTTTTTTTCCTCCAAGAGGAGAGGCAGAAAGATTATTTAAAGCAATAATGAA
Source organism: Tamias sibiricus (assembly GCA_025594165.1). NCBI lineage: Eukaryota > Metazoa > Chordata > Mammalia > Rodentia > Sciuridae > Tamias > Tamias sibiricus. Next base: position 12,499,433 of record CM046669.1, on the reverse strand, counting down.
TAGAGGGCCATGGTTTTTTCTTAATTCATGACTGACTTTGATCAGAATGGCACAAGCAGTGGGAATGCGGACTTAAAGTCCTGAGGGTAATTATCTCTACTTCAGGGCATGGAGTCTTCTCTTTCTCCTTTTCCCATTGGGGGAAAAAGAGAGAGAAAGAAAAAGCTAGGAAAGTTAATGCTCTTAAAAAAAAATAAGATGATCTCTATATGTCAGGTCTGAAAATAGTATTTCCTAAATCTACTGCTACAAAAGAGGCCACACTGAATAGAAGAGAACTGGCACAGGGTTGGCCTCAGCCTCTGGCATCTTGCCATGGAAGAAGCCAGAAGCAGCGTGGGGTGTCGGGTGGGGGCTGCAATGATTTGTGTGTGTGTGTGTGTGTGTGTGTGTGTGTGTGTGTGTGTGATATTTTTAAAATCAAAACCCCTCTCTTTTTGCTGAAATTTTAAGAGTCAAAGGATTCCTGAAGGTCCATTAATCCTCCCTATTGTCATTTCTACTTGTGCTGCATTGCTGTTTCTGCAGTCGTATTAGTATCTGCTTGCTGCTATAACAATCTACTACAACTTAACAGCTTAAAAAGAGCACACATCTGTCATCTTATGGTTCTGGAGGCCAGAGTCCGAAAGCAGCCTCAGCAGGCTAAAATCAAGGTGTCAGAAGATCTGGTTCCTACTGAAGGCTCCAGAGGAGAATCCATCCTACCTCTTCTACCTTCTAGTCGCATCACTCCAATCTCTGCTTCTGTTGGCACAGAACTGTTGTTTTCTTTATTTCTTTTTTCATTATCATTTTTTTTTAGTTGTAGATGGACACAATACCTTTCTTTTATTTGTTTTATGTGGTGCTGAGGATTGAAACCAGTGCCTCACACGTGTGAGGCAAGTGCTGTACCACTGAGCCACAACCCCAGCCCCAGAACTGTTGTTTTGTCTTCTCTCACAAATGTGTCTCTAGCTCCCTCATATAATGAGATTTTTAAAAAAATTATAGTTGAACTACCTGGATAATTCCCTCTCTCAAGATCCTTGCTTAATATAATTGCATCTCTAACGTCCCCTGTGTCATGTAAGGCAACATCTGTAGTTTCCAGGGATTAGGAAGCCCTTGCCTCCTTTCCCGTGGTTTTGCTCTGGCATCCCAAGGCCCTGGCTTCAGGCCCCGGAGTGGGTCTTGGTTAAGCTGGGGTTGTCATAGCTGTTCGGTTCCTCTCGCAGGCGTGGGTGGGTTAGGGGTGCAGCGGAGAGCTGGGGAGGACTGCAGGAAGAGCAGACTTGGGGAGAAAGTCAAGGCTTTGGTTTGGACATGTGAGGCGTGGGATGTGCATGGCAGCATCAGGTGGAGGGGTGCCAAGTCCGTGCAGCTGGATCTACTAGTCAAGAATTGAGAGGTAAGGAAAAGTCTTCAGAAAATAAATGCTAAGAACCTAGGGAAAGTTCCCTCGCTTGTTAAAGGGTAAAGGCCAAACCATTTCATGTGACATTTAAGGTTCTCTATAGGCTGGTTTCAGACCCTTCTCTCGCTGAGCTGCTCCTATGCCCAACCATGCAAGCACTGATATTCTTCATCGTCTCTGCGTTCAGTCTCTTGACCTGGGATTTCTCTCTCCCTTGCCTTCAAAGGCCTGGGGAAGGCTCATCAAACCCTGTGACATCTTTTCTGACTTCTCTAGCTGAGATCCAGCATGACCTCTGTGCCCCCAGAGCCTGGACTCTGGGACCTTATACCTGACTGTGTTATAAGTCTGTGTCCCCATGATCATAAGTGTCCTGAAGCCAGAGGAGGCCACATTTCGTTGATCCAAGGTGGAGACACACACGGCGGGTCCTAAAAACCAGAATCCCCTCAGTCTCAGTCCACCACTCCTGGTTTCGAGGTAGAAATGCTTGGGGACAAGGCGCAGTATTTCTTATGACAGGGCTCTGGCCAACCCCCAACGTGGAACCCAAAGCCCAAGGGAGCTGACTTCACCACGGGAGTCACGGCAACTCTGTGTCCCGAGGAGCTCAATCAAGGACTGGACTAAAGGCTGCTTCCTCGGTCCTTGTACCGGAAGCCCATACCTTGGTATTTGATCACTCTGATGGCAAGAAGGGTGAGGACACTGACTCTAGCAGGGAGGTGGCCCAGGGAAATAGGCTGAGAGCAGAGATGGTCTGAGCCACCTCCTGAGGCTCTGGAGGTGGGGTTGGTAAGGAGCCAAGAGCTTGATCCGTCATACGACCCAAGTGTGAGGGCACAGTCTAGAAATAAAGCAGGACAGCAACGAGGGCTGCCAGAGGACTCGGCCTCCTGCTCACTGCTGCCGTCCCAGCGAGCTCTGTGCTCAGTGGCCCGTCCAGGGACCTCCTCCTGGGGTGAACTGCCCAGCTCCCACCCTGGGGTGGAGCCTGCCCCTGTATCTAGTCCCGATTTTCACCTGGTGGGTGCTGAAGCAGGGTCCACTGGGTTTGCTGAGTTGGCTAAATCCTTAGGAACACACGCATCTTCCCTGTGGGAAGTTGGAGGGGTTACTCTGTGCCAGTGTCAGCAAATGAGATGAAAAACAAACACACACACAAACACAAACACACCCAACTCAGAGGGTTTCCTGGAGATCTGGACACAAGACGTGGTGCAGTAGGGTGGGTAAGGACGGGAGATCAGAGCTGTGTGACCCTGGATGAGTTAAACTCCCAGGGCCCCAGTTTTCTCGTCTATGGGAGTAATAGTATTTCCGTACCTTCTAGAATGTTTTGGTATTGATTAAATGAGTTCATACTTGTAAGTGCCTCTAACAGTGCTGGGCGAGTAGTGAATGTTGGATACAGTTTAGCTGTTTCATAAAAGTGAGCCAGCTTTGGAGGGGCAGAGAGCAGCTCTATCGGAGGACGTCTCTAGGCCTTTGCGTCCAACAAGGTTTGACGTTCCCGAGGAAGGCAAATATAGATTTTAAAACATTCTCAGCTTCTTTTCCAGAATATTCTTTCCTGCCTTGCAGATGGAATCCTGGCAGCATAGATGACCCTTCTCACGCAGAGGGGAGATCTTACTGAGCTGGTTCTGAGGCTGCTATTTAGGCAGCTGCTTTCCTTGGGGAAATGTCTGAGCGGACTCATTCTTTGGACTCAGAAGCCACCTGGTGGGTGTGAACTTCTGGGGTCCTGGGATGCTCAGCTGGTGTTTCTGGCTTGTGTCACCCCAAGCAGGTGGTTTGGGACCAAAGGGCATAGCTGCTGGCAATAATGGTTGTTAGCAGTTTAGCAGTTTACCATAGTTCTAGAACATTCTCATTAGTTTTTTTTTTTGTGTGTGTGTGTGTGTGTGTGTGTGCGTGCGCGCGCGCGTGTGTGTGGTCTCTCCAGATGGATAAAGGTCTCCCTGGGAATCTTTGAAGCAGTATTTCCTTCCCAACTTGCCTGGCCTTTCCTTCTTCAGCATTTCCTTTCTGTGTTGGCAGTTTGAGGGTCTTTGCAATGCGGCCTTCTGCTCTTTCTCAATCCCGTTTCGCTTGGCCCATAAGAGCTGTGACCCCCCAGGCCTGCACGCCTTTCTGATGATGTTAACTCCCGTGTTTGTCTTTTCAACTGCATTTCCCCCCATTTCTATGAGGCTCATCCCTGAGAAGTGGAAACGCGTCATCCTAACAGGCACCTGGCAGGGGCCGAGGGACTCTTGGGTAAATATAGATTTTTGTTTTAACACCTGATTAATTCAACTTCCTCTTCCCCTGTATTCCAGAGTCAACAATTCCTGTCACTTTCTGAATTCCAAGAGGGGGATTTACTTTTGGAATTAGAAAAAAAAAAAAAAAAAAAAAAATCAATGCTTAAAGCTTTCTCTTCTTTGAACCTTATTTGGTTGGATCAGTTATAATCTTTTATCTCCCACGATGGATTTCACATAAGAATATTCATTCAACAAATATTTACTAAGTATGTGTTGGGGACAAGGCCCAGTTCTAGCCTTGTCTTCAGCACCTGGTGAGCAGGGCACCAGGCTTGGACTTCATCTTTTTTTTTTTTTTTTTTTTTTAATTTTTTTTTGGTTGTAGATGGACACAATATCTTTATTGAAGGGGAATATAAAATACACAACACCCCTCCAGCTCTATCTACACGTAAATCAATCTCGTAAGGGAGGCAGGACATACTACGCAGAAGGCCACGCAGCGTGAGTAGGACACAGGCAGTGGGTGTCACAGAAGTGATTCAGCCTGACTGTCTTGGGAGGGGGAGAGTTTGCTCCAACTGAATGGGGGTGACGTTTCTTCTTCTTCTACCCCTTCCTCCCCCTCCTCCTTTTTTTTTGGAGAATCCAGAAAATCAGAAATCAGTACTCCCCCAGTAGTACCTCAGACTACTGTGGGAACTTTTTGCTCTTTTGCAAGCAACGCTGAGTATAAGTTTCCAGAGTGGAATACAGTACCTTGGTGTGTCTGCATGGTTGGGTCTCCGTCTGGCTCCCTCTGGGCCCAGGCATTGTAGCACCACCACTCCAAGCCCTTTTGTGGTTGCCACAGGTGTGCAGATTTCTGCATGCTACCTCTTTACCCATGGACTTCAGCACCTGGTGAGCAGGGCACCAGGCTTGGACTTCATCTTTTTTTTTTTTTTTTTTTAATTTTTTTTTGGTTGTAGATGGACACAATATCTTTATTTTATTTATTTATTTTTATGTGGTGCTGAGGATCAAACCCAGGCCTCACATTTGCTAGGCAAGCGCTCTACCACTGAGCCACAACCCCAGCCCTTGGACTTCATCTTGGTCGGCATCTTTTGCTAAAGTACGTTAGGGTTAGATCTGACCCAGTACCCTGGGAAGGGTATCAGGAAACTTGACTACTTATCCCTGTGCCTCTAATGAGGCCACTGTGACCCTGGGTGAGTGGCTTCCCTCAGAAGAGATCAAAGGCCTCCCTTGTCCTAAAATCCTGGGTTTTTTTTTGACATGAGCATGGCTAGGCCTCAGCATGCTCCCGTGGGTGGACACACTGGGCCAGCCTGGTGGCGGCTGGAGGGGGGGGAGTCCTGTGCTTCAGGGCAGGAGCCTCGTGGTCTACAGGATGTGCAGGTGGGGGTCCTGCTGGCTTGGATGGGCTCTGACTCAGCTCCAGCTGGATCTTACCCTCCACCCCTGGCAGACCCCCTCTCTCCTCTCCCTCTTTCCTAGTTTCCTGTAGTTCTCAACTTCATTAGCTTCTCTTCTTCAAAGTGACAATTTAGAATAAGTCCCATTCTCTCTTCAGGAGGGAAAAGGAGGTTCTGGTCTGGGGCTCATTTATAGAGCCTGCAGTAAATGTTGTTGAATGAATGAAAGAGCAACTGGCTCGGACTTGCTCTAGCCAAAAGCCAGCACTGTGGGGGCCCAGGGCAAGGAAGGTAAGAAACGCTGCTCCAGGGCTCTGGGAGTGTTTCCCAGCTTGTCATAGAGATCCTTCTTCCCCTTCCTGGAGGAAATAATTCTGATGCCCCTGAAATGCACGTAGGCTTCTTCTTCCTGCCCAGCTGAGCTCTTCCCAGGGCACCATTCTCAGTACCTATGCATCTTGAGGGATAGACTCCGTGGCTGCCCGCACAGTGCCAGGCTATCTTTGGAGAGGAGGCAGGTAAGTAGGAGACAGACCAAGGTTCCAATTCTACTTCCTCTGATTGCTGTGAGCTTTGCCCAATTTCTTTGCATCTCAGTTTTATCAACTGCAAAACAGAGATCAGAGGTATTGGCACCTAACTCATGATGCAAAAATTAACCCGAGCTCACACCTGCACCGTACGTGTAGAAGGTGTGCGGTGTGAACTCCTTGTTCTCATCCCAAGATTTACCTTCCGTCCTTCCTTCCTTCTCCTCCTCTTTCCTCATGTAGTGGGGCAAGTACCCAGACTGTTTCCACTTGTTCTCGTGGGTTCCAGGCACATCTGAGACTAATGTCAGCCAGAACGTGAGAGCATTGTTGCCAAGTCCTAAGCTCCTTATGCTGACACGTGGGCCACGTGAAGGGACTTTCTCAGTGCTAGGTGATGCTAATTACCATCTGATCTGAAGCCAGAGCTGCTTTCCTTTGTTTAATAATTTACTTCTTCTCTGAGAACACTGAGCTGAACTTTAAAATTACAGAAAGGGATGATGATCTAAATGGCAGCAAAGCTAACCTGCGGTAAGATCACCCAAACCCCCTTTGTGGGCTGCCACTCACTCGAGCCCTGAATGCCAAGTGGCATGAGGGAGTGTGCACCCGCGACAGCGGGAGAGTTGCATTCCTGAGATGTTAGGTCTGTGTCAGGCCTGGCTCTGCGGGTGTCCCCGCCTCCTGCTGGCTGAGTAGCAATGGTGGGGCTCATGGAAATGAGCACATTAGTGTGCCAGACCCCAGCGTAGGGAACCGCACTCCATTTTTCATTTATTCTCTCATTTATTGAATAGCTACTACGAGTCAGGTGCTCTGCTGGGCAGTGTGCATAGCCACAAGGTTGGAGATCACTACAGCCATGCTGCTCACAGTCTGGTGCAGAAGATAGGCACTAATGATCCGTCGTCTCCTTCCTCCCGCCCCCGTCACCTTCCACAAGTAGCGACAAGCCAGCAGGCCCCTCCAGTGTTTTTTCACTTGTCTAGCATTTTGGAAAGGTGGGAGTGAGGGAGGGTGAGTATTATGGGTTGGCTATGAAATGTCTGGCAAAGACTCGTGGTGAAGGCTTGGTTTCCCACGCTGCGGTGCCCAGAGGAGGAGCTTTCAGGACATGATGGCGTCATGAGGACTCTAATCGCCTCAGTGGAACCATCCATTTGATGGGTTAATAATTTGAATGAATTATGGGGAGGTAGTGGAAGCTGGAGGAGGTGGGACCTATCGCACGAAGTAGGGCATTAGAGGGATGTCCTGGAAGAGTATTTCTTATTTAAAAAAAAAAATATATATATATATTTTTTTGTACTGGGGATTGAACCCAAGAGTACTCGACCACTGAGCCATATCCCCAGCTCTTTGTATTTTTTTTTTTTAATCTTAAGACAGGGTCTTAGCCAGGTGAAGTGGCATACACCTGTGATCCTAGCAGCTCACAGCTCGGGAGGCTGAGGCAGGAGGATTGTAAGTTGAAAGCTATCCTCAGCAAGTGAGGCCTCGTCTCAAAAAAAAAAAAAAACAAAACAAAAAACAAAAAACAAAAAAACAAAAAACAAAACCCCCCACCCAGAAATTAACAAAACAAAACAAAACATCAACAAAAACAACAATAGCAAAACAGGGTCTCACTAAGCAGCTGTCCCTAAACTTGTGATCTTTCTGTCTTAGCCTCCCAAGTTGCTGGAATTACAGGTGTGGGCCACTGTGCCTGGCTGGAAGGGTATTTCCTGTATCTGCCCCCCCCCCCCCACCACCATGAGCACAGCAGCCATTGTCCCCCAGGCCCTTCTGCCATCACGTCCTGCCTTACCTCAGGCCCTGACCGTAGCTGACCGTGGGCTGCACCTTCTGAAACCGGGAGCCAAATGAGTCTTTCCTCCTCTGCGTTGTTTCTGTCAGGTGTTTCGGTCACAGTGACGGAAAGCCAACTAATGGTAGAGAACTCAGAGGTGAGTGACAGGAACCAGCACTCGGAGCAACGTCAGGGGCCGAGGGCGCTAGGCACGCTGCCCCTCGACGTCAGGGGCCGAGGCGCTAGGCACGCTGCCCCTCGACGTCAGGGGCCGAGGGCGGCGCTAGGCACGCTGCCCCTCGGAGCCCAGGTAGCAGGTGTATCAGGAGCAAAGCGCCCTGGGACACAGAGGGACCAGACCTGGGGTCCCCAGGAGTGCTCTTCCCACTGCAGCCGCTTCACTCCACGCATGCACCCCGGGTCACCGAGGGCTGTTGCTGTCTGATCAAGCTTTGGCTTGGTGGCCCTCGAGCCCCTCCCCACCCTGGGGGTGGCCACGCGGGGTGCTGGGATAATAAGAGCATCTTGGCATTTTCTGCTCCCCCTGGAAGGCCCTGCCCCCTACAGCCACCTGGTCGCCTGCTCACCTTCTGGGGCTTCCTGCTGCTGTTCCCTCTCCAGCAGGTCAGCCCATGCCCTCTGTGCACACCCGAGTCCCTGTGTCCCGGTCACCCTCACCCCGGCACGTTTTCTCCACAGCGTGGACCATTACCTAAGACAACAGAGCTCATTAATTCGTTGTCTCCTCTCCTGAATCCTCGTGGAGGACAAGCTCCACGAAGCCTGCGACTTTTGTCCTTTCTGCCCCCTGGTGTGTCCCCAGCTTTCACAACAGTGCCTATCTCAGAGCAGGTGATCGGTAAGTGTTTGTTGAATGACTGAATGACCTGATGCTAGGAGGAAGAAACGATTCTGTGCGGCCTGAGGACAGAGGGAGGCCCTTCTGTCATGGCAGCTTAGAGAAGGTTGGTTCATTCATTCATTCGGTGTTAACCGTGCAACTAAATTGTGTCTGGCCCAGTGCCGGGGCTTGGGGGTAACAAATATAACAAGACACCGTTCTTGCTCTCAGAGAACTCAGTCTATTAAAGAAAATGAACATATAAATAGTTCTAATAGTGTTAAGGATGATAGCTCACCTTTAAAGGGGTATATTGCATGTCAGGTCAGGTGCTGTTTGAAGCATGTTTATGTATATGGTCTCCCAACTTTCACCACCCAATGAGGTAGCACTCTTACACTCATTCAGCAGGTCGGGAGCAAGGTGCAGAGGTATAGAGAGGCCACACACCTAATTACAACGAGGGAATCTTCCAGGAGTTAACTGGGCACTTTATTTTGGGAGCAGGAAGGGGGAGAGGCAGCTTTGACAGGTCTATTTGATGCAGCTCTCCTGCCCCTACCCCCCAGTGATGGGTATTTTGGTTGTCACAGAACTCCTCTCCCTCCCTCCCCGACTCCTGATAGCCTTTCTACTCTGGATGCTGTAAACTATCGTTCGGCTCCAAGGGACTACCTGCTATGTTAAAATATTTTAAATTGACCTAGAGTGATTGTTCATATTTATGGGGGTGCTGTGATATCTTGATACATGCATGCAACACGCAATGATCAAATTAGAATAATGAGCATTTCTGTCACCTCAAACATTTTGCATTGCTTTGTGCTGGGAACATTCAAAATCCTCTCTTCTCGGTACTCTGAAATATACAGTGAATTGTTTGCTGTACCCACCTGTCTGTTCTGTAAAACTCTAGAACTCTACGTTGATACCCTTATCCAACCTCTTTTTCCCCTGCTCTCCCTACCTTCCCCAATTTCTGGTGATCTCTGTTTTCTCTTCTATTTCTATGAAATTAACTTTTTTTTTAGCTTCCACGTGTGCATGAGTACTTACCTTTCGGTGCCTGGCTCATTTCCCTCAACATGATGTCCTCCAGTTCTGTCGACATCACCACAATTGGCCGGAATTCATTCTTTTTTATGGCTGAGTAGTATTCCATGGTGTACATATACTACATTTTCCTTATCCATTCATCTATCAATAGACACCTTGGTTGATTCCTTATCTTGGTGATTGTGAATAAACATGGGCATATAGATGTTTCTTTGGCATACTGATTTCATTTCCTTTGGATATATTCCCAGAAGTGGGATTTCTGGATCATATGGTAGTTATATTTTTAGTTGTTTGAGGAATCTCCATACTATTTTCCATAATGGCTGTACAAAATTTGAATTTCTCCAATAGCGTATGAGAGTTCTCCTTTTTCTACATCCTTGCCAGCCTTTGTTGTTATTATTGTTTTTGTCTGTTTGATGATAGCCTTGCACTTGGGATCCTGAGCCTGCAGGCCCTGGTGTTCTGTGGGCAAGCAGGGTGGTGCAGTCCAGATTCCCCAACTCCCCACTCTGGGCTCTCAAAGCTGTGATCTCAAACACAGCTTTTAGCTGGGCGTAGTGGCGCACACCTGTAATCCCAGCACTTGGGAGGCTGAGGCAGGAGGATCACCAGTTCAAAGCCAGCCTCAGCAATGGTGAGGCACTTAGCAACTCAGTGAGACCCTGTCTCTAATAAAATTCAAAAAAGGGCTGGGGAGTGGCCCAGTGGTGAGTGCCCCTGAGTTCAATCCCCGGTACCAAAAAAAAAAAAAAAAAAAAAAAAAAAGAAAAAACAAAACAAAATTTAAACACTGTTTCTGAGTCCTGCTGTCCTCCTGTGAGGGGGGAAAGACCAGACCCCATAACTGCTCTCTTTGCAGAGGCTCACAAAGGTCTGCATTCACTGAAAGGGTCTTTTGTGAATCTCCACGAGGAGAAAATTTAATACCTACAGCCCTCTCCCCTTTTCTCCTCCTCCCTCAGTCCCTTCTGGGTCTTGGGTGACCACCCTTTGTGCTTCAAAATTCTAGGAGGTCACTTGTCTTCCTCACCTAATGATGTGTTACAGAAAACAAGCTTCCTTTACTTGCAGAAGTGTGACGGGAACATGAATATTAATAACTCCCACGGGTTCCCTGCAGCCATCCATCACCACGGCTTAGAAGGCTTGTTCTGACTTGCTTGGCATGGGGGTAACTGCTCAGCAGAACAATAATAAAGCATTCATGAGCCCAGCTTAGGCGGAGCTCTGCCCGGGGCTTTGAACTTCAGTGCTCCTGCAGGGCTGGGAGAGGCATGTGCTCTTGTCCACCTGGGTTCTCGCAGGAAGACGTTTGACTTTGTTTGGAGACAGGGCCTGGAAGATGTGCCGGGGCCCACTGAGCTGGACCAGGGATTTCTCTTTGTCAGAAAGTTCTCCCTGGTGACAGCATCTTGGTGATCAGCTGCGTTAGATCTAGCCACGGCATGGTGGAGTAACGGGGGGATCCTGACATGGGGAGCTGGTCTAGGTCGGAATCATAGCACCTCTGGGCTCAGAGATCATTGTTTGGGGCACTCTGAGGTCACAAAAGGAGGAAGAGTGGTCCCAAATCAGTGGGGAGACGCAGAGTGGATGTTGTGGAGATGAGAGTTGCTCTTGCTAAGCCCTAGGGCAAGGGGTGCTACGATGATGTTGCCCTTCTTCTTCTTCTTCTTTTTTTTTTTTATATTATTTTTATTTATTTGCTTTAGTTGTACACAATACGTTTTATTTGTACGTGGTGCTGAGGATCGAACCCGGGCTGCGCACGTGCGAGGCGAGCGCTCTGCCGCTGAGCCACAACCCCAGCCCCTGCCCTTATTCTTTATTCAGGGTTTCCACCAACATCTGCTGACATATTCTCAGTGAATGTCCCTCTCTCCTGAAAATCTGCCATATGTGACATCCCCCCCCCCCCCCCGACCCCCCCCCCCCCCCCCCCCCCCCCCCCCCCTGGCTCTCAGCATCTCACAGGCTTGACCTGGCCTCTGATGGAGGCTGGGGACTCATTAGAGTCTCATCTTAGGCAGAGTAAAAAGTGCTCCCTGAGTCTGAAGGGTGTTTTTGGAGAATGAATAGAATCCCAGGGGAATAGACCCCCTGGGGTCGGGAAACATGATGACCTTGTCTTTTGGATTCTTTTTATTTTTATTAATTTTTTTTAGTTGTAGATGGACATAATAATTTTTTTTTTTTTTTTGATACTGAGGTTTGAACTCGGGGGTACTTGACCACTGGGCCACATCCCCAGCCCTTTTTTGTATTTTATGAGAGACAGGGTCTCACTGAGTTGCTTAGCGCCTCGCCATTGCTGAGGCTGGCTTTGAACTCGCGATCCTCCTGCCTCAGCCTCCCAAGATGCTGAGATTACAGGTGTGTGCCACTGCGCCCGGCAGACACAATACTTTTACTTATTTATTTTTATATGGTGCTGAGGATGGAACCCAGGGCCTCTCACATGCTAGGCAAGTGCTCTACCACTGAACTGCATCCCCTGCCCTCTTTGGGGTTCTTTTGCTCCAGGATCCCCATGTAATATCTAGGGATTCAGTTCCCGGTTAGGTGGTTGTTCAAGAATATATAAGCCTAGGCCCCCTGGCTGAAAAGCCACTGTTGATATTTGTTTTAATGTGTAATGTGCATGCTTTTTATTTTCTTTTTATTTAGTGTCTTAAAAACATCCACAACTCTAACTCACAAACATAAAATAAATAATCTTTTGAATTTTCTAGAGAAAAATATGTTCTTAGTAATTTCAATGTGATTGAGGTAGCATTTGTGTTGCTGTACTTTAGGTCATTCATTAAAGCTACTGTGGATAATGAAAATGCTCATTTTCTTGGGTAGCAGCATGCAAAATGCCTCTGCTGTACAATTAACAGTAGTGGGGAAATCTATGCCATTTGTTCTATCGTCAGATTTTCTTGTACCAGAGTTGGAATGGCAATGTCCTGCATCAAAGCACGCCGTGCAAATGAAAGTCACTGAAACACTTGTGGCTTCCTCCTTATAGGACTTCCTCACAGGATACCCTTCTCCCAACCCCCGACAGAATTCTGGTGGAGGATGTTCTGCAAGATCTGTAGCCGCATCTTCATAGTGAATCCTGGCCCTGAAATTTACCAGCTGTGTGATTTCACCCTTTTTGAGCTTTAGGTCTCCCACCTCTAAATAAATAAATAAATAAATAAATAAATAAATAAATAAATAAATAAACAAATAAATAAAAACAATAACTTGTCTTTCTACCACATGAAATTGTCCTAGAGATCAGATGAAGCTCTTTATGGGAAAACTTTTTAAAGACTTTGTGTGCTTTTTAAAGGGTTGTTGTTTTTTTGTTGGATGCTGTGTAGAGATAGAGCTAGTCAGAATTTTTCTAAGGGTATCCAATAATGTTCTTTGAAAAATATTCTTTGAAAAGATCCCTAACAGTTATTGGTTATGGGGTACAGGCAACGAGGAAAGCCTGGGGGGCTTTTTCCAGTTAAACAAGGAAAAAATCAACATGGCGATTACAACTGATAATGTTGGCTCTCTATAAAACATGTGTTCTCCCATAACTCCTTGCTCCTTCATAAAAGAACCCTGGTTCTGCTCACAGATCGCCCCTTCTTCTTCATGAGCACATGTTTCAAGGGAACGTAGTCTTTAAGTCAGTGACAGATCTGGATGTGTCTAAGCTGTGGTTAGCCAGCTTTCATATGCATAAGAATCAGGGGGAGGTTTGTAAAACCACTGGAGTTTCTAATTTAGTGGGTCTGGAAGGGGTCAGAGAATTTGCTTTCCTAACTCCCTAGGTGATGCTGATATTGCTTGTCTGAGGACCACTCAGTGTCTGTCACTGGTCTAAGCCAATCATGGTGGTCCCTTTCTCTTTTCTAGTTATTGGTTAGCAATATGCATACTTCAGTTCTGGCTAATGGGATGTGATAAATCTGCTCCAGATTTACAGGAGAGGTTTTCTCTTCAAAAGAGACACAAGGAAGAGTTAATTCCCTTTCTACCTCTGGACATTGTCTCTGCATGGGGCACCTGAAACTACTGCAGATATTTTGGGCGTCTGGAGGGAGCAACCCTAGGGGTCAAGTGGACACACGGATAATGACCAGGCAAAAAAGATGCAAAGCATCTGGGCCCTTGACAATGTTGTCGAATGACCCAGTAACAGTGGAACTTCCCACTTCTTGTTCATTGACTCGGTGACGAGTTCTCTGTCTCTTTTGGTCCAAGGGGACCCAATGCTTAAAGTGATGATGCTAAGGTTCCTTTTCCTTTGTGAGGATGTGGGGGAAGGTTTATGACAGGACCCTAGAGTCGGGGGGAAGACTGCACTTAGCCATTGAATCATGTACCTAAGTTGAGACAACCACCAAGAGGAGAGCTGGGAGGGGGCCAATCTTAGGAAGGGCTGGAGGTGGCCAGCAAGTCTGCGTGTGAGTAAAGGGCGCGCAACCTGGGAGATGCAACCTTGTGGGTGCACGTTAGAAGCCCCGGGGTGGGAAGGAGGTGGTGTTGAGTGACCTGAGATCACCACACTTTGAGGATGTTGTGGTCTGGGTGGGACATGAGGACTGGGAAGCTGAACTCAGGAATGGAGAGAGCAACTGAGCAAAGGCAGGCCAAGGGCCTGGAAAGTGGAAAAGAAAAAAAAAAAAAAGGCATTGTGACTTGGGAGCTTGTGTCCTGATGGAGATTACTATGTCCCCAAATGATTGTCTACTGTTTTAACATCAGTGAAGTTTTTCTCAATTAAAAGACAATGGGAAGTCCTGAGGTACTCTTTATTGAGAGCTGCGTGTGCCATCAAGGGCAGCCAGGGACTTTTTATTTTTTTTCCAAATTTATTTTTTATTCTAAGTTGTTAGAAATGACGGCAGAATGTATTACATTTCATATTATACTTGTAGAGCACATTTTTACAAATCTCTGGTTGTATACAAAGTATATTCACACCATTCGTGACTTCATACATGCACGTAGGGTAATGATATCCATCTCATTCTACCATCTTTTTTTTTCTTGACTCTTTTGTCCCCTCCCTTCCCCTCCCTCCCCATTGGCCATTCTAGTGTTCCTCTAATCCTCCTATGCTCCCCATCCCAACCAGACTGTGAATCGGCCTCCTTATATCAGAGAAAACGTTTGGCATTTGGCTTTTTGGGATTGGCTAACTTCACTTAGTATTATATTCTCTAACTCCATCCATTTACCTGCGAATGCCATACTTTTATTCTCTCTTATTGCTGAGTAATACTCCATTGTGTGTATATACCATATTTTCTTTATCCATTCATCTACTGAAGGGCATCTGGGTTGGTTCCACAGTTTAGCTATTGTGAATTGTGCTGCTCTAAACATTGATGTGGCTGTGTCCCTGTAGTATGCTATTTTTAAGAACTTTGTAGAAATAGAAAAAGCAGTCATGAAATTCATCTGGAAAAATAAGAGACCCAGAATAGCTAAAGCAATCCTTAGCAAGAGGAGTGAAGCAGGTGGCATCACTATACCAGACCTTAAATTATACTACAGAGCAATAGTAACAAAAACAGCATGGTATTGGCACCAAAATAGGCTTGTAGACCAACGGTACAGAATAGAGGACACAGAGACTAACACATGTAATTTCAGTTATCTTATATTAGACAAAGGCACCAAAAATGTACATTGGAAAAAGATAGCCTCTTCAACAAATGGTGCTGGGAAAACTGGAAATTCATATGCAAGAAAATGAAATTATACCTCTATCTCTCACTATGCACAAAATTCAACTCAAGGTGGATCAAGGATCTAGGAATTAGACCAGAGACACTACACCTAATAGAAGAAAAAGTAAGCTCTAATCTCCAACATGTTGGATAGGCCCCAAGTTCCTTAATAAGACTCCTGTAGCACAAGAATTAATATCAAGAATCAATAAATGGGATAGATTCAAATTACAAAGCTTCTTCTCAGCAAAAGAAACAATCAGTGAGGTGAATGGAGAGCCTACTAATTGGGAACAAATTTTTACCACATGTACATCAGATAGAGTACTACTCTCTAGAATATATAAGGAACTCAAAAATCTTAACACCAAACAAACCCCAAGTAGCCCAATCAATAAATGGGCCAAGGAACTGAACAGACACTTCTCAGAAGATGATATACAGTCAATCAACAAATACATGAAAAAATGTTCAACCTCTCTGGCAATTAGAGAAATGCAAATCAAAACCACTCTAAGATTTCATCTCACACCAGTGAGAATGGCAGCTATTAAGAACACAAACAACAATAAATGTTGGCAAGGATGTGGAGAAAAAGGCACGCTCATATATTGTCGGTGGGACTGCAAAATGGTGCGGCCAGTATGGAAAGCAGTATGGAGATTCCTTGGAAAACTTGGAATGGAACCACCTTATGACCCAGCCAGGGACTTTCTATGGATCACGAACAGCTCAGTTTTCTTCTAGCTCTGTGACTTGCTGTGGGTATATTCTTGCATCACCTGATCTGTGACCTTCTGGTGTTTGTCCCACTCTCTTCCTTCTGAGCTCCCGAGCGTCTTTAGTGTGTCAGTGCCTAGCAACCTTATCTGTGAGTGACAGCGACTGTGGTCCCCTTCTCCCTGGCACCAGGCTCCAGGGGGCTTAGTGCTCAGCACTGGTGGTGCAGCGATGAGAGGCCCCGAGCCCGGAGCTCACAGTGCAGGGCAGCCCCGTCCAGCAGAGATGGACAAGCCACAAAGGCAAGTCACCTGTGCAATGTCAGGCCATCCGCAGGGTCCCAGATCCCCCACTGGGGGACATCTGCTGATATTTGACCATGTCACCTGGCAATGCCATTGGGCAGTTTTTGGTTGTCATAACTGGGAGGGTGCTAGTGGCATTTAGCCAGTGGAACCTAAGGATCCTGCTGACCACCCTGCAATCAATGCAGAAGGGTCAGCTCCCACCACAGGGGGTTATCTGGCTCCAAATATCAATAGTTTTGAGGTTGAGAAACCCTGATTTAATCCATATATTTACACATTATATTTCAGTATGTAATCAAACACCAGAAATTATTAATCTGATTATTTACTTTTTGTTTTCTGAGTTTTTAATTTGTAGGGCGTCTCAGTTGAGCCCTGTTTCAGCTGCTCAGTTGCCACGTGTGGTGAGCAGCCACCGTGCCAGACGCCACAGGTGTGTGAGGTGTAGAAGAGGAAGGTCTTTGGGACCAGCGAATATTTCCTGGGCAGAGCAAATATGGTGAGATGCGAAGGCCTCTGGGTGGGCTGCCAACGTTCTACTACCCTTGAGCGCCCCGCACGCTAAGGATTTGGGTGAAAGCATTGCTTGGGGTCTTTCTGGTGAGAAAAATGATAGGGCTACAGAGATACTTAAAAGAACACCTATACAAACTCTGCATTGTTTCCCTGCAAAATGCCATCAAGAGGTTGTATTTTCTTATCCTCCTGAGGCAAAGGTCAATGTAGCCCACTGGGAAGATTACTGAGAGGCAGAGTCAGCTTCCGTGTAGCTCTGAGGATTTAGATATTGATCAGGGCAGCTTTCATGCAGTTAAAAACAAACAACCAAGCAGCACCCTTTGCCTCCTCCAAAACACTCTATAATTTTTTTTTCCTTTCAAAAAATGAAAAAATAAAGGGTTTCAGGTTAAAAAGAAGGTGATCACATAGTAATCAGAGCTTTAGAACCATCTCAACAGACCCCGTGCGACATGCCGCAGTTTGTAATCCCCAATTTGAAGGCTCGGCAGCATCTCGCCAGTCTGGAGTCTCAGTACAGATGCTTCTGTATCGAGTGAGTAATTACATGTGACACAGAAGCAGGCGAATGGATTAGTGACACCCAGGGGTCTCTGTGAGGGGGCCCTTCCTGTCTCTGCCCACTGGGAAGGAGGTGAGAGGCTTAGTAGAGCTCCTAGGAGGCGGATGCTGTGTGGGCGTGGGCAACATGCAGGTGGGACCTTACAGAGGGACCCTGATGGATGCCGGACCTGTCTGTCAAGCAATAGGGTTGCCTCCGTGGTGGTGCTGTTGGTCCTTCCTGCTGAGAATCCTTGCATAGCAGCTTTCCAGAGAGGCTGCTCCTTGCATCCTCTCTAGGAGGAGAGCCAGTCTGTGTGTGCTTTAAGCCAGGGTGGAGAATGCTGCCTATTATTCCAGAGCTTTCTGAAACCTGAGCATATCTGACAGGCTCAGGCGTCGTCTGAAATGAAGGAAGACAAAAAGAGCGTGCTCTCATTCTCACAGTGTCAGTGAGACACTTGTTTTCATAAGTCCAAGGCTTGGACGGGGAATCAGGAAGTTTCCCTTTCTGTTTCTAGAAAGGCTCTCACTCAGCTGTCTGCACACCTGAAAATCTACTCTAGTTTTCCAAGTCCACCAGGGAAGGAGGTTATAAAATCTCCAAATTCAATTTCTAGTCAGCTCTCAGTCAACTTACATTGAGCCCCGACTCTGGGCTAGGAATTAGGAGCCTCAGGACTAGCAGAAGGAGGACCCAGCCTTTAATTTTAAGGAGCTCATGACAGAGATGAAAAGATAGGGAGTCCGAAAGGCTCAGTGATGGCATAGTCATGAAGGCCTGAAGTTGAGAAGAAGAAGCCGATTTGGGGAGAAGAAAGATTTCCTATAGTTATGAAAGAGAATTGGTCCAGGGCAAGACAGAGGGGGAGCCTCTCCTGCCCTCCACTTCCCTTTTAAAGTTTAGTGACTGCCATCTTTTAGCACGAGGAGACGCGCTACAGCTAGAGGGACAGAGTAGGCTTGGTCCTGGCCTCTGGGAACTCAGCGGGCTAATGTGAATTTCCAGAAACTTGTTCTTCTTCAGAGAGGTGGCTGGTGACTCGCTGGCTCAGTCACGCAGCGCACATCCATCTGGCACCTGCTACGTGACGGTCCTGCTCTTGGTGCTCGGGAAGTGGTGGGAAACCAGACAGACAGAAACCCCCATAGTTCCTCCTCTAGATAATTACAAGTGAGATAAGAATTACAAAAAGGCATCAAGTGGGTGCTGTGGGGTCTGCAGAAGGCGTTCAGCCTGACCGGGAGAGAGAAGCCTTCCCTTCAGAGGTGATGATGAAGCCAGTACTTGCATGGAGAACTGAGGCAGCCAGGTGGGGTAAGAATGTCCCCCCATCAGAAGGAAGAAACTGCACGGCATCCCGTGTTGAGAATGTGGTGTGTTTGGAAAAAGTCCAAGACGGTTGCAGCACGGAGGGAAATGAAGCCCCAGAGTTAGGTCAGACTTTCCTGAGCTGGAAAGTACCCACATGTCCCCTGGGTTCAAACAGATCAGTACTAAAACAAGCATCCTTTCTTCTCTTGCGCTACCAGGTGCAAGAGGGAGGCTCCTTCCGCTTCTTGGACAGTGCGGAGGAATAGTGGAGACCACGTGCGTCTTGTCTAGGGTGTGCCTGCCTGGCCCTGTGCCACCGTCCTCCTGCCCACTGGCCTCTCAGTGAAGGACTCGCAGTCTGCGAGCGCTGCCCCTCCAGTGGCCGGGTTGATTCTGACTGTTAACTAGGGCAGGGGCCCGACTTCTCCGTTTTTGGTTCCCAGCGTCCACCCTATTCCTGGCACCCAGGCTCAGTGGGTGGGTCTCTGCTCTGCCAGGAGAGGTGCCTGCTAGTCACCTTTTTCTCCTAGTTGGCTGAGCCCTGAGCGCCCGAGAAGGCTCCACGTGTCAGTCATTTCGGACGCCTCTGGCTTGGTGCATGGTGGGCTTCTGCCTCAGTTTCCCTGCTCAATATTCCAGTGACCGGCTGAGGCCAGGAAACTCCGGTGACCAAGTTGACGAGTGCCTTCAGAACTGGAGACAGCATCACACACGGTGAGGATGGGGTACACAAACACACCAGAAGGCATGTCACCGGTCACATGCATGGAGTGTCTGCAATAATTTAATACGCTAGCTTATCATTAGTAGTTTAAAAGTGTGAAAATCATCTTGTTGTATGACTTCAAAGGAAAAGATGATACTTATTATCAGTATGACACTTTAGTAATTTCATTCTTTTAAAAAAACCTGGGTCTTTGTAGTTGCCAACGGTTGCTTCTTCCTTTTCCTAGTTGACAGAGAGCTGTTTTAACATTCATTACATTTTTATGTTATGAAATCCACATGAGGCAAAAATTGGCACTGGCTTAGGAGATAGGAGAGTCCAGAGTCCCTAATTTGACCCTCAGGGGCTGTCACAGGCTCCCCCAGCCTCCCCCTCTCTCCCCTTTCACCTTCTTTTCCCAGAGACCTCTTCCTTCCCATTTCCAGGTGTTTTCCCTCGTCCTTCTCCACCTGGGACTTCTTCCCCTGTCCCTGGCTCCTCCCTCCCCTGTTCTTCTTTCCCATCTTTCATTTGGCCCCTGCTCAGACTTATGTCCTTGTGCATCAGCTGTGTGGCTAACAATGATTTTTGAGAGCTACCTTAGGAAGCTAGCCACACATGTCCTCCTGATTGTACGATTCGAACCAACCAGCTTCAAATTTGGGAAGATGGAAAGTAGGATGAACCCGAGGACCACCACTGACTGTGGAGGAGGGTCCGCAGCACAGGCTCCGGACCTCAGCGTCACTGCTTGGTGATGCCTCGCGGAGCCTTGGTATTCTCCTGTGTGAAATGGAAATGACCGTGTGGGCTGTGAGTATCCCGTGCGTGTTACAGGTCAAATGCTCACACGTGGTACTTGGTACAGTGTCTGGAGAGTAATAAGCACCTGATACTTGGTAGCTATTTTTTTTTTTTTTTGTGGTACCCAGGATTGAACTCAGGGGCACTTAACCACTGGGCCACATCCCCAGCCCTTTTTTGTATTTTATTTAGAGACAGGGTCTCACTGAGTTGCTAAGTGCCTTGCCATTGCTGAGGCTGGCTTTGAACTCACGATCCTCCTGTCTCAGCCTCCCAAAGTGCTGGGATTACAGGTGTGCGCCACCACGCCCGGCTTGGTAGCTATTTTTGTTATGATAATCACTATAATATGGCACCCATGATAATAAACACTGTACCATTTCAAACTGCTGTTTATAATTTTTATTAAAAATGCTTAGCAAGCCGGGCGCGGTGGCGCACGCCTGTAATCCCAGCACTTTGGGAGGCTGAGGCAGGAGGATCGCGAGTTCAAAGCCAGCCTCAGCAATGGCGAGGCACTTAGCAACTCAGTGAGACCCTGTCTCTAATAAAATACAAAAAAGGGCTGGGGATGTGACCCAGTGGTCGAGTGCCGCTGAGTTCAATCCCCAGTACCAAAAAAAAAAAAAAAAAAAAATGCTTAGCAAATGCCAAACAACATTCTTTTTTTTTTTTTTTTTTGGTGCTGGGGATTGGACCCAGGGCCTTGTGCATGTGAGGCAAGCAGCTCTACCAACTGAGCTAAATCTCTAGCCCCCCAACAATATCGTTACAAGAAAAATTTGGGTCCTTTTTGCTATCAATCAATATGCCGACTGCTTTTTCTTCCCAGGGTGGACTTGCCTTACTTCCCAGAATCATCCACAGGTGCCACCAGGAAATGGAACTGATTCCTTTGTCTGTGCCTTGACAGTGTGTTGGGCAGCGGGTCACAATCACTTTGGTGTGAAACCAGCAGAGGTGGGCACGGAGGCAGAAGCAGATGCTGTTTTTAGCACCCATGTTCTCTGCTGAAGCCTCTTCCTGTTTGTGACATGGATGAGCTGAGTCATGCTGTGACACACTGATGGTAGAACAGTCTTTGGTTTGGATGATGGGATGGAACCCCGTGGGGGGAATATGGGCTTCTCCTCATCCTGTTCAACCTGCCACCCCATGCCACAAAGGCTGTCAAGGTAGCTGGCTCACATCCCGTTAGGAAGAATTACCATGATCACTAATGGGTAGTTAGGGACAGTTCCAGTTTAGAGGCTTTCATGGGCTGTGAAAGCTAGTGAGTAAATAACCATTTATCAGCCAGTCACTTAGAGGATGCTGCAATGAATGATATTCTTGGGCTTCCAAACACATAGAAGCCATATATCATAATGGAGCATAAAAGTTTCGAGTGACTAGGCTGTAAAACCGAACAACTGTTTACCTTGGTGGAGGTTTTATTTACATGCCCTCCAGCAGATACTTCAGTGTGCCTGGTCCAGAGGCCGCTCATCACAGCTGCAGGCAGGGCTCGGCCAAGAGGGGTGCGGTGGGTTGATGCCAGCTGCCCTGTGATTTCAGGGGCCTGGGGAAGCCTCTCTGGCTCTCTCCAAAACTCATTTTGCCTGTTGGATGCTTAAAATTCCTTGACTGAGAATTAAAGCTGGATTTCTATAAAAAAAATAGAAAGAGAATTCGATTTGATAAATTCAGCACTGGATTCAACATGAAATACTGCTTAGTGCACAAAGAGCCAACATCGCTGGTGCCCCGGAACGCGACTGTATGCACAATCTTTTTTTATCCTCAAATGTTCCAATAAGTTTAACCACTGCCTCCAATTATGAGGAGGACCTGAGACTTGGGGAAATGAAATGACTTATTTGAGGGCATGCTTTGGTCACAGCAGGCTGGAATCCTGTGCCTCGGATGAGCTTCTTGCCTGTTAATTGTTTTAATGGCGCTGGTGCTGGCCTCGACTACCTACAGGAGCCAGTTTGGAAAGGCAGGAGGTGGGAACTGCAGGGTGGCCTCAGCAGTCTTCCTGGGCCGTGCACAACTGGGGAGACTCTTAGGGTCCTTGGAGACTCCCTGCCCAGGCCTGGCCCCATCCTGCTCAAGGAAGCAGTGCCCTAGTGAGAGAGCGCGCGCCTCCCCTCAGCCTGCAGGGCCGCCCCCACCCTGCACTTGCATCTTCTGCTGGGCTTGGAGTCCTGTTCTGATCCCTACTCTCCTTGGCTGTAGCCTGGAAACCTGCCAGCCCCTTGCCAGTCCTCCCCCAGAAAGCTGAGCTCTGTGCCCTCTGCTCCCCTCCCCAGCTGGGTGTCATTCCCCTGGAGGGACCTGCCAAAATTGGCTGCAGATCGTTTTTTTCCCTTCAGACTCCTGCTGTTGCAGAGAGCTGCCAGCGCTCATCATTGCCTCATTTGTGGAAAATAGTTTTATTGAGAACCTACTACATATATGACACTATCCAGGGTTGATCCCCTGGGGCCGTGGAGGTAACCCTAAGGAAGCACAGCTGTGTCTCACACCTGTTTTGTGCTGTCCTCTATTTGACAAGATGCTTTAAAGCGAGGCCTTGGTTCCCTATAGTTCCCTGCCATTGGTCAGCCAGGGGAACTAATGGAACTTAGTGGGGGAACTGAGCGGTTGGGGACATAACATGGGGATTTCTTAACAGTACCAAGGTCTGGCTGGCCCTGGCTCCAGGTAAGTCAGTGTGCAAGTGACTCTGCTGAGTGACAGCTCATGAGCCAAGAAGTGGGTTAATTTATAAGAAAGGGTAACAAGGAATGACCTTCCGTGTCACTGTTTCATGACATTACCTTCACAGGCTACGATCCTTAGTTTCACCTATACCGGTGGTAATAACTGAATGGATTTTATTTGAATTTCTGCCCTATTTATTTCCCTGCAAGCCACATTTCTGAAATCGTCTTTTCTGAATGACAACTCCATCAGTGCTATAACGTGCCGTTTTACACGGTACCTGTTCCTGGGTCCCCCAGCGTACTTGTAATTGTTGGCTGCTTTTCGGAATAGCTTGTGTGTTTCAAAGCCAAGCTGTTGTTATCTCTGGACTCCAGGGAGGTCGGACACTGTGAGATGGACATGATCCTGACTTGGGGCCGAGACTCTCCTCTTTGCCTTAGTTCTGCATGCGTGTTTCTCGTTTGCCGGCCGAGCTGCCCGCCCTCCTTCAATCTCCCATCAGTTCAGCTGCGTTGAGGAATCATCAGCTTGATCAGCTTCATTTTAGAAGCTTTCTGAAATGCTGGGATTTTTTTTTTTTTTTTTTTTTTTACTTTGTTTCTCAGGCTTTTGGAATTCTGCCAAGGTAAATGAAGGTGAAATGAACATGTATATTTTGGTTTTATTTTGCAGGGCTCAGTAAAATGATGGACAGGATTGTATTAGTAGAAGAATTAAGCGGGGGTCGGGGTGATGGGCTGCACACATTAGTTGATCCACAGAGTCTGTGGGTAATGAACTGGAAAAAAAAAAAACCTTTCTGATTGAAAATTTGAATCATTAAAAGCTTTGAAACCAACAGCTTCTTTTACAATTTCAATCTTCTATGATTTGCTTAGAGTCAGTGCTGCAGTGGTCTGAGCCACAAGCCAGATTGTCAATCAAAACGAACAGGCTCGTGGCCCTTGGTTGTTTCAGAGATTCTATTAAACACTTTAAAGAGCTGCACTAACTCTTTCAGGGCACTGGAGTGGTCATCATGGTACAGTACTCCCTGGACTTTCCTTGATTTAGAATTTGCATTTCTCATTATTTGCAAATGACCCTCCAGGTTCAAAATGTATTATAATTTGTATTTTTACTGAAGCATGAATTAGAATCGTCCTCGCCGGCTGGCATGCTGGAGTGTCATGACGGCTTTCACAGCTAGTGAGGGAGCCTGACACTCTGCCCCTGATTCCCAAAGAAGAAATGTTTTTACTTGTTGCAAATGTATATTATGGGGGAAATTATGTGACATAGTGGTTATTTGTGAATTGAGGGGATTCATAAAGGTCCTAGATAGAATTACTCATAGAGTTTCAGGCTGTAGCGGAGGTATATCTTATTGTAATGAAACCCAGTACGGCGATGCTGTTCTTATCTGAGGATGACTTATCTGACCATTAAGAAATGAGTTATTTTGTAATCAGCATGTAAAGAAAAAGTGCTGCTGGGTAGCCAGTGTCGACACAGTCACATTTATCCACACGACACTCATGCACTTGGCCCAAAGGTGATCTCCTTCAGTGCTAACCAGAATCACCTACCCCCCTTTTCCTTAGTTCAGACCTGGGGTGCAAGCTGAAGCCATCACCCCAAGGAGCTCACGCCTCTACCTGTTCATGCTTCTCCCACATGTTAGTCTACTTGACTATTTTGCCTCCTCATGCGCCATCCTCTGCCTATTCTTCCCCATGCAATCTAACGTATTTAGAATTTGCCACCAAGATGTATGGCTTTTTTTTGGTACCAGGATTGAACTCAGGGGCACTCGACCACTGGGCCACATCCCCAGCCCTTTTTTGTATTTTTGTTGCTGCCAGAAGCGATGGCCGCCTGCAGCAACAAAGCCGTGGGAATAAGTTCAGAGGCAGACTGGAAACCAACAGGCTCTTTATTCTGCTAGGTTCTTTCCGGCTCCAACAACACCCCAACACGCAATCCACACTCCTCCAACCACCACAAAATCGTTGACCCCGTCCGCCAAGTCCCCGCTCAAGTCTTGCGAGATCCTGGGCCAAGTCCCACGAGACCATGGAAGGCGGCAATGCCTGAACATCCCCATGGCCCACAGCCAACCGCAATCTCAGCCATCTCCCCAATCAGGGCTCCTGCATTCCCCCCCTTTTGTTTTAAAAGATGGGATGCTCTAGGATGTCCATGTGCAACCAACATTCTTACCCATCATCGGATAATCAAGGCTGTGCCCTCGACTCCTGTCTTAGGTTGATATGTCGGCCACATGAGACTGTCCCGTGTGACTGTGCCTGTCTTAGGTTGTCCCCCTCTGGGGATCTTACCCGTCATTGGCTACCAGCCATTCAACGGAGCCCTTCAGGATCCACTGTGTATGATGACTAACAGCCGTCCAATTGTGAGGAGATGCTGCGGCTTTAAGGCAACAAGCCTTCTGCTGACGAGCAAAATTGCATAGCATATCAAATTGTTTAAACAAATCAGCTGCCCTAAGTTCCATCAAGTAACACACTGAGTTCTCTAGACAAATACCCGCAAGGCATTGTCCCGTAAAGTTCCAAACAATGAAAGATCAAAATGTCCACTTGTTATAACACGTTGATCTAGGAGGCCCCATGCATGCAGAGCAGAGTCCACACTGCTGGTGAGGTTGTTTGATGCTTGAGCAGCAGGGATGCGTGCAGCAACCACGATCCCTGCAGCTGTAGCTGCAGCCGTCTTTTTTATGTCTGGACAATGCCACCAGCAAATCTTCAGGGCCCACTACCTAGAAACTCAAGCATCAATTATTAAAGGAAAGGCAGTGCTATTCCAGCACTGAGTCAAGAGGCGAGTTGTCAAACTAAAAAATAGAATTATTAGATTAGAAAATTAAAGTTGATTTCTGCTCACACACATTGCTGCTTGAGCTCCCACAAACATAAGCTGGCAAAATATCATATTCAGAACAAAACAAAAGAAAGACTGAGGGTATTTACTGCATTAAAGATAGATTAAAGAAAAGCTAAAAGCACTTTGGAAAAATAATTTGTTAGGTGGAACCCTCGAGTCTCTGTAACCTTCCATGAGATTATCTGTTGAAATAACTCAAATTAATCAGCTATAAAACAAAGTTAATTACAAATAAACATTCCTATGTCAAAACACCAAAATATCAGGTTATACAGCACTAGTCATATTTTCCGCTAAAGAGAAATCCCTGGGACAACTATAAATCAAAATTGAAGGTACCTTCACTTATTAAATTATTTACCCAAATTGAATACTCTTAAAATTAAATGAATTAAAGTTATTTGGATCCATATATATATATATATATATATATATATATATTTTCATAAGCGCTTTGTTATTTGTGACGTCACACTGGACAGACGTTCAAACCTACAAACATATATTTGTGACATCACATTTACATGAAATTTAGACAAATGCACAGACATAAAAACATATATAAAAAGAGAAAAAAGAAAAAATGCAATTGTGTGCACACTAAAGAGAGATCTCCTCATCCTGGCCGGGAGGAATGACACTTAAGTTGTGAAATATTTTCAAGGACTCTTTTGAGGGAATCATTCCATACCTTCATCTTGGACCTCTTGATTTGTACCTTTTTTATTAATCTTGATTCCTCAACAACTTCATCTTGATCCTTATGATTTGGTACCTGCTTTATTAATCTAGATGGTATTCATATTGGGGAGGATTCGTGCTTTGGAAAAACACAAACAGATCCTCTCCCCCAAATTAATACTGGATCTGGACCCTTCCATGTACCTGAAAGAATATCCTTCCAGTAAACAAAAGGTTTATGTTGTTGGTGTGGGTTCCAATGTCAGTCTCCAGCAGAATAACCATTAGAGTCTAAAGTTAAAAAATTTAAGGTAAACAGGGAAACTGCCAATCTGTCCCTAGGACTTTTCCAATTTCTTTCTTTTTGTTTTAATAACATAATTTTCAGTGTGCGGTTTGCTCTTTCAATAATGCCCTGACCCTGAGGATTGTATGAGATGCCTGTTTTATGGGATATATTGAATTTTGCGCAAAACTGTTTGAAAGATGAGGACGTATATGCAGGGCCACTATCTGCTTTAAGCATTTTGGGGATGCCTAATGCAGCAAAAGCTTGCAAACAATGAGATGTAACATCTTTAACTTTTTCTCCAGAATGTAAGGAAGCAAAAATCATGCCTGAGCATGTATCTATGGTCACATGAATAAATTGCAATTTTCCAAAACTTGGCTCATGAGTAACATCCATCTGCCACAAATGATTGGGCATTAATCCTCTAGGGTTAACACCATAATGAGGATTGGGCAAATGTGTCATACAAGATTTACAATCTTTTACAATTTTTCTGGCTTGCTCCTTGTGATTTTAAACCTACGCTGCAAGGTGGTGCTATTGACGTGAAACTGGGAGTGAAATAAAGTAGCTTGCTGGAGCGCTTGAAAGTATAAAGATTGTTTGGGTAAGGGCATCAGCCTTTTGATTACCTTCATGGAGGGGACCAGGCAAGTTGGTATGTGCTCTAATATGCCCTATGAATAGAGGTTCTTTTCTTGCCCACAAAAGTTTTTGTATTTGATAAAACAATTTAAAGTCTGGAGTATGAGGTGCTATTGGTCCTGCTAGCTCTAATTTTGGGATGGCATGTACAATATAGTGGCTATCTGAAAAAATGTTCATGGGCTGTTCTCTAAAATTTTCCAGAGCTCTTACCACAGCTTCCAGTTCCACTAGTTGAGCTGATTTGTGTGCAGTTATGTAAGTCATATTTTCTTTTTTTAGTGACTACTGCAGCAGTACCATTCGAGGACCCATCTGTAAATACATTTAATGCCTTAGGAATAGGTTGATTTTTTTATTACCTGTGGAAATATAATAGGATGATTGATACAAAAAGATAATATAGGAGACTTAGGAAGATGATTATCAAAATTTGCAGAAGTAGAGCATCTAGCTATAGCCCAATATTATCATTGAAGCATAAATATTCAATCTGTGACGATGAATATGGGAGTAATAATAGTAGCAGGGTGAATGCCAAATATTTTAGTAGAAGTCTTAAGTCCTTGAAGAATAAGTTTAGCCACCATGGAGGTATAAGACTCAATTATACTTTTAGGAGAGACGGGCAAATATATCTATAATAAAGGCCCTTGTTGCCAAAATAATCCTGTGGGTGTATATTGTGAAGAAATAATAATCAACATCAGCGGTTGAGTTAAATCAAATCTATCACAATGAGCTCCTTCGATGGCTTTTTCTAATAGCTTTAAAGCTTTCCTAGCATCAGGAGTCAATGTTCGCGGTGAAGATGGATCAGGGTCCCCACGAAGGATGTCAAATAAAGGTTTTAGTTGGCCAGTAGTGAGGTTTAGTGTAGGGTGAAGCCAATTAATATCACCTAGCAATTTTTGAAAGTCATTGAGAGTGGCCAAATGCTCCTTATTAATTAATATTTTTTGAGGCCTAATAAAAGTGTCCATAATTTGGAATCCTAGATATAATATTGGAGATCTAATTTGAACCTTTTCCTTAGCAATGTTTAGTCCATATCCTTTCAAGTTTTCTGATATATCACTAAATATGGTGAATAAGACTTCTTGATTAGGATGAGTAAGCAAAACATCATCCATATAATGGAGGCACATAAGCTCTGGGTATTTATTTTTGGTAGGCTGAATAACTTTATCTACATAGATTTGACACATAGTGGGGCTATTAGCCATTCCCTGCAGGAAAACTTTCCATTGATATCTCTGATCAGGGCCATTATTGTTAATAGAAGGAACTGAAAAAGCAAACCTGGGGGTATCCAGAGGGTGTAGAGGAATAGAAAAGAAACAATCCTTTATATCAAGAGTAATAAGATGGAAATTTTTTGGAATAGCTACAGGATTAGGAAGTCCAGGTTGAGTAGGGCCCATGATTTGCATGGTTTTATTAATTTCTCTAAGATCATGTAACAATCGCCATTTTCCTGATTTTTTCTTTATCACAAATATGGGGGAATTCCAGGGAGAGGTGGAAGGTTCTATATGTCCTGCTTCTAGTTGTTCCTGAACTAGTAGGTGGGCTGCTTGTAATTTCTCTTTAGATAGGGGCCACTGAGGGAACCACACTGGCTTATCAGAAAGCCATGGTATTTTCAAAATTATTTTCTCAGTGGCCCCCCCCAAAAAATATTTTTTTCCTTTATGATAATGATTTCTTTTAGGGTTAAGATTACCCTGTACCTTTTGATAATGATTTCTTTTAGGGTTAAGATTACCCTGTACTTTTTGATAATGATTTCTTTTAGGGTTAAGATTGCCCTGTAGATTTTCACATTTAACATCTGCAGGCTTGGTTGCAAGGTGTACTCCCATTTGTTGCAAAATATCTCTTCCTCCTCATAAAGTAACTGGTAGTTTAGGTAAAACATAAGGCTGAAATGTTCCTTTATGCCCTTCATCATCCTCCCATTTTAAAATTACTGCACTTTTCTCTGGGAGGTTATTATATCCCAAGCCTCTTAAACTGGTTGAAGCTTTTTGCAGAGGCCAGTGCTTGGGCCATTGCCATAGATTAATGATGGAAGAGTCAGCTCCAGTATCTATCAGTCCCTCCATCTCTATTCCTTGGATTTTTATTTTACACATAGGCCTCCTTGAACAATCCTGAACCCAGCAAGCCATGGGTCTCGAGTCAGTGGAACAAAATCCTCTATTGTTCCTTTTTTGAGGCATACTCATTTTAAATGAATTATGTAAATTTGGAAGGAGAAGCAGCTGAGCTATTCTATCTCCTTGATTAACAGAACTTATACTCTGGGGTGAGCTAAGCATTATTTTTATTTCCCCTTTGTAGTCTGAGTTTATTACACCTGGGGTCACTTGCAAACCTAATAAGCTTTTAGAACTTCACCCCGAGAAAAAGTCCTACAGTCCCTGAGGGAAGAGGTCCCCTGACTCCTGTGGGAATCAGTTGAACCCCCATTTCAGGTGTTAACACTATTCGGGCGGTGGGACAGAGGTCTAATCCTGCATTTCCTCCTGTTCCTCTAGCGAGGGAGTGGATGGGTAGTAGGGATTGTGTCAGGGGAAGCATCTGAGTGGATGCTTGAGGCTACTCCTCCTCCAATGCCTTGTACATTTGTGGGCCCCGGGGCATTGGGCCCCGTGCCCCATTTTTTGAATTCCTGGACAAATGATTTCCATGGATGTTAAATTTTGAATGGCATTTATTGGCCCAATGATTTCCTTTTTTACACCTGGGGCAGTGGCCTGGGGCACCGTATGAGCTTGGTCTTATTTCTCTTTGGGGATTTTGCCTAGAACAGCCTGATTGATTATGATAATTTTGCCTGGAATATCATGATTGATTATAATGTCTAGGTTGAGCCCTTGTGAAATTTTGAGGGGCAGCATTTCTCATAGCTGCTGCAATCATATTTCCTGTGACAAAGGCATCATTTATATCTTTACATAGTTGTATATGTATGGAAAGACCCTTTTTATTTCTCCATGGCCTGATGGCTTCCTGGCAGTATTTGTTAGCATTTTCGTATGCTAATTGAACAACTAATGGCATAGCTTGATCAACGTCTCCAAACAATCTACCTGCAGTTCTCAAAAGTTGATCAGCAAAGTCAGCATAGAGCTCATTAGGTCTTTGAATCACTTTTGACAAGCGACCTTGTAGATCCCCAGGTCCTTGTAAAGTTTTCCATGCCTTTAAGGCAGCTGCATATATCTAAGCATATACACCTGGGACATAATATTTTTTGAGCCTGTGAGTCTGCGAACTGCCCCTCTCCTGTGAACATCTCTATATTATGGTCTCCAAACCCTGCAGCTGCGTTTCTTTTAGCTGTTTCTATACAAAGTTCTTGAAATTGTGATCGCCAAACAAGTATTGCCCCCCACTTAATGCTGCTTTACATAGACTTTTCCAGCCTTACGGGGTGAAGTTAAAGATGTTAAGGGACTCTAGAATACTCAACGTGAAAGGAGCTTGGGGCCCATATGTCATTACTGCCTCTTTGAGATTTTTTATTGTTTTGAAATCTACTGACTGGTGGACCCTCTGTCCATTTTCATTTTCAAATACTGGCAGTTCCCAATGTATCTGTGAGTTACCGTCAAGAGCGCATAAGCGCTCAGAAAGACTTTTAATTTCTGTTTCTAGGGTTTGCAAACGCCTAGTAATACCCTTCATATTTTCTGTAATGGATTCCACCCATGGGGGAGTAGAGGACACAAGTGGTTCCTCTACTTGACGGTCCTTTTTCTTTTCTAATTTCTTTTTGTTCTTTTTACTGGAGACTGTTCTCCCAGAATCACCTTTTGATTCCTCTTCACTACTATCACTTTTACTGGTATCCTGAATTTCAGCTTCTAAGGAGAGTACATATTCTTCGGCTAATTTCAATAAGCTTCTGATGGCTTTTGCAGCTCTTTTGAATTTACACCACTACCTCTTCTCACTGGTATTAACTGACTCCGAGGCTATGCTTTCTTGATCACTTTCCTCACTATCCACTGAGTCCGTGATATCGAAAAACTCATCCATGGCTTTTATTATCCGACCTTTTGTTACTTTCGCTCCCATTTTCAGTTCTTACCTGCTGGCCAAATTCCCCGAATGGGCCACCACCTGTTGCTGCCTGAAGCGATGGCCGCCTGCAGCAACAAAACCGTGGGAATAAGTTCAGAGGCAGACTGGAAACGAACAGGCTCTTTATTCTGCTAGGTTCTCTCTCCGGCTCCAACAACACCCCAACACGCAATCCACACTCCTCCAACCACCACAAAATCATTGACCCTGTCCGCCAAGTCCCAGCTGAAGTCTCGCGAGATCCCTGGCCAAGTCCCGCGAGACCACGGAAGGTCGCAATGCCCGAAACATCCCCATGGCCCGAAGCCAACCTCAATCTCAGCCATCTCCCCAATCAGGGCTCCTGTATATTTTATTTAGAGACAGGGTCTCACTGAGTTGCTAAGTGCCTCACCACTGCTGAGGCTGGCTTTGAACTCTTGATCCTCCTGCCTCAGCCTCCCAAGTCACTTGGATTACAGGCATGCGCCACCGTCCCTGGCCAAAATGGGTGGCTTTTAAGTTTATATGAACGTTAGTTTATTTTTCTTTGCCCTTTTCACATGGCACACTTTTCAGGATCTATCCACCTTGGTGGATGTGTGTCTGGTGAATCCTGCCAACTTGTGTGCCAGAGTTCCCACCCGTTTCCCTTATTCCCTTACGCCCCCAGGTGAGGGCGCTCATGGTTTCCAGGCTTTGCTGCCATGAATACTGCTGTGAGGACAATTCTTTCCGTGCTCCTCTGTGGTCCTGGTGCGTGTGTCTGGGCGTTAGCCCTGGAGTAGGATGGCAGGTGATGGGGTGACCGCGTGCTTGGTCTCAGGTTGCTCTCCAGAATGAACCTTTGCTGTCTTGAGGGGTGCACTAGGTGTCCTATTTCTCCATTGTCAAGGCATTCCCCCCCCCCAAAAATGAATGTAAATATATGTCTTTGATCTTATTTAGCAGATTTATGGTTATTTTTAAGGTTATTCTTATTAGTTATTCGGGTTTCTCTCCTGGGGCCTGCCTTGTCCACATCACATTTTGGTTTCTTTTTATTGGAATTTCATGTATATGTGAGACCTTCATTCGTGTCCATTTTGGTTGCCGTGAGTTTCTTCTGGTGTCTTTGATTGAAGAGAAAAATCTCATATGTGACAAATGTCTTACTTGGAAATAATTTTAGGTTTACAGGAAATTTCAGATTTACAGGTTCCATATCACCTTTAGCCGGCTTCCCCTAATTGCTATCATCTTACATAACTTGGTGTGTTTGTCAGAACTGACACACTGACGTATAAAACACCAGTAACTGAAGCACAGACGTGCTCAGAACTCTAGTGCTCCCCTGGATTTCCTTGTGCTGTCCTCGTCCCCACCCGGGAAGCTCCCTTGCATTCAGGTGCCATGTCACTTCCATCTCTTTTGATCTGTGCCATTTTTTTCAGTCTTTGCTTCTTTTTTATGACCTTCTCAGTTTCTAAAGGTACTGGTCACACATTTTGTAGCATGTCCTTCAATTGTGTTTGTTGCTTAGACTGGGCTTCTGCATTTTTTTTTTTTTTTTTTTGAAAAAAGCCACCAAAGTGAAGGGCCCTTTTCATCAAAGGGTGCCTAATAGTAACAAAATTCATCACAGCCATGCTAACCTTGAACACTTGATTAAGGTGGTGCTTGCTAGGTTTCTCCATTGTAAAGTTTTTTTTCTTTTTTAATATTTATTTTATTTGTTTTAGTACAGAATGCGTTTAGTTTTACGTGGTGCTGAGGATCCAACCCGGGCCGCGCACCTGCTAGGTGAGTGCTCTACTGCAGAGCCACAACCCCAGCCCTTTTTTTCCTTTACCATGCTCTATTTTCGACCACAAATCACTAGATTGAGTTTACACTCAAGGGGAAAGGTCTTACGCTTACCTTCTGGACAGACGAATGTCTACATGTGTTATTTGGAGTTTTATTGGGAAGAAGAAATCCTTAATTTTTATGTAATCAAATGCAAATTTTTTTACCTTATGGCCTGTGCTTTTGGTGTCTCATTTTATTTTTTAACACAATACCTTTATTGTATGTTTATGTGCTGCTGAGGATCAAACCCAGTGCCTTACATGTGTGAGGCAAGTGCTCTACCAACTGAGCTATAACCCCAACCCTGGGGTCTCATTTAAGAACACTTTTTTCCTCTCTAAAGGCCACAAGGGTATTCTCTTTCTATGTTTTTTTTTTTTTTTTTCACCCACACCCACACACCCACACACACACACCCACACACACACACACGCACGCACTTTCTCTCTCTCTCTCTCTCTCCCTCTCTCCAACCATTAATACCTATTTTTGTGGTACTGGGGATCCAACCCAGGTGTACCCTACAACTAAGCTACATCCCTAACCGTTTTTATTTTTTATTTTGAGACAGGGTCTCACTAAGTTGTCTTGGCTAACATTGAACTTGTGATCCTTTTGTTTCAGTCTTCTGAGCAGCTGGAATTATAGGCACGCATCACAGTGCCCAGCTTCGTTCATCTTTAATCTTCAAGTTACCTGGATTTTACCGTTGTATAAGATGCAGAAAACCCAAATCAAAATTATCTCCCTAATTTTAAAACCCGGTTTCCTAGACTGATCCTGCCTCTCTGACTTATCAGCTATCTCATATACCCCACTTATAATTTGGAACGCTTTCTGATCTCTCTTTCTTTTTCCCATGGGTCTCTTCCTGTGTTATCACGCCAGCACAATAGACCTAAGCTCTGGCTTTCTTGTATACCTTCCTATCTAGCAGAGTGGTGGTAGTCAGTGAAATGGTGCCCACCCCTCCAAAGAATCCCTAGCACCTATAAAGTTTCCCTCACTTGGAAAAGGAGTCTTTATAGATGTAATTAAAGACCTTTAAGATGCAATTATGCTGGATTAACTGGGTGAGATTTGAGTGAAATGCCAAGTGTCCTTACAGGAGAGAGAAGAGCAGGAGCCACGGACATACAGGAGAGAAGGTTAAGGGAAGGCGGAGGCCAAGATCGGAGGGTCTGTAGTCAGGACACGAGAAGGTCAGGAAATGCCAGCAGCCCACGGGAGCTGTGAGAGGCAAGAAATGACTTCTTCCCCAGAACTTTCAGAGGGGATGTGACACCTCGAGTTTGCATGCTACCTTCCAGAAGTGTGAGAGAGTGAGTTTTTGTTGCTTCAGGCCACCCAGTTTGTGGCAGTTTGTTATAGCAGCCCGAAAAGCTCAGTCGGTGACTGCTTCTGCTCCTTCTTTTTCAAAATTTTCTGTGTTATTCATGGACACTTATTCTTCTCTGCTTATTTTAGATACGGTTTGATGAGGTGTTAAAAAAAATCCTGCTGAAATTTGCTTACAATTTTATTTTTTAAATTTATTTATTTATTTACGGTACTGGGGATTGAACTCGGGGGCACTCAACCACTGAGCCACATCCCCAGCACTATTTTGTATTTTATTTAGAGACAGGGTCTGAGTTGCTTTGTGTCTTACTTTTACTGAGGCTGGCTTTGAACTCTCGATCCTCCTGTTTCAGCCTCCAGAGCCACTGGGATTACAGGTGTACGCCACCATGCTTGGCTCATTATATTTATAAATTAATTTGGGGGAGAATTTATACCTGTACAATGTTAAGCCATCTCATCCATGAGCATTGGGCTTTTCTCCATTAATCATAACTTATGTGATTTATTAGGTTTTAAGATTTTCCCTATAGAATTACCATGCATTCTTTGTGTTTGCAATCAATGACAATCTTGCTCTTCCCTTGAAGTCTCTGTCTCTCATTGCATTGTCTAAGACATTGAAGACTATGAAAAATGATTGCAGAAGTAGCGAACCTCTTTGTCTTATTTTGGCTTTAAAGAGGATGCATTAAAATGAGGCTTCTTTTGGGTCTTTTGGTAGATCTCCTTAACTGACTTATGAAATTTCCTTTTTGTTTCTGGTTTTCTGAATTTTGTTTTTAAAGCTGAAAAGATACAAAGGTAACCAATATTTTATTTTTAAATTTTTTATTCTAAGTTGTTATAAATGATAGCAGAATGCATTACATTTCATATTATACTTATAGAGCACATTTTTACATATCTCTGGTTATATACAAAGTATATTCACACAATTCGTGTCTTCATACATACACTTAGGATAATGATATCCATCTTATTCTACCATCTTTTTTTTCTTTTTCCTTCACCCTTTTGCCCCCTCCTATCCCCTCCCTCCCCATTGGCCATTCTAGAGTTCCTCTAATCCTCCTATAAGATGGAAAAAATATACCTTGCTCTTGGATATGCCGAATTAATATTGTCAAAATGACCATACTACCAAAAACGCTATACAGATTTAATGCAATTTCAATCAAAATCCCAATGACATTCCTCATAGAAATAGAAAAACCAGTCATGAAATTCATCTGGAAAAATAAGAGACACACAATAGCTAAAGCAATCCTTAGCAAGAAGAGTGATGTGGTGGCATCACTATACCAGACCTTAAATTATACTACAGAGCAATAGTAACAAAAACAGCATGGTATTGGCACCAAAATAGACTGGTAGACCAATGGTACAGAATAGAGGACACAGAGACTAATGCATATAATTTCAGTTATCTTATATTAGACAAAGTTGCCAAAAATGTACATTGGAGAAAAGATAGCCTCTTCAACAAATGGTGCTGGGAAAACTGGAAATCCATATGCAACAAAATGAAATTAAACCCCTATCTCTCACCATGCACAAAACTCAACTCAAAGTGGATCAAGAATCTAGGAATTAGACCAGAGACACTACGCCTAATAGAAGAAAAAGTAAGCTCTAATCTCCAACAAGTTGGATTAAGCCTCCAGTTCCTTAATAAGACTCCTGTAGCACAAGAATTAATATCAAGAATCAATAAATGGGATAGATTCAAAATTAATTTAAAATTCTTTTTTTTTTTTTTTTTTGTACCGGGGATTGATCAGGGGCACTCGACCACTGTCCCCAGCCCTTTTATGTATTTTATTTAGAGACAGGGTCTCACTGAGTTTAAGTGCCTCACCATAGGCTGGCTTTGAATCGCGACCTCCTGCCTCAGCTCCTGCTGGTTATTTTTAAAATTCTTTATTAATGTCTATATTCATTTGATTTAGATACAATGACCCGCTCCTCTGGTTATTAACATTATTTTAGAGTCCCAATTGTCTTAATGTTCCACAATCTGGATTTTTCTGATTGTTTC
Source organism: Tamias sibiricus (assembly GCA_025594165.1). Lineage (NCBI taxonomy): Eukaryota > Metazoa > Chordata > Mammalia > Rodentia > Sciuridae > Tamias > Tamias sibiricus. The sequence goes on along the minus strand of CM046669.1, from coordinate 12,463,029 downwards.
CTGTGGTGATGGTCAAAGTTATGTTCTTCCCAATGCATTACATGAGGAGGCACATAATATCAGTTTGTACCCTTATCAGTAATTTAGTTTAGGTGGAGTGCACCACATCTTTTTGTTGTAAAGGTGTATTTTTTTCCTCCTTGAAGTCATTGAGCAATTTCATTTTGATATCTGTGTGATGTTTCTTTAAGACTATAAATATTGTTTCTCTCTCTATTATTTATTTATATTTTTCACCTGGTACTGGGGATGGAACTCAGGGGCGCTTCACCACTGTGCTACATGCCCAATCCTTTTTAATGTTTTTTATTTCAAGACAGGGTTTTGCTAAATTGCTGAGGCTGACCTTGAACTTTCGATCCTCTTGTCTTAGCCCCCAGAGTAGGTGGGATTACTGGCACGTGTGTGCCAGCACGCTGGCTTAAGTATAGTTTCCCTGTAACTTTTTCCCCAATGGTTTCATTATACATTAATGATTCTGACCTGAAGAATTACACTGATCGCTTTAGATGGTGATTTTTTTTTCTTTTGTGCATTTACTGCATTTGTTAGTAGTGTTCTATAAATGAGAGCTCTTTATCTCCTTTTTTTGAATGAAATGGTGGAGACAAGGATCCTTTTTATATGCTTGAGTCAATAGCTTTTGGAAGGTGTAATTAAAAATCTTAAGTGTAATGGTTGACTTATTTCTCCCCTTAGTTTGTTAGTTATTGTCTTATGTTCATTGTAAGCTGCATTGGTGTTTATGATTATGACATATTTGTGCCTCAGTGGCCTCATGCATAATATGGTGATAATAATAAGACCTACCTCATTGAGTTGTGAAGATTAAATGCATGAATACACGAGAAGGTCTTAGGTTAGGACTAGAAGCGTGCCTAGCCCTCAGTAAATGTGAATGATTTCTTTTGGTAATAATATTTTCATATATTTTAGAGCCATGGCTTCTTTTACCAATATGTAATATCTCTTTGTCCTTTGTTGTATCTTGTACTTTGATTTCTAATTGTTTGAGATGCAGATTGCTACTCTATTCTCTTTGGTTCATAATTGCCTGGAATATTTTTAAAAATATTTTCTGCTTTCAGAAAACTCATGTTTAAAACATAGCCCTTATAAATTTTTTATTCCTTGGTGATTATGTTCTTCAATCTGGAAGTCTCTTCTTTTGTTCACTGAATTTAATCTATTTACATTTTAAATTACCATTACATTATTATTTAGTTTTACCAGTTTAATATATGATTTCCTTTTACCATAATTTTTGACACTTCCCCCTTCTTACCTTGCTTTGAATGAATACTCACTGAGATCTTTACTCACTTTTTGCATATTTCATGTCATCCATCTGGACTAAGAGCTCTTCTTTTGGAGGTAAGGAATGTTTCAGTGATGGATTCTGTGCAGCAAATGTTCTCAGGGCATCTATGCCCATGGATAGCTTTATTTTACCTTCTCACTTAAATGATAGTTTAGTTAGCTATAAAATTCCAGGTTTAAATTAATTTTTCTATAATTTAGAACATTATCATCTATGAATTCTTTTAAAAAAAATTTTAATTGTAGTTGGACACAATATCTTTATTTTCTTATTTATTTTTATGTAGTGCTGAGGATCGAATCCAGTGCCTCTCATGTGCTAGGCAAGTGCTCTACCACTGAGCCACAACCGCACCCCTATGAGTCCTTATGTACATTATTACTGTTGAGAAGTAGGATGTTAATTTCATTTTTGTTTCTTTATAGGCTGTTTATTTTTTCCTTTGTGGAAGCCTTTTGAATTTTCTCTTTGTTATGAATCATAATTTAAACTATAATATTTAGGTACTTTCTCTTATCTAATTTATTTGATACTGTATAAGGCCTTTAATTTAAGGGCTCATGTCTTTAATTATTGGAAAATTATGGTTATTATTTTACTGAATATTATTACCCCTTTGGAGATTGTAGTAATATAGATTCCAGTAATATGATGTCTATGTTTATTCTCCATGTCTCTTAAATAAATAAACTATATATAGATATATACACATATAGTTTATAATTCTATAATTATCACTCCACAGTAAGTGGCGTGTGTGTGTGTGTGTGTGTGTGTGTGTGTGTGTGTGTATGTTTCCCTGCCTGGCCCTTTAGTCCTGTATTATATGTCATGGGTCAATGAGTTTATTTTATTTCTTGAACTTGACATCTTGTTCATTTTTCCTAAAGCTCATATGCTCTTGGGTTATTCTCTATCTCAGCTGATAACATGTTTCTAGGGGGAGGTAGTAAATCTGTGTTACTTCTGTGTGTGTGGCCTCAGGGTGAAGTGTTTCTGGTTTATATTCACTTAGAGTTTCTTTAATTTGGAGGACTTTGAAAAATTACACATATGTTTCTATGGTTCTATGGCTTGGTAGGATTGGTAAACTGAAAGAGACAAAGGAGCTTCTGGGGACAAGCTCATGCCACAGTAGCAAGAAATGGTGATGATATCTTAAAAGGCAAGGAGGGGGTCCCAACAATATGTATATCCACAGACATGAGTACAAAAAGCGAAATGGCCCAATATGCTGCAGTTCCCCCTGAGGTCAGTAATATACAGTACTTTAGGATAGCATTTAAAAAAAATATTTATTTATTTGCTTTAGTTGTACACAATGCGTTTTATTCGATGCGTTTTATTTGTACGTGGTGCTGAGGATTGAACCTGGGCCGTGCACGTGCTAGGTGAGCACTCTACTGCTGAGCCACAACCCCCAGCCCTTTAGGATAGCATTTTTAAAATTACTAATATCATCAAAGAAGAGTTAAGTAGGGCTGGGGTTGTGGCTTAGCAGTAGAGCGCTCACCTAGCACAAGTGCGGTCCTGGGCTCGATCCTCAGCACCACGCAAAAATAAATAAATAAAATAAAGGTATTTTGTCCAACTACAACTAAAAAGTAAATATTAAAAAAAGAAGAGTTAAGTATAATATTCAAAAATTATGCTGGTATATATAGCATAAATGGACATACAATGTAGTTAAGAAAGATTACCACAGAAATAGTTATGTTAAATAAAAGATTTATACTTTAACAGGAAAGCATCAATTATTTGAAAAATTACTTGTATGTTTTAACTTAATCTTGATAATTCTAGACAAATGAATTGAACAAAAAACAAACAAACAAACAAACAAAAAATAGATTGTTTAACATTACCTAAAAGGTTTAAATTAGTTTTCTCTTAAGTTCAATATGGTTTAAAAATACCTTTTAAAAGCATTTATTGCCATAATAATGTTGTGTAACAAACCATCCCAAACCCAGTGCCTTCAAACAGTAGCCAAGAGACTGGGTAGTCGAGTGGCTCTGTTCACCTGGGGCAGACTCGGTGGATCTTGGCTGGTGTATTTGTAGTTAGCTGTCAGGTCAGCGAGGGGTTGGCTGGCCAGGAGGCCCCATTCCCAGGCCTGCCGGTTGAGTGCGGTTGCCGAGGTGTGAGGGGAGGCTAATCCACATGAACCTCATCATTCCACAGGCGAATGAGGTTTGGTTTGCTCTGTGCCTGCCTGAGCAAGTTTCCACGAGAATAAGTCAAGACGCCCAAGTTCCCTCGGAAGACTGCTCTCTGGCCTGTGGTTACTTTTGACATACTTTACTATTGGCCAAAGTAGGTCACAAGACTAGATTTAAAGAAATGGGAAAATAGAAGCTGTATCTTGATAGGAGGAGAAGAAAAGGTACTCTGCAAAGGGCAGGGCATGGGGGGAGTGGAGAACTGTGACCATTTTGTACCCTAGGTACCATACTCCCAAAGGGCGAATAACCAGTTCTACTTGGCATAGTAAATTTCTGGTTGGAAATAGATGAAGGAAGTGGCAGGTGTGGAGTCAGGGACTCCCTGATCATGAGATAAATATCCTTGGCTTAGAGATGGGTGTGGGTGAAAGGAAGCTAATTGTGACAGAGGGCCTCATAGCTTCTGAAGACTTCAGAGTACAGTAAGGTTTGGTGAGTATTTATTTCAAAGAGTAAACTTTTGGGCAAAGATCACAATTCCCACTAGGTACTAGCTGCTATTCCATGGAATTGACTACCAACTTGATCACCAATTCGTCAGGAAATGGTTACCGTAGAGCAAGTACCAGCTTAAGTGCTGGGGGAATAGCAAGAATAAGACACTTTGCCTTCAAGACACTTTCAGTCTATTAGCAAGATATGCTATTTTCAAAAAGAGAGCCAGTAATGCAAGTAATAAAATATAACAGACATGAAAAACGTGACCCATAAAGTTTGCAATAGGACATTTAGTTCTGTAAGAGAATTTTTTAAAATATGAATATTATGTCTTCAATATTACAATGAATCCAAAGAAGGAGATTCACTTTTCCTAACTAGGCCACCAAAGTACTTAAATTCCCCAGAGGAAGGGATGTTTATATTAAAATTCAGTCACAAGGGGCACCCTACTAAGTGAATTTCCAAGAGAAGTGAAAGAACTATTGTAAGTTTGAAAATAACTTCCACAAATCTGACTGTGTGAGACTGCGAGAAATGCGGACGGGTTGCCAGATCTTCTCTCCTTGAGTCTCCAGGCCTGCCGGCTCCTAACAAGCCAACTCACAGTGCTGACATGAGAATCAGCTAACGGAGACCAAGGCAGGGCACTGGGAGAGTCTCGAGGAATGTGGAATGAGGTCAGTCATGGACATTGGCTATTTTCCAGTTGCTCCTAAAAGGGAGGAGGAGTTTGAGGACACGGAGTGATCATTTAACTTGCTAATCAGGCAGCTGGCGGGGTGCCTGGTGGAAAACAGAAGAAAACCTGTAGAAGACAAAGATAAGGGGAAGCAGAAGAATGAGATGCCACGTTTCTCAACAGGGGCACTGGTGGCATTTTGGGTAGGATCGCCCAGCTTTGGGGATATTGGCACCACTGGTCCTTGTGGAAGGAAATGCTGCACCTAACGTCCCCCAACTTGGGAAAAGAACACCAACCCCTGCAACAAGGGCCAACTCACTTCCAAATCCCGTGTCCCCTCTGGTTGAAGAATTACTGAGATGGGGAGCAAGAGCCCCGTAGTGAGCAGTCTTGCTGGAGTTGCAAGGCAGCAGAGTCTGAAGATGCAGCAATGGGGGGAGTGAAGGGTCTAATTAGAATGACCCTGGGGTAGGTTTCAGCCACATCAATGCATTTTTCACAGGGGGTTTGGATGATTCTTCTGAACTCCCCTTCCCTCCCCAACTCATTTCTAATCCCTCAGCTTCCTTTTTCTTCTGGGGACTTTCCTGGTTCCCGTTAAGGGAGCCACACCAAAGAAACTTGATCCAAATGACCAAGATGGGAACATGGAGCTCTAGGTAACTGAGAATTGTCATGGAGAGTCTCAAATGGGATGGGTTTAGCACGTAGCCCCCTGTGGACTGAAGGGGGCATGTGTTAGCAGGAGCACCCCCAAGTTGCGGCTGTTCATTGTCCCTCTGCTGTTGCTGGACTTGAAATCGCCTCTCTGGTGTTCTTTGGATCACAGTTCTCCTATCTGGACTAGGGACATTTGTGCAGTACCTGCATCTTGGTTTCTGTATGTATTCCCCACCTCTTCAGCCTGGTTTTCTTAGTAGGTTGTCATTTCTGGGAGACAAGACTGCAGTGGTAGATGCTTCAGTGGAGTACAGGGTCTGTCACTATGTGAACAATTTCCACGCCAACGCTGCCAGAGGGGTCTTCACCTTCTTTCACCAATAAGGAAGCAGCCTCAGAAATGTTAAACAACTTGCCCACGTTATAGCAGGAGTAAATCTCTGAGCTGGAATTTGAACCCAGTTCTTTATTTTAATTATTTATTTTTATGTGGTACTGAGGATGGAACCCAGGGCCACACACGTGCGAGGCAAGCACTCTACCACTGAGCCACAACCCCAGCCCGAACCCAGTTCTAATGATTCTAAAGCCTATCTTTTTAAACTGTACCCAATGCCTCGCCTACGTAATGCATTTTGCTTTTTTTCCCTCTCTTTTTCTTTTCTTTCTTTTTTTTGATGCAGCCTCTAGAGGATTTAACCTAGAGGTGCTCTACCACTGAGCTTCATTTGCAGCCTGTTTTATTTTTTATTTTGAGACAGGGTCTTACTAAATTCCTGAGGTTGGCCTTGAACTTGCCATTCTTCTTCCTCAGCCTGCCGAGTAGCTGGAATTACAGGCTTGTGCTACCATGCCTAGCTTTTCTTTTCTTTCTCTCTTTTCTCAAAAAATAGAACTTCTATCTGAGTCACTGGGGGAGACTGGGAGCTTATCTAGTGGATTACACAGTGGAAACATTTTTCCAGGATTTAAGGGGAACATCAGAATTGTATGGATTATGATATTCCTGGTTCAAACAAACAAACAACAAAACAAAACAAAACAAAACAGTGCAAGTTTACTTGCAATCCCCAGGTGGCTGCACAAAGAGTTCGTCTCAAATTCTGTCTTTCCTTTCCCAACTTTTTCACGTGCCTGAGGAATCATTGGGGGCAAAAGCACAGAGCCCAGAGCACCTGCTGTATGCTTGGAAGGGGCAATCACGGGCAGTCCTGGGATGCACCACCAGCTGCAGGCTGAGGCTGGACGGTAGGGCCCCTGCAAGTAGTGAGGCCAAGGGCGCCCCTGCAGCCAAGGACCCTGTCCCCATTGCTTCAGTTGGGCAATGATGAAATTCAGACATATTTTAAGTGGGTTATTCTGGAGCCAGGTACCTAGTGGATGGGGATTGGGGGAGAGACTAAAAAACAAGGCACTGCAGGGATAGAGACAGTGTGACAGGGGGCTGAAATTAGACAATGGAGATGGAAGCTAGGGACAGATGGCATAAAGATGCTACAGAGAGAGCAACAGGACTCGCTTGCTTGTGAGGAGTGATAGAGGGTGTTGTGAGCAGGGAAGTCAGAAGTGGAAACTCATTTGGGGAGAAAAAGTTTAATTTAAAACAGTTTTAGCATTTTGGATTTTTTTTTTGAGTATTTTCCCAAGGACCAAGTGGCAAACCTTTCCACTGTGGAGATAATCCCATTTCCTGCCTGCCAGAGACGCTGTCATGTGGGAAAAGTGAGTCTTTTACCCATCTATTCAGGACTCCTGAAGACAAGATGAGCCTTCTGTTCCCAGTGATCTCAGGGCCCCGGGATGAAGCCAGCCTCAGGATAATAAATCAGGTAATTATCTCCATCCTTCCTATGACAATAATGGTGTCGAGGCGGGCAAAAATTCATCAGAGGCAGCTTCACAAGTCCCCAGGGAGACTCGCGATAAAGGAGCCGATTGTCAGAATCTGCCTCTGCAGCATCACACTAGGGCTCTGCGGTGACGGCCGAGGGCCACATTATGCCTCCAGAGGAAAGGATCGTGGAGATGAAAAGGAAAAAGACACCCCCATCCTAAGCCTGGTATCCCCCAAGTCTGCATGGATGGTCTGGATCAGTAATTAGAAACACAGTGCAATAAATATTGAAAGAAGCTTCTGTAAACATTCTAGAGGACATTGAAATTAGAAATAATAAGCAGATGGGCTTTTATTCAAAGCAAATCATGCCAGATGGACCCGGTGGTCACAGGTGGTACCTCTTTTTTTTTTTTTTTTTTTTTTTTGATAAAAGTACAAAGTTGGTAGATGAAGGGAAAATGGCATGCTTGATGTCATGTTTGAAGATTGTTAAAACATTTGAGTCTTCCAAGAAGTCTGATTTTGCAGAATTGGCTCAGAATGCCTGGAATAGAAGCACATACCTGGCCAAAAAAAAAAAAAAAAAAAAAAAAAAAAAAAGTTGGATAAAGTGCTGCTAATTGGGCAAAAAGAAAATGTTCCAGAACACTGAGCTGTCCCACAACCTCAGGAGGGGACTTACAAGGGACTGTAGAGCTTTGGAGCCTGAAGAGACTTAGAGATCATCAGTTGCAGCCCCCTCATTTAAGGATGAGCAAAGTCAGTCACCAGAAGACTGCGATTTCACAAAGTCAGGGCTAGGGCAAGGGCCACTGGACACTTAGTGATGCCGCATGAGTACCAGGCCCTCTCTCCAGGGTGTTTCTGTTTTCTGGGAAGGAAAGCAACGTGGTCAGGTCCAACTGGAAAAGGAGCCTAACTCAGAGAGGCAAACAGAGTCCAAGACGCAGATGGTGTCTCCTAAGGAGACCGGCCTCACACAAAGTGGAGGTAGGGGCTGGGAACGACTGGGAAGCTTTACCAGAGGCCATACCCTGAGGTCCCTGTTCAGTTTTTGAACCACTTTCAATGATATTAACCCATTCTTGCTGTGAGACACACGTCGCCCCATTTGTAGGTGTGAAATGGCAAACCGAGAGGGATTCGGTTACCTGCTGGTTGAGGGTCCTAGAGCAAGCATGCTTGGCACAGGCAGGCCCTCTGCTCTGGCCTACGGGGCAGTCTCTCCCTCACCTGGATTTTGCTTCTGATAACATTCTGGTGTAGCCCCAGACGTTCCCGGCCTTCCCTGCCCCGCTGGGCTGGACCCAGACGCTGTTCCCGACACCAGGCCTTCCTAACACCCCAGCCTTGTCCTTGCAGGAACCCTCCACAACCCTCTCCCGTTCCTTCCACTCTTCCCCAGAACACATGGCCTCCTTGCCTGTTCCTACCATGCTCTGTGCTCACCATTTTTCACCCTCAAAATCAGCTCATCTCCCAAGGCTGCTTCCTCATGAAAAAAAACCCCAAATCAGGCCCCCTGTCTGGTCTGTGACCTACGGTGACAAAGCACGTGCTGAACACCGCCTAGTCCATGCTGAATATGAAGTAGATGTTCAGAATGTAATTAGGAAGAGGAATTCAGGGGGGGCCCTTTCCTCAAGGCATTTCCCAATGGTTCTTGCTTCCGTATGTAGAATAATGATTGCCCCCAAACCTGTGCCTGAGCACCTCTTGCTTTATCCAGAGGACAGCTGGGGTCCAGTCTTTAGAATGGGAGCAGGTTGAACTTGAAGGTGGATTGCTAATAAATGACTTTGTTCCTTTCACACATCACTTTCCCCTGTTGTTGTGTAAAAGAGCGTTTGCAACAGGCAGGTCTTTTTGGAAAGAAAAGTCACTAAAGTGTAGGAAAAAGTTAAAGCCCATCTGCATTTCCTTCTACTGCCAAAAGACAGCTCCTCCGTCTCATTGGCTGAGGCTTTCTGCTCTGAGTGACCCATGAACTAACCTGTTAAATAAAACCTGTTTGAACTTATTTTTGCCTTGTTTTTCTTTCTGTACCAAACCTCAATGCATCCATATTGGGAAATACCCTGTTTACCACGCAGTGATGAAGTGTTGCTTTTTTCTCTTTCTTACCTTCCACAGAAGGAGCAGAGCTGCTAAAGAGCTGCCCAGTTTTCCTTCCCAGGAAATGTGAGCCATGGGGAAGAGCACAATCTGGAAGTTACCAGATTTGTATTTTTGTGCCACTTCTGTCTCCTGGGGGCCTCAGGCCTAAGTGTCTTAACCTCTCTGTGCTCTAGCTGGTCCTGGCTCTGTTTAATTCCATATACCAAGACTTCCCTGAAGGCAGGAAATATAGCTTATATTTATATTACTTGATATAACAGGAAAAAATTTTGTAAATATTTGTGAATCATAACTCTAAGTGTTGCTGAAACATTGTCGTATACACACATCTATCACTAAGAAATATCACCTAATAGACTGCCAGACATATGTGCTACATTACTTAACCCAATCAGCATAACTCTGCAAGGGCACCATTATTATAACTACTTTGTAGACAAGGAAACTGAGGTACAGAAAGATAAGTGAGTTAGCTCTTTTTTTTTTTTTTTTTTGGTACCAGGGATTGAACTCAGGGCACTCGACCACTGGGCCACATCCCCAGCCCTTTTTTGTATATTTTATTAGAGACAGGGTCTCACTGAGTTGCTAAGTGCCTCACCGTTGCTGAGGCTGGCTTTGAATTCCTGATCCTCCTGCCTCTGCCTCCCAAGTGCTGGGATTACAGGTGTGCTTTTTTTTGCTGGCCAAGCTCTTTTTTTTTTTAATTTTTTTTTTTTTTGTGTGGGGGTGGTTTACTAGGGATTGAACTCAGAGCCTCGTGCATGTGAGGCAAGGGCTCTACCACTGAGCTACATCCCCAGCACTTTCTATTTTGAGACAGGGTCTTTCTGAGTTGCCGAGGCTGGCCTCGAACTTGTCATCCTCCTGTCTCAGCTTCCGAGTAGCTGGGATGACAGGGTTGTACCACAGCGCTCAGCTGAGTGATTTACCTCTTTGCTAGCTGGTAGCAAGGTCAGAATTTGAACTTCGGCTGACTGTCTATTCCATTAATCTGTACTCAGGATCTGTGCTCCTTACGTAATAACAGCACTTCATTGTTGTAAAAGGCTCTCTGACTTTCTAAAAGTCATGCCAAGAGGGTTCTTTGTCCTAAGCAGACTAAGGAAAGGCCACAGATTCCAAAAAGAAAGCTCCAATGAGCGTTGATGGGCAAGGGGCACAATCTTGCTCCGGGACTGACTCTAGTGCTCCTTGCTCTCTTGGCCCCTGACCCTGTTGACCTTGGCCGATGGGCTGTTTTTTCCTCACCCTTGGGTAGAGAGGCTCCATTTCCCCCCTTGCCCAGCTAGAGACTTCAAGTGGGCACAGATAATGAGTCCCTGAAGTGCCACACATCGTGTTGGCCCTGAACAAGGTGTGGCTTTTCCTTTCCTCTGGCAGGGGAGAGGGAGGCGCACAAGCACACAGGTCACCTCCCCTGGCCTTGGGAGCTGAGGGACTTGGGCTACAGGAAGTGGCCTGGGAATTGGCCACCTAAACAAGGCCTCAGAGGCCACAGGGGGCCTTTTAGATTTAGAGACCGAATTGTGCAGCTTTCCCTTCTGATCCAGAGCTTGAATGTTCCAGAAAAAATTACATCCTGCTCCCCACCCCTCCAGTGTCCTTCAGTAAGGCCACTCACTGTGCTCATTGTCTGGCTCTGGTATCAGGCACGCCAGCTCCTGCCCCGTCCCTACTGGCAGCATTTGCTGGGGTCCAGGCCTCCTGTGGCTGGCTCCTGAATGAGGTCATTGTAGTACTTTTGCATCGAGGGACTCTGTGCCACACTCGCTTTATATAGAATTCAGCCTCAAAACAAGCACCGTTGTATCCAGGAGCTGCCAGTGTGTTTATCTGGCATATATATAATTTTACTCAGTAGCAACAGGGCATTGAGAGAGTTGGGTAGGCTGTGATGCTCCCTCAGTTTCCGTTGTTTATTCAAATAAAGAACACCCCATGTGGCTTTTAGTTACTTAAGTTTTCTGTTAGTCTTCCCATGGTTAATAGCGAGCAAATGCTATATATTTTTTCCTCTTAAATCTTTCATTGCAATCCCCAGTTGAACAACTGATCTCCTCCCTCCCTCCCTTCTTTTGCTCTCTCTCTCTCTCTCTCTCCCCCCTCTCTCATAAGCATTTTTGATAGGTTTGATTAATGATTCTAGAGAAAGAATAGATTAGTTTTTTTTTTTTTTTTAACCCCGTAATTAGCATTACTGCAGAGGGAGGCAGGAGCCCACGCAAGATGGCCCGAGACACTGGCTTCATTCTGGTTTGTGGCCGCACACCTGAGCGGAGCCGGAAGTCATGGGCAGCCTCCCTCCTGTCAGTCCTCAGGTCAGTCCTGTTGCTATCTTTGCAGTGAAAGAGAGCAATCCTTCTATTTTCCCCAGTGGTAGGAGAGGTCTCTCCAAATGTCCTATCTATTGTCCCCAAAGCAAAACTATTCCTTACATGGTGAAATATGGCATGCACATTTTTTTTCTGGCTTTCCTTATCGTTTTTTTCCCCTCCAGATTTTTTGCAAAGTAACTCTGAAACCAGCTTCTGCTGAAGTGCATCTGCCCAAGGGATATTTTTTTTTTTTTAACCTAACAACTCCCCTAAGAGCCCAGCGGTTTCTTTTTGCAGAGCTGTGTTATTGTTATTTGGGGCTGGTGGACTGTCAGTCATTTCTTCCAGGAACAGAAAAATGCTCATCAGAGCCCGCAGTGTGGTGGGGCTGGGGCTTACCCTCCCACACCTCACTTAGACGCGTGAGGACCATGGCTTTGCTGAGTCTTGATTTTGCAGGTCCTTCTGGAGACACCATGGTAAGAAGCTCTGACAACTGAGAGAAACTTGTTCCAACACAGCCGGTTGTAGTACATTTTCCACCAAATTACATTAGCATATAAAACTTGGATTATTGATTCCTTCTTTACTTGTTGTGGTTTTTGGGGCAAAAGTCTAGTTATGGAAGCACAGAGAATATATGCACCTTGGAGTGGAGAGTAGTGACATGATTCAGGAAGGAAGTATGAGTTGACAGGTGGATTTTCTCCACCCAGAGCCCTTGGTGGGCTTCATTCAAGCCTCTTATGGTATAGACCTCCCCTTCCTCACCCTGCCTGGAGAGGCAGGCAGGGGCAGAGGACCACCTGTGGGGACAAGAGGGCACCTACCTGCCCCTGGTTAAGCACCTTGCTGTCAGGCAGTGGATGGCACTGTCCAGACACAACCTCCCATGGGACCCGATGTCCTCATTTTGAGATGAGGAAATTGAGGCTTAGTGAAGCTAAGTGACTTGTTCCAGGTCGCCTAGAAGCAAGTACAAGATAAGTGGCTATTTGCTTTGGAAACCAGTTTGACATTTCCTCAAAAGGTTAAACAGAGAGTTGCACAGGAGCCAGCCATTCTACTCTTAGATCTCTATGCACAAGAATTTGCCTGCACAAAAATTGGCAGGCAGATGTTCCTAGCAGTATTACTCAGGATGACCCCAAAGCAGAGACAACCCACGTAGTCATCAACACATGGATAAATAAAATGAAGTTTGTACATTCAATAGAATATTACTCAGTAAAAAGAAAAGAATATTGATAAATGCTAAGTCTGGATGAACTTTGAAAACATTATGCTAAGTTAGAAGTGAGTCACAAAGACCACACATGTTGATTCTATTATATGAAATGTCCAGAATATATAGAAAATAGATTAGTGGTTGCCAGGGGCTGGGGGCAAATGGATTAATGGTTAATAAATAACAAGGTTTATTTTTTAGGTGGTTAAAAACCTCCTAGAATTGATTCCAAGTTAGGTTTTAAATTGGTTCTAAAATTGATTGTAATAATAGTTGTCTAACTCTGAATATACTAAGAATTATTGAGCTGTATACTTTAAATGGGGTGCATGGTATGGTCTATGAATTGCAAAGTTATTTTAAAAGTTAGTGGCTGCTGACCACTGCTCATATGAAGGGAGGTAATGTCCCCTCAGACTGGGGAGTGGCCGATATGCTCCTGATGACAGAAATCCAAATTGCAGCAGCAGCAGCAGTAGCAGCTGCAGGAGCAACATGTAACTTTTATCAAGTGTTTATTAAATGCCTGTTGCTGTGTTACGTACTTTATGTGCATTATCTAATTTAATCACCACACTAACCCCAGGAGCTCAGCATTGCTGTTAGTCTTATTTTCTAGAAAAGGAAACTGAGATTTAGAGAGCCTTGGTAACCGTGGTGCTATAGTTGCAAAACCTGGGGTGTAGCTGTGTTTATTTAAGTCCCAGCATTGTATAGTGGTGGCTAGAGAGTAGGACTTGCAGCTAGAAGGCCTGGGTTTGGATCAGAATTCTGCTGCATGGGTCTGTGTAAATGTGAGCAAGTTCCTCAAACCCTGTGCCCCAGCTTGCTCAACCGTGTAATGGGCAAGGAGTATCCAACTCCAAGGGTCCAGCGAAGATGAGGGTTAATTAGCAAAAGCCCCAGAATAGCGCGTGGCACGCAGTAGGTGCTCATCAGAGGTACACTGTTGCTAGGGACCATCTCTGTGGGAGGTGGCAGCCCAGGAATGATCAGGGCCAGCTACCGTCAGAGGGCGACAGATACAGACGTAACTGAACCAGGGACCGCGGGGAAGGCAGGCAGGAGGCAGGGCGGAGGCGGAGGGAGCAGTGTTCCTGGGGCCACCTGGTGGTCCTGGATCTTAGGTCTTGAGGCTCCGGCACGAGGGCGTCCACGGCAGCAGGATTTTCCTCTCTTTCCCTCAAGGATTCAGGCACATGTAAGGATTATGAAACCTGGTTGGAGAGTTTCATGATTGTGTTTTTCCTGACAGCTTGGTCAAAATTAAACACTTGAAAGGGCAGAGCCGAGAGAGCGGAGACGGTCTTTTATTGGGGCTTCTTGAATATTTAACAGTGGTTAGGTCCTTAGGCCAATATAACAGAAACTTGATCAGGAGATGAAAGTCACGGGAGAGGAGTGCAAGGGGCATGCTCAGGCAGGGGGTCGGGTGGGCCGGGGTGGGGGGCGTCCTCCATTCTCATTACTCTGAACCTCGGGAGTACGCTGGTGATCAGCTAGCTGTCAACGCACGTGGACTTCCAGGCCAGTGTGTCTGTGTCTGTGTGTGACATATGCAGGTGGATGTATATAAAAGTTGAGCGAGGGAGAGAATTCACACCAGAAAACCAGGCTTCCAAGTGTGACGAGCAGAGGGCGGCCGGAAATGGACAGGAGGAGCTGGCTCCTGTTCGTTCCCAGTACCGTGTCTGGCCGCTAATGGTGTTCAGCAAATATTTGTCCAATTTGACAGTGTTTATTCTAGTTGGTACATTAAGGATGACCTCTAATGCCCTCTGGATTCTAGATTTCAGTTTACCCTCTGAGAGTTTGATCAAGAGACTTGCTAAGAAGTGAGACCACCTTTTCCAGGAATTAACGTAGAGCTTTACCTGTCCTAGCGGAGAATGACCGGGGGGACCTGGAGTGGGACCCGAGAGCCTACCCTGGCTGCACATAGAATTACGCACAGAGCGTTTGAAACTCACAGCAGCCCGGCTGCAACTCACCCTCGACTAATGAGGCCAGAGTCTTGGGGTAGGGCTGCTGGTGACTGTGATGGCATCTGACGTGGGGCCCGCTGGACTAAGGCGTTTGTAGGTGGGAAGGCTGGTGGCCTCTGCCAGAAACTTCAGTATACAGTTGCCTGGAGGTAAACCTCAGGTGTCACCTGAGCGAGTGCAGAAATGTGTCCGCCATGCTTTTAGATTCCCAAGGTCATTCTCTGGATGACCTCTCCAGTGCTGGACTGAAGATGTCCCAGCCCAGGGCAGGGCGGGTAGGGGCAGGCTGGCTGCTGAGGAGGGGCTGGGCCTTCATGATCGGAACAGGCTTTGCCCTTTCAAATACTGAACTTCTCTGATGTAGAAAGTTCCCACAGCCTGAGACGACGTAGCAGGGGAGGGCACTGGAGCCCCCAGGCCTCCCCTCACTGAAGACGCTGGGCTGGGTCAGCAGAGGGCTCTGTGGCCTGTTGCACAGGCTGCCAGTTTCTCCTGAGATCAGCTCCCCCTGCGGCGCTGGCCACAGCACACCCCAGGCTCTGCCGCTCCGCAGCAAGGCCGTTCAGATGATCAAAGAGTCTCTGGAGAGTTTGTGGAGTGTGACTGTGACCACGGGAGCATATTTTATTTTGCCCTGAACTGAACCGCCGAGGGAGGGCGGGCGCTCCTCTGTTTCCAACAGGAAGAGGGTGTCCATCAGCCGAACAGCTCTGAGAACTCTCCCAGCGAGTGAGCAGCATCCTGCAAAAATGCACCTCCAGTGTCGGTGAGCGGCCGTCTCCTGCGAGATCTAAGCTTGTCCCCAGTGAAAGATGTTGTGGGTCCTGTACTGAGTTTGCGAAGACCAGGGGGAAAGCTGGGGACAGGAGGCGCACATTTGCATGCTCCTTGAATCAAGAGGGTCCGATCGTCCACACTGACTCTCCTCGAATGGGCCCTGGAGTTCAAGTTCCTCCTGTCTCCTGCTGCCTCCTCCCCAGGGAGGGATCGTCCCCCACCACCCCTACTCCTTCCCTCGGTCTCCCTCCCACAGTCCCACCTCAGCCACACACACAGGATAGCATCTTGCTCTCGGGCTGATTTATTATTGACCAGCTTCTTTATCTTGGGTAGTATGTCACCAGCAGTCAAGACTGTAGCTCCTGATGGGAGTTTCACAGATTTTAAGATGAAGAAACAGGATCCATAGAGTTCCGGAGTCACAGACGTCTGATAGCCAGGCAAGAAGAAAGAAAGAAAGAAAGAAAAAAAAAAAGCCACAAGACTGTTGGAGAGTGGAATTTTACTCGCTGGAGCTGGCTTGGACTTTAGATATGAAACATTTGATTTATAGTTTCTATTTCACTCTGATAGAAAACTCTGCTTACCCTTATTGGAAGGTCGAATGTGTTGAGTTCTTTAGCTAAGGTAACCGTTAAAATTTATTTCACATTCAAGGGAAGGGGCTCTTGTTATTCACCGTGTTCTCATTTTAATTATGATTTTCCTGGCATCGTTTTTAACAGGAATAACCTCAGGCCTGTGAGGAATGATCTCCCCCAATCAGTTCTCAACCCCCCTCCCCCCAACTCACCGCTCCAGCCGTGGCCACACAGATGAAATGAAATGGAGAACTGAGCAATTACCTGGTGAATCTGAGCAGTGTGGAGTCAGCAGTCAATTAGAATAGTTCAATTACAAAACCCTTTTTTCCTTTCTACCTTTTGCTCTGTACGATCACGACCTTAACCCTTCCTGCTCCTTCTGCACCGCATGGAGGCTTGCTTTCTTGTCCTTGTGCCCCCTGTGGACCCCAGCCTCTGTCCTGAGGGGTTTGGCACCTCTGCCGGCTGGGCCCTCATCGCCAGTCCTTTGGGGAAAGGCCTAGATTCCTCCTCCCAGAGTTGTGGGCTTGGGACGTGGTGCCGCCTCATGTTGGGCTCACCCCTGACTCTCACAGATTTCCTGGACATCAATCCCGTCAGAGCACCTGCACCTGCCCACGTCCCCCTGGCCTTCCAGGCTGTAGGCTGGGCTTCTGCTGTGCCTCATTCTGAGGTTCTCTGCCCTCCCCTTGCTGGCTCCCCGGGCCCATCTTCCTGTGGAGACACTGTTTGCTCTTTCCAGCAACTGATGCCTGACCCCGGGCCCCATCCTAGGCTCAGGCCTCACAGAGGGCAGCCAGCCCAACAGGCCTCCGAGCACAGCCAAGGGGGTCTCCAAGGCCTTCCCCTTCACCACATGTCAAGCACTCATCTGGGTCTTGACTAGGAATCGTCAGCCCCATGTTTGGCTGAGTCCCCACTTCTAGCTGTATTTGAAGTGCCTGGTAGAGGCCTCAAAGTTCTCTCCTCTGGTGTGGCTTCCTGGAATATGAGCCGCCACACCAGATAGTTATTCCTGTATTAATTCACCCAACACTTGTTTATCAAGCACCTACTACATGCCAGACATTCTGCTAGGTACCAGGGACTAAAATAATATATACACTTCATACACTTAAGGAAAAGGTGATGATTTGCTAGTGCTGTTGCAACAAAGCACTGCAGACTTGATGGCTTAACAACTGAAAATTTTCACACAGTTTTGGAAGGCAGAAATTCAAAATTAAGTTTCTGGCAGGATTGGTTCCTTCTGGTGAAGGATCTGCTGCAGGTGAAGGGCAAAAATCATGCTGGTGACAACTGTGCAGCCAAGAGATTTATCCACCAGCCTTTATGGCTGGTTGGAGGTCAAAGAGGTGCTGGGAGAGAGGAGTCAGGGAGAGGGGAGTGTGGGAGCTCTGAATGGAAGGTGGGTGCCTGGTCATGCCAGCTGTGGTCTCTGGAGCTGTTGGCCGGGGCAGCTGCCATCAGGCTGGAGAAGGTGGGTCTAAGGCTGGTGCAGTGGCTGCCTCCTCTCAGCAGGGACGAGTTCTTGTGTGTGAGTTGGCCCTGAGTGGATGGGAGCTTAAATAGGGATTTCTGGTCAGGGGTGTACCAAAGCGGCCTTTAATGCTATTGGCTCTTTGCCCATGGAACAAGGTGACCTTTAAGCCTATTGGCTTCTGCTCAGGAAAAATGAAACACGCTGCCCGGAGAAAATGGAACAAAGTTGCTTGGAGAAACAAGTTTGCTCAGGACATGGAAATTTCCATGGCAGGGGTGGTGGTGGGTGGCCCATCGGCCCAAGCCCATCTATCAGCAGGCCTCTTTCCTGGACTTGCCAATGACCATCCTCTCCCTTGGTCTCTTCACATCACCTTCTCACTATGTATGACTATGTCTGCATCCAAGTGTCCCCCTCTCACAGGGACACGAGCCACTGGATCAGGGGCCCACCCTCCTCGAGCGTGACCTCATCTCACCTTGGCTAATTTTATCTGCTGTGACCCTAGCTCCAAATAAGGTCACAGTCTGAGGTACTGGGGGTTAGAACTTCAGCATAAGACTCTGGGGGACACAGGTCCCCCAGCAGTGTGCCCCGTCTTATGGGGAGTGACAACAGTGAGAAGTGAATATGGACACTGGAGACCCAGGGCCGGGCACAGTTCACTTCCCTCCACTTTTCAGGGCAGACACAGCCTCAGGTAATAATGGTCAAGCCCGAACTGCGTTCCAGAAACTACTCATTGACCATCCAGTGACTTATAAGCATTGTGTGAAGACACTGAGGCACAGAGAGGTTAAGTAAGCAGCCCGTGTCCACCTGGTCAGGGGCCTAGGAACAGATCAGGTGCATTTTGTGGAAACTGAATTACTTATGCCTTCTACCCCGACATCTTGGCAGTACCGGGCTTTGCCCACGGAGACTCTGGAAAGGCCCAGTTCACGTGGATGACTGCGTGGGGCAGCTCTCTGAGTGGGGCAAGGCGGCAGTTGACAACTCTGAGCTTCTTAATCCCCACCGTTGGCATCTCCACCCCTTCCATGCACCCTAAGGCAGGCGCCATCCGTGTAGGTTTGCAGGAGCCCTGTTTGGGGAGATGGCTTAAATTGCGGTGGACTACGGGCTTTGGCTTTGGACATGTTTGGGCATTGGCGCCTTCCGTACTTGGCCCGGGATCTTGCGAGACTTGGCCGGAGATCTCGAGGGACTTGAGCGAGATTGCGGAGGAGGTCTGCGCCATTTTGGAGGTTAGAGGAGCGTGGACGGCGTGTCGGGGTGTAGTTAGAGCCAGGGAGAAAAGTTGACAGAATAAAGAGCTGTTTGTTTCCAGTTCGTCTCAAAACTTCTTCCCGCGGCTTCTTTGCTCCAAGCGGCCATCGCTTCAGACGACTACAGGTGGTGGCCCGGACGGGGAATCGACACGGCAGGTAAGAACTGAGGAACCTCGCAGGAGTCTCTAGTCAGAGCGGTTAAAATGGGTTCGAAAATAACTAAGACCCAAGTGTACAAGGCTCTTGATGGATTCTTTGATATAGCTGAGTCAGTTATTAGTGAGGAGAATTTGGAAAAAAGTGAAAGTGATCATGAAAGCTTGGCCTCGGCTGAGTCAGTTAGGGCCAGTAAGGATAGTATCAGTGCGGGCTCAAAAATGACAAAGATCCGAGCTGCTAAAGCTATTCAAGATTTATTAGAGATAGTTCAAGGATACATGCTCTCAATTGAATCCGGGACTCAGGATGTTACTGAGTCAGTTAGGACCAATGAGAGTAGTAGTAGTGAGGAGGAATTAAGTAAAAGTGATTCTGAAAAAATGAACAAAAGGAAATTAAGGAAGACCAAGATAAGGGACCATCAAGTGGAGGAACCTATGTCCTCCACTCCCCCATGGGAGGAATCTATTACAGAAAATATGAAGGGTATCACTAGGCATTTGCATACCCTAGAAATAGAAATAAAAAGTCTTTCTGAGCGCTTATGTGCTCTCGAGGGTAACTCACAGATACGTTGGGAACTGCCAGTATTTGAATATGAAAATGGAGAGAGGGGCCACCAGTCAGTAGATTTCAAAACAATAAAAATTCTCAAAGAGGCAGTAATGACATATGGACCCCAAGCTCCTTTCACGTTGAGTATACTGGAGTCCCTTAACACCTTTAGCTTAACCCCCTCAGACTGGAAACGTCTATGTAAAGCAACATTAAGTGGGGGACAATACTTGGTTTGGCGATCACAATTTCAAGAACTTTGTATAGAAACAGCTAAAATAAATGCAGATGCAGGGTTTGGAGACCATAACATAGAAATGCTCACAGGAGAAGGGCCATTCGCAGACGTACAGGTTCAAAAATATTATACCCCAGGAGTATATGCTCAGATAAACGCAGCTGCCTTAAAGGCATGGAAAACTGTACAAGGACCTGGGGATCTACAAGGTAGCTTGTCCAAAGTAATTCAAGGACCTAATGAACCATATGCTGAATTTGCTGATCGACTTTTGAGAACTGCAGGTAGAGTTTTTGGAGACGTTGATCAAGTTATGCCATTAGTTGTTCAATTAGCATATGAAAACGCTAATAAATATTGCCAGGAAGCCATCAGGCCATGGAGAAATAAAAAGGATCTTTCCATATATATACAACTATGTAAAGATATAAATGATGCCTTTGTCACAGGGAATATGATTGCAGCAGCTGTTAGAGATGCTGCCCCTCAGAATTTCACAAGGACTCAACCTAGACACTATAATCAATCAGGATATTCCAGGAAAAATTATCATAATCAATCAGGCTATTCTAGGCAAAATCCCAAAAGAGAATAAGACCAAATTCATACCGTGCTCCAGGTTGCTGCCCCAGGTGTAAAAAGGGAAATCATTGGGCCAATAAATGTTATTCAAAATTTGACATCCATGGAAATCCTTTGTTCAGGAATTCAAAAAACGGGGCACGGGGCCCAATGCCCCGGGGCCCACAAATGTACGAGGCATTGGAAGAGGAGTATCCTCAAGCATCCATTCAGATGCTTCCCCGACACAACCCCTATTACCCATCCACTCCCTCACCAGAGGAACAGGAAGAAATGCAGGATTAGACCTCTGTTCCACCGCCCGAATAGTGTTAACACCTGAAATGGGGGTTCAACTGATTCCCACAGGAGTCAGGGGACCTCTTCCCTCAGGGACTGTAGGACTTATTATCGGGCGAAGTCCTCAAAGCTTATTAGGTTTGCAAGTGACCCCAGGTGTAATAAACTCAGACTACAAAGGGGAAATAAAAATAATGCTTAGCTCACCCCAAAGTATAAGTTCTGTTAATCAAGGAGATAAAATTGCTCAGCTGCTTCTCCTTCCAAATTTACATAATTCATTTAAAATGAGTATGCCTCAAAAAGGGAACAATACAAGATTTTGTTCCACTGATTCGAGTCCCATGGCTTGCTGGGTTCGAGACTGTACTAGGAGGCCTATGTGTAAAATAAGAATCCAAGGAATAGAAATGGAGGGACTTATAGATACTGGAGCTGATTCCTCCATCATTAATTTACGACAATGGCCCAAACACTGGCCTCTGCAAAAAGCTTCAACCAGTTTAAGAGGCTTGGGATATAATAACCTCCCAGAAAAAAGTGCAGTAATTTTAAAATGGGAGGATGATGAAGGACATAAAGGAACGTTTCAGCCTTATGTTTTACCTAACCTACCAGTTACTTTATGGGGAAGAGATATTTTACAACAAATGGGAGTACACCTTGCAACCAAACCTGCAGGTGTTAAATGTGAAAATATACAGGGTAGTCTTAACCCTGAAAGAAAATCATTATCAAAAAGTACAGGGTAAGCGTAACCCTAAAAGAAATCATTATCATATAGGAAAAAGGCATTTTTCTTCGGGGCCACTGAGAAAATAATTTTAAAAATACCATGGCTTTCTGATAAGCCAGTGTGGGTCCCTCAGTGGCCCCTATCTAAAGAGAAATTACAAGCGGCCCACCTACTAGTTCAGGAACAATTAGAAGCAGGACATATAGAACCTTCCACCTCTCCCTGGAATTCCCCCATATTTGTGATCAAGAAAAAATCAGGAAAATGGCGATTATTACATGATCTTAGACAAATTAATAAAACCATGCAAGTCATGGGCCCTACTCAACCTGGACTTCCGAATCCTGTAGCTATTCCAAAAAGTTTCCATGTTATTAGTCTTGATATAAAGGATTGCTTCTTTTCTATTCCCCTACATCCTCTGGATGCCCCCAGGTTTGCTTTTTCAGTTCCTTCTATTAACAATAATGGCCCTGATCAGAGATATCAATGGAAGGTTTTACCACAGGGAATGGCTAATAGCCCCACCATATGCCAAATATATGTGGACAAGGCTATCCAACCCATTAAAAATAACTATCCAAACCTCATGTGTCTACATTACATGGATGATATTTTACTGGCCCACCCTAATCAAAAAATCTTATTTAATATATTCAGTGACATGGTAGAAAATTTTAAAAAATACGGATTATATATAGCAGAAGAAAAAGTTCAAACTAGATCTCCCATATTATATTTAGGATTTAAAATCATGGATACTTTTGTTAGACCCCCAAAAATTTTAATAAATAAAGAACATTTAACCACCCTCAATGATTTCCAAAAACTGCTTGGTGACATTAATTGGCTTCGCCCTACACTAAACCTCACTACTGGCCAATTAAAACCTTTATTTGATATCCTTCGAGGGGACCCTGATCCATCCTCACCACGAACACTGACTCCAGATGCTAGGAAAGCTTTAAAGTTAGTAGAAAAAGCCATCGAAGGAGCTCATTGTGACAGATTTGATTTAACTCAACCGCTGATATTGATTATTATTTCTTCACAATATACACCCACAGGAGTATTTTGGCAACAAGGGCCTTTATTATGGATACATTTGCCCGTCTCTCCTAAAAGTATAATTGAATCTTATACCTCCATGGTGGCTAAACTTATTCTTCAAGGACTTAAAACTTCTACTAAAATATTTGGCATTCACCCTGCTACTATTATTACTCCCTATTCATCGTCACAGATTGAATATTTATGCTTCAACGATAATGACTGGGCTATAGCTAGATGCTCTACCTCTGCAAATTTTGATAATCACCTTCCTAAGTCTCCTATATTATCTTTTTGTATTAATCATCCTATTATATTTCCACAGGTAATAAAAAATCAACCTATTCCTAAGGCATTTAATGTATTTACAGATGGGTCCTCAAATGGTACTGCTGCAATAGTCACTACAAAAGAAAATATGACTTACATAACTGCACACAAATCAGCTCAACTAGTGGAATTGGAAGCTGTGGTAAGAGCTCTGGAAAATTTTAGAGACCAGCCCATAAACATTTTTTCAGATAGCTACTATATTGTACAAGCTGTCCCAAAATTAGAGTTAGCAGGACCAATAGCACCTCATACTCCAGCTTTTAAATTGTTTTATCAAATACAAAAACTTTTGTGGGCAAGAAAAGAACCTCTATTCGTAGGCCATATTAGAGCACATACTAATTTGCCTGGCCCCCTCCATGAAGGTAATCAAAAGGCTGATGAACTTACAAAAACAATATTTATACTTTCAGCGCTACAACAAGCCACTTCATTTCATTCCCAGTTTCACGTCAACAGCACCACCTTGCAACGTAGGTTTAAAATTACAAAAGAGCAAGCCAGAACAATTGTAAAAGATTGTAAATCTTGTATGACACATTTGCCCAATCCTCATTTTGGTGTTAACCCTAGAGGATTAATGCCCAATCATTTGTGGCAGATGGATGTTACTCATGAGCCAAGCTTTGGAAAATTGCGATTTATTCATATAACCATAGATACATGCTCAGGCATGATTTTTGCTTCCTTACATTCTGGAGAAAAAGTTAAAGATGTCACATCTCATTGTTTACAAGCTTTTGCTGCATTGGGCATCCCCAAAATGCTTAAAACAGATAATGGCCCCGCATATACGTCCTCATCTTTCAAACAGTTTTGCGCAAAATTCAACATATCCCATAAAACAGGCATCCCATACAATCCTCAGGGTCAGGGCATTATTGAAAGAGCAAACCGCACACTGAAAATTATGTTATTAAAACAAAAAGAAGGAAATTGGAAAAGTCCTAAAGACAGATTGGCAGTTGCCCTGTTTACCTTAAATTTTTTAACTTTAGACTCTGATGGTTATTCTGCTGGAGACAGACATTGGAATCCACACCAACAACATAAACCCTTGGTTTACTGGAAGGATGTTCTTTCAGGTACATGGAAGGGTCCAGATCCAGTATTAATTTGGGGGAGAGGATCTGTTTGTGTTTTTCCAAAACACGAATCCTCTCCAATATGGATACCATCTAGATTAATAAAGCAGGTACCACATCAAAATGATCAAGATGTAGTTGTTGAGGAATCAAGATTAATAAAAAAGGTACAAAATCAAGAAGACCAAGATGAAGATATAGAATGACTCCCTCAAAAGTATCCTTCAAAATGTTTCACAACTCAAGAGTCATTCCTCCCGGCCGGGATGAGGAGATCTCTCTTTAGTGTGCACACAATTGTATTTTTTTTTCTTTTTATACATGTCTTTATGTCTGTACATTTGTCTACATTTCATGTTAATGTGACGTCACAAATATATGTTTGTATGTTTGTTCGTCTGTCCAGTGTGACGTCACAAAGAACAAAGCGCTTATGAAAAAGAATATATATATATATATATATATATATATATATATATATATATATATATATGGATCCAAATAACTTTAATTCATTTTAGGTTGAGAGTATTCAATTTAGGTAAATAATTTTATAAATGAAGGTACTTTCAATTTTGATTATAGGTATCCCTGGGACTTCTCTTTAGCAAACAATATGACTAGTGCTATATAACCTAATATTTTGGTGTTTTGACATAAGATTGTTCATTTGTTATTAACTTCATTTGTTTAATAGCTGATTAATTTCAATTATCTCAACAGGTAAAAAATTGCTGTGTATACAGAGACTTGAGGGTTCCAGCTGACAAATTATTTCTCCAAAGTGCCTTTAGCTTTTCTTTAATCTATCTTTAATACAGTAAATACCCTCAGATTTCTTTCTTTTGTTCTCAATATGATATTTTGACAACTTATGTTTGTGTGAGCTCAAACAACAATGTGTATGAGCAGAAATCAACTTTAATTTTCTAATCTAATAATTCTGTTTTTTAGTTTGACAACTCGACTCTTCACTCAGTGCTGAAATAACACTGCCTTTCCTTTAATAATTGATGCTTGAGTTTCTAGGTAGCGGGCCCTGAAGATTTGCCGGTGGCATTATCTAGATATAAAAAAGACGGTTGCTGCTATAGCTGCAGGGAACGCGGTCACCACAAGCATCCCTGCTGCTCAAGCATCAAACAACCTCACCAACAGTGTGGCCTCTGCTCTACATGCATGGGACCTCCTATATCAACGTGTTATAACAAATGGACATTTTGATCTTTCATTGTTTGGGACTTTACGGGACAATGACTTGCGGACATTTGTCCAGAGAATTCAGTGTGTTACTTGATGAAACTTAGGGCAAATAATTTGTTTAAACAATTTGATATGCTATACAATTTGGCTCGTCACCAAAAGGCTTGTTGCCTTAAAGCCGCAACATCTCCTCACAATTGGACGGCTGTTAGTCATCATACACAGTCGATCCTAAAGGGCTCCATTGGATGGCTGGTTAGCCAATGACGGGTAAGATCCCCAGAGGGGGACAACCTAAGACAGGCACAGTCGCACGGGACAGTCTCATGTGGCCGACATATCAACCTAAGACAGGAGTCAAGGGCACAGCCTTGATTATCCGATGACGGGTAAGAATGTTGGTTGCACATAGACGTCCTAGAGCATTACCTCTTTTAAAACAAAAGGGGGGAAATGCAGGAGCCCTGTTTGGGGAGATGGCTTAAATTGCGGTGGACTACGGGCTTTGGCTTTGGACATGTTTGGGCATTGGCGCCTTCCGTACTTGGCCCGGGATCTTGCGAGACTTGGCCGGAGATCTCGAGGGACTTGAGCGAGATTGCGGAGGAGGTCTGCGCCATTTTGGAGGTTAGAGGAGCGTGGACGGCGTGTCGGGGTGTAGTTAGAGCCAGGGAGAAAAGTTGACAGAATAAAGAGCTGTTTGTTTCCAGTTCGTCTCAAAACTTCTTCCCGCGGCTTCTTTGCTCCAAGCGGCCATCGCTTCAGACGACTACATAGGTTTGTATTGTCTTTAGGGTGACTTTCAAGCACAGTTGTCTCATTGATTCCGTGACTTACTGTCTGTCTTTTTCACTCGAGTGCGAGCCTGGTGGAGGCAGGGCTGGTGTGGCCCTCCTCGGGGCACACTGCCAGCGACCAGCTGCCTGCCTGGCCCACAGAGGTGTTCCAGAAAGACCTCCTGGTAAATGGATCCTGCTACAGGTAAAGCAGATTTCTTGCAGGTTTTTCTCAGGAGTGAGGTTTTAATTTTTAAAAAAGCCCCAGGCACAGAATGGCTGGAGGAAATCATACATTCCCCAAATGAGTGAACCACGAGGCATCGGGGGCACCGCGGCTGGTCCCCAGCACCGCTGCAGCGGACACTGACGACGTGGCTGTGGTCACCAAAGTCGTATTACGGCACTTATTGATCATTATTGATCATTATTGATCATTACCACCCTAAGTGGAACCAGGCACTTCCGCAGCTCTGGCACCGTAGCTGCGGGCTTCGGCCTCGTTGGCAGCACTGACTTGCCACACAGGGCATCAGATTCCTTCTGCACCAGCCGCCCCCTTCCTCTGCCTGGCTGAGGGCGCCCCCTGGGGGGCCGGTGTTTCTCTGGACTGCTGAGGTGGCAGTGGGTGGCGTTGGAGTGGGAAGGCCTGTGTCGTGTTGAGACTGGGCGTCCTGACTGTGGACGGGCGATTGCTGCCCTCTCTACCTTGCAGACTTGACCAAAGATAATGCACAGGGTAGTGCCGTGGAGCAGCGTGAGCCAGACCGTCACCGGGAAGCCGCGTGGGGCAGGAGCGTCGGCATCTCGCAGACCCGGGCTCACGTCCCAATTCTGCTATTTTTTAGTGGTGACTTTAGTTATTTAGAAATTCCTGTGCATCAGTTAGCTGGGTGCGGTGGCGCACACCTGTCATCCCAGCACTTGGGAGGCTGAGGCAGGAGGATTGTGAGTTCAAAGCCAGCCTCAGCAATGGCGAGGCACTTAGCAACTCAGTGAGACCCTGTCTCTAATAAAATACAAAAAAAGGGCTGGGGATGTGGCCCTGAGTTCAGTCCCCAGTACCAAAAAAAAAAAAAAAAAAAAAAAAAAAAAAAAAAAAAAAAAAAAAAGAAAAAAATTCCTGTGCATCAGCTGTGTTATCTGCTAAATGGAGAGAATAATACCAACCTTGCATGGCTCTAGGAGTTCTGGGGACACTTGGCCCATGTGGCTACACTAGAAATATTTGTGTCACTCCTTTTGCTTTGTCACTGAATTAGATAATATTGTCATATTAGTTTTCTATTACTTCCATAGCAACTTTCTGTAAATTCAGTGGCTCAAAACAATACAAATCGATTATCTCATAGATCC
Source organism: Tamias sibiricus (assembly GCA_025594165.1). Lineage (NCBI taxonomy): Eukaryota > Metazoa > Chordata > Mammalia > Rodentia > Sciuridae > Tamias > Tamias sibiricus. The sequence continues at coordinate 12,435,744 of CM046669.1, read as the reverse complement.
ATCCGTCCACAGCCCAGTGGCGTGGCGAGTTCCCCTGCCTGAGTCTCACAAACCTGAAGTCAAGCCTCCCAGGTTGGCAGGCCCCGGGGGAGCAACAGCTTCTGGGCTCACTGGGCTGGTGGGCAGAGTTGAGTTCCATGTGGTTGTGGGGCCGCAGCTGGAGGCTGGGGGCCGTTCTGCGTGTCTAGAGGTCGCCCACCTTGGCTGGCTTCTGGTTCCCATTCTCCATCTTCAAAGCCAGAAATGCCAGTGTGTCTCCTATAAATCTGATATACTTGGAAGGTCTGTTCTGTCTCTCTCTCTCTTGTGCTGCTTCTGGCTCTTCTTCCCCCTCTCCCCTTTTTGAGGTCTTTATGATGACTTGGGTACATGTGGATAATCCACGGCTCTGTCTCAATATCTGGTACCTTAATTTCATCTGCAAGTCCCCTTTGCTACGTAGGCACGTCATGCCAATGTAACCCACTCACAAGTTCTGGGGGTGTCAACGTTGGCATCTTTGGGGTAGCGTTACCTCCCTGCTGTGGCCACATGGCAACATCCTTCTTTTCTGTATGTATTGACCGTGTCTCCTCAACCCAATCTAATATTCAAAATATTTAGCTTTAAGGCTCAGCATAGAGTAAGCACTCAGCCAATATTAATTTGTTTTTGTTGTTGATAAGCAGATGACAATAAGTCTCCCGTTTTCTCCACAGTTCCTGGCAAACCACGTGGCGGAGGGATTCTTCCTTTATTGTTCCTCTTAAGCCTTTCCTATCCCATCCCTGTGCTGGATCAGGCTGGGGTCAGTGCCAGTCTGCTGGGTTTCTGTATCATAGCATTTATTCGTTCAGTTGTCCATGTCTATTTCCTTCTAACTCTGCTAACAGGCCCTGAGATTTTTGAGTATAGAAACTGATGTTTTCTCTGATAGTTTCTGGTATACAGCATATGCTCAATAAATGTTTATTGAAAAACAAATAAACAGAAAATCTATTACCTGCTTAAAAATAATTGATCAGAAAATTGCTGATTGGAATGCATCCCTTAAACAACATGAACACTGGAACAGTTCTCTGGGAAGGAAAAAATAAAAAGCATGTATGTCAATGCTATGCTTCTAAGAGGATTGTCTTTACCCAGAGGCTTCTTGAAAAATAAACATCCGTTGTGTTTGTGAGTTGTCCAGGCCTAGATCTCGTGGAGGGAGGCAGGTGTGAAATAGCTTCAGACTCCTGGTAACTATTGTACTTGGAATTCATGAAATGATTTTGTCCCTTTCTTTCTCTGAATGCATCAGGGGAGGAATAAACACTATTGAAATAAAGCCCCATCAGCTTGGCTTACTTCTCATTTGCTTATTTACTGGGACTTATTATATCTAACAGCAAAATTGGACCCTAGTGTTATTCCTGCTGGAAATTCACAAGTAGCTCTTCCTTCTGCTTCTTGGTTGCTGATGGTGTTATTTCCCCGGCATGGTGGATGCTCATTTTCTATTCATCTTGTGAAGGGTCCTAACAATATTGCAAATAGTTAGTGGTCAATAACGATCAAATAAGAGCAATGTTCACAGGGCAGCGAGCACGCCAGTGCTGTGTGCGTGTTTTCTGTAATTCTCAAATCTTCTCTCTTTCACTTTGTCAACCTGCCCATGTGACTCCATCAGCCAGGAGGCCAAGCTCCTCTTGCCTGTTCCAGAATCCCTTAACAGCTGTTTTGAGCTTGGCTGGTCCTTTTGCAATAATTGCTCCCACTCAGGGACTTTGGTCTTTTGATATTTATTTTTAGATTCAATATAGGCTCCATTATTTTAAAGGAACAGTTTTATTATCTGAAACAAACAACCACAAATGAAAAATTGAAGCCAAATCACAGGCCTCAGGACCCAGATGAGGAATAAAGAAAAATTGTTTATAGCCACAAACGCTTTCTTTGCAGTTTTCCTTCTGTCCGTTGTGCTGGGGCGCGTTTCTGACCATCACAGACCAGTGATTAGACATCAGATTATGTTGAATGTTATAACTGTGCTGCCCTCTAATGGAAGTCTGGGAATCCCAAATTTCCTTTGGATTTGGTGCTCCATTTTGGAATCATAATCCAGCTCTGGTCTGGGGCCCCACTGAGGGATTTCCATGCCACCAGTTCTGGAAGGTTACCTCTGATTGGCTTCCCTTGCACAGTTACTTTCAATTCAGCAAATACTTATTGAGCACTGAGTGTGTCAGGCATTGCCCCACGTGTCTGAGAGATGCAGAGGTGCCTAAAACAGTTTCTGTTTCAAGAACCTTATGACCTGGTACAGGAGACAGACTTGTACACAGATAAGCAGAGAGAAAAGCTGACTCCTTGCAGTGCCCAGACAGCCAGTGCTGTGTGCACGGGAAAACTGCTCAGGAGAATTAGGATTTAGTAACGGACCAATGGTTGGCTCACTGCCTGGCATAGGGTGGCTACTTCATGTGTGCGACAGGCATGCTTTGGGGAAGGTGAGGTAATTAGAATGGGGTGTCTAGGGCTTGTTCAGGAAGGGAGGAAGCCAAGGCCTCACTGGCACCTTCTGCCCCTGCTCACAATCTGAGTGTTACTAAAGGGGGTGACCAGCTGTGGTGTGATCAGGAGCGATGCTCACAGAGCGCCCGTCCACGATCACACAGCTGCACCGTAGCAGGGCTGCGGGAGCCTGAGTCCTTGTCATCCTGCCACTTAACATTCCCCACTGTTTGGTTCTACTTCTCTCCCCAGGGGTCAAATTCTGTGTCCTCTTAGACACTTTGGCCCTAGCAGCCTAACATACTGCCTGGAACCTAGCTAACGTTTAGTGAATAATTTTTACATGAATACAGTGGATTTTGTGAAAAACTCTAAGGAAGGTGTCATGGAATATTTTTTGTATCTGTTACATATAAATTTCCATCAAAACTAGGCATATTTTACACCATCTGCATTAGTGGATTTTAAGAAGTGGCAAAGGAGAGACGAGGCCAAGCAGACAGAGCAGGGCTGGTGGGAACACTGGGTCATCATGCGTTCAGTGAAATGTCCTTGAAAAGGAATCTGTGCTGGATGATCTCGGGAAGTGGCTTCCTCTTGCTATTCATTCACCCTTCATTTTACAGTCTATTTTTCAGTTTAGTTATTTATTTTATTTCTATGTTTTTAGTTGTAGATGGACACGATTATCTTTATTTATTTAATTCTTACGTGGTGCTGAGGATTGAACCCAGGGCACGTGTGCAAGGCAAGTGCTCTACCACTGAGCTACACCCAAGCCCCCATTTTATAGTCTATTTTAATGTCATTGTTCCAGGCTCTGGAGCTGCAGCCGTGAGCCACACAGGTCACAGTTCCTCCTGCAGGAGCTTACACTCTCATGGAGAACACAGGCACAACCAAAGAAAGAACCTATACGGAACAGTATTTTAGAGATGAGGGTGAAGTGCTATGGGGGAAAGTCAAAATGGAAAATCCCGTCTTGGGATTTTGAATGGGAGGGCAGGAAGTTCTCACCAAAAGCTTTCATTTGAGTGAAGACCTGAAAGTTGGAGAGTGAGGGAGGCAGACCTCTGGCTCAAGCAATCCAGAAAGAGGGGTGTGCAAGTACCCCGTGTTTTAGAGGAGCCGAGAACAGGCCAGTGTGTTTGCAGCCCTGTGGGGAGGGCAGAGAAGGTGGAAGACGGAGGTAGAGCGCTCTCTGAGGCGCAAGAGTGTGGCTGCTGGGTGGTAGTAAGACAGTGGCTTCCATTCTGAGCCAACGGGGAGGCCGTGGCAGGGTTTTGAGAGGAGGATGCTGTTGTTGCCTGATAAAGTAAATGAAGCTGCAAACCCAGGTGTTGGATGGAGAATGGAGTCTGCAAAAGGGCAGAGCAAAGACGCATCTAGAGGGCTCTTTGACCACCCCAGCAAGGGAGGGAGGCAGCTTAGACCAGGGTGGGTTGGCAGAGGGGGTCAACTTCTGGATATATTTGAATATCAAGCTGATAGGATTTGCTGATGGTTTAAATAGGAGGTGTGGGAAAACTATAGAAGAATCAAGACCAGCATAAAGATTTTTGGCCTGAGTAACTTGAAGAGGGAAGTTGCCACTAACTGAGATGGGAATCCCAGCGAGGAGGGGCTGGGGGATGTCAAGTTAAGTTTCGGGTGTTTCTTAGGCTTCTGGTGGAGATTGTGCACGGGCAGTCAGGTGATCTAAGGAAAGGCGTGGGCTGGCGACATACACTGAGAAGATGTTGGTTTAGAAACCCTATTCAAAGCCAGAGACGGGTGAGCTGACCCAGAGTTCAAGTGCAGGCAAGGAAGAGACGAGAGACGGGACTGAGCCCGAGAATCATTTAGTGGTTTTTCAAGTTCTCGGTTCTGACCATCCCTGAAGAACAGACATAGGCGTAAGGAGGCTTTGCCCCAGTTTGCTGGACCATGGAACTCAGTGTCTCCCCACTGAACACAGTTTGGAGAAGGCCCAGCAAAGTCTTGGGATGTTATGAGAGGTGATAAGATTGTATGCTTTGGTGTTGGGGTGTGTGTGTGTGGGGGTGGGGTGGGGTGTTGAAGGAATAAGACAAAGGAGGGGTGATTGCAGTACCCCAGGTAGGCGATGACGAAGCCCTAAACAGTGACTGAGACCGGAGAGAGGTCAAATGGATATTTAGGAAGTTTAGAATCTAAGATCTGATGACCAATTACATACAGTGGGTGCTGAAAAAGATTCTCTGATGACCTGGGGTTCTGGCTGGGTCAGATTTTCTGTAATTACCTGCATCCCTTAGAGAGGTCTGTCAGCACAAGCCACAAACCAACATTCCATGTCATTAGCTTTTATTTTAACTTTGTTCAATTTATATTTTAACAAATATGTGAATTGATTTAATGTTCAAACTATGTTGTCTTCCATTTTTGTTATTCGTAGTTATATTAGTTTTTTTTATCAATACAAAAATATTTTAAAATGGTGCTTACTAGAGTGAGCTTAATGAACTGCTTGTACAGGGAGTGACAATGGTGTTTTCTTTAACATTAATAGTCATATTTCGGAATTGGCATGGTCTAAGCATTTATATGCAGAGTACCAGTTTTAAAAAGAAAACAGATTATGATGGCTAGAAAAATTTTCCTAGTGAGTGGATTCAGGACCTTGGATATATGCTTGGGCCTTTTCTCCAACAAGGAGAAAAGATGGGAGAAATTTCCAACATTGTTTATTTTGGTTTTTCTGTTTTGAATGCTCGCTGAGAAATTCTAGAATTCTTCTGGATTTGCCAGGGGCCCTGAGAAGACAGCATCTTTCTTTAGTGTACCTGTGGTAGTCATGCAGCCTGCATTAGTGGTGTCTGCAGAACAGCTACTTCCACACACAGAACTGAAAAGCAGAACCAAGTTGCTTAGGGTTGAGGGAATGATGGGTGATATTATTTCTTGACTGGTAATGTAGTGCAAAGGAAAGACCTTCAATATGACATCTAATAACTTCTTAAGAAAAAAAAAATCAACATTGTTTTGATAGTAAATATCATGGCTCTGTTCACCGATATCTCATTCCTCCTTGCTAGATGCCCTGTGAGATTGCACTTCTTTATCTGCATTATGTGAAGTTGGACAGGTAACTGACTTTGAGCAATGAACTGTTAGTATAAATGCCAAGTGTCACCTCTGGATGAGGGTCATGAGAAGCCAGGGTATAATTTCCATGTCTTCTGCCCCCTGTCGTAGTGATGAGTGACACTGTGTTAGTTTTTGTTGCCTAGTGAGGTGATGTGGGGCTGAGTCCCTGCTGGCTTGCAGTGGACCTGCAGAATGAGTGGGAGAGAAACCTTTATTGTTTTAAGCCACTAAGCTTGGGGATTTGTTTGTCATAAAGCCCATCCTGACTAATATACCTTTAGTCTTTTATTTACATATTTTAAAAACACTGCTTATATTTTCTAATTACCATATGTTCATTGTAGAGAATTTTGAAAAGTATGAAAAAAAAATCCACTGAAATCACCTACATAGAAATAATCTGTTCAGGGCTGGGTTGTGGCTCCATGGTAGAACACTTGCCTGGCATGTGTGAGGCACTGGGTTTGATTCTCAGCACCGCATATAAATGAATAAATGAAAAATAAAGGTCCATCAACAACTAAAAAAAGAAATAATAATCTGTTCATGTTTTGAGGTGTCACTCTTTCTCCCAATTTAAAAAATTGGGATTGTATTACACATATGATATTGCTTTTTTCACTTCCTATTACAACAAAAATCTTGAAAATATATAAACTTGCTGCATAATATGACCTGGTGAAGGAATGTTGGAATCTATTTTTCATATTTATGTTATACTTTGTAATTAGATTATATTATTTATAACAAAGTCATTTTTACATTTTTGTACTTTCCTGTGTTATAAATAACATTGCAATGAAACCTTTGCACCCAAGTCTTTGTTAGAATTGCTGCTCGTGGCCTCAGGGTAGCTCCCTAGAAAGGGAGCTGGGCCCCAGGTATGCATGTTTTTAAGACTTTTGCTAAGTGCTGCCAAGAGAAAGGCTATACCAGATAGCACTGCCTCTGTGAGAGACGGGTCATCTCTCCACCCCTGATGAGTTTTAGAATTCCTTTTAATCCCAAATTGCTAGGTGAAACTGCTGTCTTGTTTTGTATTTGCATTTCTTTGATTAAGGGTGTCGAGCATTTATTTCATATGTTTATGAGTCATTTGCATTTTTTTCTTCTGGGAATTGTCTAAAAGGGAGCCCCCAGCATGAGGCTGTGAAGTGTGAGGGTGGCACAGGCTCCTCTCTGTCCCTCTCATCCTCCTTGTTTTGATTATTTTCTCTCCAGTCCCTCCCGCCACAGCCCACATCTCTCTGGAGCCTTGGTCTCCCTCTAGGCATTTTATTGCACCGGGCTGTAGTCACGGCTAAACCTAAAATTTAGAGAGAAAGATACAAAAGTGATCAAAGTCAGTTTCCCATGCACAGCATCACTGCACGGCCCCGCCCCACCCAGCCATGCTCCTGTGGCAGAGGGGGAGGGCACACTGTGTCCTCTCCTCGGGGGTCGCTCTGGCCTCAGGCTGGAACCAACCTTCCTTCTCTTGCTTATTTCCCAGACATGGCGTTACCCTCAGTTGTCTGCTTGGTGTTTCTAAGAGAGGAGAAGAAAGAATCTAAATTTCCCCAAAGTAAGCATGACTTTTAGCTTGTGTAAGATAAAAGACAGATTGAAATGGAGCCAGAGGGACCTGCACTTCACCCTCCATCTTCATCGGAGCCGGAACTCACATTGGCATGTCAGGCAGCAGCTGGCGGGCTCTTTTATCATCATTAATTGTCCGTGGAGTTGTCACAAGGAGAGACCGGAATTCAGGTTTAATTACATCTGTATCATCTCCTGATAAAGTTCGGGAGATTCTGGCGGTGCAAAACAGGAGTGGGCCAGAGAAGTGCCAAGGATACTCCGTGAAGCAGAACCCCCGTGTATCCTTGGGGGGAAGAGGGGAACTCACTGGATTCCCAGGGAAGGAAGGCTGGTCAAGGCTGCAGGTCCCTCCTTGGATTTGATGATGGGCAAGGAGGCTGCAAGAGGCACCAGAGCTGGGTAAGGGTAGTGTGGTTTCTGTGGGGCAGGTGTACTACACCTTAGCAGGAACCCTGTGAAGATTCCTCCTGGGGAAACTTTTTTTTTTTTTTTTTTCCCGTGGACAGTCACCTACTGCCAGACAGGGAGCGAGGAAATGTCTGGTCTTACATAAGCAATAGCACTCCCACCCCTGTTTTCTTTATGAAATACGTCTCTTTGGATGGTCTCCAATTTAGATCTGGTATAGAGTAAGGCTTAGATGATAATCAGGCTGGCTTTGGTTAAAACTAGAACTAAATACAGCTTAATGGAAACGGCAAGGGGCAGGTGGCAGGGGAGCTGTCGGTTCAATAGCTCATTGTTTCATGAAAATCAGCCAATAAGTGCTGAGTGTCATCACCACTCTCAGGACAGGCCCTCTGCCCGGCGGAGCCCGCAAGGTCTCCTTCTGGTCTCTTATCAGTCCTCAGGGACCTTCCTATCTGCTTCCTGTCCTTTGTTATCGACCAACACCTGAACTTGGCACTTCAGAAAAGACTTTGGCCCGCGTGCTCCGTTTCCCCATCAGGGTATGGATCTTGTGCTTAAGATTGTTAACCACTGGCTTCATCTTAACTCTCCCTTCCTAGAAGAAAATCTGAAACCATTCCATGAGCATCTCTTGTGGAATTAAGTGTTTTAAAAGAAGCCTATAGATTGGTCGTCTGGCTCTCTGCTTTTCAAAAGGGTAATTTCAATGCTACTCCTATATCTCAGGAAGAGCAATTTATTTTAGTCCTTAGGTCCTCTTTCAGCCTTAAAAGAAAGGTACAAAATACTAAGTCATATGAATGGAAACTGAAAATCCTAAAAATAAGTGTATGCGTGTGTGTCTGTATCTCTCTGTGTGCATTATGTACAATAAAAGAGGTTTGCACACATTCTAAATCTCCAGTAAAACTTTTCCCAATCTAAAGTTTGTGGCCTTTGGTATTAGGTCTCTCATTCAAACCACAAAACTAATCTTTGCTCTGATTTTTATGGCCAGGAACAAAACTCAAAAAAGAAAAAAAAAAAAAAATAGAGGAAATCAAATTTGTAGCTCTCAGAATTTATAATATAGGCCAACTCAGAATAGATATATAAGAGGATTAAAATGCAGTATACGAGAAGATTGGTATCCCAGAGATCACATGTGGTTCTAAGTTTCTGAAGCCAGAGCCTCTATCTTTGTACTTCTGTCCAACAGTACTAGGAACAGGGTAGATAGATGCTCAGTAAATATGTACTCGATGTGTGAAGCATTTATTGAGTGTGTTAAAGAGCTTTCAAGTTTCCATATGCCCTGGTGGGCTAAGCCTGTTAACTGAAGTGTGAGCAGAGGAGGAACTGTCTGCCAACGTGCTGAGCTGTGTGCGAGCGCATCCCAGCTGAGGGAGCCCTGAGATGCAGTCAGTCCAGGCCAGCCCCGAGCCTCAGGACTGGGCCTTGGGCGGCAGGCGCTGGCTGCTGGTGTAGCTCCACAGGCCTCTGAGTGGACAGTCAGGGAGTAGCTTCATTCTGTCTCCCCGTGCCTTCCTAAGTCCACTCTGTGGGGCTAGTGAAGTCCTTCTGTCCCCAGATGAAACCCAGACATGCCCTGTGACTTTTCAGTCTGTACCAGAGTGACACCAACACTGACAGCTCCAACGCACACACCGCCATCTTAGGATGCCAATTAAGATGTCCAGCTTCATGTTACAGCTGAAACTTGTTTTTGTGTTAAAATAATAAAAAAAAAAAATTCTTCCTTTCTCCTGTTTTGGCTTATTCTAGGCTGGAGACCATGGTCAGGGAAAGGGCGTTCAGCCCCTCCTCTCTCTTCACCAGCCCTCCTGCCACATCCTCCCCACTCCCGGGTCTGACGCGGGTGGGGCACACATCCTGGTTCACTCAGGAAGCTCCCACCTGCCTGTTGCCAGGGCCTGGTTGTTAATAGTTCCACTTCGTATCAGTCAGGGTTCTCACACATTATATATGTGCAATGCATAATAAATATAATTTTTATACGTTGCATAATTTATATTACATATATATTAGAGAGAGAGGGAGAGAAAGATTAAGGTTGGTGAATTTTAAGAAATTGCTTCATTTGCTTGTAGGGTCTGGCAAACCTGAAATTTGTAGGTCAGGCTGGCAGATAAAAACTCAGGCAGTGTTTGTGGTTAAAGTCTTGAGGTTTTAGGAAGCTCCCACCTGCCTGTTGCCAGGACCTGGTTGTTAATAGTTGCTAAGTTTTTACCTGGGAAGCCTTGGTTTTAGCTTCTAAGATTGTCAACTAATTGGATGAGGCCTAACCACATCATTCAGGTTCATCCTCTTTTCTCAAAGTCGACTGATGGTGACTGTGAATCGCATCTGCAGAACACCTTCATGGCAACGTCTAGGTGAATGTTTGACCAAACAGCAGCACCGTAGCCTAGCCAAGTGACCTCCAAGATGACCCATCAAGACTTTTCCCTTCTGGAAGTATCCATGAAAATCATCGAGGTGGCTACCCCAACCAGTTCGGACCCCTTGCTAGGGGGCACAGGACGGAGTTGAGGTGAGGAGAGTGGAGACTGGCATCTGGAGGGCACTTGGGGACACCCAGCACTGGCGTGCTTGGCCTTGCAGGTGTTAAATCTATCCTTGCTCTGAGAGGCGTGCTTTGGTTCTGAGGAGATGTCACCCCCTCCTGTAACTCTGAGGATCTTTGATTTTTGTTCCCAACAGGTCGAGTGCGCCTCTGTGCAGAGACGTACCTGAGAGTAAGAACTCGCTTTCATTGTGCCATCAGCCCAGCTGGGAAGCCCACATCTGCTGCCTTTTAGACTTCCGTATGGGAGTCAGGTGTGTGCACAAGAATCACAAACTAGGCCCCACACCCGCTGAGGAGTTCTTTTGAAATCTCTTCCCTCAGGTGTGAGGTGAGGGCAAAACCCCACCTTTATACTGACTTGGATGGGGGTGGGGCAGGCTCAGAATGCAGACATGTCTTACCACAGGCCTTTTCCAACAGAAGAAACAAACATAGAAAACCGTCCCCAAATTGCCTAATTATCTCTTAATCTTGCAAACTTACATCCTGGATGTGAATAGGTCTTTTTATGTTCCACCTCATCTGAGATTTTGCACCATAGAAACTATCTGGACTTCAGCCTAAATTTCGTCTCTCAACATTTTGTACTTACACTCAAATATCCAGACTGGTGTAATTTACCATCATTAGTCCAGTCATCTGTAAATATCAGTCCCAGTAACAAAGAAAAAGTGAATTGGGGGGTTATGCCTCATATTGATCCTGTGTGCCTTCTTTTTCAATTCAGTATCATCTTAGGTGCTCATTATTACCTCATTTTGTGAGAAAGCGACGGGGTGGGGGTATCTGCTTGGAGGGGGTGAGGAGAGGGGCACAGTATGATTCTTTTAGAGTGTGCTTTAGAAGGGCCCACGTATCCCTCTGGGTTCGACCTTGGGTCTCATATCCAGTGGGCTCTCTGGATGCTCTTTAAATGAAGCAGTCGAATGAACACTACTGTTGGCATCAGCCTTTGCTACAAAGGCATTTAAAATAAGGCCTGAGGAAATTAGAACGTCAAATAATCCTATTGCTCTTATAATACCTAGATATTGAATATGTATTAAAAGGTAAGCAGGCTTGAAATTTGAAGTAGAAAGAAAATGTCCCTTTAAGTCACTAAGGAGTGTTAGGAGCTCTAAGCCTTTGAAAAAAAAAAAAAGTTAGAAGTTTGAAGAATTCATAACTCAAAGGAACCTGGGTTGCATTTATAAATATGTCAAGCTTAGGGGAATAACGTAAGGGCGGATTCAAAGGTCCCTTTAGCGAGGTGACCAGGGCGTAATTAAAGTACCTGTATTCATGGCAAATCTGGAATTCTGTCTCTAGGAAAATGGTTACCACAGATCAGAAAACCCAGAGAAAATGAGCATACAAAAGTGCATGGAAGAGGAAAGAAGTCACAATATAGATGCAAAATGGTGAAGAGAGCAGATTCTAGAGTGGGAGAGAATGACTGGGTCTTTTTCCTGGTGATATAATAGCCCGGTGGCCTTTGGAGGCATGCAGAACATTTTGCTGCCTTAATTTCCTCTCCTGTAAATTGGTATCTATCACACAGAGTAGTTGTTAGAATGCCGGCTTCCTTGACATAGAGTATGTGTTCAATAAATATTAGCTATCATTATTAAATTTAGCTATTTCTCCTTAGAAGTCTGATAAGAAGATGAACGTTTCAAATGAAGAGTCGTGAGTCAAAACCAATGGATTCAAGGTATTAGGAGGAAGACAGTCATTCAGATTTCATATTGATGTAGATTTGATTAAGTAGGCACAAAGACAAAGAATTGACTGTTTTAGACATGAAAGGGACAAAAATGTTCTAAGAAAGTGTTTAATTCCACAGAGGAGGTGACTTCTAGTTTGATTTTTTTTTTTTTTTTTTTTTTTAGTTAGTGTTTTTTTAGTGTTTTTGTTTCAACCTTTTTTTCCCCAGATTAGAGAAAAAAAATTTCACAAAGGCGATTTCACCTTCTGATCATTTTGTTTCATGGGTTTTTAGATATGCATGTTATGATTCCATTCTTGAGTCATGAAGATACGGCTCATGTTCGTTAGACTAACTATGTGCTGTAATCGACAGCCCGAGTCTCATTAGTCTACCTGGAGAAAAGTCCACTTCCTGCCCGTGCCACAGCTTGCAGAGGCCAGGGCCTCTTCTCCAGGGGCAAAATGGGGACCTAGGCCCATTTTACCGTGTGCTCCCCTAGGCCCCTTTGGTTGACAGTTTTCCCCATGATGAGCTAAGATACAGAATGGATAAGTATGTGGGGTGTTTAATACTTGGCTTGGAAGTGATAATCATAATTTCCTCTTTTACTTTTTTTGGCCAGAACCTGGTCACATGGCCCTAACCAAACTGTAAGGGTAGATAGGAAGTGTAGTTTTCCTGTATCCCTGTGATGGGGAGAAGGGACTGGAGGGTATCTTCTCAGACTGCCAGATGACTGTTGTTGTTGGGGAATTCAAGGACAGGTTTCCCATCAGGTAAGTCTTCACAGAATGGTCGCAATAGGTATATTGGGATGCCTTGGCCATTAGATCTAGGCAAACACTTACTTCAAAGTATGAGCCTCTGCTCATCTGCACAGAATGAGAAACTCTGATGGAGCCTGACCTAACTGGTAGGCAGAACTCAGTTTTGTTCCCTTAGGTCAAGAAGCTGAGGCAGTGGGACTGACGTTATGCTTGCTTGATAATCCCATAACATCAGAACCTTCCCGATAAATCCCAGGGGCCATTAAAACCCCTTTCCTCTGGCTGATCTCATTTAACTTGATGTTAACTGGAAGTAATTTCCCTTAACATGTTTCGATTTTCACATTTAAGTCGGGATCATCAAAAGAGGCCTTGCCCTATCCTCACTCATGGCTTCAAACACCCAGTTCTTGAGTATCTGTTATGAAAACACAGCGAAAATAGGTTTTGGCAATGTCTTCAGATAGTAAGGTGGCTTTACAAAGAGCTAGAAGCTGTTAGTTCATGAAAAATTCATTCAACAATAACAGTTTGTAGAAGCCTAAAGCAGTGTCCTAAGGTAATAACCACCCTAGATGCCTGCCAACTCCTCCCGTGACTAATCGGCCCGATGGAAGGCTGGGTGCCCAAGGTAGGGGCTCAAGTCTACTCTCCCCAAGTTTTTGGATGCCAATTGGGCTGTGTTGTATGATTCTGGTTAAGACTGGATTGTCGATGACCCTTGACCTCTTGTTCTTTTCTTTCTCCATCTTGGGCAGCAGGTAAGTTGGACCAGGTGACCGTGAGAGTTCATTTCAGCTCTTAGAGTCTGTCATTTGTCCTTTCCGTCCCCCTCCCCACCCCCAGCACAATTAAAGAGTGGCTTTGCCTGTTTTTCCTTCCTCACTCCTCTCCCTGTTGTGGGCTCACCGAGAAAGAAAAGCTATTTAATTTTAATGTTATCTGAAGTCAGAAATGATTATGAAGACAAATCTTCTGGAAAATAAAGAGTCTGCATGCCAAAACCAAGTCCTGTAGGGCTGGCAGTCAGCTTAAGCACCAAGCTGACGCGTTAGCTGTGCTGTTGGAGGCTTTCGGGAAGCTAATAGCTATGTTTCAAGAGGGCACGATGAGACCCGTGGTGTTTCCAAACGCATAAGAGTAACAAGCCATAAGCAAACAGGAGTTCTTGGTACGCATGAGTTTTAAAAGCCATCTTTGGATTTTGCATGTTAGGACGACGAGTATCAGATAGGGTCCTTGCTATCCAAGGGTCACCTAGCCCATTTCTGGACTTCACCTCAGACTTACTAAGTTCAAATTCCTGGGTAGAATCCAATACTCTGAATTTCTGACTAACTCCTCAGTTTGAGGGCTCACTAAAGGTGTGGCTACCATTAAATAAATTAGTCAAATCATAGAAGTTCCTTTATTTGTAGAAGGAGACTCTCTACACTTGCTCTGTTTGCCACACGGAGCTGCTGTACAAATAGAAGGAAATAATTTGCCACGAAGCCCTTTACTGAAGGGAAACCCCTCTGCAAACAGAAGCCTATGTTGTTATTGTCAGGGGCAACTAAGGCACAGACAGAAGCAGAGGTTTGCTTTTGAATTTTCTTGAAAATGGCTCAGGTCCCCTTTCTCCTGGGAGGGGAGCGTG